>CM040631.1:47373807-48052472 GCA_022818045.1 Neotoxoptera formosana
AGACTCTCTTTCTTACCAGAAAAGATGCTGAAGTTGAAATATTACCTAAAGCAATTTTAGTCCTATAAGAGCCAAAAGGCGATGGCAGACTAAAAAAAAACTACACATCATTGTAAAATCAATACATTTATTGCTCCGCCGAGAATTTAAAATGTAATCAGGCACGTAGATCAGGGGTGTCCAACCCGCGGCCCATGATAGGTTTTGATATGGCCCTGTCGTATATTTCAAAACCATCAACTTATGAATAAAATAAGAAAAAAATTATTAAAAATAAAACCTATTAATATAAGGTGCCAATACCTATTATATTGATTGAATAGTATGTGAATGTGTTATCACAATTTTGTGATGGCGAAAAAATATATTGTATTATTATAAAAATGTATGTGGCCCACGACAACTTCTACTTACTTAAAGTGGCCCGGTATTCCCAAAAGGTTGGACACCCCTGACATAGATAGTCACAATATTGAGGTGGCCTAATTATTACCCGCATTTTTCTTGAGTGACCAACATTTACTTATATCCCCCCCCCCAAAAAAAAAAAAATCGAATAATAAGTATGTATATAATACAATTTTAGATTCTGAGTGGAGAGATAAATATATTTATTTTTATTAAAATTTGAGACTGTCAAGAAGCATACTTAAGTCTTTTCAATATGTTGTATATCTGCTAATATTCAATCTTGTTTTGTTCATATTCGTATTCGTTGTGTTAACATAGAATACGTAGTGTGGCGTTAAAGATAATTTTGTAATAATAACAAATATCATAGTAGAAGTTTTAAAATATGGTTTAACTATTTTAACTTAAACTGAATTATTTGAGCCCAATAAAATGGGGGTGACCAGTAAATATTTTGGGTGGCCGGGGCACCCCTTAGCTACGAGCTTGAATGTCATCAATTAAATAATATTTTAATTTTGTCAGTAATCAATATTGTGAATAATCCATTCAAAAACAGCTGTTATTTTAATTTTATGTGTGAAGACGAATGTTCATTGTACATCATTATTTTAATTATAAATTTATTTTTAAACGATTAACCATACTATTAGGTACCTAATGGCTATATTAGAATTTCAAACTGACATTTTATAGAAAAATCACAAATGTATGGAAAATAAGTACCTAATAACATTATGTAACATTATGTAATAACATCATTGTCAGCAATGACGTAATGAGTAATCATGAAATTACTAGAACCAATAAATAGAACCAAAAATATAATTTCAATAGTTTTTTAATTAAGTTACCTTATTCACTGCTGGACTATATGTACTGTATAGATTACAACTACTATTTATCGGTACGAGAGTCCATCTTTAAAAAGCACAAAATTATACCGTTTATATACACGTATTATTATATAATAATATGTAAGAACAAGAAATTTTACTTTTTGTTTCTTACCTACACTCTTGAAGGTTTTATAACGCACCACGCACATAAAATGTTTTTAAACTGATACCGAAATCTTTAAGTAAGAACGTACAAAATATCGTGTCAGTTTAAGATGAGCAAAAATACTATACCTACTTCATATACAATATATTTTTATCCAAAAATCAATTTTATAAATTATTTACCTACAAGTAACAACTTAATATATGCTAGGATTTTTGGTGATGGTTTTAGATTAAGTATGATTTTCATTCAAAATCTACAAAATTAATTAAATATACTTATGCGAGTGTATACTTAAGCAATTTTATCATATAACTATATAATAGTAATAGCTGGTAACTGAAAGTAATGCCAAATAATACCGATAAGAATATAATATACAAAATTATTTTGCATTTAGATAATAGTGCAAAAAGGTTGAACATTTTATGACTTTTCAAACAAGTACTAAATTTATATTTTATAAATAATAAATATAGGTATAAAACTACAAAAATATATTATTATGTCAAGTATTTATAGTAGCTTTTAGATGTGTTGGCCTAAAAATATAATTTATCCGTAATCGTTTGTTTGTTTGTGCATGGAGTTTTGACTTTTAAACGGCTTAGATTTTTATTACAGTTATTTTTGTTTTATTTGGGCTGTTTTGAACAAATATAAAATACATGCAGATCTACAATAATTATATCCAATCATAGAAACAATTTTATTTTCTGTAACCAATGGCAACAGTATATAAATAAAATTATAGTTTTTCGTGAGTCAACTTTATTCAACATGTGTGTGTTGAAAAGTAATAAGTAAAAAGTAAGTAAAATGTAGTCTATGGCTCTGCGGATCTTTCTGAATCTACTGAAAACAATTTTATAAAAAATTGTCAAAAACTGTAGTTTTGCATAAGGGTTATCCGTTTTAGGCCTTTAATTTGATATTGTAGATTTATGTATTAATTTTACATAGCTGATCAGTGATCCTGCAAAATTTTGCCCATGAAAAATTAAATAATTCCAGTGGATTTACCCTGTCTTAAACTCCGTTCAATTTAAACTATACATAATTTTAACACAGTCAGTTGGGTGGTTTTTACCAAGTATAAAATAGGCACAGGTGTAAAATAGTATTAAATTATAATAACTATTTTATTTTCAAGTATTGCCTTTTATTAATCCATTTAGATATATTATAGAATGATTCACTAAACACGCTCACCTTCATTTTTTCTTTAATAATTAATGTCTATTTATATTTATTACTTAAAGAGTGTTCTGTGGAGAAAACAAACTTTTGTTTTTCAATTGAGAACCCCTAATTACTGTAGATTATTTAATAAATAATTTTTTTGAAAATGTCAATGTGCCTAATTCAAAATTTGAACACGTAGTTTCTCCGAAGTTATTAAGGACTAAGGTATTAGAGTATTAGACAATAGTCAATAACCCTTATAAATGAATTTAAAAAAAAAATATACATATTTATATTTCTAACATTGGATTTAGTATGTATTATACTTGGACCATTTTAACAAATTTTAAATGTTGATAAATTAATATTAAAATTTTTTTACTACAATAATATTTTAAAATCATTATAGCTTCCTACCTTCTTAATTATTTACCATGCACTTATTATCCTTCAATACTTGGCACACAAGGTTAAATAATTGAAAAAAAAAATACTCATTCGAATTTCGATTTAGATAAGTACGTACGTTAACATTTTCAGAATAATTATCCACTAAATAATTTACTTACAGAAGAAAAGGGGGATTATAATTTTAAATACAAAAGTTTTTATCTCCACAAGTCACTATTTAAGTAACACAAATAAATCTCAAGAATGTGAAAATATGGTCTTTAAGTTCATATAAAAATTCAAAAATATTGCGAGTATGCTTTGTGAATTACCTTGTATGTGTATTTAAAACGAAATAATTTTTAAAACAAAACTGTGTGGGTTATTATTTTATTCAACCCTAAAATGTAAACAGCGTCCTAAGATAATATAGTCAATATTCAATAGTGTTAATACTTATTAGTGTTAATAGTGATTAGTGGATATAGAATATATAAATATAGGTTATTGTTATACTAACCTATATGATATAGAATACTGGAACCAAATAAAGTTTGTTTTATTTTGATGTATATTACTGGAAAATCTTTAAAGTAAAAATAAGCATTTAATAAATCTCTACAACTACTGTAGAACAACTGCACTTTAACACTGAAAGATACGAGAACATTAGTAGCTAATAAATGCGTGTATAAAAATAGTATGGAAATTAAAAAAACGTTTATAAATTATTTAGAAACTACTATACCTACTTATACTATTTAATTTATGGTTAGTTTAACATTATATGATATGAAAATTAAAGTTAAATTATTAAAGATACTGCTCATATGTATAACCTCATTAGAGAATTAAAATATGACGTATACCTATGGTCTTTACTAGTTACATAACAAATATAACCTTTGAAGTTCGAATATAACATAAACAAATGTAGGTAAAAAATAAAAAATTTTTTTAATTATCAATTACCAGATATATTATATGTTTATAAAATTTGTTATCATACAAAAATAAAATCATTTTTACAGCCGGAAGTGTCAATAAATGGATACTAAGCCTAACTACACTACTACTCTTGTTAATGTTTTTAAAGATAAAATTATAACTTAGGTACTTAAACTTGGTAGTTACGACATATCAGCAGTATCAGTTATACCAGCAAAACGTACAGCAACTGTTTAGATTTATATTTTTAAATATTCTTAAATACAAATTATATTTTAATTAAAAATAGTGAAGCTGTACTTTTTATATATTGTTTGAAAACACATTCTTTGTCTAAAGGTATATATTGCATTTTATATTATTTCTTTATAGTTATTATGTTTTAAATTCTATTAATTTACGAAAGTGTATTAAAAAAAAAAAATGTTTGAGGGTAATAAAAATATGGCTGTGAATTTTTAGAAAAATTCATCGTATAAGTATTTACATATTTTGTATTTCTGTAAGCACTTCAGGTCGTCAAACTTAATTAATAATATTTTAAATTTTAAATTTTAAAATGCTTAGAACTTGTTACACAATTTCATGCTTTTGATTTTTATATTTTTGAAACTATGATTTTGCATGTCATTTTGTCAAGTGCGTATTTAAAGGTTTTTTAATCCAATTATTTTCATCGCGTTTTGAAGCAGTAAAAATTATTCTTACTACGAGGATGGTTTGTCTAAATTTTATATTTGTTTTATTAAATTCCAAGTACTTTTCAAAATAATCGCAAAAAACTAAAAACAAATTAAGCAAAACGGGATTATATTTACATTATATAATAGGTACAACACTATAGTTAACGATAAAATCGATTTTGTCGTAAACTGGTGTTGCATAAATATTTCTGTTTTTTACCCGATGATTATTCAAAAAAGTACAGTACTTTACCTGGCTACCTATAGTGTACATATAACCTAGAAATTAACATATTTAAAAGTTGAAGTTAAGTTAAAAAGTTAATTTAATTTAAACTTTTTTAACTTAACTAGTTACTTTTGGGTTTCCATTAATTTGATTTCTATCTTATATTAATTATTTTTTAATTATCACTAATTTTAATTTTGAGAAGCTTATTGGTTAGTTTATTTTGTTTTCAATTTTATTTTATTACATGTCAATTGATTTAGTTTTCTTGTCAAAAATATTTCCGGTAAAGTTTGGTGAAAATTGTTTAGTTAAAATTAACTAGGAAATAAAATTAATAATTATTAACAATGGGTAATCACAAAACAAGTGTTAGAAATGTAGTCTTATTATTTTCGAAGACTGACATTTTTTTTACAGTCGAAAATTGTATATCTATTGTTCGTAATGGTTAATAGTTAAATACTGGGAACTATGTTTGATAGTGTATACAATATACATTCTATAGTTAAAATATTATAACGATTTATAAATATTAAATTAATAAGCTTACTGATTGCCGTTGATGAAATTATTTTGTACCTACTAAATACAACGTGTGTGTGTGTGTGTTATAGTATTTTAATTGTTTAGTGTTTTTAATCAAGTATTCAACAATTTAATATTTCACAGTTGCATATTAGAAAATACCACAGTATTAGTCTATTACAAATAAAAATGAATACAACTTAATTATTTTTAGGTTTTGGTGTATTATCACTTATTAGTTATTACTTTTTAGTTATTAGATAGGTAACAATTGTTACTTTATAGAAATACTGTACAAACACTACCTATAAAGTTTTGAGTTTTAAAAAAAGTAGGCTAGGTTTGTTGTATTAACTTTTAACATAACTATAAGTTAACCAAAAATTAAAATAACTTTAACTTTTTCTTACTAAACTCGTATTAACTTAACTGAGTTAAAAATTATTAACTTTCCCTGCCTTGCATGTAACTTTATAAGTGAACCTAAACTTTATAATAACTTAAAATTACTATTTAAAAAGCCTTAAAATATACTATATTATACTATAGTTTAACACAATTAATAGGTACATAAAAGCATAATACGGTTTTATGTTAATTTCCTATTTTTTTTTTGATATACAGGGTGTCCCAGGTCTATTTGACTAATGCAATAACTTTTACAGCAGTAACAGTGATTAGCAAGAAATAATTTTGAATTTTAACACACTTTGAAAATTGTTTAAAAATTAACGACTTAACCAAATTAAAAGTTTTAAACGCCAAAATGGTTTTTAAATACTTATTTATGAAATAGCTATCTCGGATTATTAGAAAAATATTAAATACACAATTTAAATTATTTATTTTTGTTGTAAAATAAAAAAATAAAATATAAGATATACAAATTATAGCGCAGAGCTCTACAAATCATTAAAAAAAAAAAAAACTTAAAAATATTGAATAGAAAAAAGTGATTGCATTAGTCAAATAGACCTGGGACACTCTGTATAAGGTTGACGACTTAAATACGTAGAGTACGTATCTATAATATTATATAATATCATGTATTGAATATTCCCACGGTGGTGAGAATCGAATTGATGCTTTCAATGTAGGCCTATCTTTTGATTGAAATAATTTATTTCATGATTAAAACTTCGCATATAGTAAGTATCTACAACATATTTTTGTAATATTTAAAAGCTCGTTATTAGTACTATAGGTTTACTCAGCAATTTTTTATCAGCTACATTTATTATAATATTCATAGTACATTACCTCCGCTTTATCACACTCGCGCGCAAAACAATTTCGGAGATTATGACTGGTACGCGAACATATCCAGAGACATCGCTGGTAAAATAAAACTCAACTGGACGGTTTGAAAGTAATTGCGTGCGACTGTTTACTGCATATTATAGTGGCGTATAGATACTTATCGGCTGATTATTACCAATTACAGATCACTGTCGTTGCATTAACGGACGGCAGATGATCACAGATCTAACTATCTAAGCACATTATTATTATTATTATTATTATTACTATACAATTAATATACATATAGGTAGTGGTGGACGTACGCCAACACATAGAATAATAATATAGGCGTAGTTTTGTATACCCACGATGGCCGTGGTTACGCAATATTTTGTATTTATACAGTGTATAGAATTTCCTCAATATATGCCTATATGCCAATGCCGTAACGAGACGATTGCAAGGGCGTTCGGATTATAAAACTTATCATCCTTTTACTATATTATTTTATAGGTACGACATTAACATAATATATTATGACTGTATTTACGGAAAAACGTAATAAATGACTAACGACGGCGGGGAAAATAATATCTATACACGTTTATTCAATAAAGTACCATAATTGTAAGAAGTAGGTAGGTAAATAATTACGTGCAAAAATATTTTTTATTTTATTTATTCTTTCGGTCGGTGGTCCAGCAATAGTCCCAACAGCTCATAGTCCACTCATCTGCCTCAAGCGTCCCGGCGAGCAATATATTATCATTCACGTCGTCCGTCGCAAGCGTTTACCTATGTATAATATTGGACTAATAGCCCCGATAATTTTTCTGAGTCTTCCCACTCTTCCAATTATATACCTATTCCATCATCAAAAAATCACAAAAATTACAAACCAGATCCTATATATTTTAAATAAACATTCTGAGCCTTGGTTGCATATATCAAAAATTTATAATATTCATAACAATCACTAAACATTTAACAAATCAATAGTGAGCTAATGTTCCCTGAAACAAAATGTAGTGGTCAGTGTTTGTCTATCCACTTTACATTTTGTATGCAACTCAGCATATTAAATGTTATATTTTTATATTAACTCAAAAACTATAAATTATTATAATTGATCATGTTAAAAATATAAAAAAAAACGAAATATCAACACTTATTAATGAATACGTAGAATACCTACAATACGTCAATTTCTTATTAGGTATTATAAAATAATTAAATCAATTTTTCATACTTCTTTAAAAATGTTCTTCATACTACATACTTAACTAGAGAGAGAAAAAATAAAATAAAGCACAACAATTTTGGAGGATAACGTAAAGCGTGTTCTCTGGACTCAGTTTAGGTTCACAATGATTCTTAAAAATAAAAACAGCACCTTTATCTATAATATTAAAAAAATTAGTGCTCAGCTATACATTTCAAATGTATGGCACCTGAAAAATTGGGGCCTAGTTTAAAGTTTTCATAATATTACAATATTTGTATACTAACCTATATACTCGTATGTCTCGGGTCTTGTAAAACGTAATCATCGCAACATATTCACTGCATATTATGGGCTTCGCACTAGCTAACTCTATGCATAGGTACAATAAATGTATTATATCGTTTACACACGCGTAATTTGACAAATATATCAGACAGCGCAGTCCTGGTTTTATTATATTATTAAGTCGTACGAAAGCACTCGTATTTGTATTTACGATAATATTATGATTATGTTATCGTTATAACGTTATCGTGTACAAAATACATAGTATATTTTAGTAACTAACGATACTAAAAACGCTTTGTAAAACGCATAAAGACGCACACGCTGTACAGGATCGCCGTATGGACGCGAACGAGTTTATGGTGGTCGGTGTGGGATTTTTTGTTGGAAAACGATGTCAGCATGTATTAAAGTCGGTGTGGCGCAATACCGTGCAACATTTGTTTTTATTTTAGAGCGTACGGACGGTCGACGGATGTATATCTACAAGGCGGCGGCATGACATCGTGTATAGTGGTATGCCGCCCCTTCCTCATATAAAGTCGCCACTGCCGTGGTGCGACTCACACGCGAACGGGACGAACGACCACCCCACCTGCGAGCCGACGACGATATTATTTAATATACATTACGGTCTAGGGCATTTTTTTTTACGTTTTTTGTGCATCTTGCACGCGACGCGTTGCGTTCCAAAATTAAAATGGCCGAACATTACGTATTGTACTTACGCATCACATTTTGTGTACTTACGGTGTTAAGCCGCAGGCCATGTTATGCCGATGATCCCTCTCGTTTTCCGAGCAGACTATCGCGTGCGATCATCAGTTGTATCGCCGCCCGCCGGTCTTTTTATAGTATAATATCATTGAGGGAAGTAATATACAGTCACTTGTTGTAGTTTTATCGTATTATACATCACTCTGGCAGTATATATAATTGTGTCTAACAGCTGCCACCTTGACTTCGAACGTGAATTATCACATATCAGGTTGTATAGCAGTATAGGTAACCATCAACGGTGGGGGAACCGAATTTCGAGGAGCGGATTCGAACGATGACCTTGTAAATTTACCACCATGATCGAATAATCTCTTTCACACACCTACACGTTGTACAGCAACCTCAATAAAAAAAGTAAACAAAATATTGTTACGTAATAATATCATTATAATAATATTATTGTACGATTGTTGTTGTTTCGCGATCCAGAGGCCGCGCCGCTGTGGAGCGTTGGCCAGCACCGCTCACGGATACACCGTAACATGTAGGAACGATATTTACGTCATGGCGTAGTATGCACTACGGTTTTATTATTACTATTATTATTTTGGTGATGGCGGCATCATGTTGCGTCGTAGCTTGTAACATATTATCGTTGTCGTGCAGTCGTGTGCAGTGCGAACGAGACGCCGGACAGTCTCCCGTGATCCTTTCCGAGTACAGTTTGAACAACAACGATAACCCAGTGCAGTTTTCGTACACCCACGTCCGTATAATAGTGATAATATAATCATATTATTATCACTGTATCCTTTATTTTAATTTCCAACCGAGCATACGCGTTATAACCGAACCTCCGCCGTGTACCGTGTATCTACTGCGATACCACCATCGCGACTGTCGTTCCGGGCACCAGTCCAACAAGATCCCCAGGAAGGGGTACCCATCGACCAAAGGTAATTTGGAATTAATCACAAAGTACGCCGCCGGCAAATTGAGTCCCATACATATATTTTGAGGTCAACTGAGTTACATAAATAAAATAATTACCCGACTGTCTGACTGACTGCAGATTAAATGATTAAGTTAAAATACAACCAAATTAGTTGTTACTTATATGTTTTTGACCTAGATTCTTGACTCGCTTGACAAAAGCTTCACTACTTAATTGTTAAACCTTGAAAATTGTTGAATAATTCACATATTAGTGAAATTAAAAATTTAAGTGTATTTTATAGGTGCATTATTTTAAATCTTTAGAACAAAAGCATTTTTATCAGGGCATTTTTGGTGGTTTTTTAGGGCAATACATTCCCACCCCTATTATTTATATAATACCTACACTTAAATTTATAGCAAAAGGGATTTTCACATATTAAATATAACTTCAATTTCTAGTATCTTAGAATCAAAATAATATATTGTAATATTTTTGTTCCCATCATTTACTCACATTTTAATTATTATTAAAAGTATAATTAAAACATAATGAAAAATAAAAAACATCAGTAATGAATAAAATATCTAATAGCATACACCTACGTTTACGTTTATTACATAGTCAACTAGATATATGTATAAAAAGTTAGTTAAAAAGCTAAAATTGTTTTCCAATGAAAACTTGAAAATCATCTTGCTCAAGTGCTAATAATAATAAAAATGTGTTCAATACATTAAACGATAGTATGGCATTCTACATTTCTACTGCATATTTTATAGATCCAGGTACCTACTGTGATATAAATTTCTCTAAATTGGTGAACATTATAATACGACATATAATATTATATAATATCAAGCATAACATTTTAATCATTTGAATATTCATATAACTAATAATTCTTTTTTTAATAACATTGGGAGTTGAAAACTGACTAATTATTTTTATTTACATAATTACACAGCCACATAGGCTGTATATTACACCACATATTTAGTCGTTGCGATAATGAAAATATAGTTCAAGTAGGTTCGAGTCAAATAGCTGGATTTTCCAGTGTCATTAATTTAATTTAATTTATTTATCCACTTAATTAAGGTATAATATTAGTATTTGTGACTCAGTTTACCATGTTCAACTCAATTTACTGATTAATAATATTATGTACCTATCCGTATTGATTATACCGTTGAACAACACAGTAGGTACCTACACGTCCATACTAAAATACCACATTTCTACTTTACCGGACTGCTTGAACTAACTTTTTTTTCGAATTTACATATTTTTTTTATGTTGGAAACTATGGTGCAATTATAGCTCAATGATCGACATTAGTTTTGAAGCTAAAGCAATGTCAAGTTATTCCGTACTATTCCGTGGGTCATGTAGCTTAATTTATTAATATACTCTGTCCCGCGAGAGATCATAAATGATCTGCGCATGCCGTCAACTGACAGGACCATTGTATCTTCTACATGCGTCCGAATTTGGTGAGGTATGCGCTGAGCCGACTATAGTTTTCGTTTTCGAGCCGCTTGATCTCTCCCGGGACAGAGTATAACAATTATTTTAATTCAAAATAACGTTTTAATTCTTTGTATATTTTTAAAGTTCAACATAATTTTTAATTTGTTGAAAACTTCAGGTTTCCTTTTCAGAAATGTATTGTTTTAAATTTTTCATATTTTCTAGAGCTTTAGAAAAAAAGTTTTTTCCCGAAATTTTCTTGATTTTTGATCCCTAATTATTAACATTTTAAACTATAGGTACATTATACATTTTTTATTTTTATTCACGGTACAGCTTAAATTACTAAGGTTATTAGCTTAAGGTTGCATTCTTGCATTCATAACAAATTATTATTTGCACATCATAATATTATGTTTACTAAGCGCATGCAGGTAATTACAGATATGTATATATTATATAGGTTATAACATAGCTACATAATATTATACTCGTAGCACTGTACTAATTGACCGTTATCTGTACTATGTACGTACAATACTACAATACCATAAATATATCTATATTAATGGTTTACTTTACGTATTATTATTTATTATGCCTACAATTATAGTTTTAATATTGAATTGTCATTAGTTATGATTGAGGAGTTTTATATTTCTTCACTAAAGAGTAACGTTTATAATGTTAGATTTTGATATTGTTATTTTATAAACACAATGACAAAATAGTTGTTTCGATTTATTCACTGAATAATAGGTATAGGTATAGCTAAATATTAAACAATAGTAAATGTTAAGATGATTAATATAAATTATTGAAGTTATTGAAAAAAAGTTTTTTAGGAATTGTTAAATTTAAAAAGAACTAAATGCTTATAAGTTATCTTGTTCTGATATTTAAGTTTATTTTAACACATATGGTAATTTTTGGTATAAATAGACGTACAAATATGTTGACGAAAGATTATGGTCATGGTACATTGCGTACACACAATTATTTAATGGTGACTGTAAAGTGGTTAAGTTATAATAAAAAATAATAACATGCAAACTAAATATTTTAAAATTATTTTTATACATGTAGTATTACATTTAAAAATACAATTATGTTATGAGTTTATTACAAATAATAATAGTACGTTTGTATTTATTCATTATAACTAGTTAGGTTTAGTGGGTTTAGTTATCCATCAACCATCATCATATAATATCAAATATTATGTATACCTAGGTATTGAAAGATAATCACGGAGATTCATTATGATTATCTGCAGGCAATTCATCATAGTACTTACGTTTTTAATAAAAAGATATTTTTAAAAACAAATAGCTTAAGAATGTTGACAAATTTAATGAAAATATGAACTAAAAACTTAATAAGTTGGTTTAAAAAAAGGCATAAAATATATACAGTTCTGCTGTACACACGTACAGTAGGTTACTTCATTATTGAGTAGGCGAGTATAGGCACTTAGGTTATTCCAAATAATTATTTTAATACATATTTGTTCTGATAATTTTAAAAAGTACTGAACATTTTTCAATTTTACCCCTCATAAGTACCATATAGATCCAATTTGCTATCAGAAACCTCTATCAAAGTTGATGATCCGAGCATAAAAAAAAAATGAATAAACCACATATAATTGTAAAATCAATACATTCACAATACTACCTAAGCTCAGAACGGCTTCAACTGAATAAGATAATTAAAACAAAATTAAACATATTCATAAAATTTATAGCATACATTTCTAGGTCATCTATGAATAAAATAAAGGTAAATCCAGCGCCACAGCAGTGGATCGAAACTAAGTAAAAAATCACAATCGTGTATCTATACGTATTCATTTACACAAGCCAGAATGTTCTCAAAGACCCAAACTGTAAATTCTTTCTCAATCGTTGGCCGAATCTATGGGGCTAACAGCGAATTAATATTATTTTCTCTTATTAGGTATGAATTGATTGGAAATATCGCGCAGAAGGGGAACGTGCATGCAAATCGGTTAAATATCTTAACAGTTACAGTAAAATATTCAAGATTTTCTATGTTAGTGTGTTAATTCGTAAACGACAATCCGTCGACGTTGATGTACCTATATAAACCTAATCCATGACATTCTTGTTGTCGTGGCGGCGATATTATAACGACATTAAATGGATAAAATTATGCAATGACCTACAAACTATTGCGTGACTTGTTGTCATTGTGTATTCGGGTTGGTATTGTTGATAGTTGGCGGTAAATATGTCTTTTTACAAACAATTTTTTGTTTTAAATTGTATTTTAATTATACATAACACGCATAATATACCCGTAGTATATTAATAAATAATACATACACACTTCCTGGTATGCACTACCTACATATTTTATATACAAATAGTTGATATTCCATCAAAAACTTTTTGGTATAACTCTGTGTTAGAAATATAAGAAGTTTATCCATACTATTAGTAAAAAGAGTCATTGCAATGACTACGGAAACTTCGTAAAATTTCATTGTATAATTACAAATGTACGAGTATTTAGATAACGAAAAATAAGATTGTTTGTAAAATTAAACATGAGTTAACATTTAGATTACTTGGCAGGGAGTTTAAACGAATTAAAATAAACAAATAAAACATTTATATACTTCCGTAAACAAGCAAATAAATAAATGAATGATTTTATGCATTTTATTTCGCAATGAGTATATTATGTTTAATATGAATTAATGATTGCATGTGTTTTATTTATTTCCGTCTATAAATTAATTAATTAACTAGTGATCTAATGAAATCTATTTATGTTAACTTAACATAACTTAATGATTTTATACATTTTATATATTTCCGGAAGTAGGTAAATACATTAATATTTTTTATTTATTTTCATTTGTATTTTAACTTCCGCAAAAATATTTATATTGATAACAAACATTGTTTTCCTATACTGTGTAAGATGAAAAGACGCATATTTTGATATTGGCTTAAACTGTGTACGCGTATAAAGTAACCTACAGTATAAAAAACACATATGTGTTACTGCCCAAACTCGTGTTTTATATTAAAAGTTCGTAGATATGTGTCTGCCAATCTTTTTTATACGTAATTTCTAAAGTTACCATTTGATTGCAATAGGTTGGATATTAAACATTGTACATTGAACTTGAACATATTGTATATTATTAAATCGTATTATTTTTATAGCTTATTAAAAAATCAAACTAATGAAAAAATATAATAATATTGACAGTGGAAAAGTTGGTGTGAAAAAATAATGTATTAAACCTATACGACCTATCAATTTTAAATATTAAATACACAGAAAATATAAATATATTAGGTACCTAATGTTGTATAGTTTTTGGTATTTAAAGTTTAATTAAATTTTTTAATTGATAATCTTGAAATTGGTTTTTACGTATTTATATACTTAGTGAAAAATATAATATAATAAATGTATATCTGTAGACATTAAAATTGCGAATTACATAATTTAAATGATTAATTTAGGTTATATGTACTTAAGTTAAATTAATAAAAAATAAAATAAATTCTTTGTTACAATAAAATAAAATATTCTATACATTATTCTTAATGGATTATAATATAAATAAAGAAATAATACACAATACATTTTTTACAAATTTTAGTTAAATAATTCTGTAAAATATTAGTCACCTACCTATTGTAAAAGTTTAATTTAACTTAAAATTATGTTCAAGAATTGTAAAAATGGTAATTAAGATTATTATCATTGGATCTGGAGTCGGTGGTACAGCAGCAGCTGCAAGACTGAGCAAAAAAGGATTTCAAGTAGAAGTTTATGAAAAAAATTCGTATAACGGTGGAAGATGTTCAATAATTAACCATAATGGACATCGATTTGATCAAGGTCCATCATTGTATCTCATGCCTAGAATATTTGAGGAGACATTTAACGACCTAGGAGAAAACCTAGAAGATTATATAGAATTATTACAATGTAAAATTAATTACTGTATTAATTTTCATGATGGCCAACAATTTCAGCATTCGTGTAATTTATCTAAATTACAACGATCATTAGAACAATTTGAGGGAGAAGGCGAGGATACTCATATATAAACCAAGTTTTGACCAAATATTCGAGGATCATAACTTACCAGACGAACCGTCATTTTATGTTAACGTACCTAGTCACATCGATCCCACAGCAGCACCAGAAGGTAAAGACACATTCGTGATTTTAGTACCCGTGGGGCACATAACTGAGTACTGACAGACCTGATATTGATTTTAATCACCTCGTGAAGAGAGCCAGAGAATTTGTGATCGACGCAATAGAGAAAACACTAAATATTTCAAACTTCAGAGGTATGATCGAGCCTGAGATAGTGAATGACCCAAGAACATGGCAAAGTGAATTTAATTTATGGAAAGGTTCTGTATTAGGGCTATCGCATTCATTTTTTCAAGTCGCATACTTCAGACCAAGTTTGAAATGTAAAATATTCGAAAACTTGTACTTTGTCGGTGCTTCAGTACAGCCCGGCACTGGAGTACCAGTTGTGTTATGTGGTGCAAAGTTATTAGAAAAACAATTGTGTAATAGGTTCATGTCATCGAATGAAAAACTGAAAAAAAATTCACGACTAAGAGAAATTACATTTTTAATAGTTCTATTTGCAGTTTTTCTACTGTGGATGTTTTGTTTTATTTAAATAATGTGTTAATTTTTAAAATGTTACCTATTTAAAATATCGAAAACATAACTTTTTAAATGTTAAATTGTTTAAAAATAGAATTTTATTAAAACTCGTATGGAAATAATAAAATTGTTACTAACATTTTAGTTTGATGTATTAAATATAATATACATTTATTATGCCTATATAGTTTATATGCTATATTATTAATTGTTATTTTAAATTGTATAATATTATGTACGAAATCATAATTTCCATTTTCCATTGTTCTATCTTCAATAAATATTTATATACTAAGAATAACAAAATATTTGATACGGGTAGGTACAAATAAGTCGATTTAAAATAAAAACAAATGTTGTTGAAAATTATAAAGTTGTAACATAATATTATGTAGGTTTATTTTTTTCAAACTTTAGTGTGTTGTTATTTTAATACCTAGTCACTCTGTTATTTTCACGCTTAAAAAGTTAATTATGTACTATTGTAGTTATTATGTGAACATTATGCAATTATTATATATTACATATTTATTTATAAATATACAATAACACAAAATAGTATTCATAAATTATATTTATGATTATTAAAACATTGACTAGGAATTATATAAATTGTCTAAACTATCATAAGCCATGACTATACCTAGGGAGTTTTTTTTTAAAATTGATCTTTATTAACTTATTTTAAGAGTCTTAGAATTTACAGTACTCATTTAATAGTTTTATATGAAAATATGATTCTGTGAATATTTATACTAAACAAAATAATGTTATATTATAGGTTTATAAAATTCGATTTATATCATATTTAATATAAAAGTGTATGACTAGATTTTTTTAAAAGCAGGGAACTCACTCTACTATACAGTAGTTTTCAAGTTTACCTTGTCATTGAATAGTTTACTGTGAACGATAAAGCGTTAAATTTGAATTAAATAATACATCATTAAGTACGAAAAACGATTAAATATATTGATATAAGTAATTAATTGCTCAATTATCAATACGGTAGGTAGAACTTATTTTAGCCAGGACGTCGCTTAAACATTTATACTATACTAGCCGACCCGTCACGGCTTCGCCCGTGATTGGTTGTTTATTTTGCATTCGGACGATGATATGTAGAATTTTTTATACAAATGTTATCGTTTAATGTGATCGGTAAGTAAATTGTAAATATATACAAAAAACAGTTAATGAAAACGTATTGAAATGTTTTTTTAATGTTTAGGTATTAATGATAAATATGTTTTTATTAAAAATGAATACAGATACAAAATAAATGCTAATTAATATGTTGACGAAAAAAAAATTAAGAATTAGGTGATGTTGTGACATCCAAGAAAGTATTTGGAACAACTCTGTGAAAAAAAATTGGAAAAATGTTAAATAGTGTCGTCACAAAACGGTAACATATAAATAAAAACCCCGCTTTCCCATCCCTCCCGGTGTGGTGACATTGACGAAAGTATTTGGAGCAAATCTGTGAAAAAAAATTGTAAAAAAGTTCAATAGCGTCGTCAGAAAATTGGAACATTTAAATACAATACACCGCCTCCCCATCCCCTCCAGACAAAAAAAATTAAAAATTGATCAAAGTGATGAGACCCGAGAAGATATTTGGAACATCTCAGTGAAAAAAAAAATGAAAAAAAGATAAATATTATTGTCACAAAATGTTAACATAAAAAGTTCTGTTCTTGCGGACATCGTAGTGAGGTCCCAAAAATAAGCTTTGTTTTTTAATTTTTCAAGAATTTTCAACTTATTTTTTACTATCAAAAGTGGTACCTTAGTAAAACCTTTAGCAGACTGTCAGATATAACAGTAAAAATGTTCAGCCAAATCGGTTCAGTAGTTTTCTTGGTTAGCGTGGTCGTAGAAAACACCTTAAATTTTATAGGTATATTAGTATAGATAGAGATAGATAGGTATACGATTTACACGTTTATTTTAATTAACAATACGTTTTTTTATTAACTATCGGACTAAATTTATGCCAAAAACCTTCTCTATGATAGTATGATGTCCTCTTTAACTGCACGACGATCCAATAAGTAGTTTCAGAGATTATCTCGACCAAAAAAAAGCGACCTAATTTTATATAGTAGTATAGATAATGATATGGTACGAAGATAGATACAAATATTTAGTATACATGTTGTTGGTGTACGTTCGATAAAATTCTCGGAACAACACCGATATCAAACACAATACAATTTGACAAACGAAAATGTCAGGTTGCAGGTAGCTGGAAACCCGTGGGCCGCACAATATGTATACAATAATATATTATATATGTATACAATTTACACGTTTATTTTAATTAATAATAACTAATTATTCATTAACTTGATCGGACTACATTTTTACCTTAAACCTTCTCCGCGATGTCCTCTTTAATTTAAAAAAAATTGCACGACGATTGAATAAGTAGTTTCGGAGTTTACCCCGAACAAAAAAAAGCGACTTATATAGTAGTATAGATATAGATTATTACTCAGTAAAATTATTATAATATTACAAAATTTATTTGTATTAACTTATAAGTCAATACAGACGTAGTGTGCAATGCACAGGGGGCCTGATAACTTACTTTTATGGCCATAACTACATATTTAATAAAACAATTTTGTGTGTATATCTTAACGTAATAGTGAAAAATGTCAAGTCACATGCAACGTATAATACTTTTGAATTACATCAAAGTTAAATTTCTTAATTTTTAGTTTCCATCTGATTTCATTAAAATTGAATTTAACATGTTTAAAAAAATGTATGCCTATGTATTTTTCAATTTTTTTAACTACTCCTCGAACAAATAAACCACTGTGTGTGTATTTACAAGATCTTTGTAAACCTTGTAACACAAAGTTTATCAAAATAAATTGAAAAATTTAATTAAATAGTCTAAAACAATTACATAAATATGTTCGCTGATTTTTTTGGGTATTTTAAATAAGTATACTACCAACTAGGTCTACAAGTTTGCAACTATTATAAACAATCCTCACAGTTGAAGATTAAAGCATTATTCTGCCCTAAAACGTTATGAGTATTGAGTATCTACTTATATGACAATATACAATTGTTTTCAATATTTTTGCAAATGGACAATCTTTTTCACGCTAACACTCATTCAAAATACTGTCAAACAACTAATCACTAACTATATGAACAAACAGAAGAAACTATGGCAGTTTATAACAGATTTTGAAAAAGTATTTATTAATAATTGTAATAAATGGAAATTTTGTAAAGGATGAAGTATTATGTAACAGCATATAATATTATAAATTATGAATTGAAAAAAGAAACAGCATTATTAAATATGAACTTTAATAAATTTTTTTGGAATTAAATAACGAACGTATCTTAAAAACTAAGTTGAAACAGAAAATAATACAATAAAATATATAGGCAATGCAAAAAGATAAGATGTTATTAAAAATTATTGTAATTAATATAATCGTAGATTTTTCCTAATTGAGCTACATATATATCATAACAACGGGGTCCAACCATGTATACTATTAAATCTTATATGACATATTGCATACTTGTAATGTATAATGTCTTAAATAATATTATTAATTTATTGTATGTTGATAATTTTGCTTTGTTAGGAAATGTTGGACTAGACTGGATTGTATTTATAAGCCCGCGGTAAATTTCAGTAGATGCAAGAATCGGACCTCGTATTTCTCTCGGCAAACGATTAATAGCGTCAATTGATTCCAATTGGTGTTTGTCGGCCAACTTTATCATCATCTGGGCGTATCTTTGCAACTTTTTATCTCCCATAGACCTCGGAGTCTTCTCCTGACACAAGATCCTGATATCTTCTTTTTCATCATCCATACATTCAGTAGGGAAATAGCATCGACCCCATGCTTCACTGTCACGGACGAGATCCCGGGCAATGTTCACAAATTGTAATCCCTACAAAAACATTGGATATGCACGTATAAATAACAATTTTTAAAATCTTGGTGAACAAACTTACATTTCCTATTTGATAAGATTTTTTAATTAAATAATCGTCCTTTTCAACAAATTCGTACTTGTCAATATTGTATCTGTACATGATTATGTAAACACACATTGCACCGAAACTACCGGCAACAAGTGTAAAGTATACCAGTAAATCGTTTTCGTTTTTGTACAATGTACCGTTGAGATCCAATTGAAATCCTTCAAGTAACTCTTCAAATGGCCTACGAGGCAAAAGAAATACTATTCTTGAGAAAGCACGGAAAATTGCCAATTCTTCTTCTGTCAACTCAGACTCGTATTGTTTCCAATCGATTATTATTTCTTGAGGCTTGGACTTAACTTCAAAACCTGATTTTCTGTCAGCGAAAAGTTCGTTGAGAAATTTGTGACAGAGTTTTAATTTAATTTTTTTATTTTCAAAGTCAGATTCATCATCAATCATGTTATCCGTAATACGAGTAAATCCGTATATAATTAAGAAATCTAAACGAATTGCTAAATTAAAAAAAAAATACATTATCATTAAACAGTATTATGTATTATCTTATAATGTTGTATATTATGTTATAATTTAAAAACATCTCAAATTTATCTTAAGTACAAATAATAATGTAATTTATCTAACAACACTCGAACCTTTTCAATCAAAAATAATTGTGACTTAAATCAAATATATAATGTTATAATTTAGTAATTGAGTAAAAAAAGTATTTTAATTTCGGTTGATTTCTGTTTAAATAGTTAAATATTAGGAGTATTTAAAAAAAAATTTAAAAAATAGCACTTTAAAGAAATATACAATTTTTTAATATTATTTCATAATTGCTTTTAAATTTATTGTTTTTGATAATTTTTAAATTAAAATAATGATTGGTTGATAAATACACACGAAAATAAATACTTCATTTAATTAACGTCAGATTATAAATAAACTATTCAAATAAAATATATTTAAATAAATCGTCCTTAACTTACCAGTATGGAATAAATAATTGGAAGTGCCGAATAAATTTGACGAATCTAATAATTTAATACAATATTTCAAGTCATCCGTTACAATAGAAGGCATTGAATATTCCGGCGTCACGAATGCCCTAAACATCTGACTAATGAAACTCATACTGAAACTAAACTGATGTGGGTAAATCAAAGAAAACGTTACGATCATGCCGTACGCTTTGTCGTAACAAGCTCCGGCTAAAACGATCATCGCGGTCGTTAAAAACGTAAATAGTGCTTCTTCTAATGGTAAACCGTTGGCCACGGATATGTTTAAACTGGTCGATTTATTCAAATGCCACAGGTCCTCCTTCAGGGCTATCCGATTAATCCACAAGAAGTATAGAGTCGGCATAACGATTGCAAAAGACGATGGTATTAAATGTTTCACGAAATAATTCCCTGCACCGTACCACATGACCATTATCACTGGAGAAGCCCAACACATTATGCTTCCCAGGTAAAATGTTTCTCGTCCCGTGACGGCCATTCCGTAACCTATGGCTGTAGTGACGCTGAGTAATAGGATCGGCAGCCAGCGGATCGTCTGATAACTCTGTTTGTCATGGTTGAAGTTCAAGCACGGGGGCTTCCATCGGACACAGAGGTAGGCCCACAGCGTCACCAGAACGACTTGCAGAACAACAGACATGTACTCTTCGACGGGGACATTTCCTATGAAGGCAGACATTTTTTCGGGTGAATACATCCGAGCATCGTTGAGGATACTGTAGTTGTAACAAAGTATTGTGTAGAGTAGTGCTACGGTGCTTATGAATGCGATTTTAGTTGTTTCCATGCGGCACATAAAAGGCCGGGTGATTAACGCTAATACACCGATAACTGGAAGTGTGTACTTTAAATTTATGTCCATGTAGGTCAACATTTTGGCTTATTGGAACTGAAAAACAAGAAGTGTTGTGTTAATATACTATAGCAAACCACATGCAAAAAATCGCTTATCCTGAAATTTAAAATAAACATAATATTACAGCATATTAAAGAATAAGTTTAATACATTTAATACAACGTTTATGTTTGAAATTTTGAATTATATTACGCACTTTTCTATAACTCAAAACTGCAAATTGTACTAGGCAACAAAAAGGTGGGAAGTAGGTAACCACTCTGTTGTACCTTGTTATTGAGTAAGTTCGTAAAATGCATGTGTTGAATTTAAATTCATAAATAATAATACCAAATCATTGTATACGAAAAACGATTCTGAGCGTAAACGTCTTTCAGCATAAATTGTTTAAATAAATAATTGTATCTAGATTTGAAGTTGAAGCGTCTATAATAAAAAAACGTGTCAACGTGTCTTTAATAAAATAGCTGAAATGCCTGTATGAGAAATCATGTATGTAATTTTATTTTGGTTTCAGTACGAGATAGTTATAAAGAACTTTGTATTAAATTTGCGATTTGCAAGTATTTTTTATCGACAGTTATCGAAAAAAAAAACTAAAATAAAACAAAATTGTTAATTGTAAAAAGTATCAACATATTTTTAAAATTATACCAAATGGATTTACCAATTGGAAAAACAAAAAAAAAATTAATAAAAAATGGGAATTTTTACGAAAAACTGGTTTTTGACAAAATCAATTTTGTGTTTTTGTGTAACTAAAAAAAAAATGACCAATTAACCCTCAAAATCTTAAATAATTTATAGGCACTTCACATACTAACTTCTTATGTTTATACTATAATAAATTAAATATTACAGTGTGTACTATTTAGTACATAATATATGATATGACTTATTACCTGATATTTATGTTGTTTTAATGTTGACTAAGTGTATTTAAAATGGATGCACTTTAAATAAAATTTGCCTTTAGTATTAAACTTAATTAATTTGAAACAATAACTATTTATGTTGACTACTTGAAGACTTATTCAGTAAATGAATGAAACGAATTAAAAACGTAATTATTTAAATAGAATTTGTGAATGGAGGGGCAAAGGTATCAAAATCGTGATCATTAAATATTATTTTTCAAACTATAAAATTTATGTTAACGTACTAATCTTTTACGATTTATTATTAAGACATAGATATAGGTATAAAATCTGAAGAGCATAGGTGAATTTATCTAACATAAATTTTTATATTGACACAGTTCAAATAGGTAAATGAGAATGAGCCGGATATAGAGATTTAATCATAATACCGGATATCCTACCATTTGGTTTTAGTTTAAAAATGTTTGTTTTTCATTATTGGGTACGATTTTATTTTATTGAATTAAAAATTTAAGATAACTTATAATATAAGTTGTATATTATGTAGTCTAGGTTTTCAAAAATGTCAAAAACTATAATTACCTACCACAAATATTTTTAAAGTATTCTTGCAGATTTAATGACTGTGACTAATGAACTTTTTTATTATTTTTTATCGTTATAATTTTTTAAGTTGTTTACTCTTTTAAATAAATACACACATTTTTTGTATCTTATTCCGAAGCAGAATATTATTCGGAGTATTTCGATTTATAAAAATTTCCGACAAGTAATTTATTAGTTATAAATAGGTGTTTAAAGTTTAGACGACAAAAGTAGTGGATAAATATTTTGTGGTGTACCCTTGTACTACTCCATTTTGGTCTTCTATATTTTTCTATACTTATAACTAGTTTTTCAAAATTTGATTTTTATTTATAGAAGTATTCCAAAAAAATATTCTGCTTTAAAATAAGGAAATAAATTTTTTTTTTTAAATGTCTAGTTTTTGAGATAATGGATGTCTTACGTTAAATGGATCACCCGGTATATATTATAATATTGTTAAATGCAGTAGCTGATTTATGTAATTTATCAATATATGTATTAAGTATAATTTATAAATATTGTAGGCTTGGTTAGTATTTGATTTTAAATTTTAATACTATGCAATATCCATACATAACGAATAAGCAGACTTAATACTGCGTTATATAGTGTGCGGTCCAAAAAATAATTTCTAATACAATAATAACATTTATTGGGCATATCCTAAAAATAAATAAAACATATTTATTTAATCGATTAAAACTCAATAAAAAATAAACTTTATTTATTTGGATTTTTTATTGAAAAAGTTCAAGAATAATAACTATATACCTATCTAATCGACTAAGCTATTCATGACTATTAATATTGTTTGACAGCTAATTCTTAGAAAATCAAGAATAATGTTTTATAAATTGTAAATTATTTTTTACTTACTACAATGTTTTTAAATAAATATTCTGTCCTTCAAAATTACGAAATTTGACGTCACTTGTTTTTTCGCTGAGTCTTTTATGTTTAATGAATTGTTCAGTTAAAAATTAAAAATGTGGGCAAGTGGATACCGTTTTCCTATACAGTAGGTATTTCAAGGAATCGCTGTAATGAACGTGTTAAATTTTAATTCAATGATATAAAATCATTAAATACGAAAAACGATTAAAATCATTGCTAGTTATATTATACTAGCTGAATAACCCGGGTTCGCTAATGAGTTAAAATAATCGATTCGTATATACATTGGTTTTTTATTATAATTAATTCTGGGATTTCGATGCATTTGGAATTTTTTTTCCAGAGCTAGATACGCGATACTCGTATATAATGTATACGTTTCATGTGTTTTTGAATCAGAATCAAAATAGTTGATTTTGCATTTTATTGCATTTTTTGACAATTTTTAATTTTAAAGTCATTTTATTCATTTTTTAATATCATTTTAGAGTTTTAAGGGCAAATGCCACTAAAATCCTGGTTTTTACATTTAATTTTAAGATTTTTGTTTTAAAAAGTAACTTTATAACATGCTTATAAAGATTTTACCTAATCAAATATTATAAATCGTATTTTTTTGAACGATTTACGACGTAAAAACCGAGATTAAATTAGCGACGGAAATTTAAATAAGAATAATTATTTTTTCGGATTTCGAGTCCACGTAAAAGATTGAAAATTGTGCAGTCCTGCAAAACTTTTTATTACATTTAATTAAAAAATATTTTTTGGTTTAAAATTTAAAATTTATGTGTATCTTATAAATGCATTATTTTAAATCTTTAGAACATAAAAGCATTTTTATTAGGACATTTTTGTTGGTTTTTTAGGGCAATACATTTTTACCCCTAATAATAATCAAACTATTTAAAGCCTAGCCATGTAATATATACCTTATCATTTTTATAATTTAACTTAATTCATGATATTTACAAATGACTAATGATTTAAATATTTTATACACATATTATTATTAATAACTCGGTAGAGTATTTGGAATCATTTGTGAAAAAAAATCATGAAAAATGTGTGTAAAAAAGTGGGTCTAGAGTGAATTGGAAAATTCGATGTAACGAAAAAGTGTAACGGAAGTTGCGCAATTGTTGTCCACGCAGCAAGACAGCCATATTATACCCCTCTATTTCACGTGTTCATGTGGCAGCCATGGCAACACATAAACATTGAACGTCAGATACACACTCTGACACGCACTTAATTTTTTTTAATTTTTACTTACAACAAGTTATGAAAAACCTTTTTTAAATTTTCAAGGAGTAGTGGGAGTGAGGTTATTATATTACTTTGAGATTATCATAATCAAAATAATAATTGATTGATAAATATAGACAAAAATGAACACCTCATTTGATTAATATAAGGTATAAAAAAATTAATATAACTTACTTATATTAAAAAAATGGATGGATTTACCGGGATCAAATATATAATTAGAAGCACGAAATTTATTAATCGACAAATCCAAAATTTTAATACAGTATTTGTCGTCTATTAGAATAGAATGTATTGAATTATTTTGATGTCTCGATGATTCCGATGGTTTAAAAAATTGACTAAAGATTTTCCAAGTTAAGTTAGGTTAGATGCAAACTGATGCTGGTATAGCAAAGAAAACATTACGATCATCCTATACGCTTTGTCGTAGGTAATAATCTTCGGCCAGCCTACAGCTATGGTCGTTATAAACGTATATAGACATTATAGTGCTTCTTCTAATGGCAAGTCGTTGGTATACCGTATACGAATATTAGTTAGTCACGGGTACGGTTAACTGGTCGTTTTATTCACATGCCATACGTCCTTTGAGGATTGACTCGCAGCGGGTATAAACTATAAAGTCGGCGCGACGATCTCAAAAACGACGAAATAATTACCTGTGCCGTACGTCATGGACATTTACTCCATGTCTGATCATAAAAAATCATGTTCCATAGAACGACGGACATGAACTCTTTGACGTGGACATTTCCTATGACGGCAAACATTTTTTTCGTAGCTCCATTGAGAATATCGAAGTTGTAACACAGTATTGTGTAGAGTATTGCTACGGAGCTTATGAACGCGATTTTAGTTGTTTCCATGCGGCACATAAACGGCCGAGTGTTAAAGCCAATGCGCCGATATTCGATTAAGTGAATAATAATTTTATTTTTTTTATTTCTGGAAGTGTGCACTTTAAATGTATGTCCATGTATGTCAACATTTTTGACGATAGTTATCGGAATTTAAAACCGAGAGGTAATGTGTAAATAATACGGTAAACCAACTGACAAATATTAAGAATACATTTATTATTACTTTTTTGTTGATTTATAATACACTTTTATAAAAAATATTTTTATATCATTAAGTCAAAACAAAGCACATTATTATTTTTTAAAAAGGTCAGCAAGTGGGAACCACTTTGCTGCATAGTAGGCAAGTCAAAAAATATAAGTCACTGTTATAGATGTGTTAAATTTGAATTCAATACGGTCTATCAGACTAATTATAAGTTTATTTTAATGGAGGGGAAGTATTACAATCATGATAAATATTATATCATAAAAGCAGCAAATTTATGTGAATTTTATTTCACGTAAGTACTAAATTTTTACAATTAATTATAAAAATATAGATTTTATATAATATGCGAGCATATTTGAATTTAATTATCATACATTTCTTGTGCTGTAGAAACCACTTGCCAATAGTATATATTATATAATATATATTTGTTACATACAGAAAATAATTAACTTATATATTTATATTGAAACACGATAAAGTAAATATTTTAAAACGATTTGAATACAAATTGACCATCATTAAAAAAAAATTAAAATCAAGTTGTGGCCTAATTGTTTTAGTAAGGTTGAGTTTACTATATATCTTATTAAACATTTTTTTTTTTTGATTGTTCATTCATAGTTAAAAAACTAATACATAATATATGCGATATGGAAACGTAAATCAAGAATGATAATGATGACGTTGAGATACTTATTCGATCAATATTTTTATTTAGAACAATATTAAATTCAAATATTTATGCCGTAATTACCTAATATATATAATTAATATTTATTAAAGATAAATCAAACAAACATAATTCAAAGTGGTCTAAATATTAAAAACACAGAATATAAATTAATATTATCTTTCTCTGTACCTACGTAGCAAGTTATTTATGACTTTTAAACCTTTTTATTCTGTGGGGGGGGGGGGTCGAGATCCGGCCCCCCCCCTGAAAATACGCCAAATATACCAAATTCTCATCAGCCATTTTTATATAGGACTGCAAGTACTTCAGTATTTGTATTTTTGTTTTGTGTAATCGTGTAATGTCGCAATATGTTTATTTTAAACTGATGCGATCGATATACTGTCACACCAAAATCATGGGTTAATACTCTAAGCATTTGAGTGTAGTTAAAATATTTATTAAATTTTCGGACAACAGCAATAAATAATAAATACAATTTATTTTATAAATATAGCCTATAGGGTATTATATAAATATATAGGGAGGGTATGAGTTCTTCAAATCGATATTTGACATTGATACATCAATTCCACTTACAGTAATTGTGCTATTGCCTATTTATATAATTTTAGTACCTTACATAATATATCATAATATTATGGTGTTAAGTACATGTAGGTGGGCGAAGTATGAATAACACTGGTTCAACTTTCTGTCTCCAATATGGAATCTCGTTCACATATTCTATCTTTTATTTAATTTTGAGTATCTAATTACCATTTAATGATATATTGAAAAAATAATATATAATGCAATTATAAGTGCTTATGAAACTGTAGAGATAGTTAATTAAATAAAATTATCTATATTTTGACTAATTTTAAATAGTAAGTCAATAATAATTATAATAGTTAATTATTTTTATAAACTAAAATTATGTATGTAAATTAATTAATTATGTAAATAATGTATAATATGTTACGGGCAAATTCGAAATCCGGTAAACCTTATAGAAATGCACGGGAAAAAACGTGAACTTCCCTCGATATATACTTGGGTGGATGTATTGATTTTACAAAGATGTGTGTTTTTTGGAGGGGAGGGGGGAAGTAAAAGTGCTTTGATTTTCTTCATTAACATCTTTGCTGTAGGAAAGTGAATCTAGTTGATTCTTTGAAGGGTTAAAAGTAAAAAATTCCTAATAGTTTTCAAACACGTCGGGAAAAACGAGAATTTTTACGCAAACCTTATTTTTGACAAAATCGATTTCGTTTTTTAGTGTAACACAAACAATAATTAATGTAGTTACATGATATTTTCATCAAATGTTTATATTACTTTTTTCATACACCATAACATTTTCAATATATTTTGACTTTTTTTAAACAATAAAAAAGCATAAGATATTTTTTTATTTTTTTACTGTCGATATTTTTTTTTGTTCAGTCAAAATTCTTGAAAATTTAATACAATGTTAACTCTTTGTTAATTAAAACAATTTGAGCCTGGGTCTATAATAGTTTTTAACAAGCGTCGAAAGTTAGAATTTCGACAAAATACTATAAAATTACGAAATTTTTTTTTTTTTGACTTTGGTTTATACTTTATACTGTTTATGGACTATTTTCGCTCAGAATTGTTTTTTTATACAATGATTTTATATCATTGAATTCAAATTTAACGTCATTCATTACATTGACCCACTTGGCACTTACTGTACAGCAGAGTGATTTATAGTGTAACTAAAAAATCAAAAAAATATATTAAAAAAATAATTTTCTATGGACATATTTTTAAGTTGATATTTGGACATCAAAATATAGAACATTTTCAAATTATTTTATAGTTAAAAATGTAAACAATGTTGAATTTGTATAGCTAAGTAATTAAAATTCAAAACAAGGTTTTTCGTAAGTTTTTTTAAATGCAGTTTTAAAAATAATTAAGATATACACTTTTTTTTTATAATCAATAAAAGTTCAAATTTTGGCCAAATTCATCAAAATATCGAATGTTTGCAAATGATTTTGTAGTTAGAAATGTAATTTAATAAAAATAAATGCGCACAATTTTTTTTTTATAAGCATTTAAACTTCAAATTTTGACCAAAATTCATCATTGATTATTTGTAAATTGTTTTGTAGTTGAAAATGTATAAAATGTTCAGTTTTTATAGCTAAAGATTGAACATTTATAAAAAGATTTTTCGTAAGTAGATTATAGTATAACCAAAAAATCAAAAAAATATTATGAAAAAAAAAATGTCTTTTTATAGGCAATTTAAGTTTAAATTTGGACGAAATTAGATATTTAGATAAAGAATAACGATGTTATTTTTATTGTTGTAATTTAAAAATATTTTTTGTGGGTGATTGAAACATTAAAAGTATATTATTATATTTTATACACTCAATTAAATTTTTTAATGCAATGTTTTCTGCAAAAAATAATTCCACCTACCGTGTTATTAATAGTAAAAATAATTAGTTTAATAGCAATTATATCATAAAATTAAAAATACACTTAGTTAGTAGGCTGATGGTCTGTCTTCGATCAGAATCGTTTTTCGTATACAATGATTTTATATCATTGAATTCAAATTTAACAAACTCATAACATTGACGCCCACTGTACGCCCACTGTACAGCAGAGCGTTATAAGTTATAAGTTATAACTCACTTGCCGACCTTAATGTATTTTCTTGGTAAACAAATAACAATGAAAGCTCTAAATCTATATTGAACTGAGAATAATAAAATAATAAGTATAATGCACTAAGAAAAAGTTTATTTAAATAGGCATGTATATAATATTTGTATAGACTAAATAAACTACTTCTTTATGGTTCAGCCATAATATATCTACATACATTGAAATTGACTTAAATTACGTATTGCATACTTTTAATGTATAATGACTTAAATAATATCATTAACTTATTATATGTTGTTAATTTTGCTTTGTAAGGAAATTTTGAACTAGACTGGATTGCACCAATAATCCCATCACGGTAAATTTCAGTAGACGCTAGAATTGTACCACGTATTTCTCGAGGTAAACGATTAATAGCATTCACTGATTCATAATGGTGTTTGTCAGCCAACTGTATCATCATTTTGGAGTACTTTCGCAACTTTGATTCTCCCATGGATCTAGGCTTCTTTTCCTGACACAAGACTTTAACTTCTTCTTTTTTGTCATCCAAAAGTTCGGTAGGAAAATAGCACCGACCCCACGATTCACTGTCACAGACGAGATCCCGGGCAATGTTCACAAATTGTAATCCCTACAAAAAAATTAAAAATACACTTATAAGTTACAATTTTTTAAAAATTTGTCAAAAAAAACTTACATTTCCTATCTGATAGGATTTTTCAATTAAATAGTCATCCTTTTCTATGAATTCATACTTGTCAATATTGTATCTGTACATGATTATGTAAACACACATTGCACCGAAACTACCGGCAACAAGTGTGAAGTATACCAGTAAATCGTTTTCGTCTTTGTACAATGTATTGTCGAGATCCAATTGATATCCTTCAAGTAGCTCTTCAAATGGTCTACGAGGCAAAAGAAAGGCTATTCTAGAGAATGCACGTAAAATCGACAATGCCTCTTGTGTAAACTCTGCTTCGTATTCTTTCCAATCCATAATTATTTCTTGTGGCTCGGATTTAACTTCATAATCAGATTTTCTGTCAGCGAAAAGTTCCTTGATGAATTTGAAAAGAAGTTTTAACTTGAACTTTTTATTTTCAAAGTCAGATTCATCATCAATCATGTTGTCCGTAATACGAGTATATACATATATAATTATGAAATCCAAACGAATTGCTAAATTAAAAAAAATATCATTGAATAGTATTATTTAGATTTATAATGTTTTGTATGATGATCAATTTTAAATCTAGAAAATTATTATTTGCCACTTAAGAAAAAAATGTTAATCTATAAATTATAATTTATTGTACTTAAAAAATAATTAAAAATAAATTACGTTTGTATTGTTTCTCAATATTTTTATGTATAACATTTATATGGTTTTGCCAAAAACTATATTACGTGAAGTTTAATAAGTTAATTAGGAAACTATTCGTTCAAATTTTGATTTAGATACATCAACATTTTAAAAAAAAATCTGATGTCGAATAATAAAAAGTATAAAAAGGTGGTTATTATTATTTAAAAAGCCTTGGTTTGTGTCATCATAGTACAAAATAATATGGTATCAAGGTGTATTTTAAAATTTTCAAATCATTGCATAATTATAAAAATACAGTGGAGGAGGGCGAGTCTGCTTGTTGGATCACCCTGGGATAGACGAATATGAATACCACTTTTGATAAATTTATATAGGGTATATAAAAAACATTTTAATTAATTTAAAAAAAATTGATCAACTTACCGGCATCAAATATATAATTGGAAGTGCCAAATATATTCGACGAGTCCAACAATCTAATGCAATATTTTAAGTCATCCGTTACAATAGAAGGCATTGAATATTCCGGAGTCACGAATGCCCTAAACATCTGACTAATGAATTTCCAACTCATACTAAACTGATGTGGGTAAATCAAAGAAAACGTAACGATCATGCCGTACGCTTTGTCGTAACAAGCTCCGGCTAAGACGATCATCGTGGTCGTTATAAACGTAAATAGTGCTTCTTCTAATGGCAAACCGTTGACGACAGATGCGTTTAAACTGGTCGATTTATTCAATTGCCATACTTTCTCCTTCAGGGCTATCCGATTCATCCAAAACATGTATAACGTCGGAATCACGATTGCCACAGATGACAGTTTTATGTTTCTAACGAAATAGTTGCCCGCGCCGTACCACATAACCATTATCACGGGGGAAGCCCAACATAGAATACTTCCAAAATAAAACGTTTCTTGTCCCGGAACGGCCATTTTGTATCCTACGGCAGTGATGACGCTGAGTAATAGGATTGGCAGCCAGCGAATCATCTGATAACTCTGTTTGTCATGGTTGAAGTTCAAGCACGGGTGCTTCCACCGGACACAGATGTAGGCCCACAGCGAAACCAGAACGACTTGCAATACAACGGACATGTACTCTTCGACGGGCACATTTCCTATGAAGGCAGACATTTTTTCTGGCGAATACGTCCGAGCATCGTTGAGTATATTGTAGTTGTAACACAGCGTTGTGTAGAGTAGTGCTACGGTGCTTATGAATGCGATTTTAGCAATCTCCATGCGACACAAAAACGGCCGGGTGATTAAAGCCAATATGCCGATCACTGGAAGTGTGCTCTTTAAATGCATGTCCATGTAGGTCAACATTTTTGATGACGGTTAATGAAATTTAAAAACTAGAGATACTGTGTAAGCAATGTGGCAAACCAACTGAAAAATATTAAAGAAACATTTATTATTACTTTTTTGTTTTACTTAATTACCGTCTTATAAAAACATTTTAAAGTCATTAAATCAAAGCAAAGCACTTCATTTTTAAAAATATAATGTTTTATAGTGATAGAAACCTTGTTGAGACGACTTGTTACGCCAAAAAATACTTATAGTATGTAGTAAAATATTATTTAGTAACTTAATGGCTATGCGATTTAAATGTTGAGTAATTATGTTTAAAATTGAAGCCCTTTAAATAAAATTTACTAATTTTTAAGCTGAATATTATACAAAACAAAACAATTATTATAATTAGTGTTTACTTCTTGAAGTCTTATTCAGTAATTAAATAAAACGAGCTACATACGAATTAATATATAACTACTAATATATAATATAATATTAAATTTGTGAATGGAAGGGAAGCAACATTATCAAAATCATGATTTATACTATTTATGTCTTTAAACATCAAATTTATGTGATCCATTATGTCACTTTTACAATTAATCATTGACAACGATTTTACATAATGTAACAGTGAATTTCATTAACATACATTTTTATATGATACTGTAAGATAGTAAATTAGTACAGCCTGGAAGAAAGCAGAATAACTTTTAAAGGTATTTTTTAAATTTAAATTTTAGATACTGAGCAGCCAAAGTGGGCTTGATTTTACAATGATGTTTTTTTGTCTGTAAACATTTTTTCGATTTTTAACTTCATCATATTTTTTAGTGAAAAAGTGAATTTTGTTGGTACCTTTGAAAGGTCAAATTTGAAAATTCACAGTTGTTTTAAAAATTGTCGGGAAAAACTAAAATTTTTTTTACGGAATGACCGTCCTGGGACAAGACATTTTTTATCTAGGAAGCATAATGTGTTGGACTTCCCCCGTGAAAATAGTTATGTGTTAGGCTCGGAAGTTGATGACCTTAAAAACATCGAAAAATGACCTAAAAAAAATATGCAAATATGACACAAAAATGACAAAAAATGTCCTTAAAAAATTACAAATATTTGTTTTAAATTTATAAAAATATTATTTTTAAATATTTTACTCTATTTTACTATAAAATTCTATATACATTAATCAAAGCTTACAAATTGCTTAAAATATGACATAAAAATGACATATAATGTCCTTAAAAATGAAATAAAAAATAAAAAATAATTTATTGTATACATTTATTAAATCTTACAAAATTACTCAAAAATCATGTTATCAAAAGTAAATGAACGACGATTATCTGTTGATAAATATTTATATTTTGAAAAACTTCTCTCCACGTCCAATATTAGGGAAAAATAATAAAATGTAGGCGTATAATAATATTCACTACAACACGACAACGACGAATGTAATCGGCGAGATAAAATCGGATAGGTACTAATCTTAGTACGTGGTAATTTCCAAGTTTTAAGTTCTCGGCACAGACAAGAAACAATAAGAAGTGAACTAGTGTGAAATCAGTAAAAATGACTAAAAATGCGGGAAAATGACCTAAAAATGTCAAAAAATGAAAAATAAAAATTAGTTTTTCAGATTTAGATGCCAATGAAACAAATTTGTAGCCAGGAGAGAATCGTCTAAAAAGTTCCAAAAAAAAATGAAAAATACATCAACTTCTTAGCCCTAGTTATGTGGTACGGCGCAGGCAACTATTTCGTTACATAAATTTACAGAAACATAAAACTGTCATCTGTGGCAATCGTGATTCCGACGTTATACGTGTTTTGGGTGAATCAAAAGCCCCATAAGAGAAAGATTTTGACAAAATCGATTTTTTTTGTATAACTCGAAAACAAAAAAAATGTAGATACTAGAACTTTTTACCAAATGTTTATTTGACCATTTTTGAATAGATGATAAAATTTCAAAAATATTTTGACCCTTTTTGAGCTATTTATAGGTATAAGAAATTTTTAATTTTTAGTGTAGTTTATTTTTGATTATTGTTGATTAAAACCTTTTTTCTCTGTCAAAAAATTTGATACACTATATTTTATACACTTATTTTTATACACTCAATGACATTTTAAAATGCAATGTTTTCGGCAAAAATTAATTCAACCTACTGTATTATTAAAATTAGAATGAATTACTTTAATAGTAATATTATCATAAAATATACTCAGTAATGTACGCTGACAGACCATCTTCGCTTAGAACTGTTTTTCGTATACAGTTATATCATTGAATTCAAAGTTAACCGATCCATTTCAGTGACCCATACGATACCTAATTTACAGCAGGGTGGTACCCACTTGCCTGCATATTTTCATTGATAACTATTCAAATTGTTTTTTACATGTACTCAAAATAGTGACCAATTTGTTATTTGTAAATGTCTATATAATTATTTGTTCTCTTGTTTTCTAGAATACATAAATAATAATATATTTAACTCGAAGTTTAAAAATGTAACAAATACCAAATTATAATATACTATAGGTACACTTATTTTCATTCACTATTAGTAAATGGCTTAAGATTACCTAATCAAAGAAAATAAATTATTGGCCATGATTTAGTGATTATTATGATTTCATTTAAAATACTTTCAGAAACTTCATTATGGCTTCTTTGTTGCAACAAAAATTGTTTTTACGGCAAATGTAATTTTTAAAAATGATGTTTGTAATGAATATTACATAACGGCTATAATCCTAATGTGTTTTGGTATCTAAATGTTATTAATATAATTTTATCACATTATATTAATTGTATTATATCACATAAACTAATGTTTAAATTTCAATTACGTAACTAACTTATTATTTCTAATAATTTTATTTTTATTAAAATCCGATAATAAAAAAAAATATTATATCAAAAAATGTTTGATAACTCACTAATAGGTGATATCTACATAAAGTTTTATTTTATGTCTTAAACTTAATAGTTATTTAAAAACTTTTTTAAAACAATTTCTGTTAATGCTACATAATATAGTGACTAAGAACAAAGTTTTAATTTTAAAATATTTGTTTATTAATTAAATTTTATTTCAAACGATGTATTTTAAAATATATTAGATATATAGTATTATAGCATAGGTACTTTATTTTTAGTGTGTATAACAATGTCATGAATGATGATCCATCACATTCGTATAATCGTATATTTTGTGTAATTTTGCATAAGCTTTACTATAATTTATTAAACATGTGTCATTATTATATATTTATACAATGTATCATTTTATAATATATATTATGCAATGCACCATTGGAATAATTATCGATATATATTGCCTACTATATATATCGTCTACTCTACAGTTTTGAATTACTAGCTAGAATTATAGAAAAAGTCATTGAAGAAACTTTACATCTATTTTCTTAATGTTTGACGACGAAAGGATCTTAAAATATAGGTATATTATAGTTGTTGAGAATATAACATTATAATAACATGGATTATATTTTATAATGAAACATTTATAACATTTCAAAGTCACAAATAACATTTTTACAATTATTATAAATGGTTAAAATTAAAATTATGAATAACATTTTTTTTACATTTTGTGTATTGCTGGTCTATTTATTTATTCATTTATTGGAATTTAAAATAAAAATGAGTAACCTACATTATATAATGCTAATTTATAATCGAACTATAAATTATACTCATAGCTTGTATGTTTAAACTAAGTCCCTATAAACTTTTAAATCCATTTAAAATATGTATTGGATGCTTTTTATGTAAAGGGTATTGAGTACGATTAATAATTTACTCAATTTTGGTAATGACGCTTTGGTCGGGTAAGTTGGACATGACTGTATGGTCTTAATTAGCCCTCGGTACATTTCAGTAGATGCTAAAACTGAACCTATTAAATCTTGTGGCAAATATTTGATAGCACCCACTGATTCGAATTGTTGTTTGTTAGCCAACTGTATCATTTTCGAAGAGTATTTCTTCAACTTCTTATTTCCCAAAGACCTAGGATTTTTTTCCTGGCATAAGATCCTTAAATCTTCTTTTTCGTCGTCCATGTATTCAGCTGGAAAGTAACACCGACCCAATGATTCGCTGTCACTTACGAGGTCCCGGGCAATATTCACGAGTTGTAAACCCTTTAAAAATAAGTATAAATATATAGAATAAGTCCAAATGAGTAATCGCAACAGAAGAGAAACTTCTTTGCGGTAAATAAAAATATTTTAATACTTAATATTGGACAAAAGTTGATAATAAGGACTAAAGAATTATAGAGGCTTAAATATTCGTGTGGCATTAGAAACGCCGCGCTGCGAGAGAGTGAGAAAGTTCAAAACGAAATAGTAATAATTAATAAATTAAACATTAAATATTAAATGAGTAATAACTAATAATCATTTTACTATCAAATAAACCTATATAAATATTACATCATTCTATCACATAAATAAGGCTATGCAATAAAATCGTCCAATACCTATATATTACCTACTATATGAATAACTAATATTAATTACATACGTATAAATAACATGACCCTCCAAAACACTATATTATGATATAAAGATTAGTAATGAAATATTAAGTCTAAACATAATATAGGTATACGATAAGAACAAACCGATGAAAGGCGGAGTGAAAAAAGTGATATAAAAATAATGCATTAATTACAGTCGACTATTTTAAACCGTCAGTTAACAGTTTCCTAATGGTGCATCCGCCAGATGACCGGGATTTAAACCAGATTCTGACTGCATCCGAATTGCATGCTAAAAAATAAAGAGCAATGTTGCGTGTCGCTTATTTTTCGTGACAGGTTCGAACTGCGTGCGTAAAAGTTTGAACGAACAATCGGTTTATGCCGACCTCCACACAATTTATTGTATAGTAAATATAACTAGTAAATTCTATATACCTATTGTAATATAATATGGTTTTATTAATGGTACTTTGGTACTAGATTAGTGAATGGTGATTAGATAATATGAATAAAAATGTATATAAAAATAGTACATCATTTTTCGCATCCAGATCGATTTTACGACAAATAAAAAATGAATAATTATTTGCTTAATATATCTACCTTGTAATTAATAAAATTTGAAATTTTTTGAAATTTATTTCAGTTATTAATTTAAAATGTTTTGTTATTATTTTTATACATTTTGAACCGCAATATTTTAACAAATCAATTATACGAAACTCACAATTATTTGTACATCTACTAAAATTATTTTTAATTTGAAATGTTTCGATATTTACAAATCGGATCATTTTTACCTACTGAATATGTCGATCGTATTTCACGTAAATCAAGTTCTGTTACAAAAAAACCGCGTGTACAATTTTACAAAGATAATGATTTTTGCACGCAATTTGAAAACATCGCCCTACTGCTTATATCAAACAACTTATTCATTTCAAAACTGGTGCCGAAATTCTGCTATTTAAACGGTTTTAACGTTAAAACGATGGTTTTATCAAGGAATAATTGCGTACTTAATACCTAAATATTACAATTTACAAATGTATGTCGGACAAAACCACAAATTATGTGGTATTTACTAGACGTTACACTCAAGAAGATTAAAACAGTCCAAACTAGATAAAAATGACAAAATATTCGATATTTAAATGAATAAAAATATATTAAGTATCTAATAATAAACAACAATTAATTGAAAATGATAACGCGATAAACAGCGGCGGAAAATGGTCGGTGACTGCTGAGTCTACGGCGGCTGAATGACTATGATAATTATATTATTAGTTAACACAGCAAGCAAATAGAAACGGCCAGGCCATAGAAAATAATATAACGGCCGTGACTCATGCGAGTTTATCACACGGGAATGAACAGGTAAAAAACCAGTGCCAGACTGAGAGGGCGCTGATACGAAAGCAGTGTTTCTCCCATCCACATTCCGGAATGCAACTCTTTATTTCGTTAATATACAGGACCTTTACATGCTTTCGTTGCGTCGTTGTCACAACCAGAAACAAGAAGGAATAAGCGTGGCGAAAATAGCCACTCTTAGAGAAGAATAAGAGAGAATGTGAGTGTGTGAAAAAGTGATCAATGTCTCTATTACACTTGCAATAAATGCACACACGAGTGTATTAATAATAATAAAAAATGTTATAAATACTTAATTTTGATAAACTTACTTGTCCTATTTTGTACGCATGTTTAGTCAAATAATCAGCCTTGTCGACGAGTTCATTCATGTCATTACCATATCTGTACATGATTACATAAAGGCACATTGCGCCTATGCTTCCGGCCACATAGGTGGTGTATAACATTAAATCTTTTTCGTTTCGAACTAACGTAAACTCAAGATCCCATTGGTAACCTGCGAATAACTCTTCAAATGGCTTACGGGGCAAGAAAAATGCGATTCTAGACACTGCGCGATAAGATGATAATTCGACATCAGTGAATTCGGATTCGTATTTTTTCCAATCAATGTTTACTTCTTGTGGTGTTTTTTTAACGTCGTAATCTGATGTTCTGTCAGCAAAAACTTCACTGATAAATTGTTTGGATAGCTCTAATTTGATTTTTTTCTTTTTTTCGTCCGTCTTGTTATCAAACATTTCGTCCGTTACACGGCAAAATGCGTACAGAATTATTAAATCCAATCGAATACCTAAATTAAAAACATTCACTAACTATACACATTGATAATTACAATTTTACTATAATAGGTACCTTGGTACTATCAACACTTTTTTTCTGTAAACATGCAACTAATAATTCAATAATAGTCAATTAAAAAAAACAGTTTTGACCAAAAACATTGCTAAATAAATCATGTAGGTATACATTTTGAGCTATTATCATAACAAATGTGTACAATAATTTGTAGATTCTTGAATTTTCATTCGAAGACAAATTGTATGGTTATTATTATTATTATTTGTTATAGTTTAATCCGTGGAATACATTTGACTTTATAGTTTTCTTATATATTTTGTTTATCAGACATACTTAATAGGTCTTTATATTATATTTTATCTATATGAGTAATTAAAAAACGTTTTAAAAAATGTGAGTGTGTAAATTATATTACATTATAAAATCATTAATTTGAGTTAAAATGATGGTTAATTAATTAATTATTGTATTTATTAAATATATTGATTCTTAAAATATTCTCAAACACTTATTGTTTATTTTTTCAACCACGATTGTTAACTTACCGGCATGGAATAAATAATTAGAGGTGCCAAACGCATTTGAGGTGCTCAAGACCTCGATACTTGTCTTAATGTCTTGTGTTACAGCAGAAGGCGTAGCATATTCTGACGTGGCGAATGCTCTTAGCATCTGTCGAACGAACCTCCAACTAATACTGAACTGGTGTGGGAAGTCCAACGAATACGTGACAATCATACCATACGCTTTGTCGTAGCACGACCCGGCTAGGACGACCATCAGATTCGTCACGAAGAAAAACAACGCTTCTTCTGGGGCCAAATCACCCTGGTCGTTGTCGTTGACGGGCATTCGATCGATCCAACACATGTATAGCGTAGGGCCCACGATCGCAATCGACGACGGTATGATCTTTTTCGTAAAAAAGTTGCCAGCTCCGTACCACATTAGTATGATTGCTGGGGACGCCCAACACAGTATGCATCCCAAGTAAAATGTATCCTGTCCCTGTTTGGCCATTGCGTAACCGGCCGCCGTGACGATGGTCAACAACGATATCGGTACCCAACGAATCCACTGGTAACTGCGTTTATCGTAGTTGAAGTTCAAACACGGAGTCGACCACTGTACGAACATCAAGGCCCACAACGAAGTGAGAACGGTTTGCATGACGACGAACATGTACTCCTCAACGGGTACATTTCCAACGACGGCTAAAACCGCCTCGGGCGAATACGTCCTAGCTCCGTTGTAAACACAATAGTTGTACCACGGGGCCGAGTACAAAACAGCTATGGCGCTTATAAATCCAATTTTAAAAATTTCCAATCGATTGATAAACGGCCGAGTTATTAACGTTAATACACCGATGGCTGGTAGGGTGTACGATAAATGGAAACCTATGTATGTTAACATGATGTGAACGGCTTAAGAAATCTGAAAAATCATGAAATTGTAAACAATTAAATATATTTAGCCACTTCGGTCGTAATGAAGATATTTAATAATTAACAATTTAATGTATTCGGCTGATATACAGCCGATACAGCCTGTATTTGATGTATAAAGATTTTAGAATAAAAATCGAATCAATTACTGAAAATAATATATATCTAGTAAAATATCTAAAGTCACCATACATTTAAATTAAATTTAAATAACTGTATCAATTTAGACTAAATAATTAATATTATTTAAATAATTATTAATAAAAATGCATTTATTAACACATAAATAAGTATGTACTAAATTTTAAAAAAAAATCGTTTAAAATGAATTATTTAAATACAAAATGTAAAGAGCATAGGTAAAATATATTTTAAAACGACGATAAAGATAAAACTTAACCAAATATTGTGGAATGACTTCCAATATTAGTAGTTTTTTTTATATTTTGGATGATACTGCCGTAATGGCTATCGCATTATTATTTTAATATCAATGCCAAAATCATTATTGGTCACCTAACAGATTCAGATAGAGAATTTGTTTGCGGTAAATTTCGACGTAGCTTCAAAATGAACCAAAATCTAATAAAAAAATTTTAAAAATCACCAGTACCTATAGGGAATTTGATATGTTTGTATTACGTGGTGAAAAAATTTGGTGCTAGATGTACTGCAAATATATTATGATTGTAAATTTAAATAATTAAAATAAATACAGTAATTACACACCAAATTTGAAAAATGGTCTTGAGCAGAACACCTGGATTATTATATTATTATTTTAGAATATTAGTGTTTATATTATAAGAACAATTTCTTGAAAATAGGTAACAACTAAAACATTTATTAGTGTTTATAAGTGTTACCAAAAAAATTTTTACTTTAAAAGTACAATAGCATGACAGCTACAAAGACCCAAACCAAATATCTTAACATAATTATATCATATAGTAATTAGTAGGTACCTAAAACTAAATTAAATATATTTATATAAATAATAATTATATAAAATATATATTATTATATAACTATATAAATATCGAAGGTTATTGTTTGATTTTAATATTTAACGTTTGGTGTACAATATAAACCACAAAATACGTCAACATAGATTTAAAACGTATAGAATAGAATTTTAAACCACATTATTTTGCAATCCAACAATTCATTTCTATATTTCACAAGAAGTTCACACATGATAAATAATATTTTTGGAAATATCTTATAGTTTAACGTATTTTTGCTAAATATATATTATTTACTATTTTATTTTTGATTCTAACAATCAGTATTAAATAAGCAAATAATTAAAATATGATTAAAGTTTAAAATTGATTAATGATAAAGTAATAAAAAAATGTATTTGTCATAAATACATTTCAACTAAAGATATAGAATGAATATAAACAGTATTACAAATCTCAAAATAAAAAAGTTGGCAAGTGGGTACCACGCTGATATACAGTAGTTGTCAAGTGGGTCACTGTAATGGACATGTTAAATTTGAATTCAATTATATTCGATTCTTTCAATTGATTGCTGCGTACATACATATAGCGACAAGCTAATTACCTCCGCATTAATTTTGTTTAATAAATGATAACCATTTAGATGGTTACCTAAAAGTTTTAATTGGGATGCTCCATAGTTTTTTAAATCTAAACTTACATATTATTGAAAAATAAATGAAACAATATAGCCGATATGGTTAATACCTAATTAATTTTGTACAGTTATTTACGCTTCCTATATAACTTCCTATAGTAATGAACTGATAATACTGTGACAAATGAGATTTTTGACATTTAAAATTAAAATGTATTTGTTAATATTGAAAGTTGACAAAATGTTGAGTAAAAAAAAAAAACTATTGGTGATGGTAATAAATTTGCTTTTTAAAAGTTTTTAAATAATATTATTTGTGTAGGCATCTACTTGTAAATCGTATGTATATAAATGAAAGCACTGATTCTGTAAAAGTGGGAAGGAAAATATTATAGTATAATATTTAACTATTATTGGGGACGCAACTAGGACAATTCGATGAAAACCCACATATATTACTATACTTGATAAATAATTTAATAATATAATAATCTTAAATAATAATAAAAATGTTTAAGCTTACGTGTTGGATACAAAATATATTTGTGCCTGTTGAAATTAATGGAAATTAAATAAAAAACAACAGAATTAAAACAAGTAAGTTTGATGAATTTCGTTAACTGTGAGCAAAGATAAACTAACCATTGGCTGGTTAACATACTCAATTATATAAATATATTTAACCATTAGGCCAATAGTAATTTAATATAGTAGTTAATAAAATATAATAAGTACTTAATTTTCTAGATTAACCTTTTACCTAGTGAGAACATTTTATGGTATAGACCTTGGCGTGTGCCCCTAATTATAAATTTACAAATACTTATAATATAATTAAAAAATATAAATAATTAAGAAATAATATTGTAGTTCCAATCGTTAATAGTTACTATGTATTATTTTAGATTCTGAGCGGAGCGATGAATGTATTGATTTTTCAATTATGTGTGTTTAATTTTTTAATTTTTGTGTTTGTATACACCATAAGTAGGTAGTTAAAATAATGCTTTGATTTTTAACTTTTAGAGAGGTTTCTGATGGCAAATTAGATTTTGTTGGTACCTACTTTAGAGAGGTCAACATTAAGAACTCAGCACTTTTCAGAAGCGTCAGAAAGAATTAATAAAAAATAGGAATTTTTATGCAAAGGCAGTTTTTGACAAAATTTAATTTGATTTTTTTTAAAATGAAGAATTACATTTTTTGTATAAGATATTTTTTTATAAAATTTTGAATCTTTTTAAACTATTTATAGACGTTTGAAATTTTCATATTTTTTTCTTAAAATTTAGTAAAAAACATTTTTGTTTGAAAATTGAATACGATATTTCTTACAAGTGTTTACAATGTACATAAAAAAAAAAAAAATCAAAAATACGTTGGCACAATGTTTTTTTATAAGCGTTTGAAGTTTTAATTGACATGACTTTTGATAATCACAGGTAAAATAAGGATTTCTCATCTAACAGTTGTAATAATAAGTTTTCTTATTTAGTTGTTAACAAAAATTGATCAGTCAAAAAACTTGAAAATTGAGTAAAAAATTCTCCATACATTTTTTTACCTTTAAAAACAAAAAAAAAGTTTACAGGAAACTCAAACTAACTTTTTATGAGCGTTTGAAATTAAGCATTGGATATTCATCCTTAAACTACCGATTTTTCAGGAAACGATTTTCTAATTTTCTTGTTCTTCAAAAAGGAATAACTACTGTAAATACTGTAAATACTTGAAATTTGAAGTGAATGTCGGGATTTTTAATTTGTATACACCGTACAATTTTAATAATATTTTGACTATTTTTAAACTATTTATAGGCATAAGAAATTTTCGATTTTTAAAAAAAATGTTTCTTAAATTACCGATTAAAATATTTTTGTTGGGTCAAAGAGTTTGAAAATGTAATGTAAGGTTGCTCATAAGTTGTTATAATATCAGTTTCAAAATATTATAAATATTTAAGCACATTTTTTTTATAAGCATAAAAAGTTCAAATGTTGACCAAAATTCATTAAAATATCGAACATATTTGGCAAATTATTTTGTAGTTAAAAATGTATTAAATGTTCAATTTTTATAACTAAGGATTGTATTTTAAAACTAGATTTCTAGCAAATAGTTTAAATGGTTGATTTTTATAGACATTTTAAGTTAAAATTTAGATGAAATTAGATATTTAAATTAAGTACCTATAACGATGTTAGTTATTTTGTTGTTTTTTAAAAATATTTTTCGTGGGTGCTTGAAACTTTTTAAGTATGTTATTATATTTAATACACTCAATAACATTTTGAAACTCAGTGTTTTCTGCAAAAAATAATTCAATCTACTGTACTATTAATACTAAATTGTAATACTTTAATAGCAATAATATCATAAAATACACTTAGTAATGTAAGCTGACTACCGTCATCGCTCATAATCGTTTTTCGTATACTATAATTTTACATCATTTAATTAAAATTTAACAATGTACTTAACTGTACACCTGTACTTAACAGTCCACTTGCCAACCTACATTTTTTAAATTGCTAGTTATATTTTGAAGATTAAGTTAAGCCTAAAAACCGTTAATGCACATACTAATCGTCGACTGTTTCATCCTCCCAATATATAGACCAGAGACGTGTCCAGGTCTAAAATTCAGGATAGGCTTGGTTACAAAAACAATTTGTATTATATACAAATATATTTCGGGTATATTTAAGTGTTCAAAAACAGTATAGGCCCGGGCCTACCAGGTCTACCCGCCGGACACGCCTCTGGTGTAGACTACATTTTTTGGGTTATAGTTGGGTTTCACGTACTATTGACAAGTACTTATATCCAAAATATACATTGCGGTATTAAAAAATTTAAAACTAAACTAAATATTTTAAAAAGTGGACTATTAAACCATAATTATATAGGTTATTGAGATCTTCTCAAATTTTAATTAGCTATATTTCATACGACACTCATTTCGGCTCAACCTTCGATAAATGTGTCTCATATACGTCGGTACGTTCATTTTTAAGCTGTACCTATTAGGGAGGTCCTTATTTTTTGAATTGAAAAAATTGATGACAAGTAACCCAAATTTTGTTCTATGTATTAAAAAAATAATTATGATAAAGTTTGGGCTTGATAAGTCTACCCCTTCCCGTGCCTCAAATAGGTTGAAGTTTTATTAATTGGGGATGAATTTCCATTTTTTGCGTGTACTCTCAAAAAACTTAAAGTACTATTATTGTAGCTATATATATTTTCTAAATAAAAGTTTCTTATAAAATTGAAGTACACGTCGTCTAATTTCAAAAAAAAAAATTGACCTCTATAGCTAAGGACCACTCTACTGTACCTACTTAATAAAAACCATTTATTGTATTTCTATATGATTCTATGTCTTTTTATGATCTTATCTTGATTTTTGGATAGGTCCTGATTGCGACTTCTTGAATATCGTCACTGATCATAAAAATTATTTCTATTGTACACATATTAATAATAATAAACTGAAAATTTCTTTAACTAAATTATTTGGAACCGGTTCTACTTGTCAACAGAATATTAATAAACAAAATAAAATAAAGGTTAGGTAATAAAATCATTTAAGTTAGGCAAAATATGGAAGTATTTAATTATTTCCATGCTTAGAATTTTTGAAAAAAAATAGCATACCAATAAAATCAACTAAATTATTAATCATGAAATAAACTCAAGTTCAAAAATAGTTTATTAAAACCTTTATAAATTGATTGCATAGTTTATAAACACAGTGAACCCTAGATTATTATATAATCATATTATTATAATATATAATTCGTAATTAATGTTAAAAACACATATTATAGCACATTAGTAAATAGAATTATCTAAATTTAAAATAAATAAAAATATATCATTAAACATTATAAAGCAATATTGTTATTTTACATTATATGCAAAACTAAGTACTTACTACATTATTTTAATTTCCTAATACTAAAAATTGTTTCTTTATATAGATATAGTTTCTTATTATTGAACATAACAGGTATGAAATATCGTCAGGTTAAAATATTGACATTGATAAATCAAAAATTAAGACATAAATAATGATAAATATTAGATACTTCAGATAAATTTTAATTATTGACTGTATTAATATATTAATATAAAACTTAATTTAGTAATTAAACGATAAAAACACGTATGCGTATTGAATAGGTTTTTATTATACATGGATATAATAGTCAAGAAAATAACTAAACTACATACTTCACATTAATCATAATTCACTGAAAGTCCAAATTACATGAAATAGGTAGGTCATTTAAGTGCCAAGTGTAAATTATATAAATTACTTTAAGTAGGTACTTATATAACAGTATAGTATCATTTAGTAGTATTCTATAAGCTTACTAAATAAATAAATAGAGCAAAAACTGAAAGTAAAATAATTTAACTATTCAAATATACAAAATAGTTCTAAACCTAATAGAAATAATAAAATTGTATGGTTATGAGACAGTAGCTATTCAAATTATACTATAAATCTAACCATTCTTTGACCATCTCTCACTATAATCACATGACTAAAGCCTTATAACTTAAGTAAACAAGTAAACTTAACATACTGCGCTCTCATAATGTAGATATGTACCTACTTCTTAAAGATTCATTCTATATTTTTTATGACACTTAAAAACTAAAATAAACCGTTAAAATAATAATTTATAAATAAAAATGGTGACATTTTTTGTAATCAAGGTTTACTAAATGAATAATATATTTCTGTAATACACTGAAAAAGATAATATGGCCTGTGTTTATAGCTCCCTAGATATTATATAAATTATGATGCTATTTATATTTAAAAATTACTTATACAACTTATACCACGTACTGTATGCTTTTAATGTAAAGTCCTTTGAGTATTATCATAAGTTTATGCAATTTTGATAATTTTGCTCTGTTTGGAAACGAAGGACTAGACTGGATGGGATAAATAATTCCTCGATAAACTTCAATAGATGTTAGAATTAAACCTCGCAATTCTCGCGGCAAATATTTAATAGCATCCACAGCTTCAAATTGGTGTTTGTCAGCTATCTTTATCATTGCATTAGCGTATCTTTGCAACTTTTTATTTCCCAGAGACCTTGGATTCTTTTCTTCGCATAATATCCTCACTTCTTCAACTTCGTCATCCATATATTCAGTAGGAAAATAACAACGACCCAACTTCTCGCTGTCGATGACAAGATCCCGGGCAATATTGACAAATTGTAAACCCTTAAAAAAAATCAGCTTACACATATGTATCAACATAGATAAAAAAAAAAAAACTATGTCAAGAACAACTTACGTTTCCTATTTGATATGTCTTTTTAATTAAAAAATCGTCTTTTTCAATGAATTCATATTTGTCAATGTTGTATCTGTACATGATTATATAAACACACACAGCAGCAAAACTTCCGGCCACATTATTGGAATATCTTAGTAAATCATTTTCGTTCCGATATAACGTAGCATTCATATCCAATTCGAAACCTGCAAGTAACTCTTCGAATGGCTTACGAGGCAAAAAAAATGCAATTCTAGTAAATGCTCGAAAACTAGATAGTTCTTCGTCGGACAGTGCCGATTCGTATTGAGTCCAATCAATGTCCACTTCATGCGGTACTGATTTAACATCGTAATCTGATTTTCTGTCTGCGAATATTTCTTTGACGAATTTGTATGAAAGTTTTAATTTTAATTTTCTTTTTTCAGCGTTTGATATCGATGTGTCATCAATCACATTATCCGTAACACGACCAAGCGCGTAAACTATTATAATATCCAATCGTGTCCCTAAATTAAAAACACGTAACATAACGTAATACATAGTTTGTAATAAACATATACAATAGCAATATTATATAAATTAAGACGTATTTACTACTATTTAGTCTAAACCAATTCCAATAAATTCTCAAGTTAATAAAACATTTTATTAAACAAATAAACTTTTAATTAGACTACTGGAAATAATGCAAAGAAATTGTGTATACTGAATGTTGAAAATTGCCGTAAAATATCTGTAAATATTTTTATTTTAGGCACCTTTATAATTTTATAAATTAAATAAACTGTTGGTAGAAACAGTATTTTTTTAAATACTAAAATTAATAAATGTATTTCATACAAATAACGAAATTATTCATTCATCAAAGCTACAAGAAAATGATTAGGTAGGTAGGTACGTATAATATAAATTATAAAGAATAAATTGTAGATTTCTAATTTTTACTTAAAATACCTAATTATAGTATTAATTAAATAAATATATTATCCAAATTATAAAAAAAAAATTAGTTTTTTATTTTGTTATCAATTAAACTTAAATTAAATAAAAAGTTAAAAACTGAATCATTAACAAAATATCACTTGAAATATCGCCACCAAAATATTGCAAAACCAATATATCGCATGGGAAAAATATAGACAGCAATTTAATTATAATATAATATATTATATAACCCGAATAAAATTATAATAAATATTTAATAGTTAGTATAAAATATTTAAAGTCATATAAAATAGATGTATCAAAGCATATTGTTAAATTACTATTTAGTAGCATTATTGTTTATAGTATTAAAATATTAAGCTACAGAGCAAAATATACAAATTATAAAATTTAAGACCAGAATACTGGAATGCATAACTGCTGTGATCGTCAGACAATATAATATAGGTAATAGGTGGATAAGATAAGTTAAGATAAGGTTAGATGCAAATGTGCAATATACAGATTCGATATACTAGCCTTATTTCCCCCATCCATCATACTTATTATACTATTATATTTTTTAATATATTTTATTAAATATATTAAATATTTTTGTTTATATTAAAAATGTAACCATCGTAAGAACTTACCGATATGAAATAAATAAATGGAAGTGCCTAATGAATTTGAAGATTCTAAAACTTTGATACATATTTTTAAATCTTCAGTGACAATAGACGGCATAGAATATTCTGAAGTCGAGAAAGCTCGAAACATCTGACCGAAGAATTTCCAACTAATATCAAACTGATGTGGGAATATCAACGAAAACGTTACGATCATGCCGTATGCTTTATCGTAACAAGTTCCTGCCAAGACGACCATTGCGGTCGTTATGAACGTAAATAAAGCTTCTTCTAATGGCAAACATCTGGCCACGGTTACGTTTAAACTGGTTGTTTCATTCAGATGCCACACGTTCTCCCTCAGGGCTATCCGATTCACCCACAACATGTATAACGTCGGAATCGCAATTGCCACGGACGACAGTTTTATGTTTTTTACGAAATAGTTGCCGGCACCGTACCACATTAGCATGATGGCCGGGGACGCCCAACATAGAATGTTTCCCAAGTAGAACGTTTCCTGTCCCGGGACGGCCATTCCGTAACCTATAGCCGTAGCGACGCTCAACGACAAAATCGGAATCCATCGAATCAACTGATAACTCGGTTTGTCGTGGTTGAAATTCAAAAACGGCAGCCTCCACCGGAGACACAGCAAAGCCCACAGCGAAGTCAGCACTACCTGCAGGACCACTGACACGTGTTCCTCGACGGGTACGTTTCCCACTACCGCCGACACTCGTCCGGGCGAATACGATCTGGCCCCGTTAAGGATATTGTAGTTGTAACATGGCGTCGTGTAGATAAGTGCAACGGCACTTATGAATATGATCTTAGACGTTTCCCAGCGATTGATAAACGGCAATGTTATTAACGTTAATACACCAATAGCAGGAACCATGTAAGTTAAATGGATGTCCGTGTAGCTTAACATTTTCAACGGTTGACGGAAACTGAAACATGAAAAACCAGTGTTAAATGTTTACATAACTAATAACTATAACATCTTAAATATTAAAAAAAAAAATTAGACTGTATAATTCGTTAGTGAAGAACCGACAATACTATTAAGTTTGTCGAAGTAGCGAATTAAAACATTATATTGTACATCAATTTTTTTGATATCACATATTTCTTGATGCATCTTTGTTTGAATAATATTACACTTAAATGTAATTCCATTTAAAGTACCTAGTTATAAATATCTTGATGGCAATGCCGTTTATTACCATAATATTAAATAGGGTGGAATTGCGTAAACCAACTATCAATATTTTGTCAGAAATATCACTTATTTTTATATTGATATTGTTTTGACTTGTATTGTTATAGTAGTTGCATCTGAATACATACTAGGAAAAAGAGCGAGGTTGGTATAAACATGTATACAAATTCTAAGAATCAAAAAGTCGATGATTTGTTTTTATTTTACGAGATTAAATTAAAAATAGAAAATGTATAAGCTAAAAAAAAAGTATTTAAAAATGAGTATCATATTATGGTTGTAAATAGTGATACTTTGAGAAAGTATTTAAAATACATATTTGTGTACTTAAAAAGTATATGAATACTTTGACTGGAGAACTTTACAAGATTAAAAATACAGGTGTTAATTATATATTTAAAGTTTTAACAATATTATTATAATTTTTAGTTTAATGAACAATACACCTTACATTAAATTTAAAACTTAGAAAATAAATTTACTGACCTGATCGTAATTTGTATAATGATGTGTATCTATTTTTTGACTAAGACTATTTAAATTGTAAAAATATTTAGAAATGTGTACAACCAACTTGAATACTTTTAGACCATTTCTGCAGTGACTCAGATACACGCTTATTATAATAAAATAAAACTTAAAAGTTTGTAAATGGTGGGGAATTTATGAAAACCATTAACAATTTATATTATTATATTATATAAATGCAGTGAAATTATGCTAACGTATTCTTTTACAATTTATTACAAAAAAGATCAATATGGTTACAAAAAATATAGTTCATAGGTGAAATAAATCATATGTATTTTAAATCGGAAATAGAGACAATTAATCATAATAAAAAATATCCCTCTGTGATTGTTTCCTACAGTAAATAATTATTCTGAAGTCTATTGTTAAATTTAGGTATAAGTTATTATCTGTGTAATATTATATTATTACAACAGTCAAGTATTGAAAATCGAATTTAAGATTCTGAGCGGAGCGATAAATGTACTGATTTTACAATGATGTGTGTTTTTTTTTCTGTGTCTGTCAACACTTTTTGGGTCAGTAAAAGAGCTCTGATTTTCTTCATCGGCATCTTTTCCTGTAAGATGGTGAAACTAGTTGAAACTTGCAGGGGGGATACCTAATCCTATTTTATTATAATATAAAAAAGGGCTCAGCCCGTAATATATATAAAAAAATATATACATAATATAATAAAATATATTGTTCCCTTGATTTTTGAATATTATATTTTTACATTTTGTTAAAACACTACTTATACACCCATGAATGAATAACTATTTTACATTTCATTTTAGAATATTAATTATTTAACTTATTTTAAGTTACCTATTCTCCGACTTCAGACTTTTTTTATAAAATATAAAAAGTATAGTCACTAATCCAAAAAAACCCTGCGTCTAGATAATGAGGTTTTTGACTTTAGTTCGGTTATTATATTAACTTATTTAATTTATTTTTATACATAAATAATAACCGCAGTGGAATTAAGTCACCTGTTTGAACTTTAAATAGCATGTGTTTAAATGCAATCTGTTTGAATCAAATATAGTCTTAATAATATATTTTGTTCAATTATAAATGTGTTTGATGGTCGCATATTTGAAACATAAAATAATAATTTAGGTAAGCTAAATGTAAATAACCTAAGCACATACCTACCACTTATTTTACAAAAAGGTGGACAAGTTATTGAAAAAATTTACTTAAGTTAGTTAAGGTAAATTACCATAATCAACTATAAAATACGAGCCTACAAACAATATATTTAATTCTTAAAAATAAAATTTTAAATAAAGAAAAATATTAACTAAAGGGTCCCGCACACGACCTGTTTTTTGCTCAAAATCGTGCCTGGAGGGAAAAACTTTCATGTCTTGAAGAATGATCAGGTTTTGTATTTATTATTTTAATTTTTAGAAAGAGGAAATTTCTTACATAGTGTCTTGTCTTTGATAATCAGAATGATATTTCAAACCTTTAAGTAAGAGTTTAAATTTGACTCATTTGAATTAAAGTATATTAATGTTCACTGAAGAAAATCTTACTCATTCTATAACTCTATGAAACATCTAAGTTTTTTTCACAAAGCATGTTTTAACAAAAGCTTATGCTTTAAATTTTTCTGTAGGGTGGTGCCGTTAGCATTACTTGTGCGGGTGGGAGCGTACAGCAGTGCCAATAATAATTTACATCTAACACAAAGGTCCCAGGTAGTGGTGATAAGATGACGTATTAGCTGAATTTTGTCCCATATATAAACACAAGTTAGGGCTTAATTAAAATTTAAAAAAGTTAATAAACCTTTTTCCAGAAGCCTTGTTTCCAGTGTCAGGTATTCTATTTTTAATTTTTTTCAAAACTTCATATAAATTGAGTACGGCGTAAAGTATAGGCAAAATAGGTACATTAATGAGGTATGGTCACGAAATACTTTCGGATCCAACTGTAGGTGACAAACTGATAAATGTCCAATTGTACATAGAAATAAGCCAATTTAATAATATGCAACTTTTTTACGTTTTATTGCTACATTTTCACGTCTCAGTCTTCATATTTATTATTCTATCGTTTATATAAACCCACCATTGTAGTATATAAACTACAAATACTAGTAACATTTATAAAAATAGTTGGTAAAAAATTTAAAAAACTTTCGGGACTTAATAGACCGATGATGGGTCCCGTAGTCCCGTGTTCTTTTATAAAACATTTTAGCGAATCTAAATACCGAGAATGCCAAGTAACGTTCATTATGAATTACCATGATTTTGATAGAGGTGACTTTGAATTTGTTTTAAATATACAAGTATATTTAAATATTTAATTATATTACCAAATGATTTTTATTATTGGCTTATAATTATATTATCAATTTTAATAGTTGTAGTGTATTATTAATTGTATACATGTGTATGTATATTTACCTAAGGATGATTTTTTTTAACTGTACACATAATTCTATAAAAATAAATATATTGAACAATTTCATTTTTAGTATGAATTTCTTCCTATATCTTTTTACAACAGCAATGTTTAGTACAACAAAATAGAAAAATATCTATAGATCTAAAACCCTAATGCTTATCATAATTGTATAATACTATATAAATTTATATTATACTAAATATATAATGTTACTGTAATCTTTTTTTTACATTTATAATAAAATATACAATGTAAAATGAATATAATATAATCTCATCTATTTACGTGGTATATTTTAGTGTGGTTTATGAACCACTACATAATTCTATATGAAAGTCAACTCGTGAATAATTAAGAAACTTTACCAGATCATCGTAAGCAACTAGTATATATTAACCATTTTATTTACTATAAACATTGGTATATTTAGGGGATGAGGCAACTAATATTCACCTGTTTATATACCCAGCTATACGACCTGCTATAACATAAACTTCTACAACATAATAATTAATAACATGATCCATATCTAAATGTATTCTAACAAAACCAAATAACTTAATAACAAGTCTGTACTTAAACACTAATATTCTGAGACTACAATATAAAATGATTTGAAACTACTATCTCTATAATGATATGTACCTATTAAAAAATCTTAACAAAAGATTTGTAAATTAATTTTTTAATTAGTAATACTTTAATTAAACAAACTACAATATAAAAAAATAGAGTAGATGTATATATATAATACAAGAATATTATATACTATATATATTATAGGTATACTATATATATATATTATATATGTATATATATTTATAATTTATATATTTAAAAAGTATATAGTATATAAATATTGACGTTCATTATGTTACAGATAATTGGAAAATGGTGGTTAAAATCATCATCATTGGGGCTGGAGTTGGTGGTACAGCAGCAGCTGCTAGACTTAGCAAAAAAGGATTTCAAGTAGAAATTTATGAAAAAAATACATACAATGGTGGAAGATGTTCACTCATTTATCAAAATGGACATCGATTTGATCAAGGTCCATCATTGTATCTGATGCCTAAAATATTTGAGGAGACATTTGAAGATTTGGGAGAGGACATAAAAAATCACATAGATTTATTGAAGTGTCCTTCTAATTACAGTGTACATTTTCACGATGGAGAAACATTTGAACTGACCACAGATTTATCAAAATTATCTCGTTCTTTAGAAAAATACGAAGGAAGCGGTGAATCGACATTAATTAACTTTTTGAGCTATTTAAAGGAAACGCATGTACACTATCAAAGGAGCGTTAAAGTTGCACTCAAGACTGATTTCCAACATTGGTATGATTTTTTCAATATAAAACATATACCAGACGTAATTCAACTGCATCTATTGGACACTGTTTACAACAGAGTTTGTAAATATTTCAAGAGCGACTACATGAGAAAGGCGTTTTCATTCCAAACTATGTACTTGGGGTAAATAAAAAAATGTTAATTAATTATATTTTAAATAAAACTAAGATTGACTTTATGTTTTTAGAATGTCGCCATATGATGGCTTAGCTCCTTATAGCTTATTGCAGTACACTGAAATAGCAGAAGGGATTTGGTATCCGAAAGGAGGTTTCAATAAAGTTTTGCAAAGTCTGGAAAACATTGCCGTACAGCATGGGGCAAAATTCAATTATAATACCGATGTTCAAGAAATAATAATTGATGACAAAGGAGTGGCAAAAGGAATCAAAATGGTAAATGGTGATGTAGTAAATAGTGACATTGTAATTTGTAATGCAGATCTCATATATGCGTACAACAAACTTTTGCCAAAAACATCATACGCTGAAAAACTCGGCAAAAAAGAACTTACTTCTTCTTCGATATCATTTTATTGGTCCATGAAAACAATTGTGTCACAATTGAAAGTACACAACATTTTTTTGGCCGAAAAGTATAAACAAAGTTTCGATCAAATATTCAAGGATCATACGTTGCCCGACGAACCTTCGTTTTATGTTAACGTACCTAGTCGCATCGATCCGACAGCAGCACCTGAAGGAAAAGACACAATCGTGGTTTTAGTACCAGTGGGACATATATCGAATGTACCTAATATAGATTTCGATCAACTTGTGAAGAGAGCTAGGGAACAAGTAATCGACACAATAGAGAAAAGATTGAAGATATCCAACTTCAGAAGTATGATCGAGCATGAGATAGTAAATGATCCGAGAACATGGCAAAACGAATTTAATTTATGGAAAGGGTCTATACTAGGACTATCTCATTCATTGTTTCAGGTTTTATGGTTCAGACCCAGTTTGAAATGTAAAATATTTGAAAACTTGTACTTTGTCGGTGCTTCGGCACAGCCTGGTACTGGTGTACCAATAGTTTTATGTGGTGCAAAATTACTAGAGAGACAGTTGTGCGATAGGTTCTTAGAAGGCAAAGTTGAAATAAACATATGGTCTAAGTGCATTTCATTTTTAATTGGTCTCTTAGCACTTCTGATTTTTTGGTTTTTTTTTGGATTTTAATAATAAATAATGTATGTGTTATTTTTATACATCTTAATTTTTAAGCTCTTATTATTTTCTTATTGTCATACTCTTAAACATTTATTAACATAATAAATCCGACCCATAGTATAATTGGTAATATAATAGTTCAAAATAAATTATATTAAAGTACTTTGAAGGTACCTTTTCTTTTTTGTAAGTTTAATAATTGTATATACATTATGATTTAATGTTTTAATGTGCGATTAGTTGAAATACAATAATATTACATATTTTATAATTTTTATTATAGATAATGATATTTTTATTTTTATATTTTTCTAAAACTGAGCATTTAATATAATATATTAGTACATTTATTTATGTCAAATTGACCTTAGAAAAACAAATATAATATACTAAAAAATTACTTTGTTTTAATTAAAAACAATTTAATTTCTATAAAATGAGTACACACGTCCACACATAAACAATATAGTATCTTTTTGAATATCATGTGTTAAAATGCCATCTGTTTGAATAAAATATAATCTTTGAAATATATTTTGTATAAATTTTAATGTATTCAAACTCATTCAAATGTCACATATTTGTATCATAAAAACATAATTTAGGTATGCTAGATGATCTTAACACATACTAGTTATTTTACAAATATTATCAAATTAGTGAAAGTATCAACTTCAGTTACTTAAAGTAAGCTAATATTAATTACTTATAATATAAGCAAACAAACTATTTAATATTTAAATCATAAAGTTCAAAGTTTAAATGTAGAAAAGTATTAACTCAAGAGACCTGCGCTTGACCTGTTTTTTACTCAAAAACGTGCCATGCTTAAAAAAATCTCATGTCTTGTGAAATTATCAAGTTTTGTATTTTTTTTTTTTGAGGGGAAAAAGGAATTTTTTTACATGGTGTATTGTTCTTTGTTTTTTTTGAATGATATTTCTTAACCTTCAAATAAGAGTTTAAGTCTAATGTTCAAGAAAAAAATCTTACTCATTTTAACAAAAAAATATTTATCAAAATCTGATCACTTTATGAGACATGCGAGTTTTTTTCACAAGGTTTATTGGGGCATGTGGGCAGTTTTGTAATTTTTAGCATAAGTTGTGCGGGCGGGTATGTACAGCACAACCACCCGTGTCGTATTCAAATTAATAATCATTTATTACCAACACAAAGATTCAAGATGATTAGTTTCAAGAAACTATACAGAATTTCTGTTGAATTTTGAAGCTTATTCCCTGCTCCAAACCTTGATGTAGCATAATGCTTACCTTCTTTTTAAGTAAAAAAAAATTGAATTATGTATTGATCTTGTACATAAGGTATTAAAATTTAAAAAGTAGTAGATATTTAACTTCAAAATAATTTACAAATGTTCATGATTGTGACGTATCTCATAAAACTTGAAACGTCCATAAAAAAAAATAGTGAAAATAAGTATTTTTGAAATGTTTAATTGTGGTAAGAACTTCTAATTTGGAACATATAGTCAATTTTCAAAAATTGAATCAAAAAAAAAAAAATTATACATATTATTTTGAAAAACACTAAAAAAATAAAATATTTAAGATGTTTTTTAAAATCGCAAAGAACAAAAATATTTATCAAATTAAAGCATGTCTAGTAAACACAAGAATAAGTATATCAATATATGATGAAAAATTCAAGTTCCTAAAATTATTAATTTTTCATTACAACAAATTAAGAAAATCAAATATTTCAAAAGCATTTTTACTGCTCCAAAATGTAGTATCAAAAACAAAGAAAATAATTTTAAAAACACCACAAACACGGTTTGTAAATTATATATTAAATATGATCATTATTAAAGTCTAAAATACTATAGAAAGATAATATTATAAGCTCCTATAAGATCGTAGTTATTACAATAATAAATAATTACTAAATTGGCTATTGTTTATATTTACTGTCTATGTATAAAAAAACGAACACCCTTATTACATAATAAATATAAGTTAATGTACCTACACTAACAACTAACTAAAAAAACTGTAGAAAGTTAAATTCCACTTATATCAAGTATTGGAGACTGTCAATATAAAGAACCCTAAATAATATTTTATATCTATCCCACCTAGTTACTTTTGCTTTGTTAGGAAATCTTGGACTAGATTTGATAGTATAATAATAAATTCCTCTATATAATTCAACGGATGTCAGAATTAAGCTCCTTAGTTCAAATGGCAAACGCTTAATAACATCTATCGATTCCATTAGGTGTTTTTCACTTAACTCATTCATCTTATCAGCGTATCGGTTCAGTTTATCATTTCCCAAAGCTCTTGGATTCTTTTCATGATGTAAGAACCTTAAATCGTTTTCTTTGTCCTCCATATAGTCGGTCGGAAAGTAGCAACGACCCCATGTTTCGCTGTCATAGACGAGATCTCGGGCAATGTTCACGAATTGTAAACTCTTCAAAAATATGAGTACATATCAATTAATATAAATGAAGATACGAGGTAGAAAACAATTACTTACATTTCCTAATTGATATGCTTTTTTGGTAAAACAATCGTCCTTTTCTACTAATTCATATTTGTCAATATTAAATCTATACAAAAATGAATAAAAGCACATCGGAGCGAAACTTCCTGCTACTAAGATGAAATATTCTAAAATATCTTTTTCTGTTTTGTATATCGTATTAGCAAGGTCCAATTCATAACCTGCAAGTACTTCTTCATATGGCTTACGAGGTAAGAAAAATACAATTCTAGAAAATGCACGAAGACATGCCATTTCCTCAGCATTGAAACTGGATTCGTATGGGGCCCAATCAATATTTACTTCGTGTGGTACTGATTTCACATCAAAATCTGAATTTCTGTCAGCAAAACACTGGTCTATATATTTGAAGAAGAGCTTTACTTTTAGGTTTTTATCCTCCATATTCGAAGCGTCATCAATTATGTTATCCGTATAACGAACAAATGAGTAGTTCAATAGCAAATCTATTCTAATTCCTAAAAAAAACATTGAAAATCGTTCATTTTAAATAAAAAGCTTTAAAATAATGTGTAAAAATGAAATTGAAAAAAATGAAAAATATAAAAAGATTATTAAAAACCCCAAATTTTCAAAAAGATTTTATAATTATTATAAATTTATAAGACACAATTTTTCTTAATTTTTTAAAAAAACAAATCAATTTAAATTGTTTGGTCGATTTTATTTAAAAAGTTTTAAAAGCGTAGTTATTTAATAGGTATAATTAAATTTCAAATATAATAGAATACCTACATTTTATACTACTAATTTTTTTTTTTTTGTAAAGTGTAAAGAGTGTAAATACACATCAATCTACAGTTTTTGAAATCAATAATTTTTTTTACAATTTTATTAACTGTGCAAATATGATAATTAAATCAATAAATTATCATAGAGTTCATTATTTGTAAAAATTGTAATTAAATTGTAATTTAAATAATTGATTAAATAATCTCAATCAAAACACGACTTAAAATTATAACTTACCGTAATGGTACAAATAACACGATGTGAACATTGTATTTGCGTCATCCAGTGATTTGAGATTGCTTATTAAGTCCTCGGTAACAATAGATGGCAGAGAATATTCTGGAGTGGCGAACGCTCTAAACATCTGACAAATGAATTTCCTACTTATACTAAACTGGTGAGGGTATATCAACGTAAACGATACGATCATACCGTACGCTTTGTCGTAACACGCTCCTGCCATGACCACCATGGCAGTTGTTATAGAGACGAAAAGCGCTTCTTCTAAAGGCAGACCATCGACTACAAATATGTTTAAACTTGTCGTCTTATTCAGATGCCAAACGTCCTCTTTAAGAGCTATCCGATTCACCCATAACAGGTATAAGGTCGGCACCACAATCGCGAAAGACGACGGCATCAAGTTTTTTACGAAATAGTTGCCGGCCCCGTACCACATGACTATGATCACTGGGGACGCCCAACATAGAATACTTCCAAAATAAAACGTTTCTTGTCCCGGAACGGACATTTTGTATCCTATGGCAGTGACAACGCTCAGTAACAAAATCGGTATCCATCGGATTTGTTGATAACTCTGTCTGTCGTGGTTGAAATTTAAAAACGGGAATTTCCATCGTACACAGATCATTGCCCACAGCGTGGTCAGAACGATTTGTAGAACGACGGACAAGTATTCTTCCACTGGAACATTTCCCAAAACACCCAAAAGTCTTTCCGGTGCATAAGTTCTCGCTTCATTGACAATATTATAGTTGTAACACGGTGTTGTGTAGAGAAGAGCCACAATGCTTATAAATGCAATTTTAGTAGTTTCGAAACGATCGAGAAATGGCCGCGTTATTATTGTCAATAAGCCGATTGCTGGAAGTACATAGGTTAAATGGATTCCGATGTAGCTCAACATTTTTACTTGTCCGTTGAAGCTGAAAACATAAATTATTTTGATAAATATTATGTATAAATATATCCAATTATAATTTATAGTACATACTTTAAATATAGTCATATATCGGTATTTAGTTTTTTATGAATACCTAAATACAACGGAACTTGTCAAATTAAAACTAAAAATGAAACCTTATCAGTTATCACACTTGAAAATGATGTCAATCCAAAGCAAATTACAAGACCAAATATTTTTTCCATACATTTTTTAACTATGTTTTTCTAGTAGTTTTTTTTAAACAATTATTAATATTTAAATAGCAAATACTAACCTATACAATATATAAACATATACTATGTTTTTTAGTTTATTTATTTACCAATAAATATTTGTAATTTTAAAGTAAATTAAATTTTAAAAATTACATTTTAATTCTAGTTTTTATATGACATTGATAGGATGACAGAAATATACATTTTAGATGCTTTTTGAACTATCTATAATTTATAATTTTAAGTCTATAATTTAATATTTTTTAATTTATAATTTAATTATATTTATTTAAGTACAGTTTCCTATTAAATAATACACAATACAAATATACTAATGAAAATGTTACTTACCCGATTGTGTGCAATATTATACAAAACTCCTTTTAAAAACGTATCGTTTTATAATACTCACTTGTATAAAAATAAGATTGTGAATTATTAATTGAACATCTACTATGAGATTTGATTAATAAACTAAAATTATTTTAAACTCACGCATATTTAAATACAATTTTACAAAATTTAAAGTGGAAAGCCTATTCTAAGTATTATTAATGATGAACAGTGTGAACTAAAAATGTCAAAATTATTATAAATGTACATATAATTAAAAAGTGTAGTGTCAGACTCGAGCCATAGGTGATATAATATTGAGATAGTTACACTCTTATATGTAACCCCACACACCTAGCTGACACCCAACTCATAAACAAAATTAATTTTTCAATAAATACAGAAAGCTTATGTTGTTGTATTTTTTTATACATAATCATAAAAAATATGATATCAATATGGATACAAAAGATAAATGGCTTTGGTGGAAATATTGATTACAATTGATATTAAACCTAATTTATGGATTAATGCATGAAGTCTAGAGATAAGGAGGCCAAACTCTACCACAAAAAACGTCCCGTAAGACATCGCACACTAATTTCTCCACCAGTCGTCTGCGTGGCTGTCAAATCCGAGGCTGGCTCGGAGTGTAATTAACCCGTATTCGATAGGAACATACTAGACTTTATTACCTTTAAAAAAATATAATTAAAAAACTAAAAATCATTTTTAATTATAATTGCTTCATCGTATTCGACTCAAATTTATCTTTAAGAATAAATTACAAAAGTAATATTAGGTTATAAATAGTAAAAATAGGTACCTAGGTAAACTGTTAAGTTTATATATTACACAATACTCGAATTGAAATGTGATTTTACTATTTAATATAATAAAATCTAAATTTTAACTGTTAATTATTATTGTTAAACTTTAATTTAAATTAATAGGTATTGTTTACTACAATGATTTTATTGTTTTTAGTTTATGATTTATATAAAATAAAATATATACTTTATTTCATTTTTATAAGAGTAAAATCAAAGACTAGCATAACTTTCAAATACCCACATAATAAATATATCATACATATACAGTTTGGATACTTTCCTATTTTAGATTCTGAGAAGAGCGATGAATGTATTGATTCTACAATGATGTTTGTTTTTTATTTTTGTGTCTGTTATCACCACTTTCAAGGGCAGTAAAAGTGATCCGATTTTCTTTATCAGCATCTTTTCAGATAGGAAAGTGAAACTAGTTGGTACTTTGGAGGGTCAAAAGTTAAAGAAGGAACTATAAACGTTTTTCCAACATTCAAAAAAAAAAATTTACCGGAAAGTCAGACTAATTTTTTATGAGCGTTTGAAACAGACCGTATCCGCTCAGAATGGTTTTTCGAATACAATGATATTCTATCATTTAATTCAAATTTAATACCATCCATTACAGTGACCCACTCGACCTACCGTATAGCAAAGCGGTACCCACTTGCCAACGTTTTTTTTCTTCATTAGTCATAGTATCTTTATAATTGGCTCTTTTTACAATAAAACACATGTGCATTATGAAAAAAAATCGGACAATGGGTTTAGAAAATTCTTCCTTATAATGAACACAGCCGACCAATTTGATTGAATTATCTTGTTGTAGACTTTCTTTTTTCTATTTTATCCACCTTACCACAGGGGAGATTTATTTCATAATACTTTTCAATATCACATTCCTAAAAATGTAATTCACATACTCCACAATTTGGGATTAGTACCTTATCTTTTCTTGGAATCACTCTAGCCCACTTAATTAAAAGCTCAGCGTCCTAAAAATAATATGGATATTATTGTGGGTAATGAAATTACTTGCCTTTGGTGCTTTAAATATATTTTTATTTTGAATGACATTTAATTGATTATATTTTTTGTCTTTGGAATTGCCAGTTGAACAACCAGGGGCATAAAAATATCGACTCATTTTCAACTATTTTTATGTAAAACTTAATTTAAAGAATTTTAAAAAATAAGGAAAATAACACGTCAACGTTTTGAAAACTTTAATTGCAACTTTTGCTTTTCTATCAATTTATCCTCGATTTGGTGTAATTATTCGGTATCGTAAATATAAATCTACCACTAGAAATGAATCAGTATAAATGTATAATACATTTCTTGTCTATTTTTTCTCGATTATTTTTAAAATTACTAGTAATAATTTACTTTAGTTTAAAATATCAACAATATCCAATTTTCTATAAGAAATTACCATGATAGTTGAAAGTTGAAGCATTATTACTGCTCCGAAAGATAGTAACATAATATGTAACAAAGTAATTAAAAAAAGGTCGGTAAGTTGGTACCACTCTGCTGTACACTAAGTGTCAAGTGGTTTACTTTCATGGATGTGTTAAATTTGTATTCAATGATATACAATTATTGTATACGAAAAACGATTCTGAGCGACATCGGTTTGTCAACCTACATAACTGAGTGTATTTTAAGATATAATTGCTATTTTAAAATAATTCGATTTCATATTTATAATACAGTAGGTTGAATTATTTTTTAAAGAAAACATTGTATTTGAAAATTTAATTCAGTGTATAAAATATAGTAATATACTTTAAAAGTTTCAAGCACCCATGAAAAATATTTTTAAATTAGAACGAATTAAATATCATTATTCTTTATTTAATTATCTAACTTCGTCCAAATTTGAACTTAAAATGTCTACAAAAAGTTATTTTTTTGATTTTTTGGTTACACTATAATCTACTTACGAAAAACCTTGTTATAATTAATGTTCAACCTTTAGCCATAAAAACTACAAAACAATTTTCAAATATTCATGATGAATTTTGGTCAAAATTTGAAGTTTAAATGCTTATAAAAAAATTTGTGAGTAATTATTATTAATCATTTTGATATGCTAATTAAACCACTTATAAGTAAACTTGTATTAAATTTTCAAGCTATTAAACCCAAAAAAATTTTTTTAGCGATTTTTATAGAAAGAAATTATTAAAAAATCAAAAATTTCTTAGGACTACAATTTGCTCAAAAATTGTCACAAGATTTTCAAAGATTTTTGGTGAATAAAAAATTATAATCTTAATATTTGTTAAAAGTTTCAAATGTCAACGATTATTTCTTATTAAATTACATCAAAATAAGAAAATCACTCCCGAAGAAAACAAGTGAATATCCAATGTCTAATTTCAAACGCTCATAAAAAATTAGTTTGACTTACCATTAAATTAATTTTTGTATTAGAAAAATATAAAACATATAAAGAATCTAGTGTTAAATTTGGAAATCTATGATTAAAATTAAAACAATTTTATAAATTTCCTAACAAAATCAATTTTGCAAAAAAATTCTCATTTTTCTTTAATTATTTTTTGTTTTTTTCCGACTTGTTCTCCTATTTTTCTCCTTTTAACCCCTCCCCCCCCAACAAAGTACCAACTAAATTTACCTTCATATCACAAAAAATGCTGATGAAAAAAAATTGGAGCACTTTTACTGCACTAAAAGGTGATGACAAGCACAAAAAAAACAAAACCAAACATTGCAAAATTAATACATTGCTTGCTCTGCTCAGAATTTAAAATCACACGAACACATCAGTTGAAAATAATATATTAATAAGTAATAACATAAAAACATAGAAACATAATAATAGAAAAAATAATTAAAATATTACGTAAAGACAATATTAAATTATGAGCTGTAAGATTACAATAATAAATAATTACTTTGAAACAGACGACGTACGCATATGGCACCTAACTCTTTTAAAATGTCATATTGATTTAAAAATGGGCATCTATGTTTAATCTAATGATATTAGATAACGTTACACAATTTAAAAAAAAACTATAGAATGTTAAATTCCATTCATATCAAGTATTGGAGACTATCGATATAAAGGACCCTAAATAATATCTTATATCTATCCCACCTAGTTAGTTTTGCTTTGTTAGGAAATCTTAGACTAGATTTGATAGTGTAATAATAAATTCCTCGATACAATTCAACGGATGTCAGAATAAGGCTTCTTAAATCAAACGGCAAACACCTTATACCATCTATCGATTCCATTAGGTGTTTTTCACCTAACTGATTCATCTTATCAGCATATCTGTTCAATTTATCGTTTCCCAAAGCCCTTGGATTCTTTTTTTGACGTAAGAACCTTAAATCGTTTTCTTCGTCCTCCATATAGTTAGTAGGTAAGTAGCAACGACCCCATGTTTCGCTGTCATAGACGATATCTCGGGAAATGTTCACAAATTGTAAACTCTTAAAAATATGAATACATATGAATTAGTAAAAATAAATGAAGATACTAGGTATAGTAAAAAATGACTTACATTTCCAAATTGATATGCTTTTTTAATAAAATAATCGTTCTTTTCAACTAATTCATACTTGTCAATATTAAATCTATACAAAAATGAATAAATGCACATTGGAGAGAAACTTCCTGCTATTAAGGTGAAGTACTCTAATATATCTTTTTCTGTTTTGTATATCGTATTAGCAAAATCATATTCAAAACCAGCTAGTAACTCTTCATATGGCTTACGAGGTAAAAAAAATGCAATTCTGGATAATGCACGGAGACATGCCATTTCTTCAACATTGAAACTGGATTCGTATTGGGCCCAATCAATATTTACTTCGTGTGGTACCGATTTCACATCAAAATCTGATTTTCTGTCTACAAAACACTCATCAATATATTTCAAAAGTAGCTTTACTCTAAGTTTTTTATCTTCCATATTCGATGCGTCGTCAATTATGTTATCCATATAACGACCAAATGCGTAATTCAATAGCAAATCTATTCGAATTCCTAAAAAACATTAAACATTGTTCATTAAATAAAAACAACTGTATTTATGAGTAAACATTTAAAATAAAAAAGGTCGTCAAGTGGGTACCACTCTGCTGAACAATAAGTGTCGAAAGGGTCACTATCATGACGTATCACGTATATGTGTTATATATCATTGTATACGAAAATAGATTCTGAACGAAGATGGCCTGTCAGCCTACATAACGAAGTGTATTTTAAGATATTATTGCTATTAAAATAATTCGTTTTAATATTTATATTACAGTTAATTACGAATTAATTTTTGCAGAAAACATTGCATTTGAATATTTAATTGAATGTATAAAATAAAATAAGATACTTTTAATAAAATAAAATACAGCTTTTCTGGAATTCATAAAAGCAAATTAACTTAAATTGTGTGATAAATTTATTTTTAATGATTTTCGAACTGTAGTTATTTAATATTATTATTTTAATTATAAAAATTAAAATAATTTTGAACATAATACAATATACTAAACCTTTTATTAATTCAAAAATTATTTTTTTTTAAGGTATTGATATACTTTCACTAACATTGAAATTTATTAAATAAGTTCTTTTTTACATTTATTATTATTATTATGCAAAAATGATGATTAATCAATAAAAGGAAACCGTATAATTCATTATTTACTATTAATCAAAATTAAATATTCATTATGATAATTTATTTCATAATATTAATTAAAATACTATTATAATTGTTAGCCTACCATAATGGTATAAATAACAGGAAGTGAACATTGTATTGGCGTTATCCAGTGATTTAACATTAATTATTAGATCTTCTGTTACAATAGAAGGCAGAGAACATTCTGAAGTTGCAAATGCCCTAAACATCTGACAAATGAATTTCCTACTAATACTAAACTGATGAGGGTATATCAGCGTAAAAGATACTATAGTACTGTATGCTTTGTCATAACACGCTCCTGCCATAACCACCATGGCAGTTGTTATAGAGACGAAAAGCGCTTCTTCTAAAGGCAGACCATCGACTATAAATATGTTTAAACTTGTCGTCTTATTCAGATGCCAAACGTCCTCTTTAAGAGCTATCCGATTCACCCATAACAGGTATAAGGTCGGCACCACAATCGCGAAAGACGACGGCATCAAGTTTTTTACGAAATAGTTGCCGGCCCCGTACCACATGACTATGATCACTGGGGACGCCCAACATAGAATACTTCCAAAATAAAACGTTTCTTGTCCCGGAACGGACATTTTGTATCCTATGGCAGTGACAACGCTCAGTAACAAAATCGGTATCCATCGGATTTGTTGATAACTCTGTCTGTCGTGGTTGAAATTTAAAAACGGGAATTTCCATCGTACACAGATCATTGCCCACAGCGTGGTCAGAACGATTTGTAGAACGACGGACAAGTATTCTTCCACTGGAACATTTCCCAAAACACCCAAAAGTCTTTCCGGTGCATAAGTTCTCGCTTCATTGACAATATTATAGTTGTAACACGGTGCTGTGTAGAGAAGAGCCACAATGCTTATAAATGCAATTTTAGTAGTTTCGAAACGATCGAGAAATGGCCGGGTTATTATTGTCAATACGCCGATTGCTGGAAGTACATAGGTTAAATGAATTCCCATGTAGCTCAACATTTTTACTTGTTCGATGAAGCTGAAAAATTTCAAATATTTTGGTATTTGTATTATGTATAAATTTATCGTACTATACAATATAAAATATACACTATAGAATTGAATAATGCAATAATACTTAATTAAGTATTTGGTAAAAAAATAATCGATTTTATCAAAAACTGGCTATGCGTAAAACTTCTAATTTTTGTAATAGATTTTTGTTGGTTCTTGTGGCATAATAAATTGAATAAAATGTTTTTCTTTTTTTTTTATTAACTAAAAAATATTTATAATTTTACAGTTGATTAAAATACTTTATAAAATAGATTTCGATTTGAGATTTAACGAAACTTTGACAAGACGACATTAATTTTAATTTTAGTCGTTTCTTCAATAACCTATAGTTTATAAATTTTATTCTATTATTTATAATTTTTAATCTATAATTTTATATTCTTTATTTATTTATGTATAGTTTCTTAATAACTACTACATAACATAATATGTACTACTGAAAATTTAGTAACCGCGTTGTGTTCAATATCATGCGAAACTCTTTTTAATAACGTATTGTTCTTTATAAAACTCACTTAAATGAAAATAAAAATATGAGTTACTAATACATATATCCTTACCATAAAGTTTTTTTATTGTTCCTTATTGCATAATTGAAAAACATTTTTAAATTTATTTATTTACCAATAAATATTTATAATTTTACAGTTAATTAAAATATCTACTAAAATACATTTAAACGATGGCATTTCAATTCTAGATTTTACGTGACTTTGACAAGACGTCGGTAATTTTTATTTTTATTGTTATTCAATTATTTATAATTTATAATTTTCATTTTATAATTCATAATTTTAAGTCTATAATATAATATTCTTTATTTAAAAATAGGTTCTTGTTAATATTACAGAATACAAATATGTATACTATTGAAATGTACTTACCCGATTGTGTTCAATTTTATGCAAAACTCCTTTTAAAAACGTATTTTTTAAAACGTTTTTTTACTACTCACTTGTATGAAAATAAAAATATGGTTATAAAAATATTAATTGAATATTTACTAAGACAATATTGATAAATACATTTAAATGATTTTAGTCGCACGCGTATTTAAATGAAATTGGACAAAGCTAGGGTCTATTCTAAATATTATTAATGAGTGTGAAACAGTGTGTGCTAAAAGTGTCAAAATTATTATTAATGTATACATATAATGAAAACGTGTAGTGTCAGACATGAGACATAGGTGAACAAAAGTTAATCGATTTTTATTTAAAGTCATCGTTTTTAAGCTTATTACAGATACGCTGTTATATAATGATTAACATAATATCAAACATTTTTCATACCGAAATAGTAATAACTTTGAGATTGTATGGTTATACAACCTCACAACCTAATGCCGGTGGTCGGGAGTAACGTGCTTGTTGTAAAGACGCTACAGCAGGTCACTACTTTATTTGTAGCGATTATCTAAGCGTTGCTGCAATATACCTAATGTAGCAAAATGCTATAACTCGATTGAAATTTAAGGTTAGCATAGAGAAAATTATCATTATTTTGTCGTTACCTACCTACAATCTATTCGTTGGCAATCTATTCGTTGGTCATAAATAATTTACCGACCCGTTATTGTAGTTATCGATTATTGATATACACAAATTACATAACTATTAATTTTCGGGTGGGGGGGGGGGGTGAACCTCAAAACCCTCCTGTATACGTGCCTGGAGGTAACCTATAAATGTGAATTGCGTCAAGTGTCAACCCTGTGACTCCAGCTTACACACAAATGAGTACCACGTTTTTACTTTTAGGTCGTTCCCGCTATCTTTCATTGAGACACGGACAGCACTGGACTGTGGTGATTACCTTTGATCGCTCGAGTTCGGAATTGGTACCATTGTGTCAATAGCGTAAGTCCACCAACGACATTGCGTTGTTTGAAAGGCCGCCCAGGTCATCCAGATTTGGAGTCAAACGGCAAGCCAACCAACAACGACAAGTGTTTCGCGTCTCACCAAGGGGTTGAATTTAAGATAGTACATAGGTCGTCCCAAAATTATAATTGCGCCCTGTGGTCCATGCAACACCGATTCGATCACAGAGACCCCGGCTAGACTCCTAGACTAAATCGTACCATCCTTTTTCCGGATGTATAATTTGATACCATTTTCCTACATCCCACGACTTTAATTGAACTGCGGGCCGCCACCGACAGCGAATAGTGCGTGGTCTAGCACGGGTCCAACCCAACACGTTTGGTTGAATCACGAGGCAATCGCGTGGACGTATATGTTAAATTGCCTACTTGTCACAAATCCGGGAGAAATCCCAACTCTTTCGTCGAATCATTCTCGCCTGATCCTTCAAAACCCAAATTCGTTTTACCTTTACAATAATGATGAGTGTATTGGTGAATTTTTCAGGTTCAACCATGATTAACTCAAGTAGTCAAATTCCACACAGACACCAAATGCAAAATCAATAAACTACAAACTATCAATTTTCAATAAGAAAAAAAAATGTACTGAAAAAGTACACGCCACATTTAAACAATAGCGTAAGAAGTAGAGCACTACATTTAACACGTCGTTGGTACACATATAGTTCGTAACATGATTGCTACACTGTGAGCGCCGAGCTCACACTTTACTTTTTATATTATTATTAATTGATCGATTAACTTAAAAAATCAAACCATACCTAGAAATATGTATGGTTTTATCCTTTACTAAAAAGTATTATTAAAACAACTATTAAATTTATCATCTTTGGTCTATCCACTTTTTATAGTATTTGTTTCGTTCTGATCGTTATAGCAGAATACGCATGGGCTCGTTGTATGCTTCTTATATATTGGCACGCTGCAAATGCTGTACTATTGACTTTGTCTAACAATAACTGATAGGAAATGACAAATAACGCAATCCTTTATTTTTATAAATATTTATAGACATGTTGTTTGAAGGTATTTATGTTATCAGATTAATTCGATAATATTTGTACGAATGAAGCTCGAATTTATGTGAGCGGCTCACATGAGTACCAATGACGGGTTAAAAAAAGTAGCGATAGCGATAGCGAACTACATTTTCCGAAGGAGTAGTCGTAGCATAAGCGCTCTACAAAAAACCAATAGCATCCCGACCACTAACTGACACCCTAAACTCACACACAAAATTAATTTTATATAAACTCGCGGGAAGTTTATGATATTATACTTCTTCTATACAAATTATCATAAAAAAATATGATATCAATGTTGATATAAATGATAAATGGCATCGTTGAAATTATTGACTAAAATTAATATTAAACCTAATTTATGGATTGTTGCAACAATTAATGCAACAATAAAATTAAGGAAAAGCGGTCTTTTTTAGACAAAGGCAATTTTCACCAAAATCAATTTTGTTTTTTTGGTGTAACACAAAAAATAATAACGGTAACTACTTGACATTTTCACCAAATATTTATATTAGCATTTTCTATACACCATAAAATGTTCAATATATTTTTACTCTTTTTAAGCTAATTAGAGGCATAAAAAATGTGTGGCTTATTTTTTTATTGTAGACACTTAAAATGTTTACAGAATGTTGAAATTATCAACTTCTATACTTCATACAGTTTTAAAAATGTTTTGGTTCTTTTTGAACTAATCGTAAGCATAGGACAATTTTGATATTTTAAATTTTTTCTACAAATATAGATAAAAATTATTTGTCTATTATTTATACTATAATGCATTTATGTACAGCTTACCAGATACAGATACCTTCATTAAAACCAGAAGAATTAAGATGAAAGCTCTATTGAAAATATTATACCAAACGTTCCTGCTAACGAGAGGCTAAAAACATTATTATTATAAGTAATTCTTATGTAATTATAACATTGATAAAATATCTAAATTTAATCCGAAAATATTGGTATAGTTTTTTATATCATCGGAACAATCTAAAAGTTTCGAATCGTTTCATTCAAATCTTAACACATAATTCACTAAAGCTCAAACTTATAATGTTTTGTATTCACATGCATTGAATTTAAAGGTAATAAAATAAGGTAATTCATAAAAAATAATAAGAGGATTAAACACTAATAAAATTAACAAAAACTCAAATTATGAAATTGAAAAAAGTATACAAATATAAGCGAAATATGTATTATATATATATTATTATATTATATTTTATTTATAAAAAAAATATAGATTCACTTTAATTCATTTGGCACAAAATCATTAAATTAAAAAATGACTTGATAAAAATTACATAATTTGATTTTGTAAAAAAAAAACTCCCAATGATATTTATGTTATATTATATTAAAGCAAATATTACATTGTATTTATCATTTAATATTTTATTATTTTTCTGCCATTCCTTCTATGTGTATGGAATCGATGGCCGGCGGAATCGTTAGATATGATTCGTAAAACATAGAATAATAAGGAGTGAATACAGACATTATATTTCACACAATCGAATATAATAATAAATAATTAAAAGTATAAGCTTGAAGGATTACAATAAATTACAATAATAAATAATACATAAATTATAGCTATACAAATTTCAATAGATGTAAAATTATTAATGAGATATAAAACGATTTAAACGGATATACATAATAATCAAAAACATTGTACCTAACTACATTAACACAAAATGATTATAGTATTAAATTCCACTTATATCAGGTATTGGAGGCTTTCGATATAAAAGACCCTGAATATAATCTTACATTTATCCCACCTAGATACTCTTGCTTTAGTCGGAAATGTTTGATTAGACTTGATAGTATAATAAATACCTCGATAAATTTCAAGGGATGTCAGAATTAACCCTCTTAGATCCATAGGCAATCGCTTAATAACATCCACTGCTTCCATTAAGTGTTTGTCGGCTAATTCCATCATCTTATCAGCGTATCTGTTCAACTTATCGTTTCCTAGAGACCTCGGGTTCTTTTCTTGACGCAAGATCCTTACTTCGTTTTTTTCGTCCTCTAAATAGTCGGTAGGTAAATAGCAACGTCCCCATGATTCACTGTCACTGACGATATCCCGGGAAATGTTCACGAATTGTAAGCTCTTAAAAATATGAGTGTATATGAATTAGAAAAAATATTTAAGATACTCGTCAAAAATAACTTACATTTCCTAATTGATATGCTTTTTTAATTACATAATCATCCTTTTCAACGAATTCATATTTGTCAATATTATATCTATACAAAAATGGAAAGACGCACATCGGACCAAAACTTCCGGCAACAAGAGTGAAATATTTTAATAAATCTTGTTCTGTTTTGTATGTCGTATTAGCAAGATCCAATTCGTAACCAGCAAGTAACTCTTCATATGGCTTACGAGGTAAAAAAAATGCAATTCTGGATAATGCACGGAGACATGCCATTTCCTCAGCATTAAAACTGGATTCGTATGGGGCCCAATCAATACTTACTTCATGTGGTACTGATTTAACTTCATAATCTAATTTTCTGTCAGCAAAACATTGGCCAATAAATTTCTGGAGAAGCTTTAATTTTAGATTTTTCACTTCCATATTTGATGCGTCATCAATTATGTTATCCGTATATCGACCAAATGCATAGTTCAATACAATATCCATTCGGATTCCTATATAAAATCATTTATCAATATTAAATTTATATAAATATCAATAATTATGTCTAAAAATGTAATTTAAAAATATAACTAAATTACATTATGAACTCTATAAAGTTCAAAAAGTAGTACAATTCAAATATGTACTAAATATATGGAACATTTTTTATAAAAATATTATAATATTATTATTATCAAGTAAATGTGATAACCATCCAATAAAATATTCACTGAGTTCACAATTTTTCATTCATTAGAATAAGAATTCATTTTAATTTATAACATACCGTAATGGTATAGATAACATGAGGTGAACATTGTATATGCGTGATCCAGTGATTTGAGATTGCTTATTAAGTCCTCGGTAACAATAGATGGTAAAGAATATTCTGGAGTGGCGAACGCTCTAAACATCTGACAAATGAATTTCCTACTTATACTAAACTGGTGAGGGTATATCAACGTAAACGATACGATCATACCGTACGCTTTGTCGTAACACGCTCCTGCCATGACCACCATGGCAGTTGTTATAGAGACGAAAAGCGCTTCTTCTAAAGGCAGACCATCGACTACAAATATGTTTAAACTTGTCGTCTTATTCAGATGCCAAACGTCCTCTTTAAGAGCTATCCGATTCACCCATAACAGGTATAAGGTCGGCACCACAATCGCGAAAGACGACGGCATCAAGTTTTTTACGAAATAGTTGCCGGCCCCGTACCACATGACTATGATCACTGGGGACGCCCAACATAGAATACTTCCAAAATAAAACGTTTCTTGTCCCGGAACGGACATTTTGTATCCTATGGCAGTGACAACGCTCAGTAACAAAATCGGTATCCATCGGATTTGTTGATAACTCTGTCTGTCGTGGTTGAAATTTAAAAACGGGAATTTCCATCGTACACAGATCATTGCCCACAGCGTGGTCAAAACGATTTGTAGAACGACGGACAAGTATTCTTCCACTGGAACATTTCCCAAAACACCCAAAAGTCTTTCCGGTGCATAAGTTCTCGCTTCATTGACAATATTATAGTTGTAACACGGTGCTGTGTAGAGAAGAGCCACAATGCTTATAAATGCAATTTTAGTAGTTTCGAAACGATCGAGAAATGGCCGCGTTATTATTGTCAATAAGCCGATTGCTGGAAGTACATAGGTTAAATGGATTCCCATGTAGCTCAACATTTTTGATTGTCCGTTGAAGCTGAAAACGTAAATTCTTTTGAAAAATGTATAATGTATAAATATGTTCAATTATAATATATATTTTAAATATAGTCGTATACCGGTATTTAGTTTTTTATGAATAGGTACCTTAATATAATAGAGCTCGTCTAATTAAACCCTTTAAAATAAAATAAAATTATAATCTACGTACAAAATTTTAATGAATAAATCTTTGAATGCTTAAGAAATTTGCATGAAAAAGACCTATTATACATTTTTCAATATTTATACAAATGCAACTGAAAAATATTACAAGTATATATTATTATGAAACAAAATTATAATAAGCATTTGTCGTTAAAATGTTGACAAAATTAGTCAAAACCACAAAAATGTCAAAATAATTTTGTAGTTGAAAATGTATAAGATGTTTAATATCAATGCCTTGGACTTTAAAATTGAATACGTAATTTATCATAAAATCTCCTTACAGCTAATAACGGACTTTATATTTTAATTAAACAATGACCAGGCAGACCAAATGGGGATACAAATAGTTTTGAACTTATGTTAGGAAACCCAAAAACTATATGCGTATTAAAAATATTAACCTTCATTTTCACAGAGCTTTCATATTATTTTATTTTTCTCCATTTCATTTATTAACACCTGGCTGTACTTTGTAGGTTGGAGAATTGTACATAATATATTATATAATTATAAAAAGTTACAAACAAATTAAAAATATATAATGTTACGGAACACACATTTACTTACCTGTTGCTAATGTTGATTGAATTGCTGTTGAGTCTGAATAGGTGGTGAATTAAAATTGCAATAGCATTGATATAAACTTGTATGCAAATATGAACCTAAATAACTTACAAATGTTTTACACGACTGACGGACTTTGTTGACTAAAAGTAAATACTGATAAATATGTATATTTAAATGATTATTTATTTATAAGCTCAGCAAGTTTATAGTGTCGTACTAGTTCTTTGTGATTTATTTAAAAATATATGATAGGTGGGGTTGGATTAAAATGTACTATTTTTCAACCTAATTTATAGATTGTTGCAATAATAATACAATAAAGAAGCTAAACTGAAGTGACAAGTATTATTTCATAATATAATCTATTTTTCTGACATTTTATTTTGTACGTCTGATCTTTACAATTTATTTATCTGATATATGACTAGTCACTAATAAACTATTAATCATATTCTTTAAAAGGTCTGCAAGTGGGTACCGCTCTAGTGTACAGTGGGTCACTTTTATGGATGTGTTAAATTTGAATTCAACGAGATAAATCATTGTATATAAAAAACGATTCTCAGCAAGACGGTCATCAGCTTGAAAAATGTTATTGTGTATAGAGAATGTTCAAATAACATTTTTGTAAAAATGTCATTTATCTAATGTTATTATTTTTAGTGTTAGGTACACCGAAAAACAAAATCAATTTTGTCAAAAATTTACTTTGCAAAAAAATTCCCGTTTTTTAAAATTTTTTTTTTGTTTTTCCCGACGTGTTTGAAAATTATCAGGAATTTTTTTTTTTAACTCCCCAAAGTACGAACTATATATATTTTCCTATCAGAAAAGATGCTGATGAAGAAAATTATAGCACTTTTACTGCACTAAAACGTGATGATAGACACAAAAAAAGGAAAGAAAAACACACATAATTGTAAAATTTATTTATTCCTCGCTCCGTTCAGAATCTAAAACAATTTTTTTTTTTTAGTTATGCCAATGTAAATATTTGAAGAAAATGTCAAGTCGATATTTTGGCTGAAAACTGTGACTCCCGATTGTATATTTGTACATTGAACCCACCTTCTACTGTAATTGTACTAGTATCTTTCTCTTTCTAGCACTGCATTATAAGATTTTATAACTTCTTAAGTCGCCTCTATACAAAGTTTTACTGATTTTTAGCACTTATTCAAAAAGTTTGGGACATAAATCCTATAAGCCGTCAAATAATAATGTGACAATTTCAATTTTTTGATACCTGTCCAAATTCAAAAAAAAAATAGTGATGACTTATAGTCATCACTTTTACTGCACTAAAACGTGATGACAGGAACAAAAAAAAAAAAACACAACATTGTAAAATCAAAACATTCATTGCTCCACCCAGAGTCTAAAATACATTTTATGATCTAGTGATGGTCCTCGGTGGGAAGTTACAATTTATTATAGAAATATGGTGAGACGTCAAAATATCCCCGACAAAATATCACAATAACAATAACAATAAATATTAATTCAAAATGTTAACCTTTTTTTATAAAAGTTTCGTAAATATTAGTACAATAAATTTATTATTTACATTTATAGAACACAAATTATAATTGTAATACCAAGTTAAAATAAAAATGTTTAAATAAATATAAAATTATATTTTTAGTCAGAAATTAGAAAAATATTTATGTATGTATAATTACTTAGGTACTGAATCCAAGTATGGAGTACTGCAAAAATCTCAAACATAAACCGTTCAGCGATTTCAATCCAAAACAATCCGTTGCATCATTTTAGTTTACATAATATATAACATAACTACATATTTTTGGATTATGATACCTAACGATTACTAATTATTATTATGAAAATTATGAATTTTTTTTAATAATACGAGTATATTATATTCATTTTATACTGTAACTTGATTTTCTTCACTGGCGGAGTTTACATGAATCCAATTTTACCTATTCTTTCTTTCTGGCGGAGTTTACACTAAAAAAGGTACTTGTGGCGGAGTTTACATGCGTCCCTTCAACTGTTTGTAGTTCAATTTTTGACGTACATGTCCCCAACCCCACCCAATCAAAATGTTGATATTTTTTTCAAGTCAATATTTAGCAGTCAATTAGCAACAATTTGCAAGGAAACTTTCACAATTTGTAAGCCTTTAGTTTAATCATAAAACAAAAAAAACTAAGGGTGGGGCTGGAGACACATATCTCCAGCCACACCCATATCATTGAAGACACATTTAAAATTATTCTTGAACTATCATTTAGCAGCCAATTAGCAACGATTAGCAAGGTGGTCGCACAAACATTCAGACCAATATTTCGCACGCAAATGAGGTTTTCAAAATTTGCACATGTCTCCAGCCCCACCCCGAACCGACATAATGCGATTTTTGACCTGGGATTCGTGTCAACATTTAGCAGCCAATTAGCAACGATTAGCAAGGTGGTCGCACAAATTTTCAAACCAATATTTAGTACGCAAATGAGGTTTTCGTAATTCGCACATGTCTCCAGCCCCACCCCGAACTGACAGGTTACAAAAATATCATCATTAGTTGCTTATATTTGCTCTTTACTTTGTAATGAGGACTTGAAGTTTGAAAGCTTTAAATTAAAAATGGGTCACGTGCAGGCCACGTGTAGGTCGGTATTCGAATACTAATTATTATTTTGATAATTATTATGTAAGTAATAGTTAATTTTATAAGAGTTCTGTGAAAATTAGAATATTGGCCAACTACAGTAAAACCTCGTTAAGACGCTCTCGAAGGGGAAATCGTAAAACCGCGCAATATGCGGGATAGCGTTATAGGCGATATCCCGCCTATTACGCTCTTAAAGCGTTATAGGCGATACCCGCCTATTAAAAGCGTTTTAAATGTGATAATATGTAGATAGAATAAATTAGAAAAATGTTCATAGTGTGACTTGTTATGTATTACACAGTAACATAAGTTGTATTTAAAATTAATAAAAAAAAACATCAAATATACATACAATAAAATTATTAGGAACATTTTGTATTTTTTAATTATTATTTTTTTGGATTAAAAAAAGTGGTAATGGTTGGTTGTTTCAATACATTATTTTTATAATTATTCAATAAGAAATTTTCCACCCTACCTAGATATAGAAGCATGTTTTCGGAGCCATCAGTTGCAGTAAGTGCCTGTCTCAATGTAGATATTGATTGTACAGTACTAGCGATTGACGGAAGTGGTGGAATGTATTCTTCCTCATCACCACATCAAGATGTTAATAATAAATATCAATTACTCGGTCGACAACAGATAAACGTTTCAACGAAATTCTTATCGCTGAATGTATTAATCGGGTTTTTGTCTATTTTAAAAGGTTTGAGAAGCCAGAAATTAGAGCGTATTATGCGGGATTACGTATTATGCGGTGGCGTATTAAGCATGTTTTTTTCAATGTTAAAAGTGTACAAGTACCTGGGATCGGGAAAAATAGGCGTGTTAAGCGGGATGGCGTATTAAACGGGAGCGTCTTAACGAGGTTTTACTGTATTTTGATTTTTGAACCACTGTGCGACGTTCCGTCCCCTCCAAATATAAAAAAATCATAATAAAAAATCTACAATCAATAAAAACCTTGATTGAATAAAATGGGATTTAACATGAGATTTAACAGTTGAAGAAATAATTATTCAAACTGGGTATCTATAAAAATAAAAGGGGTTTATGTAGGTAAATTGAATGCATTTTGTATATTTAAAAAATAAACAATTTAAGAAATAAAATAAAAAATGTTAGTAAAATCAACGAAAAAATTATAATATTTTTATTATACAGTTGACTTCAAATAGTAAACAAATTAATTGAATTATATTTAATCATTCAATAACTAAACCAATTGCCAAAAAAAAAAAATATTTTATATTATTATTATTATTTAAATTAAAAATTATTAACCATTTTGGTTAGTGACATTTCACATTTCAACGAACAATTCGTAAACACCAACCTCTTTGATATTAAAAGTTGTATTATAATATATCGGCTGTGAAATTTTCATATTGCCATAGTATAATATCTATCATCTATGGCTATTGCCAAAATCGTTGCAGAGAACGAAGACGATTAACGATTCAGTAATTTCATTGTGCAAAGCTAAATAAGCGGACATGGACAAAAAACAAATTTTGTTAAGTACGGTTTAATTTTTAATAAATCACAATATTTTCAGTTCAGATGAGCTAAAGCGTTATTCGACGTCGGCGCGGTGGTAGTGCACTGTGACTGTGATACGGCACGGGGATTGGCCAAAAGATTCAAAGTCTACGTAAGTTTCTTTTCGTATTATTTTAAGACGCAAATTTACTTTTTTTACTTAAAATACATATTTAATGCTACCCAAGTGTCGTGAACGCATATTTTATTTCCAAGCACGCGACGTATAACATACACGAAATCGAATCGTCGTTTCGCCGCATACCGGCTGTAGAGTAATAGTTATATTTTAATACATAGGTATGTACATGAAATAGACATACGTTCTAGTTAAATTTACAGAAATACACGTCATAAGATACAATTTTATTTTAAATTATTACATAAAAGTATAGTACTTATATATTATAAATATACTATAAAAATAGGTATTTTATCATATATTAGAATATTACTCTTATTCACATATAAAGTTATAACTCAACACTGACCATATCGTATAGGTAGACAAGGTAGTAGTGTAAATAAATTAATAAACAATAAAAGTTTAAAATTACTTTACAAATTTAGATAGTTGCATTGTGTGATACATGATATCATACATTATGAGAAAGCTTGTATTACATCTGCACGGTTTTTGATAGAAAAACTTATATCTTAATATTTATCGGGACTAAACTATATCTACAAATTAAAACATTTCAAATACTTTTAATTAGCTTATAGTTATAAAATATAACATAATATTATGATATAAAAATAATTTATATACTAAATGATAGTAGTTATTATTTTCGTGCTCAGCAATATCGGAGTAAATGTTTGATTTGGAATCTTACAAACTACTAGTTTTAGCAGTTATACCATATTTTTAAACTATAAACTATTTTGGTTATTGTCATATCACATTTTGATTAAAAAAAATGTGAATACGAACATGTTTGGTATACAATTTGACTATTTCATCCGACTTCAACATAAATTCCAAGTCAGATATCGATAGTTGTATTATAGGTATTATTATTATAGCTTTAGATTTTTCATATTGACGTGAAAATATAATATCTGTCATCTATGTCAATTGGCAATCGTTGCAAATGTGATGATGGTGACGTATTGACACGTCATTAATCACGTCATTAACGATTCTAAAATTTCAATGAACAAATAATTATTCAGTTCCGTTCGGTTTTATTTTTTATAAATCGCAAAATTCTTATTTCAGAGCCGTTTTTTTTACGTCGGCGATGTATGTACGACACAGGTTTTGCCGGAATGGAAGATGTTTAAATAAGTTTGAATTTAAATATTCTTTTGAACAAAATGCATTCACTTGAGCAGCATAAACGTCGTCGTCGTTTTACCGAAGCACAGGTCGTAGAATAATAATATAATATAATATATATAACCAATACCTAGGAATAATATTAAATTGTTTAATTTTTTGTTACTAATTATCTATAAATAAGACTGCAGTCTCATTTTCTTTTCTATACCTGTAAAATTATTTTGAATTATTTTTTTTGTTTTTTAATACGAAAATACCTTTGGGTGCCCGGTCCCTTTTTCAATTTTTTTTTTCATATAATTAACTTGTGTATTTTTTTTTATCTATACCTATAAATTTATTTTGAATTTTTTTTTTTTTGCTTTTTAAAACGAAAATACCTATATGTGCCCGGTCACCTTTCAATTTTTTTTTTCATAGAATTAACTTGTGGAATTGTTTTATCCCTTAAACGGAGTAACCCACAGGCATAGTCTGTGTATTTCTTTCATTCTTTAAATCAAAGTCAAATTGAAATCCTATTTAATACCTTAAAAAGCAATATGCAATTGCGATCTCTATAAATAACCAATACCTAGGTATAATGTATTAAATACTTATTATCTATAAATAAGGCTGCAGTGTCATTTTCATTTCTATAAACGTAAAATTATTTTGAAATTATTTTTTTGCTTTTTAAAACAAAAATACCGTCGTGTGCCAGGTTCCCTTCCAATTTTTTTTCATATAATAAACTTGTACCATTTTTTTATCCCTAAAACATAGTAGCCTGCAGGCATAGTCTGTGTATTTATTTCATTCTTTAAATCAAAGTCAAATTGAAATCCTATTTAATACTTTAAATAGCTATATACAATTGCGATCTCTTTAAATAATCAATACTTTTTAAAAATGTATTAAACTGTTTAATTTTTTGTAACAAATAATCTGGAAATAAGGCTGCAGTCTCATTTTTTTTTTATACCTGTACAATTATTTTGAATTTTTTTTTTGCTTATTAAATATAAGTCTTGCGCCACTGGCAAGACATAGGATATTCAAATTTTAAAATTTTCTGCGCAATTTTCATGTTTTTTCTTTACATAAGAACTTTTTCCTGGCAATTATGAACAAATGAAAAAAAATTTGAGCCAAATCGGCCTAGCCGTTCTGAATTGTGAATTGTTTTACATTTTTGGCTCCATTTATATATATATTTAGATATGCAATAATTGTGTTTAATTAAAAACGATAGCCGCGTAAACCGTATACCTACTCATATAATTTCTATAAATATGTACAAACGTCTACATGAATGATTATATTGTTTTACAATCTTATTTTGCTAATTTACAATATTCAATTAATTAATACTATTTACCTATTATTTTATGATACTCTTGCGTAATTGGTTATACATAGTTGAAAGTATAATATGATGCCTAACCTATATCATTTGAACTCTATAATAATTATTGTCTAGTCTTACATAATATTACTATTATTATATTTATTGTTTATAATGCATAATATTATGACCACACAATTATTATTTAATCAGTTTTAATAAAATATTAATACTTCTAAACCTAGATTATGAACAATGACACTTAAAAAGATATGAACTTATGACGAAAGAAATCTCCTGCAAAGTAAACGATATTATTACATAATACTGTACTATTAAAATATATGATATATTACTAATATATTTGTATTATTCATATCTTTTGATCAAATATCCTGTACAAACTATATACCTGAATCAATATATCATATTTTATAATGTATAGTCGACTGTGAAATGAAAAATGTAATCACTTGTTTGCTGTTAAAAATAACGATATTTCCCATAATTCCGTTATCATAGAAATCTAATGCACTCAAATTTGTTTAACTCCCTACCCTCACCATTAGAACGTGGGTTCAATGTACAAAAATACAATCGGGAATCACCGTATTCGGCCAAAATATACCCTCTCTCTTTAGGCCAGTACCTACAGTTTTCTTTAAAATTTACAATTATTACAACTGAACTTAATATTATTATATCCTAAACTATGATTTTTTTGTATGATTAAATTTTTATAATTGATAAACATATCATTAGCTTAGTCGAATAAATTATCAATTAGTTTTTGTTTGAAAAATTTTACTATTTTTATAGTCTTCACTATTCAATGTAAGTTAAATTTCGTTCATAGTTGGTTTTTTTCGAAATAAAGATAAACCAATAGTATTCCTTGTTAGTTGTTTGATATAATATAATGTAAAACGCGGCCCAATCAATTATAGTGATATGTCCTATAGACTGTTTAAGCAATAGAGTATAGTATGTTAGTATAGTATCACACCAAAAACACTACCTACGTCATAATTCCGTGTAAAAAAAAAGTTAAATTAAAAAAATTTAATTTAGTAATGGTTAAATCTTTAAAATACGTGATATAATATGGAAACTAATTAAAATGCCATTTTATAATATTACAAATACCTATGACTAATAAGTAACCATTGTAGTTTTTTTCGTAATTAATAATGTATAAAAAATATGTTGACTAAGTATTTAACTTTACAATTGATCTTATTTGTCGTAGAGCTAGCCGATGGATTAACAAAAAAAAACACAGTATTTCAATGGTAAGTTTAACTCGGTTTCCTGTTACTATACGTTATAGTGGCTACTACGCTATTTTTTTTTACTTAGCTTCGTTCCACTACTGTTGCGATGGATAAAGTAATGCCAATATGTTATACCTTATCGTTTCCATCTTATATAATAATATATTATTTATTTATTTATTAACGGGCTAGGAGCCCTATACAATAGAACAATACAATATAATATAACAATAAGATAAATTTGAACAATATAACATAAACATTAAAGTAAGCAACAACAGAATGGATCAATGGTAACAAATGGTAATAAAAAAGTTTATAATGATATTATAGGCATTATGGAAAATCAATTAGGTATCTGTTATCGTAGCACGTAGGTATTATAAGACTATATTCATTTTTATTCGATTAATGTAATGTGCTATAACAGTTCATTGCCAATTGTCTTATTTCATTATTTTTTCACACAATTATAGCTAATAATGTTAATAAAAAAAACTACTGGCTGTAAAGGGAACGGTACATTTTGGCCGAAAAGTGACATTGGCCAAAAAGGGAAGGGTACATTTTGGCCGAAAACGGGGCCACTCATACAATCTACAAACTGCGGTGAAGATTATATCTCTATTATCTTGCTAATGAATGGTCGGTATTATTTATTATCTAGTTGATCTTAGCGAAGACGGTCTAACTTTTTAGTAACCATGATTACTAAATAATTATTTTAATACCTAATATGAAAATGTCATGTATTCAATTTTTTTTTGTATTTTTCTATAATTTTGAAAAGTATTGGAAATTTAAAGTACAAACTAAATCCAATTTAGTACCAGGTACCAACTTCAAAATTGAAAATCTAAGCATTTTTAATAATATCATAGGTGTTTTCAGACACAAAAAAAAATTAAAAACACACAACATTGTAAAATTAATACATTAATCGCTATGACCAGAATCCAAATTGAATAACTGACAGCAATACGCATATACGATATAGATATAGGTAATAAATTAAATACCCTTGAAATGTAGACCACCAAACACCGTACCTACTTGACTACTTCACATGTAATTAAATAAACATTAATGTATTAGTATTTAATTTCCTGACCAACAATTAAATTTAAATCACAATAGTATATTAACTAATGAAATATAAATAATAAGGCAGATTGTTTGAGAGGAAATCACCTGTTTGATTTCATATGCTAAAGATTATTAATAGGTATGTATAAAGAATATACGAACAATAAATTTCACGAATAAGTTTATATAATATATTACAACTAATCAAACAAACATAATTATAAAATCAAAATTATGAATTAATATGATTACAGTTTCAATAATAAATAGCTATAAAAATGTCCTCAAATGTGTAGTTCATTATAAATGATATAAAAATGAGCATACATAATACACACACAGACTACAATAACGCGATAAACTATATAATATTAAATTCCACTTATACCAGGTATTGGAGGCTTTCAATATATAGAACCCTAAATATAATCTTACATTTATCCCATCTAGATACCTTTGCTTTAGTCGGAAATGTTTGATTAGACTTGATAGTATAATAAATACCTCGATAAATTTCAATGGATGCCAGAATTAACCCTCTTAGATCCATCGGCAAACGCTTAATAACATCCAATGCTTCCATTAGGTGTTTGTCTGATAACTCCTTCATCTTATCAGCGTATCTGTTTAACTTATCGTTTCCCAAAGACCTTGGCTTCTTGTCTTGACATAAGATCCTTAGATCGTTTTTTTCGTCTTCTAAATAGTCGGTAGGTAAATAGCAACGCCCCCAAGATTCGCTATCACTGACAATATCCCGGGAAATGTTCACGAACTGTAAACCCTTAAAAATATGAATTAGTAAAAATAGCTTAAGGGTATTAAAGTCAAAAATAACTTACATTTCCTATTTGATATGCTTTTTTAATTACATAATCGTCCTTTTCAACGAAATCGTATTTGTCAATATTAAATCTATATAAAAATGGAAAAACGCACATCGGACCAATACTTCCAGCTACAAGAGTGAAATATTCTAATAAATCTTGTTCTGTTTTGTATGACGTACTAGCAAGATCCAATTCGTAACCAGCAAGTAATTCTTCATATGGCTTACGAGCCAAAAAAAACGCAATTCTAGAGAATGAACGAAGAGATGCCATTTCCTCAACAGTGAACTCAGTTATGTATGGTTCCCAATCAATATTTATTTCATGTGGTACTGATTTCACTTCATAATCTGTTTTTCTGTCAGCAAAACACTCGCAGATAAATTTCCGGAAAAGCTTTAATTTTAGTTGTTTAAATTTCAATTTCGATGCGTCATCAATTATGTTATCTGTAAAACGACCAAATGAGTAGCTCGTTACAATGTCCATTCGAATTCCTAAAAAAAGATATTAATTTTTCATTAAATATTTCAACATAAATATAAGTATTTATGGGTAAAAAATATAACCTAACCTAATTAAAGATCTTATTAATATTCAAAAATATTTCAATCAAGATCTTATAAAATTGTACAACTTTTATCAATTTCATAAATATATTTTTTTTAATTAGATTGTATGATCTTGTATGATGTTTTTTTTAAATGATTGACCATAATACAATATAATATATATTTTAAAATTATAAACTTAAATATTGTTTATAGCTGACGTATAAATAATAAATGTATAATATAACTTTTATTTTTATGAAAATTGATAACCAACCAATAAAATATCTATAGAAACAACCATGGATTAAAATTAATTATTAATTAAAATAAAAAAAAACTTTAAAAATATGACTTGTAATAATAAAACAAAGGTACCGTAATGAAATAGATAACAGGAAGTTCCCAATATATTTGAATTATCCAGTGATTTAAGATTGCTTATTAAGTCTTCGGTTACAATAGAAGGCAGTGAAAATTCGGAAGTTATAAATGCCCTAAACATCTGACAAATGAACTTCCTACTAATACTAAACTGATGAGGGTATATCAGCGTAAACGATACTATAGTACTGTATGCTTTGTCATAACACGCTCCTGCCATAACCACCATGGCAGTTGTTATAGAGACGAAAAACGCTTCTTCTAAAGGCAGATCATCGACTACAAATATGCTTAAACTTGTCGTCTTATTCAGATGCCAAACGTCCTCTTTAAGAGCTATCCGATTCACCCATAACAGGTATAAGGTCGGCACCACAATCGCGAAAGACGATGGCATCAAGTTTTTTACGAAATAGTTGCCGGCCCCGTACCACATGACTATGATCACTGGGGACGCCCAACATAGAATACTTCCAAAATAAAACGTTTCTTGTCCCGGAACGGACATTTTGTATCCTATGGCCGTGACAACGCTCAGTAACAAAATCGGTATCCATCGGATTTGTTGATAACTCTGTCTGTCGTGGTTGAAATTTAAAAACGGGAATTTCCATCGTACACAGATCATTGCCCACAGCGTGGTCAAAACGATTTGTAGAACGACGGACAAGTATTCTTCCACTGGAACATTTCCCAAAACACCCAAAAGTCTTTCCGGTGCATAAGTTCTCGCTTCGTTGACAATATTATAGTTGTAACACGGTGCTGTGTAGAGAAGAGCCACAATGCTTATAAATGCAATTTTAGTCGTTTCGAAACGATCGAGAAATGGCCGGGTTATTATTGTCAATACGCCGATTGCTGGAAGTACATAGGTTAAATGAATTCCCATGTAGCTCAACATTTTGACTTGTTCGATGAAGCTGAAAATGAAATATATTATGTTACTATTATGTACCTGCAAACGTAAACAACAATAATAATTATTTAAAATATATGTGGCTGCATCTGATTTGCGTGCCAACACAAAAAGCGATGTCAAAATATGGTCGACATCCGAATTGCGTGCACGGTTATTTCATGAAAGGTTCGAACTGTGTGCGTAAAAGTTTAATATGATTATAATTTAAGTACCTATGCATTTAATGATTTGTATACAAATCTAGGTATTTTATCAAAACTAAGTCTTCGAACAATGTCGTATTTTGGAGTATATTGCATGAAATCCCATTAAAAGAAATCATGTAGCTTAAGTCCTTTAGCTTCTGGTGCTTTATATGCCAAAATAAGTAAAATTCACTTTTATTCTCTTTAGTTCCTAGTGATTTTAACCGTATTCAAAATTGGTTAGAAAAATGAAACATCTGTCCAACCCAGCCCAAAACATATATATGTTAAAAAGTAAAGTTTTATGCTGTAGGCTAATTAGTCAAACGTAGCACGCTACTTGATATTTTTCCTCTACAATGTAAATATTTGAATCATAAATATGTTTGAATAATGTCAAATATCAATAATAAATCTACTTTAGTCTTAGTACTTACAAATAATAAATAATAAGCAGTCAAATGTTAATAAGTAACCATAAGGTAACAAAAATCTTACGAAAATTAACCTTGAAAAAAAATTGTATCCAGCCTAAAACATATAATATATTATGTTAAAACATAAAATATTGACAACTAAATGAATAGAAAATATTTTAAATGTTATTTAAAAAATATTTTTATAAGTGTATACTTTATACGTATACTCTCTTTGAGATAATGAGTGTTTGCTGTTAAAATAATCTCACTGCAGTATGCATATTTTGTTTTATTTTTACCGTCATTAAAAATTTTCAGTAGGTACTTTGTCTATAATTTTAATAGGAAGCATCACTTCATTCCTCAAGTCTATTAAATTAGAGAAAACCATATAGCAAACAAATAAATAGTTATAGCTTATAAGTCACAAATACTGTAATATTGTAAAAATAAAACAAAGCTAATGGCCTATACAGATGAAGCTACAATGTTCAATTAAAAAATAAAAAATTTAATAGGTTATTATAAAATTACTAAAAAGGTTTATAATTTAATTTATTTTACAATTAAATATAACAGTGAGACCACGAATTTACTAACCAGGTGAATGGTGACTGAATTCCTGTATACTTGACTAGGTAGTTTATTTAGGTATATTGTAATAGCATTGATATACAATTGTATGCAAATATGAACACAAATAACTAACAATTGTCTTACACGACTTCGTTGACTAAATGAAAATAGTGAAGAAATATGCATACTTAAACGATTATTTTTTTTATAAGCTCATCATCAAGTCTATGGTGTTGTACTATTCATCTATGATTTATTATAAAAGATAAAATGATATAAATATAGATACAAAAGATAAAGGCCATAGGTGGGATTTGATTAAAATTGATTTTGAACCTAACTTATAGATTGTTGCAATAATATAATAAACAAATCACTACTAATCATATTCTGACGTGAAATAGAAATTTATAAAAATGGTTATTGATTGTTTAGAATTTAAGGAAACACAATCTATACATTAACAACATCTGTATATGTTTTATGAATAATTACGTTTGCAGCCTGCAAGGCGCAGGCCTCTAAAAAATTGAAACTTTTCGAAAACTATCAAATTGAATACAATTTCATCATAGTCTATATTAATTTTTAATCACAAGTCATCAAAACTGGTAGATTGCAGCTTGGGTAAATTCTTGTACTACAAGTATTTAAATTTTAAATTATTATGAATCAAATATGATAGAAAACAACAGCCTCAGACAAATAGTATTTTTTCAATATTTAGAATATATTATAATAAAAATAACTTTTTATTTTAAAGTAATATTAGATTTTTACTATCTTGTAAAATAATAATTATAAAAAAATATTCATAGTGATTGAATAGGCTCTTATGATAACAACCCATATTTGAAATTTTCAACACGTAATTATAAAATATTAATCCAGTAGTTTTATAAATAACTAATAAATTTGAAAATATTTATAATATGATGTGCTATCTTAGATAAATAATTGTGTTATCTAAGCTAAATCATCTAGATAAATAAGTTTTTATTCTAATAATTGACAATTTTTTATTTTACAGGTAATTCTGTTTAGGTATTAGGTATAATAAGGATAATAAAGTATTGTATTGCATTCCGTGTAATTATAAATTACTATGATATAGAAAATAAAATATCTTTTTATTTATCTAGATAAATTTCAATTATCTTTATCTTTTTATTTTACTAAAATATTACCTCTATCTAGATAAAATTATACCCAATTATCTTTATCTTAATCTAAATAAATGTTTAATTATCTTTTCTCAATACTGATAATAAACATATAACACGAATAGTATACCAGTGCTGTGTCACTAATATATTATATACTTTAAATATTTGTCGTATAAAAAAGTTGATGAATTTAGTTTTATTATTTGTATGTGTCTAATTTTATTGTATTGTGCAAATTTTAATTTGTATATACTTATAACAAATTAGAAAACCTAATTATTTTCCAAGTTTGTCAACTTTTTAATTTTGAGGGTTTTTATTTGTTTAAGTCTCACAAATTATTTTTTTCAAACACACCCTCAATAATATCATAATTACGCCTTATATGGGTAGTTATAATACAGTGTGAATTATATTTCACATATTTTTATTGTTCAGTATAGTACTATATAGTGTACTATTTTCAAATAGCATTGGTTATAAACCCTGTATGGCACCAAATTTAATTGTGAGTTTATCAAGAGGGATATTTCGATAAAATTGTATCTATACCTACTATAAAATCATTTGATTACTTTGATTAAAGTGGTTGAGATTAATACATTTGCACCCCATCCGAATCAATGTATTTTTTTTCAAGCATTTATGGTCATTTAACAAATCACTGAATTGTCAAGGTAAAAAAAATTGTACCTAATCATATTTATATAGATACTAATTGGTTATTTAGTTCTATTATATTGCATGTAGTTAAACAAATCGGTAAAATGTATTATTATTATTATTTATTTATCGAAGCCTAAAGAGGCAATATTTTACATATTAAACATTAGTTCTCATTAGATATGCGTATTTAGTATTAATACTGTAGCATATTTTATATTCTTATCCATTGACTATTTCGGATTTCCTATATAATAACAGCAATTTATTACTGAGACAATACTGCATTAATTTTGTATTTTAATCATTAATATGACTCCAACTCCAAGTGTGGTACAATATACAGCCACAATAATACATTGGTCTGTTTTTGAAAATGGATTATGCCATATTCTGAAGACAAAGTCTGCTTAGTGCTTCCGTCTATAATTTCTATTTTATGTAGATACTTGGATATGTTCTATATGATATATATATAATATATAAATGCTATTATTATAACACCCACCAAAATATAGTCATTTTTTCCTATCCAAAATAAAATTAATTGAAGTGTTTGTTAGAGGAATATATATTGGAACAAAAAAACTGAGTGCCTATTAAAAAAAGATCAAGTTTTTTTACGTCGGAAATCAATATTGACAATCCTACCTTACTATGTGACACTGACATAAGTTTTATAACTTTAAATTGATATTTTGCCTTCAAAGAACACAAACATAAAGTATTAAATATTTTTTTCATATTTCTCAAAAATTAATGACATACATATGCAAGTATAATTATTATAATTTGTGTGGTAGGAAACAAAATGGTAAATTATTGATAATAGTTGAACATATTAAAAAATGTTTATACTTAAAAAACAAAAAATATAGTATTGCTAATATATTATAAAGATAATATAATAACGTATTATATAATAATGATATACTTGGTAGGTACTCAAGGTGAGTTATGCATTTGTGATTATACATGATTTATAGACTTAAATCTAATTATACAACGTATTGAATGCTTTTAATATATAAAGAATAAAGTCCTATTACAATTTTATTCCATTTTGACAATGAAGCTCTAGTCGGATAAGTTGGACTAGACTGGATAGCAGAAACAAGCCCTCGATAAATTTCGGTGGTTGCTAGAACCGAACCTCTTGTGTTGTATGGCAAACACCTGATAGCGCCCACTGATTCTAATTGTTGTTTGTTGGCTAGATGGATAATCCGCAAGGAATATTTCTTCAACTTCTTATCACCTAGAGACCTCGGTTGCTTTTTGTGGCATAATATCCTTACTTCTTCATCTTCGTCGTCCATATATTCGGTGGGTACATAGCATCGGCCCAATGTTTCACTGTCAGTGACGATATCACGAGCAATATTCACAAGTTGTAAAGTCTTAAAAAATAAATTATGATTTATACAGTTATTATGTAACAACAAAATACCCTTCCACAAAAACTATTTACTTACTCGTCCCATTTGATATGCTTTCTCTATGACATAATCGTAGTTCTCGACAAGATCATACTTGTCGTTATCACACCTGTACATCATCACATAAACACATAATGCACCGATACTTCCGGCCACATAGGTGGAATATAGTAATAAATCGTCCTCATTTCTGACTAACCTACCCTCAATATCCCATTTGTAACCTGCAAGTAACTCGTCGAATGGCTTACGAGGCAAATAAAATGATATTCTAGATAATGCCCGGAAACATGACAACTCCACGTCAGTCAATTCGGATTCGTATTTTGTCCAATCAATATTTAATTCATGTGGTTTTGTTTGAACATCATAATCTGATTTTCTGTCATAAAATAATTCGTCGATAAATTTTTTGGTTAACTCAAACTTTAGTTGTTTTTTTTTGACATTCAACTCGTCATCAATCATGTCATCCGTTACACGACAAAATGAGTATAAAATTATTAAATCCAATCGAATTCCTAAATTAAAAATATTTTTCATTAGAAACAACATTATATTTATACTTACATATAATTTAAAACTCAGACATATGAATATATTAAAAAAAAATTACAAATCATTTAAAATACAAAATATAATATAATATTTTTTTATTTATTTATTTAAAAAAAATTGTTTGTATCTAAAGACGCTTTTTGAGAAAAATACTTCAATTTTCAATTGTTATATATTTTCTGAGAGTTGGTAATTTAGTTGGTACTTAAGGGGGTGAGAAGTAAAAAATTCCCAGTCTTTTTCTTCATAATTGGGGAAAAAAGAAAATAAATGTGGCTTTACGCTTAACTATATTTTTTAGTTCTAGTAGAAAAACTTATGAGGAATCTTTTCTTAAACTTTAAAATTTCAAGTATGAAAATTAAAAAGTGTACCGGTCTGCTGTATAGTAGTCATTGATAAAGTCACTCAATTTTTTAATATGTTTTAACTCTTTTTAAGCTATTTATTATAGGCATAAGAGGTTTTAGGTTTAAATTTTTTTTTGATTAAACATTTTTTGCCTAGTAAAAATACTTGAACTTAACTTAACTTTACTCGAATTTAATACAAGGATTCTTATAACTTTTATTAATGAAATTAAAAAAAAAGTTGACCATAAATCCACTATAGTTTTTTATAAACATCAAAAGTCAAAATTTTGACAAAATCACGAAAATTTACGATTTTTTTTAATTTAGAAATTCGTCAAAAATGTGTTGTTTTTACATAAGATTTGAAAATTCAACACAGTATTCCACAATTTTTTCTACCTTTCACAAAACGAAAAAAGTTTACCGGAAAGTCAAGCAACTTTTTATGAGCATTGGAAATTAAACACTGGCGTACACTACTGATTTCTTAGGGAACGATTTAAAACCATTAAAAATACACATTTTTATTTTAAACTCCTGATGTTAAAATGTCAACAAAATTCGATGTTTAAACAAATAAAAACGATTTTAGTTATTTTGTTAGAATACAAATATATTTGTGGGATGTAGGTGCACTCGATATCTACTATGTAGCAGAATGAATATTATGTTTTTTTTTGTATTTAATAACAAAAAGCAAACTATGGTGGCATCAGGGGCGTCATTTGTAGGGGGGGGGGTGTGCAGGGTGTACATTAACACCAACTTTAATATTTAAGTTGTTAAATTCAAATTTCAAGTAAAAAAATTTAGAAATATGAATTAAGTGGACTGTACATCTGTATATTGTACCATTGCGAGCAAGGCATTGTAAGAATCTCTTAATATATTAATGTACCTATTGTTGTTGATAAAATTTAAATGATTTTATTAGGATAATTTTGTACTATGATTCAGTTGTATTAGTTCACTATAGAACACTGTTAGGGGTGATGTAAGGGCAAGCCCCGTGTTTTTCCTTGTTTTCACAAGTGTATTAAGAGAGCTGAAACCCGTCTTTTTGTATAATTTTGGTTCTATTGGTGCATACGAATTCTTACCGGCTTGAAAAAGAAAACTGGCAGTGGTGAATGATTTTGAAGCGGCTGTAAGAATATCAATACTTTTTTTTATATCTTCCGTGACAATTTGTGGCATATCATATTCTGGTGTCACGAATGCCCGAAACAGTTGACAAATAAATTCCCAACTAATACTAAATCGTAGTGGGTATTCCGACGTGTACGTTTCTATTACACCACGAGCTTTATCGAAGCAAGTTCCTGCCAAGACAACGATAAAGTTTGATATGAAGAAGAAAAATGCTTCTTCAAATGGCAAGTTGTCAATAATGAATATATTTAGACTAGTCTTTTCGTTGATATGCCAAACGTTTTCCTTGAGGGCCAATTGATCAACCCAACACAGGTACAACGCAGGAACCGTGATCGCAAAAGACGACGTTATTATTTTTTTCACGAAAAAATTTCCGGCTCCATACCACATAAATATAATCACCGGAGATACCCACCATAGTATGCATCCCAAGTAAAACGTTCTTTGTCCGGGGATAGCTATTCTATAACCTACGATCGTGGCCATGATCAAAAACGCGATCGGTACCCATCGAATCAATTGGTAGCTGTGTTTGTCATAGTTAAAATTTAAGCACGGAGTTGACCATCGGACACAAAGCAAAGTCCACAGTGATGTCAAAACAGTTTGTAAAACAAAAAACATGTACTCTTCAATAGGTATACATCCAATATAAGCTATGACTCTGTCATTTGGATATGTCCAGCCGTCGTTGTAGATAATATAGCTGTCCCATGGTGTTGTGTATACAAAAGCTATGAAACTTATTAATGAAATTTTAAAAATTTCCGAGCGGTTGATAAATGGTCGAGCGATCAATGACAATACGCCAATAACCGGAATTGTGTACTTTAAGTGGAAATCTATGTAGGTTAACATTTAGACGTTTTAAGGAAGCTGGAAACTGAAAAACAACGAAATAAAGTGTTAGTATTATTTTGGGAACACGTAAAAAAGTACTTTATCTAAATGACGTTAAGACATATTTGTATGTAATTAATATAATATGGTAATACGGTTCCATAAATTTGGTTCTTTTATCCGTTATTTATTAAATGTATCAGCTTTCGTCATTATAAAATAGAATTTTATTTTATTAAGCTGTATGCCTTATAAAGTTTTAAATCGTTCACGGTGGTAATTGTACAGTGGTAAATACCACTCACAGAGAACTTTTAAACCATGCTAATAAGTGTAATAACTATAAGAACAATTAAATTAATACCGCATATCATAATATTATTCAATATTGTTATTATTCAAAGAAAATATCGACTTGACATTTTCTTAAAACATTTACATTAGCATAACTAAAAAAAAATTGTTTTAGATTCTGAACGGAGAGAGGAATGTATATATTCTACAATGATATGTGTTTTTCTTTTCTTTTTTTATGTCTGTCATCATGTTTTAGGGCAGTAAAAGTGCTCCGATTTTCTTCATCGATATCTTTTCCGATAGGAAAGTGAATCTAGTTTGTATTTTGGGAGGTCAAAAGTAAAAAAGTTAATAGTTTTCAAACGCGTCGGGAAAAAAAACAAACAAATTAAGGGGGAAAAGGGAATTTTTACGTGAAGCCAATTTTTGACAAAATCGATTTTGTTTTTTTGGTGTAGCACCAAAGATAATAACAGTAAATAAATTATATTGTTTATATAAGCAATTTATATACACGATAAAATATTCAATATATTTTAACTTTTTTTGAGCTATTTATAGGCATAATTAATTTATTAATTTTATAATAAATAATTATTTTATTTTATTATTGTTGATAAAAATGTTTTCAATCGGTCAAAAAACTTGAAAATGTAATAAAAGATTTTTTATAGCTTGTTGTAAATGAAAATTAAAAACAAAAAGTTAGTTAACAGCTTTTTATAAACGTCTAACGTTAAATTTAGACAAAATACGTAAGAACTACGAACGTTTGCAGTTTTTTTTTATGAAGAAATTCATAAAAACTTTTCTATTTAAATCTAAGATTTAAAAATTCAACACAAGGTTTTTTATAAGTTTGTCTATCTTTTTAAAAAAAAAAATAATTACTGGAAAGTCAAACTATTTTTTATGAGCTTTTAAAATTGGATATTCACCCTTTTTCTCCGGGAACGATTTAATTATTTTGATATAATTCAAAAAAAATAACCGTAAACATAAAAATGTTAAGATTATTATTTTCTATACACCAAACAATTTTTTTAATATTTTGAAAACTGTTGAGCTTATTGTAGGCCTAAGAAATGTTTGGTTTTTTTAAATTTTTTTCTTTAATATGGATAAAAAAAAATTTTGTTGAACAAAAAGCATGAAAATCTACACACAAGGTTCCGCATAAGTTGTTATAATAGAAATTCAAAAATATTAAAAATACAAAGGCACATTTTTTTTATAACCATTTAAACTTCAAATTTGACCAAATTCATTAAACCCTTAAATGTTTGCAAATTATTTTTGTAGTTACAAATGATTAAAATTCTCAGTTTTTATAGCTACGGATTGAAAATTTAAAATAAGGTTTTTCATAAGTATTTAATAGTGTCACCAAAAATTAAAAATAATAATTTTTTATAGACATTTTAAATTCAAATTAAGATGAAATTAGATATTTAAATGAAGAATAACAATATTATTTATTTTATTATACTTTAAAAATATTTTTTGTTTGTGCTTGCAAATTTTAAAGTATTCTATTATATTTTATACACTCGATTAAAGTATTAAAAGTATTAAAGTATTTAACAGTGTGACCAAAAAATTCAACAAATTTGGATGAAATTAGATATTTAAATGAAGAATAACGATGTTACAGTTGTTTCGTTGTAATTTAAAAATATTTTTCGTGGGTACTTGAAACTTTTAAGTATATTATTATATGTTATACATTCAATTAAATTTCCAAATGCAATGTTTTCTGCAAAAATGAATTCAACTCACTATACTATTAATAGTAAAATTAATTATTTTAATAGCAATAATAAATTAAAATATATTTAGTTATGTAGGATGACATATCGTCTTCGCTCAGAATCGTTTTTCGTATACAATGATTTATATCATTGAATACAAATTTAACACATCCTTGAAAATTACCCACTCGAGCGGTACTCACTTGCCGAACTTTTTTTAATTATTTATAGAAATTACAATTTTGTTTTTATATTTACAACATTTGAAAATTAATAAAATAAGGTAGTTATTTATATTTACAATATTGTAACATAGATCACCTATGCTAAACAATTCTGTTATGAAGTTGATTGATTTCTATATTAAAATATATTGCTTAGTACATATTTGATACCAAGGAAAGGTTGATAGTTAAGGACTCCTATATTTACGAATACAGCAAAATACAATATATAGCTTCAAAAAAATCATTAAATATACAATGCATACCTATTAAATTAAAAATATAAAATATAAGTTTTATAAAAATACCACGTCTATCCATATAAATAAAATTTCATTTAAAATGATGTAGGTAATTACAAAAGCACACAAATAAATACTAACATCAATATAATCTAAAAAAGATGAGCAAGTAGTTTCCGCTAAGCTGTACAATAGGTGTTTTGAGGGGTTACAGTAATGAATGTGTAAATTTAAAAGAAATGATATGAAATCATTGTATACGAAAAATGATTCTGAGTAAAGATGGCCTGTAAGATAATATAACTAGGACCCACAAAAAGTTTTTAAATTAGAACGAAATCAATAGCATTGTCATTCTTCATTTAAATATCTAATTTCGTCCAAATTTGAACTTAAAATGTCTATAAAAATTATTTTTTTATTTTTTGGTTACACAATAAACTAATAAAGAAAAATCATGTTTTAAATTTTCAATTCTTAGGTATAAAAATTGAACATTTTATAAATGTTTAACTACAAAACAATTGCAAATGTTCAATGATGAATTTCGTCAAAATTTAAAGTTTAAATGCTTATAAAAAAAAATTGCACTGATGTATTTTTATTATTTTTGCACTGCTATTTTAACAGCTTATGAAGAATCTTACCGACGCTTTTAAAAACTATTATTTAATTTTGACCCTCCAAAGTATCAACTAAACTCACTTTCCTATCAGAAAAGATGCTGATGAAGAAAACGGAGCACTTTTACTGCCTTAAAACGTAGTGGCAGACACAAAAAAACAATAATAAAAAAAACACACATCATTGTAAAATCAATACATTCATCGCTCCGCTCAGAATCTAAAATTATTTACTTTTATACAAGTATGTATTGTAAATATTATTAAAAAATCAAGTTCCATATTATAGTAACGATGGTGAGGTATACTACAAATTACTACTTTTATTACATTTTATAGTTTTTTATTATTATTACATAAATCTAATACAAAATAATACTAAATACCTACTTATTATAATATAATAAAATTTTAAATTTACTCATTCAAAAATGTACTCACGTTATATCTTAAATATTTATGTTTAAAAAAATGTAAATTACTAAATACAACAATATATAGTAAGAATATAATAACTAATATTAACTTTAATAATTTATTATTAAACTCTGTCAGTGATTGACGATCGTATGAAATTAATTTTATAAATTAAATTGTATAAAGTATAATCAAAACTTTCACAAACTTGTTAATGGAGGGGAAAATGTTTTCTCATAATGTTATCGATGAAACCAATACTATGGATAAGCCTATTGATTTCTTACTAAAGTATAAATTATATTTTCCTCTCGATCACTTAAATAAGGCGTTTTATCATACCGATACAAAATAAAGAGGGCAATAGGTGAAATTAATTAATGCAGAAATGACAAAAATGCACCTAATGATAATCTAGAATAATTAATCTTGTTTTATATAGGTATATGAAAACTAATAACCGTTAAGTAACGTACATCATTATACTAAACATCATTTTTTTTATCTATTAACGTACAAATAATAGTAGTAAAATAGTGCCTACTCTTCAATAAGTGTTAAAAATATGATCGGAATTAGAAACCGCTATCGGTTTTTATGATTCCAATGTAAATGTTTTGAATCCAAATAAATGTAGCTTTCGCCTTAACTTTACCCTAGTCAATATGTTAGTGGGCCCCTAGGCCCTCAGTTCTATTAGTACATTTTTTTTTTTTTTATAATAAATTCATCAATTAACTGCCTTAAGTTTAAGGTATAAATTATTATCACTGTTATGTTAACAATTTGCTTGCGGATTTTATTTCTACGCACTAACCAATAACCATATAAGTAAAAATAGCTGGTTAAATGACTCTATTAATAATTTTAGTGCACAGTGCACACAATAGATAAACAAAATTGTAGTAAGTATGGGCTTAACCAATGTAAACTGAAACGCGGCGTACGATACGCGTCCATGTGAAACAAGCGTTAGATAATTGTGTAATGATCCTCATTATTTAGTTTATAAAATAATACTTGTAATAATTGAAATTCATCGACTTTGAATAAAAAACCATATTATAGGAAAACGTGAGCGTCGATCAAAGGTGAAGTCCGAATTTAGAATACATCTCTGATTGTACTGACGTAATCATAACAAGGTGACTACGGTTAGCATAAATAGGAAAGTCATAGACGGATTCGAGGAGTCTGAGTCTGAGCCTAGAGACAACTAGAGCATGTACTTGTAGTAAATTATAAGACGTTTGTTAGGATTAATAAATATACTTTATGTAACTTAAATCTGTGTATCTTTATTATACTTCCAATTAAATTTCGAGTGCTAAGAGTGGACACGTTAAAACAGTAGGTAGACTTTAAATTTGTAATGAAGCTTTCATACAGTTTGGCAAACGGTTTAACCTAACTTCGGCCCGATATGATGCAGCCCCATCCTACATTTTCAAAAGATGTCGGAACTTAAGGACATACGGATCATAGAGTAATATTACTCTATAGGACGGACATAACGAGAATAATTTAATGTGTTCTAAAGTTATAAAACTATAAACTATTACCTATTATAAAATATTACATTTCGATCTTAAATAGTTAATTAAATAATCGTTTAAGTTGTATTCGATTGTTTAACCTCTTGGGAATACTTATTGTATTAATGATAACCCTTATGTAAACATTTATAGTTAAAATATTATAAGTGATATACCCCTACCTACATATTACCATTAATTATAAATATTAGTATTTGTAATCAATGATATTACCTAAGTATAACGTTTGCTACATTTTAATGAATAATAAAATATTATATAAGTGTTTGGAATCTGATCCTATTACATTTATTTATTTTACTTTATATGATTATCGGTTATGTAACTAAAATATTATTCTAATTATATTGATAAATGATAGAGCTTATATAATAATAACTTATTACACGATTGTTCTTGCTCAACAAACGATTGTATATTTAAATATTTTAGATTCTTAAAGAAATGACGAATATATTGGTTTTACAATGTTGAGTGTTTTTTTTTCGTCTACGTCCACCTTTCAAGTGTGATTTATGAAAGTAATTAAGCAAATCGGATCTAGTAATTACTTGAGAGGAGAAAACGATATAAATATATTTTTAAGATTTTTTAGTTAGCTTGCAAACAATTTTGTTTTAAAATTTCAATCATAAGCTATAAAAATTGAACATTTTATAAATTATTAACTACAAAATAGTTTTAAAAGGTTCGTGGTTTTGATGAATTTTGTCAAAATATGATTAAAATTGGTAATAATTTGTATTTCTGCTGATTTTAAATGCTTATAAAGGTCGAAAAGTGGATGTGCTAAATTTGAATTCAATGACATAAAATCATTGTATACGAAAAACGATCCTAAATGAAGATGGTCTGTCATCCTAAATTACTAAATATAATTTATAATATTATTGCTAATAAAGTAATTCATTTTTCTATTAATAATACTGCAGTATGAATCGCCCAAGAATAATATTTTTAAATTACAACAAAATAACTAACATTGTTATTTTTCATTTAAATATCAAAATGTTCTTCAAATGTTTGAACATAAAGCAATTATAAAATAGTGTGCATATGTATCTCTAATATTTTTTATCTACTATTAGAACAACTTATGAGGAATCTTGTATTAAATTATCAAGCTTTTTTACCCAACAAAATAGATAAAAAAATAGAAAAATAAATAAAACAAAGAATACATTTCTCAATAGTTTTAAAACGCATCGGGAAAAACAAAAAAAAACTTAAGGAAAAAACGGGAATTTTTACGCGAAGCCAATTTTCGACAAAATTTATTTTTTATTCTGGTGTAACAAAAGAAATAATGACCTTAAATACATGCAAATTTCACAAAATGTTTATATAGGCATTTTCTATACACAATAAAATATTCAATATGTTTTGACTTTTTTTAAGCTATTTATAGACAAAATTAATTTTTGAGTTTTTTTCTTTTTCTTTTTATTATTGCCGATAAAAAAATTTCACCTAATGTTCAGATTACCAATTTCTATACACCAAAAAAATTAAAAAATATTTTGTAAATTTTTTAACTACTTATAGGCCTAAGAAATTTTTATTTTTTTCAAATTTTTTTTTCTTTATATATATCGATAAAAAAATGTTGTTGGATCAAATTTCTTGAAAATCTAATACAAGATTCTTCATACGTAAATAATAAACAAAAAATAATAAAAATACATTAGGCCAATTTTTTTTTCATAAGCATTTAAACTTCACATTTTGACCGATATTCATCATTGAACATTTGCAAATTGTTTTGTAGTTAAAAATTTATAAAATGGTCAGTTTTTATAACTAAGGACTGCAAATTTCAAACAAGATTTTACGTAAGTAGCATATAATGTAGCCAAAATATCAAAAAAATATATTATATTCATAATTTTTTATAGACATTTTAAGTTAAAATGTGGTCATCAAAATATCGAACATTTGCAAATTGTTTTGTGGTTAAAAATGCATAAAAAATTTTCTATTCAAATCTAAGATTTAAAAATTCAACAGAAGGATCTCTACAAGTTTTTCTAACTTTCTAAAAAACTAACTAATTTTTTATGAGCGTTTGAAATTGTTAATAATGGCAACATAAATATAATATAAAATATCCTAGGCTTACAGACCGTCTCCGCTCAGAATCGTTTTTCGATTTTATTGAGAATAATAAAAATAAAATACACCAACAATTTCTTGTGCCTATAAATATCTCAAAAAATGTGGTACGAAGCAGGCTACTGTCAAAGCATGACTTGGAGTATTATCTTATGACAATACCAATAATTGTACTATCTTCCTTTTTGATGAAGTCTGTGTGACTGCGCAAGCGCGTACTTAAGTATTACGTACATATTATGTGCAAGGCCGTTCTGTGTGTTTTTGAGACCTAGGACTTGCCGACCTATTTATAATACTTTTTTGTGTCTGTAATTAAATGAGATTTCCCCACCATTATAATATAATATAGTTGTTAATGTAAAAATTATGTACTTATAAAACAGCACATTTGTACTATCAAGCTAGTAATCAATCGACGGTTCTATCTATTAAAAGTTTTTAACCACATACAACGCACTCGGGCAATTCAATATAATTTTCCAGTATGACTACGAATGCACTCGGGCTATAAAAAGGTAAAAATTAAAAACTGGACGTATTTGGAACATCCCAAACATTATAATTGTACCTACCATAGGTATATGACCTATTTAAGATTCAGAGCGGAGCAAAGTCCTAGTTACTACTTTGGGAGGGTCAAAAGTAAAAAATGAACAATAGTTTCTAAACGAATTGAGAAAAACGAAAAAAAATTAATAAAAAACTGAAATTTTTTCGCAATGCATATTTTTAACAAAATTGATTTTGGTTTTCAACATTTGTTTTCTCCAAATATCGATAAAAAAAATGATTATTGGGTCACGATGCTTGAAAATAGAATACAAGGTTCCTCATAAGTTGTTATATTAGCTGATCAAAAATATTAAAAATATATAGGCACACTTTTTTTTTTCCAATCATTTAAAATATAAAACAAAGTTTATCGTACATATTTATAGTGCAACCAAAAAACAAAAAAATGTATTAAAATAATTAATTTTTATAGACATTTTATGTTCAAATATGGACGAAATTTAAATAAAGAATAACAATGTTATTTTTTTCGTCGTAATTTAAAAATATTTATCGTGGGAACTTGAAACTTTTAAAGTATATTATTATATTTTATACACTTAATTACATTTTCAAATGCAATGTTTTCTACAACAAATAATCAACCTACTGCATTATTAATAGTAAAATTAATTATTATAATAGCAATAATATCTTAATATACACTTAGTTATGTAGGCTGACAGACCGTCTTCGCTCAGTATTGTTTTTCGTATACCTACGATGATTTAAATTTTTGAATACAAATTTAACACATTCGTTAAAGTGACCTACTGTACAGCGGTGCCCACTTTCCGACCTTTTTTTATATATTTTATTGTGTATTAAACATTTTAACTATTGTCTCTACAATGTAGGCCGTAGGGCCTACATAGGAAATATTACTGGACTGTATATTATGGACAAACGTAAAGTGCGCCCGGTATTTTTCAGATATTAATTTCTGTGTAGTAAATTGCGGCCGGTATTTTTCACGTTTTTACATTACATCGCCTCTTTGTTTCACCCGAAGACAACTCACTTTTTAATTTTGAAAATGTATAAGTTTGGTAGATCATAAAATAATTTTCTTTCTGGCTAAATCCAGTATAAAATATTACCTATACGTAAAGTCGTTGTATACTCCTAAAGGAATTTATACCGCTATTAACATAACGATTATAGCGTTAAACTATACTTATCCACGATCCACCAATAAATGAACAACAGTTTACGACAATTTACCGGACGCAATTTATTATACCTATTTTAGAAACCGAAAAATCCCGGGCACAATTTACTATAGTATTTTTGTTTTTTACTACCTGCACAATGTGTATAATGTATATACACAAGATTTCCTATAAGTTTTTCTACCTTTCACAAAAAAAGTTTACCGGAAACTCAAACTAATTTTTTATGAGAGTTTGAAATTAAACATGATATATTTACCCGTAATCTTACAATTTCTCATGGAACGATTTTCTTATTTTGTTGTAACTTGTAATATTCAAAAACGAGTAACCGTAGTATTCACCGAATATTGAAATTATTATTTTCCATACACCATTAAATTATCAAAATATTTTGACTCTTTTTAAACTAATTTTAGGCATAAGAAATTTTAGTTTTTTTTTCTATAAAAAAAGTTTGTTGGGTCAAAAAGATTGAAAATGTAATACAAGGTTTGTCATGACTTCATGAGTATAGGCCTAGGATTTGTATACAATAAAAAATGGTAAAATATGCATTTGATTTTTTAAAAATATGCAACAACCAAATGTGAATAAATATGACACAAAATACAAAAACTAAATTCTAAATTTTAAAATATTAAAAAAATTATTATAGACTATAAATGTTATTTATTATGTTGAAAATTTTCAAAAATAAAAGACCTTCTGTTAGATCTTAGTAGTTTTTATACTATGTTTATACTACGTTCAACATCAGATGACGTCATTTTTGTGTTTTAAGATATTTGATTTCCCCAGGAGTTAGATTGTAATGAAAATCTGCATCCAGATTACTTCCTTTTTTATATTATACATACCTACATACCTGTATAAATACTTGAGTATTTTTTTTTTTTGATTGATAATATTAAATTTTTTTTTTTACCAACCACCACAGTTAAAATAAACCATAAAACATACATTTTAGGTGTTTATTGTTGAAATATACAATAATATGCAAAAATATGCAAAATAAGAATAACGATTTTAGTTATTTTGTTGTAATTTCAAAATATTATTCGTGAGTTCTTGAAAGATTTAAAGTGCATTATTATATTTTATACACACAATGACGTTTTCAAATTGATGTCAACAAAAAATTATTCAATCTACCATATTACTAGTAGTAAAATTAATTACTTCGATAGCAATAATATCATACAATATACTAAGTACTATAGGCTGACAGACTGTCCTCACTCAGAATCGTTATTCGTATATAATGATTTGATTTGATACAATGATAACAAAGAATTTAAATTTAACACATCCATTAGGTACAGTGACCTCACTAGACACATACTGTACAGCAAAGCGGTACCCACTTGCCCACCTTTTTAGATGATGAATTGATCGGGACTTACACATCTTATTTGTATAAATTAACGGGCGATTGTAAACTTTGCCAGAATACCAGTTAGATAAAAAGGTAATCAAAAGGTCTAATGTAAACTCCACCAGCTTTTTTTTCTTACCTGTAATTGGTATATGTAAACTCCGCCAGTTTTATTTTCTTACCTGCTCACAGTGCAACATGCCTTCTCACATTAAATATTTTATTCAATTGCGATGTCATAAGTCAAAATTGACAAAATTGTCAAGGTTAAATCGATTTATTTATTAATATTTAAAAATAATTTTACTGGCCCACGAGGCAATTTATTGGTTTTATATAACAACTTTAAGTATAATAAAAATATAAAATATGCGTCTGGTGAAATAAAATGGAGGTGCAAAAACAAAAATTGCAATGCATTTATAAAAACTGTTGGAGAGGAGCAACATAATATTACTTTGACAAACTTGTCAAAGGATACTCACATAGCTTCATGTCTCCCAATTTCAAACCAAATACTAGAAAGACAAAAAATAAGTAGTTGTGTTAAAAGAAAAGCGGTGGAAGATATTCGTGATAAACCGGGTAAATAAATTTCAAAATTAAATAATAATAAAATATATTTTTTCTTAAAGGTAGCTAAAATATTAAATATTAGTGTATTTTTATTTTAGCTAAAAATTAAAATATTAAATATAGAACTAGAATTATGTAGCAGTACTTATAAAGTTTCTTATAAACTCAGCAAATACTTCGAATGACATGGCATTGGTAAAAATAAATATGTGCACATAGAAAATTAATGCCACCAGTTCCAACTTCGCGCTCTGATGTTATCTCTTCACTTATTCAGATGGCACCAAAAACGATTAGAGATGAAAGTTTTTTAATTTTATCTGATTTAGAAAGTGAGCTACTGCTACTTGATTTTCTTCACTGGCGGAGTTTACATGAACTCAATTTTACCTGATTTTTTTCACTGGCAGAGTTTACATGAACCCAATTTTACCTGGTCTTTTTTTCTGGCGGAGTTTACATGCGCCCAAATTAACGTAGGTATGTTATTTTTACCTGTTACTCTCATACAGGAACTTACTATTCCCCACTGTGGTAGGGCCACATGTGACTTTCAACATAAAGGTACTGGCTAATTCTCCTTCGCTCTCACACCGTAGAATATATTTAAATTACCTTGTTTCTCTCTTAATTTCAATTTTCCTACATTAATATCATCATAATAAAATTCATCCATAATTGTATCCTTGAGATTGGTTTAAAAGTTTAACTGTATAAACTTTACATACACGTGATCCGTTCATTTCTATTATTTTTATTACTACTATTATTGTTTGTTTATCTACTGTTATCATCATTATTATTTTTTCTCTTCCTGTATTTTGTCTCTTTCCAAATAATAGTTAAAATACAATTATTTCTTATTAAACTGTATTAAATACAAAATAATAAAAATATTATTGGTTTTCGTGACAAATAATTATTGCATTATAAACAAAACAATTATTTATTTTCTATTTTATCTCATGATTTACGTTACTACAAATATAATACAAGATCTTTCATCAATTGTTCTTATAGAAATTTAAAAATATCAAAAATACATAAGCAGAATAATTTTATTTATAGAAATTTAATGTTCAAATTGTTCTGGAATTGGACACTTAAACAAAAAATAAAATGTTTAGTTGTTTTGTTGTAATTCAAAACATTTTATTCATAGAGACTTGAATTTTCTCCGCCCCGACATAGGTATGTATTATTATTTTCTATACACAAAAAAACTTTTAAAATATTTAGATTAATTTTATATACCACGAACTAGTGCTCTGTATGATCCAGTCTGGTCCAGTCCTAACATTTAAAAATTGTCGACTCGAAGGTATAGTTCAGTTCAATAATATTTGGAAGTAGGTAATTCAGTCCAGTCCCGATTCAAATGTATTATTTTTGGTTTGGTTTGGTCTGGTTTCTGGCAAAAAAATGTTATCAGATCCAAGACAAGGTCCTTATAGTCTATTAAAATTATTGTTTTTGAAATGTGCGTAAAATTAAACGAAAAACACCAATTACAGGCAATTGTGTATTTGTTATATAATTGTATTATAATGGCCCGGTCCGGGCTACTAAAAAAGAAGAACTGTATGTTCGGTCTAAATTTTTTTCAGATCGGACCGGCATGCCCGGTTCTGGTCTACTTTATTATATTTAATTTAATTACCAGTCTAGTCCAATCTAAAAAAAACGTGGCCGTCAGTTCGGTCTAAGTTCGGTCCTTTGTTGACATTTTAAGTCCGGTCCAGTCCCTAAAATAACGGGCCATGCAGACCACTACCACGAACCTATTCACGCACCATTCTGTTGTACGTTGGACTTATAAATTAATAACAGCTATATAATGATGTAAAATGTATATATCATTTGTTTTTAGCAAATATAATTTCAACCTACCATATTAGTAAAAGAAAAATAAATTACTGATAACAATATATAACTATAAAATACTAACATATAACGATTTTTCACACGATAGAGTTGTATTAAACGTTTCTAAAAGTTTAATAACATTTCTTAAATCATGAAAAAAAACTATTTCTTAATAACAACATTATTATTACTATTTTACTTGTGTTTTTATAAAATTAAAAAAGTTAAGGAAAAGTGTTACAAACAGTATAGTGTAGTGTTCACCAAATAAAAACTAGTACTATTATATTTAGCAATAAAAACTTAACTTTTAACATACAATAAACCTCATTCTAAATATATAAATAACTTTTTGAATCGAATATGTATTAATGTACCTACCAACGAGTTTATTCTTCGGTCTTTGTCCCCTTCAAATAGATAATAATAGATACCATTTTCTTTTTTATAATATTTAATTCCTTTTATGAATTCATTACTTTAAATTAAACGGTTATATTTATAAGACTAAACAAATTATACAACTGAAGCCAATTAGGTCTAACTAAAAAACATATCACTTTATGTACCTTAAAAATAAATATTATAGCAAGTAAGTTTTTTCGGTCGGTCAACATCAAACAGGGAGTTGATTCATAGTTACCTAATACATACTAGTAATTAGTATATGTCTATACTTATACATGCTATCAAATAAACGTCTATAACATAATTATATAATCAATATTTACGTTAATTTACAGTAGATACTTATATAATGCATACTATCGAAGCCATACTACGTAATTACAAGTCTGTAACTAAACATATTAGAGGTACTGTTATTGTTATTCTGAAACTACAATTTGAAACTTCTATCTTATCTAAATTATACTTTAACTGTTTATAAACTATATTTTTAAAAAGTATGATAATTTAGATAAAAAATATATAAAGTATGTATTATAATATATATATATATATATATATATATATATAATTACTGATATTGATGTTTGTTATGTTTATTTTATTTATTATATGTTATAGAATATAGATAGTTGACAAAATGGTGGTTAAAATCATCATCATTGGGGCTGGAGTTGGTGGTACGGCAGCAGCTGCTAGACTTAGCAAAAAAGGATTTCAAGTAGAAATTTATGAAAAAAATGCATACAATGGTGGAAGATGTTCACTCATTTATCAAAATGGACATCGATTTGATCAAGGTCCATCATTGTATCTGATGCCTAAAATATTTGAGGAGACATTTGAAGATTTGGGAGAAGACATAAAAAATCACATAGATTTATTGAAGTGTCCTTCTAATTACAGTGTACATTTTCACGATGGAGAAACATTTGAACTGACCACAGATTTATCAAAATTATCTCGTTCTTTAGAAAAATACGAAGGAAGCGGTGAATCGACATTAATTAACTTTTTGAGCTATTTAAAGGAAACGCATGTACACTATCAAAGGAGCGTTAAAGTTGCACTCAAGACTGATTTCCAACATTGGTATGATTTTTTCAATATAAAACATATACCAGACGTAATTCAACTGCATCTATTGGACACTGTTTACAACAGAGTTTGTAAATATTTCAAGAGCGACTACATGAGAAAGGCGTTTTCATTCCAAACTATGTACTTGGGGTAAATAGAAAAATGTTAATTAATTATATTTTAAATAAAACTAAGATTGACTTTATGTTTTTAGAATGTCGCCATATGATGGCTTAGCTCCTTATAGCTTATTGCAGTACACTGAAATAGCAGAAGGGATTTGGTATCCGAAAGGAGGTTTCAATAAAGTTTTGCAAAGTCTGGAAAACATTGCCGTACAGCATGGGACAAAATTCAATTATAATACCGATGTTCAAGAAATAATAATTGATGACAAAGGAGTGGCAAAAGGAATCAAAATGGTAAATGGTGATGTAGTAAATAGTGACATTGTAATTTGTAATGCAGATCTCATATATGCGTACAACAAACTTTTGCCAAAAACATCATACGCTGAAAAACTCGGCAAAAAAGAACTTACTTCTTCTTCGATATCATTTTATTGGTCCATGAAAACAATTGTGTCACAATTGAAAGTACACAACATTTTTTTGGCCGAAAAGTATAAACAAAGTTTCGATCAAATATTCAAGGATCATACGTTGCCCGACGAACCTTCGTTTTATGTTAACGTACCTAGTCGCATCGATCCGACAGCAGCACCTGAAGGAAAAGACACAATCGTGGTTTTAGTACCAGTGGGACATATATCGAATGTACCTAATATAGATTTCGATCAACTTGTGAAGAGAGCTAGGGAACAAGTAATCGACACTATAGAGAAAAGATTGAAGATATCCAACTTCAGAAGTATGATCGAGCATGAGATAGTAAATGATCCGAGAACATGGCAAAACGAATTTAATTTATGGAAAGGGTCTATACTAGGACTATCTCATTCATTGTTTCAGGTTTTATGGTTCAGACCCAGTTTGAAATGTAAAATATTTGAAAACTTGTACTTTGTCGGTGCTTCGGCACAGCCTGGTACTGGTGTACCAATAGTTTTATGTGGTGCAAAATTACTAGAGAGACAGTTGTGCGATAGGTTCTTAGAAGGCAAAGTTGAAATAAACATATGGTCTAAGTGCATTTCATTTTTAATTGGTCTCTTAGCACTTCTGATTTTTTGGTTTTTTTTTGGATTTTAATAATAAATACTATGTGTTATTTGTATACATTTTAAGCGTTTATCATTTTTTATTATAATATCCACTGGCTACTCTCAAAAAACTGTTTACACTTGTAATAGTTTAAAATAAATAATATTTTTTATTTTTATGGTTTATGCCTAACAGTCAATTTTATATGGTGAATAAATAATATTGGTTAAAATATGAAAATACACTCTAAAATAAAAAATGAAATGAAAAATGAAATACAAAAATTGCTTAAATACAAATAGAAATTAATGAAAAAGAAAATATTAGAACTAAATGAACGATTAATACATATTCAAATAATTAGCTAGGCATTCTATGAATGGGAAGGTATTGTGACCATGAAAAATTGTGTGTGTGTGAACATGCCGTTCGCAGCTCTATGGCAGAGCTGGTAAATAATAAATTTATTCAAATTTTGATTTTTAATATTTATCACTACAATTTGTAAATCACTATACTCTTATTTTTTACAAACCCATTATCATGAACAAATTATTCTTAGTACACAAAGTTAAATAGTTCATAAACTATACATACGAATTTTGATTCTGATACGTTAACATTTTCAGAATAATTATCCACTTAATAATTAACCATGGAAAAAAAGGGGGGGGGTCACATTTGAAAAACAGATTTTTGTACCTCCACTGTACACTTTTTAAGTAGTACTAAAAATCGCGAGAATTCTAAAATAATATGGTCTTTAGTATATTTAAAAATTCTGAAAATCAGATTTTTAAAAACTGCATTATTGAAGAAAAAAATAAAGTTTTTAATATTTTTTTTTGATTAGAAGAAATTGACATATAAATGTATTAATATTATCTTCAAATACTATGTTTTAGAAGAGTATAAAAATAAAAAGGTGGAAAGTGGATGTCGTGTGAATGAAAAAAATATTTTTTCGGAAAATATTTAGCATGTATTTTCATGCTAACTTTTGGAATTTGCATGCGTTTTATTTTGACGTGAAATCAAAAAATAGTTAGAGGCTGGAGACACGTGTCTCCAGCCCCCAGCCCCCCACACACGAAACCTACATATTTTCAAAATTTTTTTCGGCAAATATTTAGCATGTAATCAGCAGTATTAGCACGCCTAATTTGGGAATTCGCACGACCTTCCTTCCCCTCCAAAATCAACCCCCCCATGAGGGGCATGGTCAAATTTTAACACTTTTGGAATTTTTTTTTCAGATATTTTGCACATCATTTGCACAAATTTGCAGGCCTAATTTGAGAATTCGTATAACCTTCCTTCCTCTCCAAAAAAAAAAAAAACATTTTTAGCAAAAATCATAATAAAAATCAATTTCATAAAAAACTATATTCAATAAAAACCTCGATTGGATAAAACAAATCTAAATCTAAATAAAACATCATAATATACATATATGATTTCACTAGATTCTAAAACAGTTTTTCTTACGACTACCATAAAAAAAATTCGATAGAAAAACACTTAAAAATATTTATAAGCGTTCAATTCTCACAAAATCCGTGAAAATCAAGAAAATATACAAACTAATTTGTTTTGAAAAATGAATAACATTTTGAGAATTTATACCTAAGGATTAAAAATTTAATACAAAGTTTCTCATAAGCTATTATGTAAGTGGTAGTTAAAAAAAGAGAAGCGTATGTCTAATGGTTTTTTTATAAGCATCTTAAGTTGAAATTTCGAATAAATACGTAAAAATCACGGAATTTTGCAGTTTTTTTTATTAGTAAATTCATAAAAAATGTTTTATTTAAATCTAAGATTTCAAAATTCAACACAAGATATTTTATAGGTTTTTCTATCTTTTTAAAAAAAAAATTTACCTGAAAGTTTAACTAATTTTTTATGAGCATTTAAAATCATTAATAATGGCAATATAAATATAATTTTAAATAGGCTGACAACCTTCTCAGCTCAGAATCGTTTTTCGTATACAATGATACATCATTGAATACAAATTTAACACCATCCATAACACTGACCCACTTATAACCTACTGTACAGCAGAGTGACATCCACTTGCCACCTTTTTTTATAATAACTTTATAGTTTGGAGGATCAGATCAGGTAAATAACAGGTATATAAACAAAAAAAAAATTATAATATCAATGAATAAAGTCCATTTGGTAATAATTTTATAAGACTCACTTTGTTCTAGTCCTATAAAGTGAGACTTAGAACTTAGGACCAGTGTTTATACTTTATTGTATATATATAATATATATATTGTACTTATAAAAATAAGTCCACAGAATAGATTAAAGCAGAATGGAAACTCTCGCCGCCCAAAAATAAGGGCTCATCAGTTTTCCCATATAGCAAAAAAAAATGTCTATACTATTTATGTGTTATTTGGCTACACTGTTTATCATAATTTTTATTTTTTATATGAAATTTTTTATTTTTTTTTTCTATCTGTCACCACGATTAAGGGCAGTAAAAGTGTTCCAATTTTCTTCATCAGCATCTTTTCTGATAGGAAAGTTGATGTAATTGGTACTCGGGGGGTCTAAAGTCAAAATTTCTCAATAGTTTTTAATCGCGTCGGGGACAACTAAAAAAAAATTCAAGGAAAAAACGGAAATTTTTACGCAAAGCCAATTTTTGATAAAATTAATTTTTATTTTTGGTGAAACAGAAGAAATAATGACTGTAAATACATGTACATTTCACAAAATGTTTATATAAGCAATTTCTATATACACAATACAATTTTCAATATGTTTTGACTTTTTTTGAGCTATTTATAAACATGATTAATTTTCGATTTTTTTTTTTTGATTTTTTTTTTTGTTATTGTATTGTATTATATTATTTAGTCTGTCAAAAAAATTGAAAAAGTAATACAATGTTCTTCATAACTTGCTGTACGTAAAAATTAATAAAAAAAGTTGAGCGTATGTCTCTAATAGTTTTTATATAGGTAAGCGTCTAAAGTTAACATTTCGACACAATATATATAAATCACGAAATTCTGCAATTTTTTTTTATTATAAAATTCTACACAAGATTCTCTATATGTTTTTCGACCTTTATAAAAACGAAAAAGTTTACCGGAAACTCAAACTAATTTTTTATAAGCGTTTGAAATTGGATGTTCCCTAGTTTTTTCCGGGAACGATTTTCTTATTTTAATGTAATTCAAAAGGAATTACCGTAGACATTTGAAAATTTGTTCATATTACCAATTTATATGAACCAAAAAAAATTAAAAAAGATTTCGTTAATTTTTGAGCTAATTAAAAAAAAAACCTAAGAAATTTTTGGTTTTTCCAAATTTTTTTTCTTTAGTTATCGATAAACAAAATGTTGTTCCGACAAATTTTTTGAAAATGTAATACAAGATTCTTCATAAGTTGTTTAAATAATAATACACCAAAAATAATACAATTGATAATACAATTTTTTATAAGCATTTAAACTTCAAATTTTGGCTGAAATTCATCATCGGACATTTGCAAATTGTTTTGTAGTTAACAATTTATAAAATGTTCAGTTTTTATAACTAAGGATTGTAAAAATTTAAAACAAGGTTTTACGTCAGTATAGTAGGTATAGATTATAGAGTGTAACCAAAAAATCAAAAAGATATATTATAATTATAATTTTTTATAGACATTTGAAGTTAAAATTTGGTTATCAGAATATCGAGCATTTGCAAATTATTTTATGGTTAAAAATTCATAAGAATTTTCTATTTATATTTAAGGTTTGAAAATTCAACACTAGATTCTAAATAAGTTTTTCTTCCGACAACCGTAAAAAAAATTTGTAGGAAAACATTATAAATATTTATAAGTGTTTAAAGTTAAAATTCTTACAAAATCCATCTGCAAAATCAAGAAAATATACAAACTAATTTGTATTGAAAAATATATAAGATTTTGAGAATTGATACCTAAGGTTTAAAAATGTAATATAAGGTTCCTCATAGGCTATTATGTAAGTGGTAGTTAAAAAAAAAAAGTGAACAAATATCTTATTGGCGATGTATACAACAAAGCGTATGTCTAATTTTTTTTTAATAAGCATCTAAATAGTTGAAATTTCGAATAAATACGTAAAAATCACGAAATTTTGCAGTTTTTTTTTTGATTAGTTAATTCATAAAATTGTTTTTATTTAAATCTAAGATTTTAAAATTCAACACAAGATTTTCTATAAGTTTTTCTATCTTTCTAAAAAAAAATGTACCGGAAAGTCCAATTAATTTTTTAAGAGCTTTTGAAATTATTAATAATTGCGATATAAATATAAACGTATGAATTTCATTAAAGGTTGTTTAATCTCAATTTCCGGATTGCAAATGCTTCATACTTCTTTAAACCAACCAAATGATCTTAACTATGTCCTATAGGTTAGGACAGGTTAACCTGGGCTTTTAAAAAAATATTTTGTTTAAATCATTTTCAAACTTCCCCTAGTGTTAATTGCATTGAGGATTTAGATCAAATACTTTGCTCAGAAGTAGCGAGTGATGAATTTCTAGATATACTTGAACCAGTAAAAAATCCTTTTGAATTTAAACCCATTAGTATCGGTACAGTTGACTATAGAAACTTAGAATTACCAGAGAGGAACACGTTTACATATGTCTGTGGATATATTATGAAGAAGTGCTTGGAGAAGCACACATGTCAGATTTGTGTTGATTATGCTCGTCATCAGAAACAGTTAAACTGTTAAAGCAGTCTCTTCACTTATCTTTCCTCAAAGCATATCGCACAAGAGACAACTTTACATTTGGAAATTTGATGATGTCTCATGATGAATTTTACAATTTTATTTATGAGTTGGAAAATATTTTTATACAGTTATTTCCATCCATTTCTTTGGAAAACGGTATTGGTTCAAAGTTAAGACTTCACTTTAGTAATGTTCCTTTTAGTCATCCTTGTACACTTTTTGACAAATCTTTTTTATTAAATTTATACATTAGGTTCAGCATTTTTACAGCAGTTAAATTTTTAAATAAATCTTTAGTTTTTGAGAAAAAATTAAAAAATAGAAAATTAACTATTTTATCCCATTTATAATATTTCATTTGTTATTATTACTATTTATTTATTTATGTTTTAGGTGTTTGAGCATTAAACCTGTTACCTGTAACACCTTGTCAATTATATTTAATAGTTTGTTCTTATTATTATTATTAATATTTGTATATATGTTATAATAACTCTCTTTTATTTTGTATATTTATAACTAATTATGTAACTAGTAATCAAGTTAACCACTATAAGGATTTCTTAAATTTTTCAATATTTTAAAAGCCTTAGTAACTGGCTCATTACCGTATATTAATAATATTTAAGTTAATATTCATACTTAGACTTTTTAAATAATGTATTTTGTTTATATTATGTCTTTATCTTAGAGTAATGGTTTGTTCCACTAATAAACTGAAATGTATGAAAAATGTAATTATATTTAAATGTTTATTTAATTTTTTATATTAGTACCTATACATCCAAAATATAAAAATGTTTATTATTGCATTAACTATAGTCAAACAAAAACAGTTTTATTTTTAATAGCTTCTTTCTATATAAAAGAAGTTACTACTTCAATTTTTTTAAATGTTGTAAAATGTTTTAAATACTTAAATAGTTATTTGAATGAGTTATTTAGTTTATACTATTTTAAACATTATTTTTTTAGCCAACGTTAAAAAGAAAAATCCATTTTATTAAATAACGATGATCCAATGTATAACGTAATTAATAAATATGTATTTATATCAACCAATATACATTTTTTTTATAAATATTGTATATTTTCAATTATTGTATATTTATTGTACAGAAGATATTTCATATTAAATTTTAGGTCAACACTAATGAGCCCTTTCAACATGGCGGACCATATTCTTGGGCAGCCGTAAGAGCCGTGTATTTTCTTATCAGTTTCCATTCTGCTTTAACTTATTCTGTGATAAGTCCTTAAATCCCCAAGTAGTGATAACACAAATACCTACATGTAACATGTATATATTATATATTTTTTACAATTTTGAATGTGCTTTACTTTAACTATAGGCTGGTTGTTACAGTTATATCTTGGAATATATTTTTAAAAATATTTTGTTTAAAATAAAAAATGTATGCTGTCATTCAAAATTTAAAATGTATGATATTCTAACGATAAAAAACAATTGAAAATTATAATTGTTTTCAGAATCCCTAATACTTTTTAATAAAACGAGTGTTAATTTGAAAAAAAATCAGATTATGTGCCATACAAGTCTTACGTACTGACCTATACATAAAGGCTAAAATGAGTAGATAGTCGTATCAGTTAAATTTCCCAGACTGCAGTTTGCACTATGCAACAATGATTGGGAATGTCTAAAAAAAAATGCAATACCTATCTAGAGAGGCGATTAAACTCCGACAGAATACCGTTCAGATAAAAAGTTAATTAAAAGATCTAATGTAAACTCCGCTAGTTTTATTTTCTTACCTGTTCACATTGCCACATGCCTTCTCACATTAAATACGTGAACATCCATTAAGATGACATATACGTCGAAGTTGATAAAATTATTGGCAAGGTTAAATCGATTCTTTTATTAATATTTAAAAATAATTTTTTCTTCATAATATCTGAAAATAGTATTTCTATTGATGAAATTAATTACTGGCCAACGAGGCAATTTATTGAGTTTATTTAACAACTTTTTATCTCCCGTAAAAGTTCAGGATGTATTTGCATTTACATGCCATCTGACCCCAGAGTAATTAAGTTTTCGGATTACCTTGTTAACAATTATATAACCAATAACGCAACGTTTCTTCCTCCATTTGTGGGCTGATCAAAGTGCAAATTTAAATCGAACTACAAATGCTCGTGTATCATTTCGTAGTCATCTAAAAAACTAATTTTATAAAAGTCACCATAATGTTCATATTTTTAGTAAAGTTCTTATCGAATTTCAAACCCAAACTTAAGTATATAAGACTAAATGGCATACCTATCTTTAATAAATAAAATCAACTAAAAAATTCGACGAAATCAAAAAAAAAATGACAGTATTACAGAATGCTATAAATAGGTATACCAAGGATTAATACAAGACTTAGAAATTTTATCACATTATTTAAGTTTACATACATAACATAACTACTGAATTAAATATTTAATATGGACGATTATTAATTATTATTATGAAAATTATGAATTTTTTTTTAATAATTTATTATATTAATTTTATTCTGTTACTTGATTTTACAATTTACATGAACTCAATTTTACCTGATTTTTTTTGAGTGGCGGAGTTTGCATGAATCCAATTTTACCTAATTTTTTTCAGTGATGGAGTTTACATGAATCTAATTTTACAAGTTTTTTTTTTCTGGCGGAGTTTATAGTAAAAAAAGGTACTTGTGGCGGAGATTATATGCGCCTATTAAGGGTCATACACTTTATTAATACGCAATTATTTTAAGTACCTACATCTACTATTCCTTTTATTAATCACATGTATAAATGTAGGTAATAATTATTATGAACTAACAATTATTAAGCTTGGCACAAGAATTGTCTACGATAATTCTAATGTTATCCATTTTCATTCAGTAACTATTATTTTAATTTATATAACATTAGTATAAATGTGCCAATTTAAATATGCTTAAATCAAATTAAAAATAATAGGATTAAAAAGATTATGAAACTAAGTCTATAAAGTGTAATTCATAATCATAAATCATAATATGTAGGTGCATGCGATTTACGGATTCATTCTTGTAATAGCGTAAGTATATTGATAAGAATTATTTTTTTAATTAATTAATATCATAAACTTTAGTATTCTCTGAAATACAGAGTAATTCACTGAGCATACTCACTCCCATTTTAGGTTCTGAGCGGAACGATGAATGTATTGATTTTACAATGATACATGTGTTTTTTTTTTGTTTTTTTTTTTGTGTCTGTCAATGCCGTGAATTAATTTTGATACACCATACAATTTTAAAAATATTTCAGACTCACCCATTCCATTCAAACGACTGCAATTTCTAATTCGCTTGGCATTTGTCATGACTATTAATAAGTCACAAGGTCAAACAATGTCAATTTGTGGATTGGATCTAGAAAATCTGATTTTTTCACAAGGCCAATTATATGTGGCGTATTTTCGTGTTGGAAAACCGTTAAGTTTATTCATTTATACTCCTCAGGATTTCACTAAAAATATTGTTCATCAACTCGCATTTAGATAAAATTAAACAAATATTATTGATTATAAATTTATAACGAATTGTTTTTAGAAAAATTGATGTTATTTCAAAATAAAAAATAACGAAATAATTATATAATTTGTCTTTCATTTCATACTTTGTCCTAATCGCTTGAAATATCATGCAGGACAACGTCTGTCGGGTCCGCTAGTATATATATATATTTCATCAAAAATAGCACTTTCAGTTTTTCCAGAATTTTTAGAGTACTTATAATAATAATATGTACGTAGGAAAAACTGTTACTGTAACTGATAACTAATAATTGTAACCAATAGCAACCATTTATAAACAAAATACAAATTTTCGATTTTCATCATGAATTATTCAAATCCTTGGGTGAGCCCCTCTTTAAATTATACTCAAATATACTTTTTTGCGATAGGAACCTTCTCCGTAATATAATCTTTCATAAAAAAAAAAATTAAGACAATCGGTTGAGTAGTTTCCGAGAACATTAGCATCAAAGGTTTCAATTTTCAGTTGTATTTATTTAGAAGATACTACATTCTACAGATCGATATATCTTTAGAAAAGGTATGGGACTAACCATCCAAGATAATTATTTTTAAGATATTATGCAAATCCTGTGTTTTTAGCCAAAATTAATTCTATCTTCCTAGTATTAGGTAGGTACTAAAATTATAATATTGTTATAAAGTATGCTTGGCTGACACTCTCAATCTGCTCAGAATCGTTTTTCGTATACAATTATTTATCATTGAATTCAAATTTAAGATTTAACACCATTACTTTAACATGCTCGTACTACCTACAGCAGTACAATAAAGCAGTACTAGTGTAGACGTGTAGTAGTGTCCAGTGGCGTGGCGTTTAGAGACATTTTTTTTTGAGCCACTGCTCCGTTGATTTTTTGAGGTAGTGGCAACTGGCAGTGACGCAATTACCGGGGCCCACAGACTGCAGGGTAGGGGCGTTATTTCAGTTTTTTTTTTTGGGTGTGCCATTTTGAAATTTTACCAGGCCATATAAAAATAGAGCGGATCTACAAGGGGGGATTCCCTTGTTTCAACAGGCCAATTGAGAATATTTGAAATGTAAGGGGTGCCACCGCACACCCTGCCCCCCCCCCAAATGACGCCACTGCTGCAGGGGCCCCGGCACAACTAAAATAATCTATTTCCGTAATTGATAATACATTTTACAACAAACATAAAAATCATGACATTTTGATGTATGAATATAATTTCACGAAGTAAGACAACAAAATAAAATTATTGATTTCTAACAATATTATAATGTAGAAAAGGATGAATGAATTGTATAACATCATTATCTACTATCTGAGACCGACATGACGGCATTGATGTGTTATCAACGCATAATCATGTGTTATGTCATGTCCGTCATTAAGTTTACATAATTTTCTTTACAAAAACATAAAATTTAATAGTCTAACCTAATTTATTTCTTATGACAATTTATTGACCACCCAAAATTTTGTTCACAATAATAAGTGTACACAACTTTAATCAGGGCCCATTCATTAAAAGTGACACTGAGGCAGTGGTCGTGGTGCCCCTGTTGGCCTAGATGCGCCACTGGGTGGTGGTGGTCGATTTGTTAAATATATTGTTAAATGTTAATGTATCTACTGTGTGGAAACTGGAAACTAAAAAGTACCTACTACCTAAATACAAGTTAATGTTATAAACTATGGGCTCATGTAAACATTTAATTAAAATAAACATTTTTTTTTTACATTTTTACTCTCTTTTTTGTAGTATAAATTATACTGTATAATTATTATAATAAATTTAATTGTTTTTTGACTTCATACCAAAATGTCATATTAAAAGTTTCTAAATGTGTAGTTTTAAATAAATATGCTTTTTTTTTTTTTATTAAAATAGAAAAAAATATACAATCTGTATAACATAATACAATAAGTAATTTAGATAACATTTTTACCAGTCTGGACGGTTTGAGGGAAGGGAGAGTCCATTGACACTACTTCCAATATGAACTTTGATTAAATTAAATTTTTATTGTACATAATAAATGTATTTATAATATAAATTTTGATTTATTTAGTTAGAAGATCACGTGGCCATTTTCGTTTTAGACGACGGAGAGGGTAATAAATATGCTTACATCATTACAAATTTAAATAAAACTAAATTTATAAAAATACCTAGTATTATGATACTTTTTGTAGAGAAACACAAATTTATTATAATTGATTTTCCATGAGCGGTTTGAAGTTTTTTTTTTGTTTTTCCCAATATTATTGACCTCTTAAAAGAACCAACAAGATTCACTTTCCTACCAAAAAATATACCTATTAAAGTTGAAAATTTAAACAAATGTATTGCTCCAAAAAGTGATGACACAAAAAATGAATGCTATTTTGTAAGTGACTGGTAATAGTGTGTCAGATTATGTCAATTTCGAGTTGAATTTATATTAAGTAAAATAGATATTTATTTGACTCACAACACTGCTAGGAAAAAAAACAATACCTTTCCACATTTATGTACCTATTTGCTATAGGTATTTGAGAGTTGGTTGGAGACTATTTCCGGTGGCAGATAATTAAGATAACACCACGAATCTGTTGAAATATTGACTTATTCTTTCACTTTGTAAGAGCGCAAATTAAGTACTATATGTTTAAGGTCTCACATCAGATATCTCTTTTTTATAGAATAAAGTAAAATAAACATTAGCCGATTTTTAATCAATTAAAATTTTGATCTTGGGATTAGTTTAATACAACAAATAATTTAGTATACTCAGGACTAATAAGGTTTGAGTGTTTGACATTTAGGTCAAACAGAGGACATTTAGGTGTAAATTGAATTAATTATTTAAGTGTACCTATTTTTCGATACAAAAATGAATTTCAAGAAACATATCAATAAGATAAAAAATAAAGCATCCTCAAAATTAGGTTTCCTCTTGTACTATATCTATATTATGTAATCACTAAACTAATGTTCATCATATGTTTTATAATACCTACTGCAACACTATATTATATTACTATTATAAATGGATTTATTCCGTGAAATAAATAAATAAATATTTCCACATCCCATTCAACTTGTCTGTTGAATTGACAAGGTCGAATTGAGAAAGCAAGTTGTATCTATTACATTTTATTTATAATATACTTATAAAATGACTTATATTACCTGTTTTTCTTTGGCGTATAAAATCCAATAACACACATTTATTTTCTATTTAAAGTGTATAATGATTAATGGCATAAGTATCTACTCTTTAAACTTTTAAAATGTATAAGAACCAAACCAAATTTATCAAATTTTAAAAGGTTTAACATTCTGAATTTACAATACAATGGTAAATAACAACAGTTTTTAAATACTATGTTTAAAAATTGAAAATTATGAAACTAAAAGTTTAAAGTTGCAGTGTTTTGTTTGAATTGGTCTTAGTGTGATGGCTGAGTGACAGATTACATGACGTAGAATGTTGTCATTCAGACTGGGCGATATAACAATTTTTTGACATATGAGAGCGAGGTATCTATGAATAAAATCCCAGTCTCATTAGAAAAAAAAGCTTCTATAGCACTGTTTTTTAGTAACATTCTTAGAACAGGAAAAAAAGCATAGAACAAGAAGGTGATTTTAAAGTATAGTAGGTATTAAGAAATTCATAAATTCAAAATAATTGAATTAGTTTTTGTCATCAACTTAAATTTCTGAAAATCAGTTGTGGCTAAAAAAAATTGCTTTATTGTGGTAATCTTAGTAAAATGCAAGTTAGGGGATTGTTGGAATAATAAAGTGACACTCTTGAGAGCGCGAAACTCTCGATGTGCATAGTAACACTCATTGATGCCGTCGTATCAGAAGGCTACCACCTAAAATTAGACATTAGTTTTATAGCTTTATTAGAAAGAGGATACCTTGTACCATTGATTATACATAGTAGGCTAACCTACCTATAATCAATGCTTGTACCTATATACCAGGGGTGTCTAACCTGCGGCCCGTCATGCAGCCCATGATAGGTTTTTATGTGGCCCTGTCGTACATTTCAAAACCATCAATATTACTTATGTATAAAATAAGAAAAAAAATTATTAAAAACAAAACCTATTAATATAAGGTGCTCATACCTATTATATTGATTAAATAGTATGTGAATGTGTTATTTTAATTACGATGGCGATGGCGAAATAATAAAATGTATTATGTATTATACAAATGTATGTGGCCCACAATAACTTCTACTTACTTAATGTGGCCTGGTATTACCAAAAGATTGGACATCCCTGACTTATACCCTATCTCAAAAAAGAATAATTAGTTCGGCCGACCAATTTGAGTCGGTGTTGCGCATTTCCTACCAACGACCGGTCCATAATATATGATCCGCATACCGCCTAAATCGCTAGTCATAAAAGTTTGTACATAATCTTCGGGAAACATCGGCTAGCAACGTGGGTGGAAATTGGCCTTGGCACTTCCACAGCCGTCAGTCATATGTGCTTAGTGCTTAGTCTTTTGGAATATATACTTGTTTAACAATAACACACAATAATTTAGTAAAATAGTAAATGGATATATGCCATATACCCGGATATACCTACCAAAGGGGATTGGTAAGGGGATATACCTTTGATGGCCTGCAATGTCAAAAATCATTTAATATTGAAATAATAGTAAGAAAAGTAAATAATATTTATTATTAAAAATGTTTATCTTAAAAATGAATGCAATTTATACTTTACATTATCATTATAGAAATTAAATATTTAAAATTTAATTCTATCTTACTGAGTTTTTAGTTAGTATGCTGTCTTAATTTCAGTCTTATACCGCACACATATTAATAAAAAAATTAATTCATTACACGTGTTAAGAATAAAAATAATACAATAATCATTTAATCAGTATTTATTATTTAATTATTATTTATTTAGCCGGAACAACCTCTACATCCACAATGCACACATTCCACAATTCGACCCTAAAAAATATAATACATAAGTAAATAATATGTTGATTTTAAAACTAATATTTGAACACATTAAATTATTTAGCAATTACTTCTTCTAGTTTAGATTTTGGGACTCTGCATATACAGCTAGTTCCAAAATTTGTATCCCTAGTTTGAATACAACGAAGACAACATAGGTTTTCATAACCTTGTTTTTTCCATTTTGCTATTAAATTTTGATCAGCAATTTTTTCTTGAAGGCAGAAATCGTACAATTCTGTAACAATAAAATCGATATTAATTTTACTTAACCTACACTTTTATCTACACATTTTATACAATATAAAAAAAATTAGATTTACAGGTATATTTAATAATAAATACAAGCAAATTGTATTTTTAATTATTGAATAAAATGTAATTCAATTATTTGTTAAACAAACAACAGTGGTTAGTCAAAACAAGAAATTGTAATTTAACTTAAGTACCTAATACAGTCAACTCGCGGTATAACGAAGTTCAATATAACGAATAAAACTGTCGTTCCCTTAAAAATCTCGTGATACAACGAAAAATTAAATGTATTTTTGTCCCCTCTACATAACGAAGTTTTTTTAGCCAAAAGTTCTCGCAATGTAACAAATTTTTATAATTTTGGAGATTGATGTTACAAATTATACGAGTTTGTTTCGGCTATTATTATGCGTTAAGATAATGTTCATGTCGTTGCTTATAAGATACACGTCAATTAATATAAATTAAGCTATAACGGAGTTTATTTCAGCGATTATCATGCGATAAAATAAATGACTCTACAACGTATAATCTTTTCAACTTGAAATTATATACAATTTTCTTACTCGACAACAATGGTGCATAACTATGTCTAAGTTATTTAATTTAAAAAATTAAAACGCACTCTAAATAAGATACCTACTTTATTCTGAAAAATAGTTTTTTTTTCTGTCTGTCATCACTTTTTAAGGCAGTAAAAATGCTTCAATTTTCTACTTCAGCAACTTTTCTCATAGGAAATTGAATCTTGTTGTATTATGTGGGGTCAAAAGTAAAAGATTCCTAGAAGTTTTCAAACAAATCCGGAAAATTTTTTTTTTGTTCATAGTTGTTATACAAATTATAATACTAATAGTAATTAGTAGTTCATAGAAAATTTTCATTAAAAATCTCGTTTTTTTTAAATTTTACATATAAAACTTGATTGCAGGCTACAGATCGACATTTTTAGAAGAAGTATGGATGAACTATCCAGGATAATAATTTATAAGATATTATGCAAATGAAGTGTTTCGGGCTAAAATGAATTATATCTACCTAGTATTACTAAAATGATAATATTGTTAAAAAATATGCTAGGCTGAGACACCGTATTTACTCAGAACCATTTTTCGTATGCAATGATTTTATTATTAAATTGAAATTTAACAAATCTATTACAATGACACATTCAACAACTATTATATAGCAAAGTGGTACCCACTTGCCCAATTGTTTTATTATATTTACTTAGTATTTTCTCTTACAATTAGGATTTAAATGTACCAAATTATAATTGTATTCAAAACTTATATTGCAATACAAACAAACCTCTAGAAATAGCTTTACGTCGATGAAACAAATCATAAATATATCTTGATTTCTGGTTATGAATTTTGAAAATTGGCCACAGTGCTTCTACTTTACGTTTGCCTTCATGTGATTCAGTTTCAGCTAAAAATCATATAATATAATATTAATTGTAATATAATTTGTAGTGTTCCTACAACAAATAATTAATAATTGTCCTAGACCAATTTTATGTGAAAAAAATTCTTATGATTTTATTTTTTGAAACAATAATAAAATATGCAAATGTAAAATAAAATAAAATACAATTTTAGATTCTAATATTATTATTTTTTTCTGTTATTTTATATTTATTGATTTTTGTCACAATATGCATATAATAATTGTATTGATTACCTAATTATTGTTTTAATAAAATACAAATAATTTTGTTCAAACTGTTTTTATTTTATTGTGTCTAGTTTAAGACAATATCAACAATTAGTATATAAATTAAATTGTTCGACTTAAAATCAGTCTCAGGCTGAAAAAATCTTAAAAATGTGGAAATAGTTTTATTTCATGTAGTTTCTAAAACCAACATTCAATCATGCCTTTAATTATAACAATAACAACATATCATTTAAGTTATATACATGTAGTTAAACTAAAAATAAAAAATGTAAACTGTATCATAGGCATAATTGCAGCGAATGGTGCTTTTGCTGTACCTAATAATTTATTTTAGATAATTATAGTGGGCTGGTGAATACCTATTTATTTAAAAGACTTACATAGTACCTATGAATAATCTATACAGATAGGACTTGCATACATACACAATCATGGTTTATTAATTATTTAGCCATGAACATAATCCATAAGGTACCCAAGACCAATTTGTATATATCTACCTATGTCAAAACTAAATGACATTATCCTCATAATAATATAATATAATATAATAATCGAATGATATAAAAGTGCATCATTTTTATCTTGTGCACCTTTTTACCAGTTTTACCTAAGTCATAAGGGAAATACATTGGCTGTTTATTGTTCTGCCGAGTCAGTTAATAATGTGTGCTGCACCAGACACAAAATCCTGCAGATGCCTATGAATCTTATTATTCAAATTTTATAACAATTAAAAACATTTTTTTTTGTAGATCAGGTCTATGGGTATCTGATTATGTTTGAAATATTTTTTTCGGTTTACACTGAACACAGTGATGGTGTACTTAAACAATCTAGTATTTTTTAAAAACCACAAACGTTTCGTACCTACCTTCTCTCATTTTCTGTTCCAGTTCTTCAAGTGTAGGTTCTATAAGTTCCCACCCATCCGGAGGTGGTTTCCGACTTCTGCGAACTTTCGGCATATGAATTAGCTATAAACACGTCGGATGTCAATCGGTAAACCACACACTACAGAGGGCTATAAATACTAAATATTAAAATACTGAGTACTAAATAGTACTATACTACAATTTATTATAGTCAAATGATATAATATATAATAAATATAATGGATTATGGATAGGCCATTCCACAATCGACGGTCTTTGATTATTATTTATTGGGCCATGCCATCCCTATACCAAAGATAAGTATATTATACCCTATACCATATACCAAAGAGACCGAACAATACTAAACTAAACAGTAAACACTCATGGTGATTGGTGAAGCGTTCCCAAAGTTAACGAAGTACCGAGCGAGTGGCAACGTGGGCATCACTGCGCGGGCATCACTGTAAATAATTTTTAAGTTTGGCGTCACTGATGGATCGTTGGTATACACAGATATAGATAATAAACTAGATTGGTAAGTAGTGATATGATGCGAAGTTACTATCCGCCATTTTGAGTAGGTCAAATGCATGCCGAAATCCCGCCAAAATTTAAATTTTTGTTTAAAATATTTGAAATGTAATTTTTTTCGTCATTGATATTCATTTTTGTCACAATAAATTATGATTGTATATTTTCAAAAGTACATTTTTTGAATAATATATTTATGTAGTATATAATTATTTAAATGTATGATTTAAAATTGTAAACAATAAATGAATTATTCGTTAAAACCAGTGTGTTGTTCTTTAACATATTATATTATATATTATTAGTTATTACCTATATATATAATATATACTATTACCTATGTATAATATATATTATTACTCGTTATTTGTTTACACTTTTTCATAGAAAATAGTTGTGGAGTGTACAGTATAGCGCTGTACATAATATGTTAACTCCTGTACAGACCTGTTTATACTTGTTGTAAATGTTATACTAGGCGAACAAAATATTTACTTTATACACATGAAAGTTTTAAGTGTAATTTATATGTATTGTTAATAATATTTAATATTATATTATATCTGTATAAAGTATAAAATATTACACTTTGTTAAAAATGCCTATGACGTGTTGTGTCGAAAAATGCTCTTCCTAAGTATTATTAACTAATAATAATATAATGATATAATTGGTAATAAAATAGTATCTACAGAATAGTATTATAGTACACTTACCTAATTTATATGTTTATATATAAATAATAAACATAACATGAAATTATTCAATAGATCAACATTTCTAAATTATTTAACAAACGTCAAATAATAAAAGAAACTTGTTACCTTCGCACATTTTAAAATTTAAAATTTAAAAACATTTATTTATAAATTATTATTGTCTAAATCAGAAATCAGTGAGAACCACGGACTAAGATATAAGGTATATCTTGGTCCGTGGTGAGAACCGAGAAATTGTGTTATCAAAATTATAACATGATAAGATACGAATGACCTACTACTAATGGCGGATGCGTGGCTTCAAACGTTTATACGGTCAGTATAAGGAACCTAGCAATCTAGTTTATTATCTATATCTGTGTTGGTATATGATGTTATAAGATAACCATGGTGGTCTAGAAGGACGGGCCGGGATATTCTAGCAGCTGATGATACGCACACAGAATATATGAAATATATTTATATATTTCATATATTCTGTGATACGCATCGAGATGTATATACTATACTATAATATACTGTCACAGAATATAACAATACTGTATATTATAGTATATACATCTCGATGGTGATACCACAGAATAGATTAAAAAATAGATTACTTTAATCTATTCTGTGATGATACGTCACCGAACAAGATTAGAGTTCGAACCTTAGATCATATACTAGTATATGATCTAAGGTTCGAACTCATGATTACGCTTATCAGCTATAATTCTTATCACGAGACCGAACTACCCCCATCAATAGTATTATTACTCTATGCCCCCATCCCATCTGATGGGATGCTACCAGTTGTTATAACAATACCACGGCGCGTAAAACTTGAATTTTAACCCAAAACCAGTTTTTGACAAAAACAATTTTATTATTTATTTTTTTTGGAATTCAAAAATTTATAACTGAAATAGACTTGCATTTATCACCAAATATTTATAACAGCGCTTTCTAGACTTAATATAATTTAAAAATATTTTGTGACATTTGAAATGTTCCACTTTTTTTCCATTTTTTTACTATAGTATAAACATATTTTGGTAAAAACGATTATCATTTTTTGAGTTCTCACTTTTATTTATAAATTTATTGTTTGGCTCATGCTGCTTAATACTATTTTTGCACTATTGGCTCCAATCTTACGATTTGCTGTTATAGGTATATAGGTATACTTATTGATAATTGAGACTTACATGAGACTCGAATATACGATTTTCCGATCAGTAGGTATTAATATAACGTATTATAAATAAAATAGAAGTACCTATACATGTATGGGTAATATCCTGGTAATCGTATAACTACAGGTAAAAAAAAGGTTATGTGGCAATGGGTACCTCTGCTGTACAATGTCGAGTAGGCGCAAATAAGGGGGGCTGGGGGTCTTAGCCCCCCCCCAAGATTTTCTATATCCAACCCCCCCCCTCCCAAAAAAATATAAATAAAGATTTTATTTTACTACATAATACATTAGAAAGAATAATCACTTTTCGACATGTGACATTCGCACGAATGATTCGATAATGTGCAGCACTGATAAGAATCGGTTGGCGGACTTATTGTTCTGTCGTAGAATAGAATATACAATATTAAACCGGCGTCACATATTTCTCAATATATTATTATATTATTCCTTGTTTGTACGAATTTATCTTCAATGCATTTTAGAGTTAATTCCAAGTCTGGCGAATATCTTATGCACAGTCATGGTTTTACTTTGTAACGTTTTTTTGTTTAACTATAAAGTTTATTATTTTCTATAAAGAAATTGATGTTAAAAAAACATTAATAGGTATGTTAATATATTATATTATTTTGTGAATTTGATTTTTGATGGTATATACCTAATATATATATATATTATACAATGTACCTACCTATATATGTTTATGTTTTTTTTGTAATAATTCATGTCGGAGCCCAGCAAGGACAATTTTTTGGGGGTTTTGTGATAATATAAAAGCATCATAAGAGTATTCAGTATCCTGACGTGATCTACGCTTCCCCCCCCCCCTCGAAATTTCAAACACCATTTGCGCCTATGTCGAGGGGGTCACTTTCATGGATGTTTTAAATTTAAATTCAATGATATAATATCATTGTATGCGAAAAACAATTCTGAGCAAAGATGGTAGTCAACCTATATAACTAAGTGTATTTTACGATATAATTGCGCTATTAAAATAATTAATTTTACTATTAATAATACAGTAGGTTGAATTCATTTTTAGAGAAAACATTAGGTACATTTAAAAATATCATTGAGTGTATAAAATAAGGTAAATAATAATATACTTTAAAAGTTTCAAGGACCCAAAAAATATTAAAAAAATATGTTTAAATTGCAACGAAATAACTGACATTGTTATTCTTCATTTAAATTTCTCATTTCGTCCAAATTTTAACTTAAAATATCTATAAAAATAACTATCTTAATTTATTATTTTTATTTTTTGATGACACTATTATGCGTATTATTTTATTACACAGCGCACACAATACAATTTATTTTAGCTCAGATAATGCCTTAGAACCTGCAAATAAAATGTGGTGATGTGGGTAAAATGTACAGCTAGAAGATTACGGCTTACAAGTGTATATTCGTATATGTATTAGGTACACGATTTATACAAATCAAAATTTTGAAAAATCCTTTCTTGGTGTACGGCAAAAATATAATATTAATATTATGTCAAATCGATAGCTTCAATAGGTTCGGCACTTCGTCGATTACGAATCAGTCACTCGGACAGTATCTTTTATATATTATACATATAGAATATTGATGTATTAACTCTTTAATCAATGGAAATCCTTCTTTGCTAGTAAAAAAATACACTTGAAAATTGAATTTAGGTAAGTTTTATTTTTTATTACATATTATACATATTTTTTTTTTTTTTTTTAAATGCGATCTACGATCTATACCACTTGGCACAATAAGTAGATATGAAATAAGATTAGTTATATACAATAATTAAAAAAAAATACATCATATCCTTAATAATATTTGTACATAATACGTGAACAATTTTGAGGAAAGCAGCCACCCATTAGTAACACTTTAATTTGCTATTACATTTTTTAAAATTTTGTTTTTTTTTTCAATTAATATTAATATTAGGTATCAGTAGATCACGACACCATTTACGTTTTAACCGATATTATACATATAAATAAATAATTTTGTAAGACGAATAACAATATTATTATGGACAGCATGCTAGAAAACTGCATTGAAAATCGTATTTTACTTTACGATTTCCAATGGAGCTTCTATGAATTCTTTGGCTTTGTACAAGCTTGGTTCGGATCCTTGTACGAGGAGCTTGGCTTCACGATATATGCATAACTGTCCTGGGTTTAACCCGAACCTGTGGCAAAACGCACCAACAGGGCCGGCGAGAGGGTGGGGCAGTAGAGGTCAGAGCCCCGGGGCCCGGACCTCCGGAGGGGCCCGTTGTCAGAGGCGTATTTAGGCACAGCCGCACAGGCTCTGTAGTCTTGGCGGTGGAAAAAGAACTGGCCAAAAACACCAACTTGGACGCTGTTATCGATGATTTTGCTATGAAAAAGGCCAGAAAGGGAACACTTTAACTGAACCTAATTATTCGTTCATTACTGTTAAATAGTTGTTTACATTATTTTCTTCAATTTTAATAAAAGATTGTATATACTAAATATTATGTTTTTTTTATTTACAATTCATCCAACTTAAATATATTAAGTATCGCTACTGTATTAAAGTGCTATACAGCTTTATAAATCTCAGTAAAATAAGTATATTATATAAGAGAAAAGGCCAGGAATTATTCAACCCTGGGGCCCACCAAAGCTCTCACCGGCCCTGCGCACCAACAATGTCTGCGTTGAGTTTCTCAAGATGCCAAGCTTGCCGTTCCGACACCGTCAACTCGTCGTCTTCGGACGTCGGCCAACCGATGCTAAACCACGCAGTGTAATACCAAGTAATTGCCAAACTATAAGTGGATGTCCGTAAGATGAAATATCTGCTGCTGGACCTACAGCGGTCGTGCTCTGTCGTCTCGATTGGCAGTTCATGTTTGCCTCGTTCGCCTTCTTGAATTTCTCACAAGCGAGGAGGTAAGCCTCTCTATTTTTATCGCTCACCCTCTTCGGCCGAAAGGGCTCAGCAGACGAGGAGGGAAGAGCATTCGGTGGTGTGTGCCCCTCGGCCTTTACCGCCACGGGTGAATCGGCCTTGGCCGTCTCGGGCGCATTGCACTTGGACGGCACGGGCGCACCGGGCGTCACTAGACTCGGCGGTGCCGAAAATATGAGCGCAGCAAGTAGCAACGGGCTTCGGAGGACATACTTAAAAGACAGTCCGAGTTTCCACAGAGCCAAACTTCTCCCTCCTCTCCTGTGCCGCAAAGGACGCCGTCGTCTTATACGGCACATGGCGGGTGCAGCGTTTCACTTCAGCTGGTGCCGTCGTGGAGAAGGAGCTCCGCGGAGCAATGTCGTGCCGTTGTTGTTGACACTTCTGGCCACACGAAGTTGGCCAGCGCCTTCGACATTTGTATCACATGTATCTTGAATAATACACCAAATTTTTTGGAGAGCCGCGACATTTGTATCAATTGAATTACGAATAATACACAAAATTCTATGACAAGCCACGACATTTGTTTTACTAGTACCACGAATACAAAACATAGTGTAGTAGATTTAAAAATTGTAATTGAATGATTTACCAGACAAAATTAACAAATAGTGTATATTTAATAGAAATTATTATATATATGTATCTTCTATACTGTTTTTTTATAAATAATTTATTCAATTTTTATATATGACATGACCTGAAATAAATTATTTAAAATATTATTATTTATATTTACCGAACTTTTTATGCCTCAGACTTTTTGGTAATCTACCAGCGGCGGTGTATATTGGAGCGTATACGGGAGTCTATACGGCGTATAGTCACAACAATATTTATAAAGAAATAATTATACATAAAAAAAAAATTTTAAAAGTATACGTGGCCACGTGGGTATATGTTGAGTATACAGTGTGTATACGGTGAATGATGGCAAATGGCAATGGGTATATTATTTTATTAATTGTTTTTGAAGATTTAAAATTGTATTTTTTATTTTTAAATTATATTGTATTATTATATTATATAAAAATTAAAAATAATATTTTATGATTGAATATTACTTATCTGCAGGTCGTATATTCATATAAGACCGTGGTATAATCATAGCATTGTTCTGTAGTATAATTGAGTATACTCTCTGTTCTATAATGATTAATGAGTATATAATATAATTGTTACGCACAAGGTTTTATATATTTTTTAATTCCCATAGCAGGTCCTGGAAATTACTTATTTCGTTCAGTAGTATACGCATTATTTGACACGAAGAAAACCATTGAGTTATTTGAATAAGAGTACCTAATTAACTCAGGGGATAGTGTTTGGGTAATGGATAAAGAATTTATTATTGGTAATTGTAACGGTTACGAGTATTCTAAATTTCAAAGAGTACAGAATACATACCTAGGTACGTCATAGATTGCTTACCAAGGTGGCTAAGTGGCACTTACCAGTAGTGGTTGCCTACTTGATAAACTTCTTGCATATTGTTAAATTGTCCGACGTAATTTATCCCGTGGAACCGGGTTTCAGAACAAGTTAATACGTCATGTTATGAATTTATAAGTTGTAACGTTATCATCTGAGTATTTTGTTTACATTTACATAGGCTTGGTCGGCGACCTGCAATGGTCACATATGAGTATATGACAGTGAATACACACATGAAACATTCTATTATTATAAATAGGGTTTTAAATTTGGAATATTTCACTCCTCATCAAATATTGAAAAATATTTTTTTTTATATATGCAGCATGGACGTAGAAGTCGTAGATGATATTGCTATATTAGTATTTATTAATTATTATTTATTAGTTATTACTCATATCTTATTTTGTAAAAGAAACCTGCTAAAGACCTTTAAAGTATACCTGGTAGTAAATTAAGTATTATTGTATTATTTCATATCTGTATTTGTTTGGAGATGAATAATATTAATTAAGAAAAAAAGAAAAATACATAATAGATAAATTGTATTGTAATGTGAATTAATATAGTAATAATAAATTAATAAATAATAATTCACAAATGTATTGGTAAGTATATGATTATTGATTACTGATTAGGTCTAGCCGATTTAGGCCATCTCCAGAAAGCCATGGACACTATTGCACTATTTACTATAATAAACAATTTGTGTATTCATACAATAGGCATAGTTAATTTAAATAATTTTAAATATGTTCTTCTCTCACCCTAATCATAAGGGTGTAACTTAAAATAACTTTTTTTCTATTTTTTCTAATTTTTGTTATATTTTTATTTTTCATGTGAATGAAATATTTCAAGAAAATTAATTCCATGAAATTTTAAAACCCCAATTATAAACCCATATAATTTATATAAAACACAAGCCTAAAAGCAAATACTATATGTATATAGTACATTTATGGAGTAAAGCTAGTAAAGCTAGAGTAAAGCTTTATTATTGAAGTTATAAACAAAATACAAAAACAAATTATAAAAATTGTGTAGTTATTGTTCAACCTGGACCCCCCCCCCACCCTTGACACCCCAAAAGAGGAGTGCCAATTTATAAGTGCTCCAGGGCGCCAAAATTCTAAATATGGCCTTGACTATACATAACATATATTTATGTATTATTATAATATTATATAAAATATATATAATTGTAATAGAAAATAGCGGTACAAGTTTAAAACTTTTAACCGAGTAACTGACCGCCGACCAGTGAGTAGTGACCACTGGCCACCGAATACCGATCGGCCTCGTGGGCACTGGACAACAACTCAAGCGACATGCAAGCTGAAGCGGTGGTCGTCGTGGACCGTGGTGAGTTCGTGACCGAAGACCATTGACCACCACGAGCGAAAACATTTTTACCGCGTGACGTAACGGTCACCGATTGGTAGAGCGCTGTCGTCTGCGGCTCGCGCGGAATTTCCACGCTCCCGACGGCATGCACCACGTCACGCACTCGGCTGCGGATCCGCCCGTCGCCAATATTATTATTATTATCACTATTACTATTATTGTTATTATTATTATTATTTTCCTCCTTTTTTTCGCCTCCTTGCCCCGCCTAGTCGACAGACAAGGGTTCCCCGATCCCGCCACCACCACCACTGTCGTCACGTCACCGCTCACCGACACAACCCCCACCACAAGCGGGCGCACTTTGGTTATCCGCGTGTATCGACGACGATGGCGCAAACGAGCATGTTTTCCACGTCCGTCTAGACCTCGTCCGCCGCCCGTCTGTGCGTACAGTGTCGTCGATATTATTATTTATCAATTATTATAATTAAACTGTCTAAAAATAAAAACCGAAATTCGACGTGCACGCCTTATGTCGCAGGAATTATAATAATCGTATTGCGTATGCGTGATAACGCGAGTGACATCGACATTCGATACGGATATTCACTTCATACGGATTACGGAATACCACCGACGTTCTGCGAAGATACCGCGTAAACCACTAAACTAAACCCACATTAAACATTACACGACAGTACGACACCGTTGAATGTTGATCAGTGTGTGCAGCCCGCAGTGACGTTTTGTCTGTTAAATTATTTTCTTTCGACTCGCTGTTTTCTCGCGGTCAAATTCACATTCTCACGCTTCCGCTGCCAAAAGTTATTTTGTATCGTCGACTGCGCGCGCGAGTGTGTGCCACAGCAGGCTGCTGTCGTTCGATCGTTTGGCCGCCGTCTACATGGTTTGCGTGCGTGTCGTCGACAGTCGTGGCTCTAAAAAGCCAATCGTCGTCCCCGTCGTACCTCTGTTGATTCGGTGGCGTACCTTACAAGAATAGTATACGAAATGTCAACGAGTGAGTACCTACCACCCTTATCGTACATACTGTAATTATGTCCGTAACTTCTACCTACACATTAATGGTGGGAGATGAAATACCTAGTCCGTGTGGATAAAACAGATGGTAGGTAGGTAGACTTTTTGTAAGACCCACAGATTACCTACTACACATCTGGTGGATGTTTCACTCTATAATAAGGAATTAATGAGATTATAATATCGAACCTCATGCAGTTTAGGGGGGGGGGGGTGGAATATTGTACACATGCATTTTTAATCATCTCTACTGATTTATGTAAATTCTACAAAGTAAAAATTCCAGTGTGATGTGCTTGCAAAATGTAGATATAAGTTCAATAGTTAGTTACTGGTATTAGGTTTTGATATTGTAATTTAGTTCAAATCACAGTTGTATAATGTTTACAATACATTGGCATAAAATATAATGTCTATAGAATACCTGCATTTCATTGGATAGTACCTTTATTGCACAACATGACGTTGTATTCAATGCATTTTTTAAAATCTATTCATAATACAGCACAGCTGATTTCATGACTGCTTACATACTTCTGTTGAATGACAATAAAATACCTACTTAGATCCTATCATTATTTTTTAAACTGATATAAGCTTGTAATATTTAGGTAGGTAGGTAGGTGTAAACCGTATTTATCGGTATTTAACTTTTTTAAAATACCTGCTACTTAATAATGTTTAAAAGTTTGTTGTTCACCAAAATACTTATCATGATATCATTTGTTGTATATCTAGATAATGTAAACTATGTCTATTAGTTTAATGGTAGTTTAACATATACCTACTTTTTATGCTTATTCAAAATATCTAATAGGTACCTATTCTATCTATTATTTACCTACCTATTATAAAAATATATTTACAACTACTTAATATAAAACTAAAAACAAAAACTAGACATTTGAAAGAAATATCTTTGTATGTTAAGTAGTTCTAAGAATAATTTAGGAATTATATGTCTAAACTAAACTCACTTTTTATATATACCACCCCTAATAATCAAATTTAAATTGTATTAAGAAGTAATTTATTTACTACCCCTTAATAATAGGTAGGTTTTCCTTGGATATTAATTCTCAATCAATCCCTGCCATCTTAAAGCATAATATCTTATAAGCATATTAATATATAGTTTTTGAGAAACTAAACAATTATTTTACTTAATAAATCTTAAATTAAATATCAAAATTAAAATTATAGAATTTAGGTTTAGTTGTTTGGATTATTCATTTTTTTTTTTATTGTAGATACTTTGATAATTAAATCTATCTACCTACCTATATATAAGATATATTTCCAAGCCCTTTTAAAAATATAGTTAAAAGAACGAAGAAACTATTATTGTTATTTAATCACCAAGTTAACAACTACCTATATCGAGCTGTATATAACCTTGTTCATGATATATAAATAGGTAGGTAACTATATTTTCACAGCTGTGACCTTGTATGAATGCATAATATATAATTGTAAGCTGGTATTCTATAAATTTAAAATTATGTTTCATATCTAATGATTAACTTGCATAAACTTAAATACATTAATTGTCTATATAAACTATATATAAAAAAAAAGACAAAAGTTGTAAAATAAAGAAATAATTCTAAGTAAGTATTATTTTTATCACTATATATAATAGATATAGATACCCAGATAGTTTTATTTTTTATGACACCAGTCATATAGTATCTCTATTGTTATTGTTAGTTTCAATCAAACTCTTAGGCTATTACTTTCATACAGGACCTACTTAGTCAAAATTATATAGAAAAACATCTAAACAACAAGTTTTAATTAGGTACCTTCTTCTATCTTAATGTAAATCCAGAAACTATGTTTGTAATAAACTGGAATAATGGGTATATTTTTGAGGGAGTAGTTTAACCAGTTTAAATTTTTGACTGAAAATATCAACCAATATGAACAGAGATATTTAACTATAATTTGAGAAAATAACTAAAAGAATATACAAATGTTGGCTATGGAATTGATATTAGTCAAGTTTTGAGAAAATTAATATTATTTATAAGTAGGTACCTAGTACAAACAATGAAATATAGCAAGTTCTGCAGTATGTAAATGTTGGGTTTATTATAGGTATAATAGATACATACACACAATGTTACACACAGGTATTTAATGGAAAATAATTGAAATAAACTTAGATACCACAAATGTATCTTATACAGTAACTGCATTATATTTTTATTATTTTTAAATAATGAATAAATATATTAAATTTAATAGATTAAATATATGAATGATATTTTATAAAAATGTAGAACTAAGATATACCTATGTCATGTATATACAGTGTTCGGAAAGACGGCATTCCTGAACATTCATTAATCACATTCACATTTGTATTGATGAACAAATCCTGATCATAACTCATTTTTATCAAAATAAATAAAAACATATTTTTGGAGAATTTTGAACTGCTTTTTATTATCTTCCAATAACATTCTTATCAATAATATATTGTTGTACCTAGTATATATATATTTTTGTAGTTTGGTAGGTATGTATAAATTGAATACTTATTATATGTTGCTTTTAATTCTCAAGTCATAATTAAGTTGATGGGAATAACTAAAATTGCTCAACCATGATAAACATGAGGACCTGAAGGGTGGGTACTGCAAACTTTTTCCACTGATTTATCCTATCTTCTGTTAACTTCCCAACTCCTACCACTTAATTACCTATACATTTTAAAATATAATTAGGTAAATAAAATAATAAAATGAACATTTAAGGTTAATTTATAAAAATTAATATATTATAATAATAGTACCTATAATATTTAATATTGGATAAACTTAAAAAAATAATCATGCAATATCCCATTCAAGACCATAATATGTGATTAGTGATTTCTTACTAAGACTTTAAATAATTATAGTTATTAACAAATTTAATATTTTCACATCTAGACATTAGTTTAAATATGTAAAAATAACTTTTACGACTTTTTTATAACATACATGATTAAGTGCAGTCATTAAGTAGTAGGTCCTCTATGAAAATGGAATTCCAACGATCTGTTCAAAATACTAACTATTTACTCTTAGGCCCATCAGTCACAGCCAACTTTGTTTATGTTTTAATTGTAAAATAAATATCTAGTAGTAGTTATAATAATATTTAATAAGTATCATATTTTGTAACAAAATGTTAATACCCAAATAAAAAAAAAATCATTAAATAGAAATTACTAAAATATATTTTGTCTACATACTGGATTAAATGTTTTAAGATATTATATTCCAAAATACCTTACCCACCTAAACCTCATTTTACAGATATTTTAAACAGCTGTTTACTCTGGATAGAGTCTGGTCCCATCAAGTCCGGATCATCTCTACTGTAGTTAAATTAGAGAATAATTTTAAAATTATTTGCTATCGTTTTCTGTTATATTCAGCTTCTAAGTCCAATAAGTTAGAACAACTATTAGTTAACATGGTAAAACTATTTTTTGGTAGCTGCTGATGGTTAGAAATAAATGCTGACGAAGAAACCAATTTAATTTAAAGTTGTAGTCTGACCGAACTTAAAGAAATATCGGTCACTACCAGAGGTATTTAGGCTAAGAAATAGATAATAATAGATAATAATAAGAATAGTATGGTACTATTTATACTATCTAATTCAGATTAATAAAATAAAATAAATAGGTATGTAGTTATCTTATAAATTTATAAGATGCCTGCCTCTAAAATCACTAAAAAATTATAAAATTAAGAGTTAATTTGCTTGTTAAAAAAAAGTTGTAAAACAGCCCTTAAGTTGTTTTTATTTGCATAAACATATATTTTGAAATAAACACCATCGGTTTACCTATATTATATTGGTATGACATAAACATGTTGTTCACCTGTTAAGAAGAAGCCTATTATACATGTATACTAATTATAATATTTTATATACCTATATACCTTATGTATTTTTTTCGTTAAGATAAATACATTGTTGAGGTTAATTAACTTCTCTTTGAACTTGGCTGTTACGTCAATACTATTAAATTATAATAATTCAACATTTTTATACTTCTTAAAGATTTTATAATAAGTATGATTTATTTTTAATTATATTTACCTATACATACTCGTAGGTAATAAGAGATAACGAAAGGTGTTTCATATATAAAGTATAATATATAAATTAATAATGTATGTGTGTACAAAAACAAATTTGTTATTTAATGTTAAAACCTATACCATGATTTCAAACAAATATGAAATTCAGTTATAGATAAAAGATTATAAATAATTAGTGGTTGTGCCAAATCCCGAATAATTGTATGGTTTTAATAAAAATTGTATGCATTGTATAGGTAATACTGATAATGCAAGTAAGCAATAAGCATTATACAAATATGTACCTAAATCAAAAATTGCCATATAATTAGAAAAGTCAAAAAATTTCCCAGTGTTTTGGTCTTTGTGGGGACTTCAGATTCATGTTTTTGAGCCCAAAAATATTTAATAGTAAAAAATTGAAATATGCAACTGATAACTGTTTATTTTGCTTACATTTACGCGTGCAAACATTAGGTCATTTTATTAAATTTTTAAATTTTATTCTTTTCAATATTTTTGCATATTAATATAAATTTAAATGTTTCAGATCATTGCAAGATGCAGAAAACAGTGATGCAACTAATAATTTTAAGACAGTTTAGATGTTCAAAATCATTAATAGTTTGTCCATTTGTGAATTTTATATTAAATTGGTGTTAAATAAGTAATCATGGTTAAATTTTAAATTTTTTTCTATCAAAACTTAAGTAAAAAATTAAAAATGGTGGATACACGAACATTAACTGAATCAGCTGAGAAAGAAAGGCTAGAAATGGAACAGCTAGCTAAACTTATGACTATGAAATCAGCTCAAATAATTGTACAGTCAAGAATGGGTGAAAGATTGCATACTTATTGTACAAATCAGAATAGTTCGGTAAGCATTATTACAAATAATTTAATATAAAATAAATATTATTATTTCAACTTCAAAATGTTAAGTTTATTAGGTAAACAATTGAATAGTCTAAACCTAAAATGTAATGCAAGGTCAACCATTTATTATTTTAATCATGATAATTAAAAATTGTTAGTCAAATTTTTTTTTAGTATACATTTCAACAAAGTAATGAGTTAGAATATGAAGTGTCTCTATATTGTTGAAGGTTAAAACATTAATGCACCTAAAGATGTTAACAAAATGTATGCAACCACTTTTGCCAAATTAAATTCTTATAAGTTATATCTTATTGGCAAAACCCAATATTTTTATATCATTTTCAACCGAAATCCAAAAATTAGATTTAAAGTCTATTCACACTATGACGGAGACTGGTCAAAACCCGCCCGTGCATGGAAAAAATATTGTTTTTGTATTTTAAAATATAAACTTTCACATAACGACGGAACAGGCTCACGGTTCGTGGACGGGAGCTAAAAATATTCTTCGTGACGATTCTTTCACTGGTTTGATTTTACCTTTGAATAGTTGTAGTGGGAATGAGTCACCAGCCCGGATACGGGTGGAAACACATTTCAATTTTGCATTTTGTAATTTTCTATGTTATTAAAGGTCTTTAATTTTGTAAAATTTAAAATGAATGCTGAAAAATTAGTTAAATTGAATGTGTGCAAACATACTCTGGGCTGTACGATTTAAATGATAGAAAATATAGTGATAGCACTTGGAAAGGAAGGTATAGGAGAAGAATTAAACCAACCAAGTATTTTAAAAAAAATTAATACATACAGTTATAATGCATACATAATATACTATACCTATTGTAATTAAGTATTTAGTTCATATAACTTAATATCAATAGTATACTTAAATAACATATATTACAAAATACATTTTTTAAATTTAAATAAAATTATTAAATTGATTTCCTTATTTTATTATAATTTGTAACTTAGTTTTTCTAACTCAATAGGTTTTTAATTTAAAATATATTATTAAACTTAGGTATTTAGTTAGTTAGTAGTTACCTATATTAAAGTATACGTCTTTATTTATGTATAAGATAAAAATAAAAATTAAATGAACTCAATTTGCCACGACACTGTTCCACTAGAGGAATTGAAAAAATCTGTAAAAAGCTCCCTCACATGAAATATATCTTGACTCGCATTTCCACCTTGAAATTGTATATTATTTAGCGTAGTTTCATTAAATAGTATACCTTCAGTAACGTTGCGGTTATATGAAGATTTGCCATCTTATATGTACTTTTATAAAGTTGTGTAACACACTACACACATGATGCACAATAAGATCTGCGTTTTCTGGGTTATCCTTTATTCTCCTGTTAAATATTTGAAAATTTTGAGTTAAAATCTCGAAACGCATTTCAACGACTTCTTATGTGGCAATGTCGATAATTATAAATCCTCTTTTTTTATTATCCAATTGTTTTCCGGGATAGGGTCAAAGTAGGTAAGTTTTAAGAAGAAATGCTTTATTGCCTAATATTACAAATGGAGCAGTATATGATGTTCCTGGAAGTGTAGAACTGGATGGTACATTCCCCGGTACATTCATATTGTTTGTTTCAAGCATTTAACCTAATTTGAGTGCATAAGTATTCCACCATAGCTATTTTTTCTATACGCACCTACATTTATTGAAATAAAATTATAGTGGGCATCAACGAGAGCCAAGAGCACAATGAAAAATGTTTTCTTGTAGTTAAAATACAATGATCCGCTATTGCAGTGTTTCTCAACCGGTGTGTCGCTGAGCAAGTCCAAATGTGTCACGTGAAGTACTTTAATTATAAATATTTAATACTACATTACTACCTATTATTTTTTGTTTTGTTACTATGTGTCGCAAAGTATGAAATATTTGAATGTGTCGCCATTATACAAAGGTTGAGAAACACTGCGCTATTGAGTGTAGCTTGGACATATTATGTTTGCCCTCCAAGACTCTAATACAGTTCAGATAGTTCCAATGTGCCCAGAAATCTTCAGCGAATTCCTTCCACTTGTTTTCTGTGGGCTCTGGTATAACTTCAAACATCAAATTTTTTACTATGGCTCTACACGTATCGATAACAATTGTATAAACAGTTGAATGGCCCAGACGATAACTAAACTAAATGGTTTTTAGAGAGTCTCCAGTTGCCAAATATCTAATTAAAAATAAAAATTTACATTGGAGTAATATACTCATTTTATACAATAATAAATATTATATTTTGCAAGCCTGGGAAAGTTAATGATAATTTTTAATTGAGTTAATTTGATAGAAACAATTTTAAAAAGTTTAAAGTTAATAGTTATCCTACATTCTTTTAAACTGAGTTAAGTTAATAGTTTTATGGAAACTTAGAATTAACTTATTAACCTAGGTCAAGTTTTTTTTTAATATAAATAAAATATAGCCCAAATATGATTTGAAATAATAAATACAATAAATATTATTGACAAAATACTGACTGTTTATAAAATTTATAATAATTTTAAATAGATATGATCATAACTTAATTAGTTTCATTTTAAAAACTTAAAGTAATAACTTATTAGTTGATTGTATCATTGTATACCATTATGACGATTGTATCTGAAAATAATCAATGCGTAAGTCTACTAAATAATAAACAAATATTTTTTATAGCTTCAACATGTATAGCAAAATAGATAAATATTCAGTTTTTAGTTTCACCATCCGATTAATGATAAAATACCTATGGTTTGTACTTTGTGGCATGTTTTTCTTCATAAAAGTAAACATTTTTTATGAATTATGAAGATAGTTAGTAAAAGCTTAATCTTATAGACAACAGAATTTGATATTATGTGATATTAAATTAACAAATTCATTTTTTTAAATATATAAAATGTTACTTACCATTGATTTGATAGTTTTTAATTTTTTATTATTTATATAATTAAATGTTTCTAGGTTTTATAAAATAAATAAATAACAACCAAACCACTTTGAAATTCATTTATTTCTTGTATTACTTAAAAAATCATAAAAATAACACATAAATGTGTTAATTATAAAACACTAAGCCACATCTACACACCACAAACTATTGCAAACTATGCATTCTATAGACATTTAATTTTTTTGTCAAAAAAATAAAACTTAGTTGACATTGCAAATTGCCCCACCAACTACATGCTATACATCTAGAAAATCGTAGTTTTGGCGTTAAAGTTTAATAAATGTCAGTTGATATAAAAAATGTTTTTTATTTTTAATTAAATAATTGTATATTTGTTGACATTTTATATTGCATAATAGTTATAATAATTGACCAAAACAAAAACATCCAGGGGTACCTGCACTACTTGTGTCCTCCCCTGTAGACCCTCTTGGATATAAATATATTATATATGTTTAATTTAATAATAAAATAAATAGCGTAATACAGTAGTTACAAAATCTGTTCCGTTAAGTATGAACTATGAACGCATGGTCACGGGTGACCCAGACAAATAAAATTTCGACCTGGGTGCGTCCCGTTATAATGTAAATATCCCTTTAGTAGGAGGTTGTTTTATTATGAAACTTCTAGGTATTTAATTTTGATTTCAATCCCATTACTTAATTGATCTATTGTTAATATATGTATTTGTATTCAAATATGTATCAATAAAAACAGTTTTGATAAAAAATTACAACTCTAGCATAAGCACTAATAGTGTTTGAGATTTAAAGAAGCTAAAGCTACCCAATGAAGCATTTGTGTAAGTAAAATACGCCTAGAAAGTTTGGAAATGTTTAGGCGGTTTAACCCCTAAACCCCCCCACCCTCATATATGTGCCAATGAACTCTAATCATACATAATAATATCCTTTTGGCTTTTGAGCTCTCATTTATAATAATAAAAACATTTCTAAGATAGGTACATTGTATAGGCTTTTTAAAGCTAGTTAGCCAGTTCATTACCTAACATACCTACACATTGTAGATACCTACATGTATACATTAAATAATTTTATTTGGCTCTGCGAAACACTGTTACTTACATAAATTATAATATGAAAGTTTACTAAAAGGATATTAGAAAGATTATATTAAATTTAAAATGGTTAGATAACAAACAATAACAACTGATTAGATAATGTTCTGTATTTAAATGTAATTAGTTAATGCATTAGTCATATATGACTAATTAATGTGGATAGTGTACTAGGTAAAATGCAAAATTTGCAAAACTTTAAACATAATATGAGTACATTTTTTAGAATATTTGTTGCTATTTTAATTTAAACAGTCAATTAACTTTTTTATTTAATTGCTACGATAAAATTGTTTTTTTTTTATCATAATCAAATGTTAAATTAATCAAACACTTATACAAAATAATATTATTTAGAAATGTTAACTATTGATGAATACAGGTCACCAATAAATTAAAAGTTATTACCTTTCATAGAATCTTTTATTTTAAATATAATTTGGTTATTTTGAAGGGTTTAAAAATATAGTTAAAACAAAACTGTATTATAACTTTTATAAATAATACAATTCTTAATGTTTTAAATTTTTTTTAATATACTTTAAAGACAATGAAATAATTACTGTCATAATATACAGTATGATAAATAATAAACCTTGTTACAAGTCATCACAACTAAAATGGCAAATTGTATGTCTTCGTGAAAACAAATACAAATCTTGTATTACATCTAAAAAGCTTAAAAAATATTTATATATATATATATAATGTAATATTACTAGTTGAACTACAGCAGTTTAGTGTAGTTTAATTTGCACTATTAACTAAATATAAAATTACTGCTGGCCTTCGCATGTAAAGAATTCACAATTTAGTTGAATTTAATAATTAATTTAAAAACTTATTCAACACCCATTTTTAAATAACTCGTACCTAATTAATGAACTTCTTTTGTTCAAAGACTTCTAAAATCACTGATGAAATATAAAGTCATCATGTTTATTATATCAACCAAAGTTATTTTAAAACAAATGAGAAGTTTCCAAATTTAAACCCCTTGTATAATATTACAAGGTAGCTGGATTATTATCTATTATAGGAAATTGATATGCTGTTCTACTAACCTACTTGCGCTATCTTTATAACTATTTTCTACAACTACCTACAATAAACTATAATGAGGATACATAGTTCTAGTATTATGTAGTCTATTTTGCTTAACATACCAGTTTTTTAGTTATTAAATGTGTTTAAAATATTTTTAACACTTAAATAACTATTCTATTACCTAAAACCTAAAAAAGCTTTTGATTTTATGTAATAGTTAATGTTTTTATAGAATCAATATAAATAATCAAATTAAAAAAAAAAAAAATTGTATTATGCTACACTAATTTTTTAATATATTTTATATTTACTTTAGGTACATTATAGTATAATAATATCATAATTTACTACATAACTAACATAACTAATGTTTTACTTTCATTTATTAGGTATTTTAATTTTAATTAAAAACTTAAAAACCCAATTAATTAATAGATCTTTCTATGGATATTTACTAAATACCTCAGTATTAATTTAAATAAATAAATAAATAATATTATTTGTTTATTATAAAATGTTTGGTATAAACTGGAACTTGATTGCTTTTTAGTATTTTAATGTACAAATTTTATCTAGTTTACTAAATCCTGTTGAGCAAGGTATAAAAGCCTTGAAAACAAGTTCACCATTTCATGGAATGTACTTTGTTTAAATTTAATTATTAAACAAAAAAAAAACCTTACATTTTTTTATTAACATTATATTTAATTGTGTTAAGTTAGATTTAACAAATATTGTAAATCATTCCGTTTTGTTGAAGTCATTAGTTTTATTATTGTTTTGATATTATATTATTATTATTCAATCATTATATTTGAATGTATTGAATACCAATTACTAATGTATAATAATTGTTAATAGATCTCATGAATGATGGGAAAAGTGACAAATATATTAATTATATTAGATAGCAAGAAAAGTATCATTTTAGAATGTGGATAAAAGAAAATATTTTCATTATTCATCAACTTGTTAATAGTAATATTAGTTATTTTTAAATGTCCTGTTTCAGATGAACGTTGCAATAAAAGAAATCCCAGACGTAGTAACCGAAACAAAACTAGCGCTAAGCAATGGACTTGGAGATTCTCTACCTTTATGCGTAGAAATATTTTTGAAAACTGTTGATGGAGATACAATGTCATTAGAAACATGGAGTATTGGTTTATTAGCTGAAAGTGCCTTTGATCCCTTTTGTTCTCGACACTTAGTTTATACACTATATAACAGATTAGGAATTTTATTAAAATCATTAGTGTCAGTTTCTCGAGTAATACCAGCGTATCGGTACTCTAGACAACAATCACATGATTCTTTTCAAATTCATCATCGAATTTATGCTGGAGAACCTCAAGTGCATACTCTTGGTAAGTAAACTAATTTTATTGATCTATCCTAACTAGTGCAGGATTATAATATTGGGTCCGGGATTGAGATTTTATATCACTTCAATGTTACCATAAATATTTGGCAATATATACTAAAAATATGCATTAAGAACAACAAAATTGCAAAAATTGAAGTTTTAAAACAAAGTCAGGTACAAGTTAAAACGCAACAAAAAATAACCATAGCAAATTCAACCTTAAACACAACAAATTAAAATACATTTCTAATTTCAGTTCTCTGAATCATGAAACAAATTTTAAACTAACTTTGCTATTTCTTAAGCTTTTTATAAAAAACTAGCTGATCCCGTGCACTTCGTGACACGAAGTGTCAGCTATATTAGCTGTCCTATCCTAGCTGTCGCTTCTAGCGTTGCCTGAATCATATGCCCATATATTATGTTAAGATTAACCTCAAGTGATTTACATACATCTAAGTCACCTAGGTAAGCAATCCACTGCATCGGATCGTGGTTAATATATGCGAGCAGTAGTACATTATCAGGTAGGCAATCCACCTGCGGTGGATTGCGGACCCCATGAGATGCGTATTTAACTGAAATCAGAATTAGGTACATAAAAAAAAAAAAACAACCGAGTTAGTAGGTTGTAACCAATGGCAACCATTTATAAACAAATATTTCAATCGTAAATCTCAAAATAACTTAAACTCGCCATAACTCCTGAACCACTTATCGCACCGCATACAAACTTAGATAGTAGCCGATTCTCAGACCTACTGAATATGCATATAAAATTTCATAAAAATCGGTCAAACCGTTTAGGAGGAGTATTTTAACTAACATTGTGACACGAGAATTTTATATATAAGATATGCAAATGCTATAAAATCCCAACCCCCCGATTGTATATAATATTTTGTAGTTCCACGACCTTGGTATCTTTAAAACTACTATTTTCATAAGTTTTAAACAAATATTATTATTTTAAAAAAAATAAAATGTAAGTAACCTGCTCAGGGGTACTATAGACATCGAATGTACCTTTTTATAAGTACTGTAATGGATGTGTTAAATTTGAATTCTATGATGAATCATTGTATACAATCAGTGGCGCCGAGTACGCACTTAAGGTGGTTCATTTGAACCACCTAAAATTGTGGGTGGGTGGGTCTTGGGTGGGTAAGTAAACATATTTACCTAAGATAGTTAATACTATTACTTACAATAGTAAGTATAAAGTAGGTACTAGGAGTTAGGACACTAGGTAGTGTTCGGTTTTGTGTTGTGGGTGGGTGGGTGGGTAGGCTTTGGTGAGAATTGAACCACCTATTTCGGCACCACTGTATACAATGAATTACTAAGGTTACCAAACATTTATTTTAATATAAATAATACTAGATTATATTATTAATTTTTTTTCTTCAAATAATCTCTTTAATTACAAAAAAACATCATTCTAAGATCAAAATGCTTAGCAAATAAAATGTATTGTATTTTAATAATTAATTAAAAAGATTATTAGAAAAAAAAATCTATCACATTTGTATTAATAATCTATTATTATTTATAACTAGTGTAATTAGTGATAAATATAATATAATTGTATATAGATTACTTATAATATTTGTAAATAAAAATAGTTGGAGGAAAAATTTGATGATAATAAATTCATGACAAAAGAATTATAAGCAAAATGTTGTTGATTAATGTCAAAATTTATTAACTTTTAATAGATTACACTCATTATAATATATTTTCAATTTATAACAAATAAGTCATTAAAAAAAAAATAAATTGATTTTTAATAAGTTTAAAAGTTAACTCAATAAAGTATTTAAAAAAGGATGAAATATAAACTAGTTTCCCTACTTGTAACTCAGCTTACTCCTAATTTAACACAAGCCAATACATTATTATCATGCATTTATAATTTTAAATTAATTCAAAAATTTGATTCTGTGTAGATCTTTGTTTGTAATTGTTGTACAGTATTCGGTTCTTTTGATTACCTTGAAAAATGTAAATTTGTGATTTTTGTAAATTGATACCTAGTAATATTATACACTGAGGGTCAAGAATAATTCTTAGTAATTATGCAAAAGAGGTCAATGTCATTCTTAAGTCAAAATCTTAAGAAACGTTTTACTGATTTTTCATCTATTTTATGTCAATTATATAACATTAGTCATTTTAATAATATTTAAATATTTAATTTTGCAACAGATTTTGTTTTGTCCCTTCGTGTTACAACGGATTTTAATACATAATTATATTATGTATATATTTTTATTACCAAGTGTAATTTTAGAAAGAAGTTTTAAAAATTTCCTTAACTCTCGGTGCACATAAAAATAATTAATTTTTTAGGATTTAGAAACATAAGTAAACCTAATCTTTAAATTTAGTTTTATAACCTTTTACCAAGGCTGGATATTAACGAGTTAAAAATTTAAGTTACTTTTAACTAAGTAACAAAAAACGAGCTACTCCTTTTTTTAGAAGTAACTTCTAACATAACTAGTTAAATTGTTTCTGTGTAATGCAGTAACTTATGAGTCAATTCATTTTATTGTCATGTTAAGTCAATTTTTTTTCTAAAACCACAGGTTTAAAATATATTCTATTTTGTAAAAAATTAATTTTATAAAAAAAAAAATAATATTAAGTAATTGAAAATATCAAAAATTGTATTTAAAAATATAATTTTAATATTGTATATTTACAGAATATTATATTATAAGCAGATAAGTTATAGAGGTAACTGAATCAATGAGAAAAGATAAATATAACTATTTACTCAGTATCCCATACATATTTGTATACTTATTATAGACATTATTAATTAAAATATATTATTTATTATTATATATTAACTCATTCATAGAATTACAAATTAACTATAATACAAATATACAATGCCATATCAGGAACATATTTTTGTTTTGGGGGGGGGGGGGAGGGCTCTTAATTTTTTTTCTAGATTTGTAGATTTAGATAAATTATTACCTAAATACTTTATGACACCATTGGTCATAAAAAAAAATCGGGGACACTTCTCCCCAGAGCCCCGCCTGGTTACGGCATATGTTTATGTAACTATTAAATAATTAGGTAAGTTCCAAATGAAAAAAATAAAATAAATAATGAATTTAATTATTATAATTTAGTACAGTTGAGGACCAAAAACAAATAAATAAAAATTATTACATTTTTTATGAATAAATTATTTAAGTACTTGCATCTTACAGTAATTTATTTTAATAAACATACATTTAAATAAATCTGTAAGACCGATCTGTAAGTATGTTATTTGTTATCTTTAAAAAAAATGTATAATTATTAAACGTATATTATGAAAAAATAAATTAACTGATTTTAACTAAGTTAAGTTAATTTTATTTTCTAATTAACTAGAAAAAAAATAGAAAAGTAACTTTTAATTTTAAACTTAACTTACATTTTTCTCTATTGACTTTACAGAACGACTTAAAAAAAGTAGTTAACTTGCCCAATCTTGCCGTTTACATTTATAAAAACAGTTCGGTCAGGGTGACCAGATGTCTCTTATAAAAAAAGAGGACATTTTTATTTTTTACTAATATTATGGATAGGTACTTTAAAATTATTCATAATATACAAAACATACTTGTGTTATTTATTTAACATAATTTTATTATACTCAGTTGGCTGATTGAAGCACAATATAAACAGCATATTAAAAATCTAACATATCTATTAAAAACAATAAAATAAAAATAATCGACCAAAACTAAACGAAAATTCAAAACATTTATTTTTAACCTTTTCAAACAACCTTAGAAACTTTTAAACATTATTTAGAATTGACTTGACCATACTTGTCAGAACTAGATATTTCTTTTAAAATATAATTGTTTTTTTGATCTTTCAAGTATTTAAAAAAATCAGCACATTTAAAATGTTTAAAATTAAATTGAACCATCATAACACCCTTAATGTTTTCCAATAAGAAACGGTTGCATTCTTTAGTCCATTGACTAGTTATAAGTGAGAATACTCTCTTAGTACTAGCGTTGTGTCCTGGAATAGCAAAAAAAAACTGTGCAATTTTCAAAATTTCAGAAAATGTTATTGTTTTGATTTGAAGAAAAAAACAATAAAAACTTATTTGGAGATTTTTCAAAGAAATATGTATCATCTTGGATGCTAATAAATGTTTTTAAATTTTGAATCTGGTCAAATAATTGTACATCATCAATAAAAACATTTAGGGACTTTAAGAAAGTTGCCTTTATTGGCAACTGAAACATAGCAATCACAGACGATACATTTGGCTTCACTAACGTCACGGCCATCAACAAAACTTTTAAATGATTCCTTCAGTCGATCATTGAAGACACATTTTCTCTTAGGCATTTTTAAAAACACTAATGACTATATAGGTATTATTGTATTAACTATTAGCTATTTTTTTTTTTTAAAGTCTTGATTAATAAATATTTATTAATTATCTTGTTTTGGTCTTATCATTGTCTACGAAAGTCAATTGGTTTAAATGTTTTTATAGCATAATATTATATTCTTATTCCATTGTTAGTTCTAAAAATAACTATACTGTGATAGTAATATTAATAATAATAATAATAATAATAGAAAAGTTCTTCTAAATCTTATCACAATATCTTAACATCCATCACCACAATATATTACTATCTACAGGACATACAGCCATAACAAGCCATAATCAGAATTTTATCTATAATCGTGTGCATTACTCATGTTATCACCAATTCTGTAAATTATTTTTTGGAAATATAATATCGTTTAAAATACATTTTACCACTGAATACAGATTACGTGTAAAAAAGAGGACATTTTGACTTTTTATTTAAAAGAGCCCGGACAAACGAGGAAACTCATAAAAAGAGGACAAATCCTCGTAAAAGAGGACGTCTGGTCACCCTAAATTGTTCGGTTGAATCCGAATGATCTGTATTCAATTTCCAATACTCTTTCTACCTACTACAAACATATACGATGTACCTACCTACTAAAGTTCTAATTAATATAAATATGTAGATTGTAGATAATTATTATCTAATATACTAATCAACTTCATTGTCGAAATCATTGGTCAGTCGTCAGTGACTTGTGTTATTTTTGGCATAGTTGCGACTTGCGGCTCCATCCTTCCGATTATTGTATCTTTATATATTATGGTTTAGTCAAAGATAGCTGAAACTGAAATATACCAAGATAGGTCCAATAATGTGTACAGATTTCTCAATTTTAAAAATAAGAATGAAGTATATTTTTGGACAATTATGAACAGATCAAATTATTTCTATTCAAAAGTGGCAATGTTGTTGTTTTGATTTGAATTACTCAATACAATTTTAATTTTCTATAAAAGTAGTATATTATGTAACATAAATAGATTATTATTACATGGTTTATACGGTCTAATCAGAAAATAAAGGAGCTAAAAATGTACTTGTACAAGTGTACAACTGACTAATTACCTACGATTTTAATATGTATGGTTAATTTTACGTCCTTAGGAATCTTTTTGATGCTTAAATTATATTTCTTTAGAAAAAGATAGTTTAACACTTTTCACATTTTGATCTGCAGTTGTATGTCTACCTTATTCAAATAAAATTTAATTAACACGTTCAACGCCGGTGACGAGTGACGACGCATAGTCGTCATACGATGTCGGGGCGTCGGGCGCGCCCAGCCGATGACGACCCGTAGTCGTCATATCACAATTTATTATTTCTGTGTGTCCTATAAAATCGTCGGCTGATGACGAACGATTATTATATTTAGCACGGCCATTCAGTATAAGTATTAGAACAACAACAAAAGCTGGTTTCGGTTTCCCGGCATTTTTATGCTCATAAAACGTGTTATCAATATGATATGATATAACTGATAGACTGATCAATATTTACGCTGCTGGGTGCGATATGTTTTTTCCTGTCATCAAACAGAAAATGTACTTTAATCTTCAACTTTGAGGGTAGTTTCTAGTATCAATTTGGTGGTTCAAAAGTTCCAAAATCCCTATACTTTTCTTAATATGGAATTACTAATTAGGAAAAACTAACAAAAAACAGCGGAAAACAAGAATATTTATGCAAAACAACTTTTCGTCGTCAATTTTGTTTTTTGTTGTAATTCAGAAAGTAATAACCGTAGAGATTTAAAACAGTTGAAACTTTTCACCATTATTAAAGATTATATTATATAATTAATTAGTAATTAATTACTTTTCATACACAATGACATTTTTAATAATATTTAAGAGTTTTAGACTTACATATTCTATATAAGATTAAAATAAACTATTCTCAATAATAGATGCGCGTATCATCAGTCTCATTAGCTCAGAATTGTTTTTCGTATATTATATAGATCTATTGTTGGATTCAAATTTAACACATCTTCTACAATGACGAGGTCAGTCCATCTTAATCAGTGTTGGGGAGTAACTTAACTTAAGTTACAAGTTACTATAAAGAAATTACTTTTTAAGTAATTTGATGGTAATTTAATTACATTTTATTGTAAGTAATTTATATGTAATTTGAGTTACTTTTTTGTAGTAATTATTACTTAATTACTCGTTACTTTATTTGGTTTAATACATGCACTAAAAAGCGATCAAAATTAGTGACTGTAATTTTGAAAACTCACTTTTGTTTAAAATAAATTTGAAAAAAAAAATTAAATATTTAATATGTAGCAAAATGAGTATTTATTAATAATTTCAAATTGTTGATTGTCATTATTTAATATTTAGTTTATGTATTGTCGTATTGAACACATGATTAAATTAAGCTCCAGAGTCCAGTTATATTTTTGAAAAAAAGTAACTTCTATTGTAATTGAGTTACTTTTTAAACTCAAATGAAATGTAACTTGACCAAATAAACAAAATGTAACTTAAAAATAATTTAGCTCCAATTTTGATAAGGAATTAGTAATGTAATTTAATTACCAAAAAACAGTAACTTCCCCAACACTGATCTTAATACATATTGCTCTAAACGATGCGTGCCGTATCGCAACAGACCAACTGAGTGTCTTAAAAATATGCCAACTGATAAAAGTATATACCTGGAGTGGCCAACTTGCGGCTTACAGCTCACATTTATTTACAAAAACCAAAATTTACTTACTATATTATTATGAATTTAATTTTTTTTTTTATTAAAAAATGTATTTATTATTATGGCTCTTGATATCATTGTATTTATCCACATATTCATGTTGGCCACCCCTGGTATATACTATATTTTACTTACTGGCAGGTTATTGCACCTCGCGCCACTTAATAAGACGATTAATTGCCACTAATTTAGAAAGACTGAAAGAGACAATATAATACCTTAAAATATTTTTACGCCTCATCAAACGCATTTCTCTTAAAGAAGGATAGATGCGTGAAAGGTGAAACAGTGGACATCGTAAGGTGGGATAGCATCAACCAAAAATCGGCCTACAGGGCATGAGTTACAATGGCAGTCGTGTAAAACTGTAAAACATTAAAAAGATTGATAGTGGAAGGAGTAGGATGGTCTTATGCGGGGCTTAAGACGCTCCCAAATTGGAGTCTAAATAACTTCGGCAATTAAACATTTTTGAAAACCGGTTATCGTTTAATTTTGATATTATGGTAATCGGTAACCGTTTCTTTAAGGAAACATTATTTCTCAAACATTATGATAACCGTTGATAAAGTTTTTTGGTAATCGGTTACCGGTTAAAACCGGTTTTGGAAAATCTTAATCATATTTTACTCCAATAAATATTAAATATTTTATACAAACAGAAGTAAAACATATTTAAAAACCTAAAAAATTCTAAAAGAATTGCATAAAATTAATCTTGGTAGTGCCCCCATATAATTAACACGCACCGAACCTATAGTTGGGCACTGTATATAATATGTGTGTACACTGTACCTATATTACTAAGAATCAAAGATTAATAAAATAATCAATTCTTGATTAAAATATCGTAAAATATTTCGTAATAGTAACCAGCGTCGTAAACGACGTTAATGGCGGTAAATATACTTAGATATAAGTACCTATGACATTCACAACAGATAAGCGATACTCGGCGCAATTAATTGAAGAAAATAATTTTAAAATTGCTGGAAAATTAAATTCAACTATACAAAAAGATAAAACATAAATATATATAATTCAAATATTAATATTTAATACACATGTAAAAACCATTAATTATTTTGATTGGAAATAGGTTTTGGTTTTAAAATTGGAGGTAACCGCTTTGATGTTAATTTTTAGATAATAACCTTCATTACCGGTAACCAAAAAAAGCATTACAAAACTAAAAGCGGTTTTTGTTCTCAAATTATCGGTTTTTGTTACTAACCGGTTACCGGTTTTAAGCCCCTGTCATAATAATATGATTAAATGGGGTAAGCATTAATGAACAGGACATTTTCCGCCGATGTGGAACCCGAACAGCACCTAATACTATGCTCGTCAGGTCTTGTTCACAAAATAACGAACAAAAAAGTTGTAGACGTGGCTCAATATTGGTAAACTGAAAATAAATAGCCTATATATAATAATACAACAATTTTAATTATTTTACTTACTGTAAATTATTTTCTTTAAATTTTATTTTTTAACCATGCATTTTTATTAATATTTTAATTGTACGATTAACCAGTAGGTTATATAGGTTTAGGCTAAACAGCCAGTTTCCCGGTTTTATATTTAGTAGTATAATATTAGTAGTTTGAGACTGAGTAACTTTTAAGGAACATCCAAGTAGAAACTACCATCAATAGCATTGGCATTTAAATAAAAAATTATTTATTGTTTTATTAGGCACCTTATTATATATGACACATAATTTCGTTATATCGGGATTCAAGAATTTTGTTTTCCTATGAAAATGTTATTGCTTCAATAATAATTTAAAATAATTAATTTCAAAAATCTAATTTTATATTTTTACTCCAGTTATATTATATATTATAACAACATTTTATTCCGTTTCAAAATCATTATAAATGAAATTTAGGATGTGGATATTTGTTTTTGGGTATGTGGTATGTCACTTGTTTTGGATTGGTTCATTAGGAAGAACTGTCATGTTATTATGGACAATTTTAAAGCAGTTATTTATTGCATATAATTAGCAGCGTAGTTTACTATTTTATTTATGTCGTTTTGTACGTTTGTGCATATACATTATTATTTTACTAACTAATGCCATCCGTCTTAAATATGATAAATTATAACATTTTTCTGGTTTAAACTCCTGTCTTTCGTTTATCAGAATCACAGATTATTCAACGTTTAGTCAACTATGTTAATAATGGAAAATAATTTGAAACTGAATCACCTTCTGCGTAGCACCTAGACATGGTGAATTATTGACAATTATTGAATGGTCTGTATGGGAGATATTTAAAAATGTCTATGATAATTTATATTTTTTGAGAAAATTATTCCGGTTATGTTGAATATTTTGTTTACGTTATTTAATTCTCGAAACAATAACAAATTCTTTAAACCAACGATATCCATTTGTTAAGATATATGGTTACTACATCGCGGTCGTTTAAATAATATAACAGTTTAAATACAATGATTAATTTATATATTTAAAAATTATTTTATGCCAAGAATTTTATTTAACTTATTTTGTAATTAAAAATAATCAGACGAGTATATAAAAGTATTCTGTATAAACTACTATTTGTATAATCTTAACTAAATGCATTTTATAATAGATAGGTAATGTATCAATCAAATTAAAAACGAAAAAGTTTTAAAATATTAAAATGTATAATTCTAGTATGTATTTTTTATTGTAATAATGAGAAAGTACTCATAGTACTAAAAGTACTGTTATATAATTTCAAACAGTTGTGATCACCACGTAGTAAATAAAACTTCGAACCGACGTTTCTTATATAAATCTTGTGCCTTTTAATGGAATTATAATATTGTATAAACTATAAAGTAATATATGTATCATGTATGTTATATTATGATTTATGAATTAATTTTAATTCCAATTTGACGAAAAGCGTACTGAATAATCATTCGTATAGTTAACTGTCAACGTGTTTTACTCATTATTAGGTCAAATGTCACCACGACAAGTTTCCACTTTCACTTGTATTTTTAGTGTCCTAGATAAACAGATGCTTCTTTTCTAGTTTCTACCCTATTCAAGTACCTAACCTATACCATGATTAGGTACATAAACCATTACGGCGGTTGGTAATAATTATATATTATTATTATTATTTATTAGTTTAGTTAAATCTATTCCAGATTTTCTTCACGAGAATTCAATAGCAAACTTAATAGTGTTACTGATAAAGTGATAAATATAATCAAAATACAAGTTAATGCTATGTATGAGAAATATATTATTTAAATTGCTCTGTTATTTAAGAGTAATTTTATGATGTACACAACCGCGAACTTCAGTCGAAATGAATAATACATTTATAATATATGATGAGATATTGTACCTACATGCGATAAAGTATTAAAGTCAATAGCTATTTATAATTGAACTTCTACTATAAATAATTTACAAACGTGTTATAAGTAACATAATAGTTATTATGACACGCTGATTTTTTCTATTAATCTGTTATGAACCTTGTCGATTAATTAATGCAAGCGCTGTAATAAATTTATGTTTATGTTTCTAAGACAGTTTTGAAATGTCTTTAAGTCATAACCTATCACGTACCTAAAACGTTTCTTATTCACAACTCTTAAGAATTTTTTTAATCCCCCCCCCCTAAAATATAAACTTTAAAATTCATTTCAAATCAACCATATACCTGACGTATTTAAATTTTCTTTTTAGAGTTTTGAAGATTCTTTATAATATTTTCGCGTTAGTACTTTATAGTAGCCATTCTAATATATACGTCAATACGTTCCACACAAATTACGTAAATACGTAATTTATTTTATAAAGTTATAAGACATAACCATAAGTAATATAATTTTAACTCAGAATAATCTTTAACAGACAATAACACGTAAGTTGTCGAGTTCACTAACATATAATCAACATATTACGATCAACATTTACTCCGAACACTGTTTCTAATAACAATAGTTCACCTCCAATGGCTCGAGTATACTATACCTATACTACCATTGATTAAATATACATGTATATATGTATATGTATATTTAATCAATGATACTACCTATATAACTTGAATGTTAATGTACAAAAATATAATTTTTCTAATAACTTAAGTTTTGTTTCTGACAAAAAAAGACCCCTAACAGAAGTTGTATTTTGATTGCCTTTCGATTAAAAAAAAATACTTATATTATGTTTTAACGGAGGAAACTTACATAACAAAAAAAAATTGTAACGCATGCCTAATACCTATATCTATAATTTTTCTCAGTGATATGTGTGTATGATATTAATATATTATTATGTATGCATACAAAACAAGGAATAAATATTAAATTGTGTTTTTTTTTCAGTCACTGACTTGATTCTTACAAAAGTCTTGTGAATTTTAAATTATTTAAATAACATGTTCTCGATAAGAATTTGCTATGTGATGCATATTACGCTAACATGTTTAAACATAATATTTCAACCAATGACCGCATGATTATTATAATGTTTATAGTGTATTTTGTAATAATAGGTTCTATTTAATGTTTTAGCGATTTATCGTGTCTTACTAGGAATATTAGTATTAGTCAAGAAAATTGGCGTCAAGATCGTAATGCAGTTCATGCTTAGTTTATTTTGTTAATAATTTATTCTGAGTATTTAAATACATAAATAATTTTCATGAATATTAAAAAAAAAAAAAGGAAAAATGAACTCTGTTTTAATACTGTTTGAAATAAATATTGGTTCATGTAATAATTATATTATTTATATATATACATAACATATATGATTCAACAATGTCATGACCCGGAGTGCAACCAAATTGTTGCCAATAAATTTGTTTTCATAGTTTTTAGAGGTCGTGTTGCACAATAGAACTAACAACTAAAGATTTACTAGTCTCCATACTTATTTCTAAACTATTATTCGATTTTAACACATCAATAATCTATGTACAATGTATATGTGTCGTGTGGTATGAATAATTGTTTTCATTTTTAAAATTCAAGACAATAACATCACTAAAATTCACATATATCTATAATTATTATAATACTATTTTCTGTACAAAAATATCACAAAAGAAAATTAAGGTTGCCAAAAAAATCATATGCACTGCCCCTATATATGTATGATAAGCTGATATTTATGTTGTATTTGTTTTAACCGTGTTACAGGAAAAGAATATAAAGAATTACAAATTGGCCAAGTGTCAATGCCTATTGGGACCATTCAAGTGACAGTTTGTTATCGTACCTCTATGACACTAACGTCCCAACAAGATCCAATTATGTTGAAAAGTGATCATTTTCGAAAAGAGTATAGTCCACGGCACAATCAGATCATCAAAACTCCAATGTATATTTTTATTTATTGTTTTTTATTTTTATTTCAGTGGTTTCCAGAATAAAGTATAAACTATTTGTGTGGCTGATAAAACCCAAAAAAATTAACATATTATTCTATTCTGGAGTCCACTTTATATTCTAACTGTTGTCTAATATAATATATAGTTAAATGTTAAAATTATGCTTAAATTTAGTGATCAGTCCAGAACGGCATACATTATGGATGATTGGACAGTGGGTGCTTTTTCAGACAGTCTTGAAGAAAAAGTTAAAAAACTGAACCTATATCGTATACCTGAGTTTCCCAAAGATACCTTCATTAAGCCTAGAAAACGAGCTGAATATTGGCCACCACACATGGTGCCTAGTAATCAATTGCAAAAAGTCCAAGAGTCAACAAATGAAAATAACAATTCAGTAACATCTTCTACCCTAAATAACAAGACTTCTGCAGTAAGCAATGCTGTGATGATCACCGGAGTTGCCAATAATGTCAATTCAACTGAAACCAAGAACAAATTCAATCACTCAATTAATTCATCCAGCAGTGAGGCCATCAATGATTTTATTTTGGTAGAATTGGTAATTTTATTAATAACTAACTTTACTTTAGTATTTTTTTTATTTTTTTAATTAACATATAATTTATTGGGAAATTAAAAATTTAATTGATTTATTACTGGTGTTTGTTTGTTATTTAATTTTAATCTTTGTCAAATAATAATTTATTTTTATGCTAATTTTTATTTCATCATTTTAGGGCCAGTCTGTAAAACCTCAATCACCCGAAGATTTTTGTCGGAGACGTAGTTGTGATACCAATCCGTTACAGTTTAAACCTGCTGCATTTTCCGATTCAAATCCAAACATTGAATTAGCGCTCTTCTATCAAAAGTTTCTCGGTGCTCCATCATTAAAAGTTCGTCCAGATCATTTGAATGTCTACAACCACCTGTCCGAAATTGTTGAACAAATTAAATGTTTTGATGAACGTATGGAAGAATTTGACAGGGTAGTATTAGACTTATGCCACAAAGATGACGACAGTGAATAAAATAATTGAAAAACATACCCTCCGTAATGTTTGTAACAAGACTGACTGTCAAAACGAGTAAGAAGCTCAAATGAAAATGTACTTTATATGCACACACATATATATTTATATATAATGTATGTATGTACTATTTTTTTTTAAATATTTTATAAAAAAAATAAAACCAAGTTATAGCAAAGTTATAAATAATTCCAAAACATTACTGTTTTGTTTATTTTCTAAGCAAATGACTGATCAATGATTGATGAATTAATAAATTTATTATCCTCGCGTAGGGTGTGGTAGTGACTAAAAATCACACAATTAGGCCTGAAAGTTCCTCCTTTTTGTTAAACATAAAAATAATAATACAATTTTGCATTTATGTTTAATGAGGTTTAGTTTTAATTTTTATTTATTTTGTTTGTTTATTTAATAATGTTACCTTAAATAAAAATAATAATTTAACTTTTTTCTTTTTTGTCTTTCTTTTTTTTTTTGTGGATAGGCAACTTTTATACATTTTATAACAAAAAGTACCCAGTAATATAAATTATTTATTACTCATGAAATTTCAACTGTTTTTTATTTTACTCTAATCAATACAGGGTCAAGATTAAAAATCAATTATTCACTATTCAGTACTTGTAGGTATTGTCATATTTACTTATCTAAAGCCGGGTATACACTTGCAACATTCGCGCTTAACCTTAACATTGTTCCATGCGTTGTCGGTAAATGTTGAGTTACAGTGTTGTGTTACGCACGGATGTTGCTAGTGTGTACTCGGCTTAAGCCAATTATCAAATGTAATACTTCAATAGTAATAACATCTAAATTATTAAACAACAGAATACTTAACTTATAGACCATCAACATATTTTACATGTATACATTTATAATAGTTGCCTGTTTCTTATTGTTTTCGTTAATTTTAATTTATTTTTTTTTGTTTTATTTAAAATTATAGCCAATTGTTACTGAATATTGTTAACCAAGAACACATCATGGATGTTTATATTTATTTGTGTCTTTATATGGATTTTTAATCCAGGCTTTAGCAAATATTTACAAAATGTAACATTTATCAAACATTCTTATCTTTGATTCAGTTATTTTTTTCTATTCACAGTATACCAGATTTTTTAAAATTATCATTGATTTGTTACAAAATTATACTACATTTTCGTTTTTATAATATTCATATGTTATACATATTGCAGTTAAAGTGTTAAACAAATTCTGAATTTATGTTTCACTTGTTAAAATTATAGCTGCCACAATGATGTGGTTGTATGTAATAAATAAATGAAACAATATTAATATTTTATGTGTACTTTTGTCTTTTTCCTACTTCTTCTCTTTGTTGATTTCAACATGATTATTTATATAAGCTAGTGCTTTTTACCTGAATAACGCTTATATTTTTTATTATTTTTTTGACCAACTGAAAATTTTTTTATAGACGATAATAAAAAAAAAATTAAAATTTATTATGTCCATAAATAACTTCAAAAAAGTCAAAATATTATACTAAAAATGTTATTGTGTATAAAAAATGATTGTATAAATATTTTGAGAAAATTTCATGTATCAAATATCATTTTCCATATTTATTCCAAAAAAACAAAATTGTTTTTGTCATAACCAGTTTTTCCTTATTTTGTTTTATTGTTTTTTCCGACATTTTAAAAAACTTTTGAGAATTTTCTATAATAACCTCTCAAAAGTATCAATTAGACCAGAAAAAATACTGATGAAAAAAATCAAAACATAATTTCCACAACTTATTGTGTATACTCATAGAAAAAAAAACACATTATTGTTAAAACAATACATTCTTTGCTCCGCTCAGAATCTAAAATTGTAATATAAAGTTGGATAATTTTGCTTTTGTTATTCAGTTTGTATGTCTAAGAATAGTGGAGATTTCACCTATTTTTTTAAAATAAATGTTTACATAATATATTTATATTTATTATAAGATATTAGATAACAGTGGTGGAAGTGTAATAATAATGATGATAACACAATTTATTTTAAAGACTAACAATTACTACATGAATATCAAATTAAAAAATAGTTTAATAACAATGTATTTATGGATAAAAATATTTCTTTAAATTAATATAAATAATGGACTATTTACTAAGACAATTTTAATTCGTTATTTAAAATCTTAATACGTTATATAAAATTATAATTTATTGATTTGTTAGCATATTATGTAAAGACAATAACAATCCATAGGTACTATAATTATCCAGTTTAATTGTTTTTCATGTCAGTATTTAAACAACCTACAGGAGAAGGATAAGAGTGGGGCTATACACGATTGAGCATAAAATACTTTTTACGAAACAATTGAACAAATTAGTTGGAGTACCAAAGAATATAAAAAGTACAAAAGAAAACTTTTTATTTCTGTCTGTTTACACGATAAGTTGTCAAAATAATGCTTCAATTTTCTTCATCAGTATATTTTTATTTGAAAGTGAATCTAGTTGGTACTTTTGGGAAGTCATTTTTGAAAATGTCTAATAGTTTTTAAAAGCATCGGGAAAAACAAAACAAAAATTAAGGAAATACAGGAATTTTAACGCAACACTGGACTTGACATAAATTAAAAAGAAATGACTGTAGATAAATGAATTTTTCACCAAATGTTTATATAACTATTTTCTATACACAATACATTTTTTAATATACTTTGACTCTTTTTGAGCTATTTATAGGCTTAATCATATTCGGGTTTTTTTTTTTTTGTCAATAGAAAATGTTTTAACCTGTCAAAAAAGTTGAAAATTTAATACAAGGTTCTTCATAACATGTTGTAAGTAAAAATTTTAAAAAAAAGTAGAGCTTAAGTCTCTTATTAGTTTTTTATAAGCATCTAAAGTTAAAATTTAGACAAAATATAAAAAAATCAAGAAAATTTGTATATTTTTTTATGAGGAGATTCATAAAAACTTTTCTAATTAAACCTAAGATTTGAAAATTCAACACAAGGTTTTCTATAAGTTTTACTACCTTTAAAAAAAAAAATTCATCGGAAAGTCAATCTAATTTTTTATGAGTGTTTGAAATTTGACATTGGATATTCATCCTTTTTTTCCGGGACCACAATTTTCTTATTTTCATGTAATTCAAAAAGAAATAACAGTAGATATTTGAATATTTCGCCAAATGTTTAGATTATCATTTTCTATACACCAAAAAAATCATAATATTTTGACAATTTTTCAGGTAGTTGTAGGCCAATGAAATTTTTGGTTTTTTAAAAATGTTTTTCTTTAAATATCAATGTAAAAAAACTCGGGTCAAATTTCTTGAAAATGTAATAAAAATTTCATAATAAGTTGTTTAAATAGCAGATTAAAAATAATTTAATATTATTAAAAAAAATACACACAATTTTTTTTTATAATCATTTACACCAAAATTCATCATCGGACATTTGCAAATTGTTTTGTAGTTAAAATTTAAAAAATGTTCAGTTTTTATAGCTAAGAATTAAAAATGTATAATAAGGTTTTTTGTGATAAGATTATAGTGTAACCGAAAAATCAAAAAAATATAATAAAGAAAAACTTTTTATAGACATTTTAAGTTCAAATTAGGACGAAATTAGATATTTAAATAAAGAATAATGTTATTTATTTCGTTGTAATTTAAAAATATTTTTCGTGGGTGTTTGAAACCTTTAAAGTATATGTATATTGTATATTACTATATTTTATACACTGAATTACATTTTCAAATGCAATGTTTTCTGTACAAATTAATTCAACCTACTACCTACTGTAATATTAATTATTTTTTAATAACAGCTATATCTTAAAATACAGTCGGTTATGTAGGTTGACAGACTGTCTTCGCTCAGAATAGTTTTTCGTATACACCGATTTATATTATTGAATACAAATTTAACACATCCATGGAAGTGGCTCACTTGACACCTACTGTACAGCAGAGCGGTACCAACTTCCCGATCTTTTTTTAAATTATTTTGCAGTTTGTTTCATAGACCTAAAGACCTTTATAGGTCTAACCTTTAATTATCATGGTCATTTCTTATAGAAAATTGGATCTTGTTGATACTTTGAACTAAAGTAAATTATTTTAAGTAATTTTAAAAATAATCGAGCAAAACCAGTTTTTGTCTGGGTGTAGGTACCTATACTAGTTTTATTTTAATATTTTTTTTTTTATTAGTTAACCCGCGGCAACATAGGCCATTGGGTGAGGGGGGAGAACTGTAGGTTTTTTGGTACTGTAGGTTTTTTGGTACACGTGTGTGTGGTTTTTTGGCAGAATTTTCAAGTGGGGCACCCGTAGGTAGGTATCTGCCATGCCCCGGTCGGGGGATGGCGGTTTCTTTCTCCAGACTAGTTTTATTGTGTGTCAATTGTCAGTAAAATATAAACATATTGAATATTGATCATAATTGCCATTGTACATTTTTTAATCATAAACAATAAACTCAATATTTTTTATCATACCTCTATTAATATTGCTATTCTTAAGTCTGAAAAAGAGGGAGGAAAATATTGATTTTGCAAGAATATCCTTGGACAGTTAGGCGTATAACTTAATTAAGATAAATATTGACTTATAACAATAGTTGGACAACTTCTATAATTATTGTATTATGAAATAATTCTTGTTACGGATAAAACTGACTATTGTTTATCGCAGTAATTGATGCATAAATTAGGTTTAATATAAATTGTAATTAATATTTCCACCAAAGCCATTTATTTTTTGTATCCATATTATTATCATATTTTTTATGATAAATGTATAGAAAAACACAACAACATAAACTTTTTTAATTAATTTTGTTTATGAGTTTTGGGTGTTAGGTACGCGGGGTTACGTCATATAAGTATGTAACTATCTCAATATTATTACTATTTCGTTATGAAAAATGTTTGATATTTTGTTAATTATTATTACATCGTCTCGGTATTTAATTTAAAATGAAAATTGATTCATTTTTGTTCACCTGTGGCTCGTGTCTGACACTACACTTTTCAATTATACGTACATTTATAATAATTTTGACACTTTAAGTTCACACTATTCATCATTAATAATATTTAAAATAGGCTTTCCATTTTAAATTTTGTAAAATTGTATTTAAATAAGCGTGCGTTTAAAATAATTTTAGTTTATTTATCAAATCTCATAGTAGATGTTCAATTAATAATTCACATTTCACATTCTTATTTTCATACAAGTGAGTACCTGGTATAAAAACGATTTTAACTTTTTTTAAAGGAGTTTTGCATAATATTGCACACAATCGGGTAAATAACATTTTCAATAGTATATTTGTATTCTGTATTATTTAATAGGAAACTGTACTTAAATAAATACAATTAAATTATAAATTAAAAAATATTAAATTATAGACTTAAAATTATTAATTATAGATAGTTCAAAAAGCATCTAAAATTTACATTTCTGTCATCGTATCAATGTCATATAAAAACTAGAATTAAAATGTCATTTTTAAAATTAAATTTACTTTAAAATTATAAATATTCATTGGTAAATAAATAAACTAAAAAATATAGTATACCTATGTTTATATTTATAAACATTTGGTATGTTCAACTTTTATTAGTTTTTTTGACTAATAAATGATACAACTTTTGACTAAAAAGCTTAAAAACTAATTAAGTTTATAGGCTGTTACTACAGGAATTAAAAATTATCAAAAATATCCTACTCATAAGTTTTTTTTATAATAATTTTTTAAAAAAATCAATAAATATAAAGACACAAATATTTTTTAAAATGTTGACGATATTGGAGATTTACCTATACTTGAAATAAAATTTAAAAATTAATTTAACGGACCAAAATTATATGTATTATATCGTAATCGATAAAAACCTATTATAAGTTTTAATTTTACACACAACTTTGTTATTTCATTCAAACGGTATGGTACTAATTATCTGGTTGGTAAATTATGTTCAATATATTATTAAATTAAAAAATTTACTTTATTATTTTTATTGCAATCATAATGTTTTTTTAATTGACGGTTATACTTTTTAGAATAATTTGTATTAAATTTTTTTTCATACTACAGTTTTATTTTTATTTTTAAAATGTTGTTCTTAACATTTATATTCATTATTAAATATCATTAATAAATAGGATATTTATACGCTGACTTGAAATTTATAAAATTGCCTCTATAATATTAAAATATTTACCAAATTGTATTCTTTAGAATCTAAAGAATACAATTAGATCATAAGTTAGATCATAAGATCATAGATGATCATTAGATCATAAGATCTAAAGTTTAGATCATAAGAATGACGTTGCAAAATTTTTGTTTGGTTTTTTTTTTTGATAGGTGACTAAAGTAACTTTTTGCTATTTTTTTTTCCTTTATTTGAATTACACAATCTATACAATTTAGTACAATAAGCGCAAATGATAATACGAATAAATAAGACATGAAGATTTGAGTTGGAGAAGCCGCCCACTGACGACACTCCTTAGGGCATTATGCTATATACATTATACATATATAAGTGTAGGGGATTAATTAAAAAGAAGGTCGCGGCACCATTTTCTTTTCAGTCTTTTGGGGGGGGGGGGGGGGGTTTCCATGGATAGGTAAAGCTAAATCTTTTGCGAGGTTGTTTGGATGGTTTTTTAGAGAGTTGTGGTAACGAGTATAGAAATTTGTAGCAGTTGGTGCTATTGTTTTCATTTTTAGGTCGAAGTGTAAAGTTTGATTTGTCACATAGAATGGAGCGTTAGTGATTAGGCGGAAAATTTTATTTTGGGATATTTGGATTTTATTCAAGTTTGATTTTTTGGCGGATCCCCAAATCTGAATACCATAAATCCAGATTGGCTTTAGAAGGAGTTTATAGAGGTTAAGTTTTGTGTGAAGTGCTAGTTTAGACTTTGAGTGCAGGATTTGTCTAAGTAAGCGTAGGCGGGTGTTTATTTTGAGTTTTGTACAGTGGATATGGCGTGACCAGTTCAATTTTTTATCGAAATGTACACCGAGGTATTTTGTTGTATTAGAGGTTGGTATTATAATATTATTTAATGTTATCGGTGGGCAGATTCCGTGTTTGAGCGTAAAATTAATATGCCATGATTTGGTTTCATTAATTTTAACTTTCCAGTTTTTATACCAAGATTCTAGTTCATGAAGGTATTGTAAAGTAATTGAAGATTTTCGGAAGCCGTGAAAGGATTTTCGTGGACGGAAAGAATGATGGCTTTGTCGTCAGCGTATTCAGCTACTATGGTGTTTGGTGAGGTCGGTTGGTCAGCGATGAAAATGTTAAAAAGAAGAGGGGCAGCTATTGCTCCCTGTGGGACTCCGGCGTTTATTGTGGATGAAGACGATAAACTTGTGCGGTAACGAACAGCAAATTGTCGTTCAGTGAGATACGATTGGAAAATTAAGAAAAACAAAGGTGGTACAATTTTTTTTAATTTGAAGAGTAGGCCGGCATGCCACACCCGGTTTTTTTGCTATTTAAAATATTAATAATTCTTTAAAAAAAACTACAAGAAAAACATATAGTTACAACATGTATATGGAAAAAATATTTTGTCTTGCAATTTGCTTTAAGTTGACTGCATTTTTGAAGTGCGAAAAGGTTTCATTTTCAATTTTAATTTGATAAGTTTCGTTATATTTAAAATACCTATATACTATATAATTGAACATAATAAATTTACCAAAATATTTGACATTTTTCAGCTTCACGGAACAAGTAAAAATGTTGAGCTACATGGGAATTCATTTAATCTATGTACTTCCAGCAATCGGCGTATTGACAATAATAACGAGGCCATTTCTCGATCGTTTCGAAACTACTAAAATTGCATTTATAAGCATTGTGGCTCATCTCTACACATCACCGTGTTACAACTATAATATTGTCAATGAAGCGAGAACTTATGCACCGGAAAGACTTTTAGGTGTTTTGGGAAATGTTCCAGTGGAAGAATACGTGTCCGTCGTTCTACAAATCGTTCTGACCACGCTGTGGGCAATGATCTGTGTACGATGGAAATTCCCGTTTTTAAATTTCAACCACGACAGACAGAGTTATCAACAAATCCGATGGATACCGATTTTGTTACTGAGCGTTGTTGCGGCCATAGGATACAAAATGTCCGTTCCGGGACAAGAAACGTTTTATTTTGGAAGTATTCTATGTTGGGCGTCCCCAGTGATCATAGTCATGTGGTACGGGGCCGGCAACTATTTCGTAAAAAACTTGATGCCGTCGTCTTTCGCGATTGTGGTGCCGACCTTATACCTGTTATGGGTGAATCGGATAGCTCTTAAAGAGGGCGTTTGGCATCTGAATAAGACGACAAGTTTAAACATATTTGTAGTCGATGGTCTGCCTTTAGAAGAAGCGCTTTTCGTCTCTATAACAACTACCATGGTGGTTATGGCAGGAGCGAGTTACGACAAAGCGTACGGTATGATCGTATCGTTTACGTTGATATACCCTCACCAGTTTAGTATAAGTAGGAAATTCATTTGTCAGATGTTTAGAGCGTTCGCCACTCCAGAATATTCTTTACCTTCTATTGTTACTGAGGACTTAATAAGCAATCTCAAATCACTGGATGACGCAAATACAATGTTCACATCGTGTTATTTGTACCATTACGGTAGGTTATAATTTTAAGTCGTATTTTGATTGAGATTATTTAATAATTTAATTTTTTTTATTTTATTGAATCAATTATTTCAATAAATATTTATTTTTTATTGATGGCAAATAATGAACTCTATGGTAATTTATTAATTTAGTTATCATTTTTGCATAGTTATTCAAATTGTAAAAACTGTGTGTTGATGTGTATTTACACTCTTTACACTTTAAAAAATTAAATAATTGAAATAATGTAAAATTTAGGTCGTTCTATTATATTTGAACTGTAAAAATGTAAAATTCTTATATTTTAAATAATTTTATTAAATAACTAGGCTTTTAAAACATTTTAAATAAAATCGACTAAACAATGAAATTAAATTTGTTTTTAAGAAATCGAGAACTGTTGCACGTCTTATAAATTTATAATAATAATTAAAATCTTTTTGATACTTCCAATTTTTTTAGTATATATTTTACTTTAATTTTTTACATATTATTAAACAGCTAATTATTTATAATGAACAATTTTCAATGTTTTTTTTAGGAGTTCGAATAGATTTGCTATTGAATTACTCATTTGCTCGTTATATGGATAACATAGTTGACGATGCATCGAATATGGAAGATAAAAAACTAAGAGTAAAACTACTTCTGAAATATATTGATGAGTGTTTTGCAGACAGAAAATCAGATTTTGAAGTGAAATCAGTACCACAAGAAGTAAATATTGATTGGTCTCAATACGAATCCAGTTTCAATGTTGAGGAAATGGCATGTCTCCGTGCAATAACCAGAATTGCATTTTTTTTACCTCGTAAGCCATATGAAGAGTTACTAACTGGCTTTGAATATGATTTTGCTAATACGATATACAAAACAGAAAAAGATATATTAGAGTACTTCACCTTAATAGCAGGAAGTTTCTCTCCAATGTGCATTTATTCATTTTTGTATAAATTTAATATTGACAAGTATGAATTAGTTGAAAAGAACGATTATTTTATTAAAAAAGCATATCTATTAGGAAATGTAAGTCACTTTTTACTACCTCGTATCTTCATTTATATTTACTAATTGATATGTACTCATATTTTTCAAGAGTTTACAATTCGTGAACATTGCCCGAGATCTCGTCTATGACAGCGAAACATGGGGTCGTTGCTACTTTCCTATCGACTATATGGAGGACAAAGAAAATGATTTAAGGTTCTTACAAAAAGAAAAAAATCCAAGGGCTCTGGGAAACGATAAGTTGAACAGATACGCTGATAAGTTGAATGAGTTATGTGAAAAACACCTAATGGAATCGATAGATGTTATTAAGCTTTTGCCGTTTGAATTAAGGAGCTTAATTCTGACATCCGTCGAATTGTATCGAGGAATTTATTATTACACTATCAAATCTAGTCCAAGATTTCCTAATAAAGCAAAAGTAACTAGGTGGGATAGATATAAGATATTATTTAGGGTTCTTTATATTGACAGTCTCCAATACTTGATATAAGTGGAATTTAACGTTCACAGTTTTTTGAGTGAGTGTGGGTACACTCACTAAGATTTATTATGTAATAAGGGTGTTCGTTTTTATATCTATAGACAATAAAGTAATTATTAATTATTGTCATAACAGCTCAGAATATTATATTTATATAGTATTTTGACTATTTTTGACTTTAATTATGATTTTATGTTTGTATTTAGTTAATATGTTATTTACAAATCATGTGTTTGTGGGTTTTTTTAAATTATTTTGTTTGTTTTTGATACTACCTTATGGAGCAGTAAAAATGCTTCTATTTTTATCGAGAGTAATTTCTGATAGAAAATTGGATGATGTTGATACTATGAAAGTTTGAACCATAGATAATTATCAATAATTATTTAACATAATGGTGGTAAACTATTTTTGGAAACATTGTTTGTTGGAATAAAAAATTAAGAATTTCAGGAACTTGAATTTTTCACCATTTATTGATATACCTATTCTTGTGTCCACTATAGACATGCTTAAATTTGAAAAATATTTTTGTTCCTTGTGATTTTAATAAACATTTTAAATGATTTTCTTTTTTAATGTTTTTCAAAATATGCATAACTTATTTTTTTGTGTGATTCAATTTTTTGAAAATTACAAAAATGTTCTAAATTAGGAGTTCTCACTACAGATAGGTACCTTTTAATACTGATTTACAAGCAGTTGGCAGTATTTACAGTCACATCTAATGATCTAAATACACAACACCATGATAAAATACACATCTATTTTGTCATGCACACCTTGATTAATAATATAATAATATACTTCTTTAAAAAATACAACAACAAAATGTGATTGCTGTAAATAATTATGTATAATTAACATTTTGTAATAATATGAAATATAATCATTAGATTAAATTGTTAAAGGATCGGCATTCTTTTAAATGTGCACATTTATCAACAGCTTTGTCTATACTTGTCTACTGTCTTACTTGTACAAAGTACGTACTTTGCAGAGTGCCAGTGTCTAGTGTCTAAAATCTAAATGTGTGAGCGCCAAGTACCTACTTGAACACGGTGGCTGTTCGGTTGTCAGTAATTAATTGGTAAAATAACTATAAATTTGTTTATTTATCAAAAAATATCAATATTATGATTTATTACAATGGCCTTAACGAGTTAAAAATACGATTTCTTATAATTTTTAAATGTGCCGACTTAAGGTTGTTGTAAATGTTAGACTGGTGTAAATGCCCAAGTTGCCCCCCCCCCCACCCAAATGACGCCACTGTATGGATGTGTTAAATTTGAATTCAAATCATATTAATTCATATATAGGTAGGTACAATTGAAGAAATTGAACCCTGGCCCCTCGGTCCTACCTACCTAAAGCCTAAACCCTATCGACTATCATCTACTTCATTAAATGAAAATGATTGTTATTAAAATAGGTATCTAACTTTTGGCGGTGATCACTAAATTATATTTTATTATCGAACCTGATATTGATAATAACTTTAGGGTTTATAAACTAGATTAGACTGCGGCACAAATTAAGATATACGGTATATCTTAATTCATGGACTGCAGTGATGCTGACCGAGTAGAAGGTCTATGGATAACATAATTTATTCATTCTATCATTATTATATTAATATCTATCGTATATGAAAAACTCCTATTGTCACCATTTGTCAAATATGATTTATAATTGTAATTATTTTAACAACCAAAAAAAAATATAATATAGGTCATCAGTAGACAGACAAGTTGTTAAAAAGTTAGTACCTACTACCTACTTATGTAATATGCAAACGGATATCTCGTTACTTCATGTTCTTTTTATAAAACATCTAAATACTTATTCTGGTCGGAGCGAGATGAAAAAAAGCTATTCCATCGACACTGGTGTACTGCATGTCTGCATACTCTAGATTATGACCTGCAGATATAGGTTTCACCGGAGTCGATGCTTACGTAAGTTTGTTTTCATATTCTTATAGCCTATGGAGCTAAAATGTATTTTTTAATCTTAAAATAAATATTTATTGCAACGGACAATCTGCTAACCGGGTGACGTAGACCCATTTTTTAAAATACGCAAGCCCAAAAAGCTACGCCGGTATAATAGGTACCTAATAAAACAATTATAAACACCTTTATAAATAATGTTATACATACACGAAGTAGTTCTTATGTCCCGTGAAATTCAACAATTATTATTATTTTTATTAATATTATACTTATATAGGGGCATTATATTTTAAACCAATCGCTAACCTTCCACCACAAACAGCTCGAAGTCTGGAGTAATCTTTATAAACAATAATTTCATGTTCATTTCAGTCGTAAACAATATTTGTACTCATGTTTACATAACAACATAACCGATATAGGTAATATTACTAATATTACATTTTTATACATACCACTATACCAGCCATATGTGTGATTTTTGAGTTGTATTATTTGATTAAATGTTCTTGATGCTGCTGTTGTTTTAAATCGTGTATGGTTTTATTTTTCTCATTCAAAATATCATCTAATATTCTAATGTAATTATCTCAGATTTTAAAGTTCTGATATAATATTCTTCTGACTTCATGTGATGTGTCAATTCATATAACACTCATTATGTATCAATGCGATTTCGTTTTCTTTTTCGTAGAGCTGGTTCGTAAATTTATTCATCATTTGTTGCATGTAAGTTTCGTTTATCTGACATTTTTCATTTTCTCTTTTGTAATTTTCATTTGATAATTTAAATTCATTATCTTGTTCTATTAAGTTTGATTGAAGCCTTTTAATTAGGTTATTGCTTTTTCCTGTCAGTTAATTATTGTCGGAAGTCGTCGAGAAAGCGTGTGTCTTTTTTTAGCTCATCAGTCATCATACATTAATTGCATATTCGTATAATATTTTTTGAGCTTAAGTTGGTTTTTTGTGAAAACTAACATTTGTTTGACCTGTGTTTTATCTTTACCTAATTTCAGAATTTAGTTTTACGTTGAAGTTTTTGTACTCGTTTTCCAAATTTTTTTGCCATTCTTTGTAACCGTCAATTTCTTTTATTACCTAGGTAGTTGTAGATTTTTATCTACTTCATTTATTAAACGTCTATTATTTGTTTTTAAATGTTTTTCTTTATCGGCTGTCATTATTACCTATTTTTCAAACAAAAAAATGTTTTTAAAAATAGTATATTGTAAGTAGGTACCTACCTACCTACGTTATGTGTTATTTTATCAAATGTAATGCACATGCTACATTCATAATATTGCATATTATATACATTATAACATATACAGCATATACATTACAACCTCGTATAAAAGACCGGTTTGATGATTATTTTTTTACTTTATATAATATTAATCTCTGTCATTATTTTGCTACGACGCCACCACTGACAACAATGATTATACAAATTGCAGCAATTTATTTTATATACCTTCTATATAGGTATTGGTATACTATATTATAGTACCTAAATTATATATACTTATAATAATGAAAATAACTACCTATATGAGACTGAAGAAAATGGTGAGATTAAAATTATTAATTTTAATAACTTAAAAGTAAATAATTTTGTTAAGGTCAAATTTGAAACCATAAGAAGCAACTCTGAGGAATACATGGGCCAAATTACTGAAATAGAGGAAGACATACTGTGCCGGTTCCTTAGAAAGAGTCAAAGTATGAGGGGCTGTTTTTCTTTTTCGCTTATAATAGATGAAGCATATTATGTTAGTATAGATCAAGTTGTAAAAAAATTAAAGGTTATATAAGAGAGAAGAGGCAATTATTAGTTTGAATAAAAAATTATTTACTTATCTACTGTAAATATTTAAACTGTTAAGTTTTAAAGTCAATACAATTATTTTTGGTTATTGTTATTTTGTTACGATTATTAAATTGTAAGGTTTAAAAAAGAAATATTTATGTTGTACCTATTTTTTTATAAGTCAGTTTAAACTGTTATATTTATTGTTGTATACAAATATACAATATTTAATTTTGTAGATATATTGGTAGAATTTATTTTGTGATCAAAAACTGCAACTTATTAGAAAAAGTATTATTTTAAAATAAATACCTATTGTTAAATAGTTTTGAAGTCTTAAAAAAAAAAATAATAATTGTAGTATTCAAAGTGACCTTTCACAAATGATTACAGTAGTTAAAAGGTCAAAATCGTTCCAAGTCACCCAGATTTACAGTACCATCTCCTTAATGTTCTAGGGTGAGGTTTTTTTTTTTATTGCATATGGTATATGGTATATGAGTATTAGTGTACAAAACAAAAAGTAATAACAAAATAAAATAACAGTGATAACGAATTAATAGAAATAAATAAATAAAATAAATAAATGAATAAATAAACAAGCTACAATGTAACAATTATAAGTAAGGCGCTATGTGCTATATATAAGCGTATTGCAAGATTACGTAGCCAATCTAGCGCTTCCTGATCGCCTTTGTGGAGTCCTGATGTTCCTCCACTGAACATTGTTTCCAGGCATTCTTCAACTATGTGCCTAATGGTTTGGGTCTGACCATAGTTGCAGAGCGGTGAGTCCACCATTCCCCATTTGTGCATAAAATACCTACTTGCACCTTCCATGTCCACTTCTTACTCGGTTTAGAGCAGTCCATGCTCCGGGGATATTCGAAACCTGGAACTAATTGAGTTGGATCACTTACTAGGTGGTTATTCAGTACCTACTACTCCACCCTTCCAATGTGTATTCCTTAAGTCTTCTTCTAGGATAAGATAAGATAGTAAAGGATTTTTTATTTTTTTTTTATTTAATAAAAGCCTCGGCATCTAGGGCCATTGGCTACTACAATTTATGGGTTTACAATGAAAGATAATTGCTTAATATTAATATAAAAATTATTTACAAAAGATTGATTAAATTAGATTTGGTTATAAATGTTATCGTGTTTTGGATGTTGGCTGGCTGGAGGGCTTCGGCGAGAATGGGTGGTACTCCTGCTTCCTGTTTTTCTCTATCGAATTGGCGGCATTCTGTGATGATATGTTTGATTGTGAGCTGGGTGCCACAGCTTGTACATATAGGGGGGTCTTCCCTCTTCATCAGGTGTTGGTGAGTTAGCGATGAGTGCCCAATTCGCATTCTGTTGATTGCTGTTTCTGTTTTCCTAGATATGTTCAGTGGAGAGGGCCATGCTAAGGTAGTGTTTTTGATTTCGTTCAGTTTTGTAGAACCTAGTCTCCAAGCCCGAAGCCATATGTTGCTTGTGATTGTTTTAGATAGAGATTTGGCGTCGTGTAGAGTAAAGCCATTGAGTTTAATAGCGTCAGGAGATGTTATTGCTTGGCGAGCATTTTCATCGGCACTCTCGTTTCCCATGATTTGACTGTGGCTGGGGATCCATATCAAGATGATGGAGTATCCGGAATTAGTGAGGTTATGCAGTTGGTTCTGAATTTTTCTGGTGATTTCATTCGGTGTGAAGGGATTTTTGATGCTCCTTAGAGAACTTAGTGAGTCACTTAGAATAGCTGCTTTGAGTATGCGTTTTGTTATGATGAGGTCTAGGGCGAAAGAAATTGCTGTTGCCTCCGCTGTGTACATTGAACAGAAGTTGGGGAGTCTTAGCATTGACACGTGGTCTTTAAATACTACTGCAGCACCAACTCCATTATCCGTTTTAGAGCCGTCGGTGTATATTTCTGTGTGGTCGCAGAGATCGGAAATGATAGAATGCAGGTGTTGTTTGAAGATTATGGGTGGGGTATCATTTTTTGCGAGTTCGCTAAGTTCCCCGTTTACATAGTTGTTGAATAGCCAAGGGGCCATCAGAGAGATTTCGTTTTTAATAACGTCTGAGTGAGGGAAATGGGTATCTTCTAGGGAGTCCGTGATTTGTTTCGATATTTTGAGATTGTTTTGGGTACGTCTAATTGCAAGTAGCATGGTGTTGTGTACCCTCCTGATATCTAGTGGCGCGACTCCGACTATGTTGAGGACGCTGGGAATTGGACTGGAGCGAAAAGCTCCGGTGATTAATCTTAAGCCCGTGTTGTGTACAACGTCTATCATTTTGAGTGCTGATGTCTTAGCTTTTATGAACAGAAAAGAATTGTATTCGAGCTTGGATAAGATTAGTGCTTTGTATATTAGTAATAGGCTGGAAGAATTGCTTCCCCATGATTTGTGAGCGAAGCATTTCAGTGTATTTATTCTTATGAGCGACTCCTTTCGGATAGCTTTGAGATGTGGTATCCATGTGTTTTTCGAGTCGAACAGTATACCTAATATTTTTATGGACTTTTTTATGGGGATTGGTATGTTGTTCATTGTTATAGTGGTGGTGCCAGTATTTCTTTTATTGGTGAAAAAGGTGCACTGGGATTTTTCAACTGAAAATGAGAAGCCTGATACGAGTGTCCAGTCCTGCAGTGCTGTTAGAGTGTCCTGCAAGTATCTTATGGTTGTCTTGGGACTGATACTTCTACAGAAAATGTTGAAGTCATCAGCGAACAGTGTGCATTTTACGGGGGGTGCTATAGCTTGAGGTATATCATTGATTGCTAAAAGAAATAGAGATACCGAAAGGGTGGACCCTTGGGGTACGCCGTTATGTTGTGTGTATATTTTAGACGGTTTGTTGTCGCACCTAACCTGAAAGGTTCTGTCGGTCAGGAAATTCTTTATGAAATTGAATAATTTGTCAATAGATAAGATATTTGATAGGATTTTTAATATGCGAGGACGCCATGCAGTATCGTAAGCTTTGGATATGTCGAGGGCTATGAGGCCCATCACTTGTTTCGTTTCGAGAGTAGAATGTATTTCCGCTTGTATATCATGTAGTGTGTTGCTTGTACTTCTATGTCTTCGAAAGCCGTTCTAGCGAGGGTCGAGCAGATTGTTTTTTTCAAGAAACCATCTAAGTCTGGAGTCGATGATTTTTTCCAATACCTTAACCATGGTATTGAGGAGTGATATTGGTCTATATGATTTGGTTTCGAATTTGTTTTTGTTTGGTTTAAGTATCGGAATGACTATAGAGTGTTTCCATTTTTTAGGTATTATACCGGATGACCATATTTTGTTGAATACCATGACGATTGATTCCAGGGCGGAAGTGGATAGGTTATGGATGAAGCAATACGGTATTCCATCTGGTCCTGGAGCGAGACTAGTGCATTTTGATGTAGCTCTGACCATTTCAGCTAATTGGATTGGGGAGTTAAGTTTTGTCTGCTCATCTAGATTGGTGTTAATGCAGGATGTATAGTGTTGGTTTCTCATGTGAATGTTGTTATTAAGAAACGTTGCATTATAGTTTTCGTCCGAGCTATTGTGGTGGAAGAGTTCGCCAAAGAGATTGGGAATTTCGTCGGGGTCAGTACATAATTCTGTGTCTTTCATGATCTGTATGCGATGATTCTTGGGGTGGCCACGGATTGCCCTTACTCTGCGCCATATTAGGGAAGGGTCCACCTTGGGCCCCAGACTAGAGGTGCACATTTTCCAAGATTTGGCCTTGCTGCTTTTAACAAGGTATCGGGTTTTAGCTCCGAGTTGTTTCAGTTTTATATGGTCTGAGGTGCTTTTAGAAGTTTGGAATGTTTTAAGTGCCATGTTCTTTTTTTTTGATTGCGTCTCTTATTTCATCGCTCCACCAGGAAACTTGGTTCTTCTTATGCGAGTTCGTGGATTTGCCAATTGACATTTCTGCCGCCCTGGTAATGGAATCAGAGATAAACGTGATATCATCGTCAATTGAGGTGGAATCCGACTGGGTGTTCTCCAGCATGAAAGTGTCAACCAGGTTGGAAAAGAATCCCCAGTCTGGGTTTTTTAACAACCATCTGGGAGTAAAAGATGGTGATAGAGTCTTGGTGGATAGCAGGGTCATAAGAATTGGTAGATGATCGCTGTCATATATCTCCTGTAAAACTGACCAAGAAATTCTTTGGGCTAACGAAGAACTTGATATAGATAGGTCAATTGCAGAGAAAGTGCCGTTTGAGGGATTGAGCCTAGTTGGTTGGCCGTTGTTGAGAAGTATTATTGAGTCATTGTCTAGAATTTTTTCGATTGATTTGCCTCGGGCGTCCGTTTTTTCGGACCCCCAATGGACACTATGGCTATTAAAGTCCCCAAATAGAATGAATGGTTTGGGTAGTTGTGTAATGATGTTATCTAGGTCGGATGTTTTGAAGGGTGTTTGGTTTGGAATGTATATGTTGCATATTGTGATTTTTGATTCCAATGTTAACTGGACCGCGATAACTTCAAGGTCTGAATGAATTGGGATTTGTTCGCTGGGGTAGTCAGCGTGAATTAGAGAGGCGACGCCTCCGCTGGCCCGAGTACAGTCTGAGCGGTTGGCATAAAAGATTTTGTAGTTTTTTATACTGGGTATTTTATCGTTTTTTAAGTTCGTTTCTTGAAGACCAATACACATGGGTGCGTATTTTTGTATAATTAATTGTATATCGTGACGTTTTTTGTTAAAACTGTTTATATTCCATTGTATTATGTTTAGGTTCTTCATTGTGGATATTATATTATAAAAGCGATGTTTGACTATTTGTGGATTATTGTTGTTGGGATAAGTGAGAGTCGGTGGGGTCAGCTGGAAGAGACGAGAGAAGTGAGTTGGCTAGTCTCGTTAGTCTATTCTTGATACTTAAGTTATTAATTTTCGGGCGGACCGTGTCGATAATTTCAATCATTTCCATGGATGAGATGTTGAATGTCTTTACGATACTGGAGGGGTTAGGCTCGGAGAGTGTGTTTTCAATGATGTATTTAAATTGATTGAAGTTAATTTTTACGTTTGGGATTTTTTCAAAAGCCATCTTTGCAGGAAGTAGCGCTTCATCTAGTTTCATTATTATCTGCTCGATCGAGTTTATGCGTTTTGTTTTTTTTTGTGGGGGTTGCGGGTTTTTGGCTGATTCTTTTAATTTGGTTTCGAGTGTACCGTTAATGGTCCGAGTCTTTACGATTTCTGTTCGGGATGGTATTGTATCGATTGGGTTTTTCGCGATGGACGAGCTATCCTGACAGCTGGAGCCATGTGTTGATGGTGTGGGTCTTTTATCCTGGGCGGGTGGTTCCTGTGCGACTGGTGGGTTGATTATTGTTACCTTGAGGTTTTCATCAGTATGTGGTATATCCATGGCGATGGGAGTGCTATCAGTGTTTTGAGTTATCTGTTCGTTGGTGTCCATGATATTATTGACCGGAGGTGTGTTTGGGTTGTTGCCGTGGATTGATGTGACATTATATTCTGGTGTATTTTTACAGTGGTTTGAGGTGTAGCCCGTTCGTTTGCACGAAAAGCATGTCACGGTGTCATCAGATAAAAATATACGATATTCCGTTTGATCGAATTGTAATAAAATCGAGCTCGGAATTTTATCACTGTGCTCAGGGTGTATATAGTTGGCGTCTGAAGCTGCCAATGTGACCGAACTCGTCGTTAGAAAAGCCAGCCTTCGTGAACGTAATCGGTGATAGCATTTTAATTGAGAGGTTGTTAATTGCTTTAGCAATTAAATCGTGTGGGATTATCGGTTGGACATTGGATAGTATTATGCGCTTTGCTGGGTTGATAAGGCGGCGATACGGTATTTCGGTGTTGTTTATTGTTATGTAATGTTGTTTGGATAAGATTTGCTCGACGATGTTTTTGTTTGAGAAGTATATACAGAACCTATTGTTCGATACTCGAGATGCGAATTTGATATTATTTGGTGGCATAAGTAGGCTGAATGCTTTAATATACTCTATCTGTGGTACATCTTGGATAGTGTTGAAAATTATAGCTTGGTCTTTTTTCGGGAAGGAGACATTAGCGGTGGTTTCGGCGAAGGTTTTTTGCGTGTTTGGCTGTGGTGAGTTTGGTGTGAAAGGAGGGGGGTTGATATCCGGGTCGTCCGACATGTCGGATGGTCGCGTGAGTGCTATGACTAATTGTTAAGGGGGGCCGTAATTAAAGAGCATACCTTCTTAATCGCAGTGAAGTTCTCGTAGTTGCTATCGGAAGCTAAAAATGCGATAAGCGACTGACGGTAACACACGTGTGTATCGGTCGGCTGTGACACACGTACTGAGTAGTAAAGGATTTGTGTACATATGAATAGGCACAAGACACGAGGTGAATAATACTGCGATGTAATAAAATTTATTTTTTATTTTTATTTTCAGAAGTTCTATATTTGATTACAACCAAGGTGGACAAACCACCTTGATTACAACGATAGTCAGTTCATTCATAAGATAGAGTATTCTTTTTTTAAATCTTTTGATAAAAAACAACCGGGATATAATATTATGATAATTAACCACGGAGAGAAACCTATAGATACTGAGAATCGGTAAAAAAGACCTAGGAAAAAAATGTTATGCCATTTAATTGGAATTTGTACACTTATTACTTTTTAAGATATTAATCTTAATACAATTTATTTTACCCTGTAATTAGCCAATTTAAGTCACTGAAGTCTGAAATGTCTGTTTTAAAAAACATTTTGGGTGAAAACCCTAGTTTAGAGCAAATTAAACAGCATTTGGCATTATATGATGGTAAAGTATTTCCAAAATGTTTCAAGTAGCTATTACTCTTCCAGTAAGTACAGCAACCTGTGAGAGATCATTTTCTGTTATGTGACGTATTAAAACGTGATTACGTACTTGTATGAATCAAGATAGATTTAATAATTTAAGTATTTTGAATATAGAAAATGACATAAGTATCAATAATGAAGACATTTTAAATATTTTTGAAAAAACTGAAAGACGTATACAATTACATTAAAATATATACCCACCTAATTATTTATATATTATGTTCAATTGTGTTACTTATTTAACTACAAATTATTATTATTATTAATTTTTTTTTTAATGAAAAAAATCGGTTTATTTATAAAAATATAAATTTGTATTACTATAATATTAATACTCATGTTATATATGTGTTCTATGTATGATACTTAACTACTTAAGTCAGAAGAAGAAATACAGGTAGATATCCTTAAAAATATGTACTAATGTACATTGTACTAACATATTATAATTTTAAAAAAAATTTCTTGGGGCTTGAGCCCCCCTAAATATTTTTACTATTTGCGCCAACTGGTTTGCGCCATACGGGACTTTTGGGACATCAACAAAATAATTGTTCTTTTTTGGGGGATTCGTAGTTATCAGATAGCCAACCGAACGTATGGATATTGTCATATGTATAGACAAGCTGCCAATAACTTCATCGTGTCTTGGTACCAAAAAAAAAAAAAAAAGGTTTTATCGCCATTCCGTTGCTCGTAGACGCAGCTTAAACTTCGTAAAACCCTGATATCAAAAATCGATTTTTTAACGCAGTCTTTTTGTCAATAGGTACATTGATATTTAGTATCAGGACTTCATGATGATGCATGTCATAGACTATACTATAACCCAGGCCGTATTATTTGTAAAATTTCGGACTGCACACTTCATTTTATTTTCGCTACTGTCTTAGAAAAAGGAATGTATTACATATATATATTTTATATATAAAATTCTCGTGTCACAATGTTAGTTAAAATACTCCTCCCAAACGGTTTGACCGATTTTTATGAAATTTTATATGCATATTCAGTAGGTCTGAGAATCGGCTACTATCTAAGTTTGTATGCTGTGCGATAAGTGGTTCCGGAGTTATCGCCTCTTAAGTGCAAAATATTAATCAAGGTTGGATTTTAAATCTTTTTAAGACATGGTCTCGAGTTCAATTCACGGTAACGGTTGCAATTTTTTTTTCATTTTTTTCAGCTTTTTACTTAGCTATTAGTTTTTACTAATGAATAGGTCTAAACTCAAGGATTATTATAGGCATAGCTAATCTTAGTTTTGTTAACCGAGTTATCTTATTATTATATAAAGGAGAGCGTTTGTTTGTTTGGTCGCACAGCTATATAAAAGATGAATAAATTGTAGGTGATATACTAAGTTCACTGGGTCAAATTTACCTATGAAAAGTATAGCAATAGCAAAGCGTTGCCGGTTCAACTATATACATTTATAAAAAAAAAACAAGTCTTTAGGTCTTACGCACCTCATGGGGTCCGCAGGTGGATTTCCTACCTAATAATTTACTGCTCACATATTTCCGCGATCCAATTCAGTGGATTACCTTGGTGGTTTGGATGCATGTAAATCGCTTGAGGTTAATCTTAACTAAATATTTGCCTCAGGCAACGCTGGGCGGGACAGAATGAGACGGATCAGAATTTTCTAGATAAAACGAATAAAAATACATAATGACTCAAATTGTCCCAAAATAAATTGAATATTGTTGTAACGATATTACTTAGTATATTTTAACCGTTATATTATAAAATAAAATATATTATTCATATATATTTGACATTATTAATTTTTTTTAATGGGCAACGAAGTGCACGGGATCAGCTAGTATTATATATATATAATATAATATATTATAATTTATGTTTATAATAATGTAACAATGCAATTCAATAAAACAACAAAATACAGTTAGTAGCTATGGTATATTATTTAATTTTTGTTTTGTAGACCGTAGTACACACACGTTCAAATCGTAGTGCACACTTGTACATTCGTGGTGCACATAAAAATAGGGCCTGCTATAACCTAACCTACTATAATAGGTACTATAATAAATAATAATATAAACCTACATCGTAACTAGTCTGTGTAACTGTGTTCATGGGGTCTCCTGGTACCAAAACTACTATAGAGTCTTGTACGTTTTTATTATTATATTATTTATTATTTATTCGCAAGTGAGTCATTATATTATCTTTCTCTAGAGTCTAGATCATGGTTCTACCTTTTCCATCTATATATGGAACAGCAACAGCATTAAAATGATTAAACTAATTTTCGGATTAAACTAATTGAACGCATTTTCTCATCATCAACATCGTACTATGTACATAATGTCATAATTTATTAATATCGGAGCTTTACTGAGAAAATTAATGTATTGTTAATGTAAAATCAATCTATGTAAGGTGGTAATGAGGTTGACATAGGTATTTTAAATAATAATATCACAAAACAAATCTATTAAGCAAAATAATATACAAATTAATTTTATTAAGAACATTATAGCTTCAATTAAACACACAAATAAGAATCAAGAGGTAGCAAATAATCTATTATCTAATTCTAATACATAATAATTATAAAAACTTATAATAATTCTAATTTTTTAAAATCTATTATTATTTATTTTTCCTATTATATAAATTACAAATTAAAAAGGAATAAATACAATCGTATATAATATAATATTAATTAATTAAATTAACCTAGTTGAAGAAATGTTTAGATTTCAGATTTCAAAACCTACCTTCTAAGAACTGTACCAATATATTTTCTTTATATTTTATATTTGCTATACCAGATTCACTGTATGGGATATCCCATGCAGACAAATTGGCATGCATTATTTCCATTGATCTCCGGACGTATTTTAACGCTTTATGAATTAAATTCCTATAAATAATGATATTGTAGTTAAAATAATTCACATTTAACAACTAAATCTGGATTAAAGTTAAAATATAATCCAACACTATATTTATAGGTTCCAGGTCAAAATATTTCCTGTTAAAAATATCTCCCATGAAAATATTTTAATAACAACAATTATTAAAATTTTACTGAAGTAAATACATTTTCTAGTAAAGTACATTTTCATAAAGTCGTTTATCATGGTTAGTAATCGCACTTATAATCGTGAAAAAATTATTAGATAATACTACAAATATAATAAATATTAAAATATTTTCATGGGAAATATTTCTATTAGAGATATTTTTAATAGAAGATATTTTGAACAGAGATATTTTTACAGGTCACCATATTTATTAACTTCGAATGATTAACAAGGAAGAATCAGTTCAATAGGTGTAAAATTATATAATCACATATCACGATTACCATTTAAATTTATTATGATTTCAATGTTAGTAATATTAAACTCCCAATCGCATAGTATTTCCAACTTTTTATGTCTACCTATATCAATACCCACTACCCAAGTGCCGCACTTGTCGTCAATATTTTGGCCATAATCATGGAAATAAATTAACTAAGAAGGAATATTTATATGTTATTGTTTATTCAAAAAGTCCTAATTATTAAAAGTCTCTGTTTCAAAATTTAAATAATTATAGATATTGACCTATTTGTACAATAAACAATAAGAAAACAATATATATACTATATACATAAGAAAAAACATTTTATAAAATGTTGTGAATAAAAATTAGAAAATAAATAATAATTTTAATGGGATAAAGAATGAAAATATGAAAATGTAATATTATAAAAACATAATTTTTTAATTAGAAACACCCTAAATTCTAAAATATAAACGTATGGAAATATTAACAAGTCATTACAATATTTACCGGTTCTTTCTCATGTCTAGGTTGTTGACCATTATATCTGACATTTTATCCAATTCGTAAGCAACTTCTAAACTATTTTTGCCAAAACGATCTTCTATTGCTTTAAAACTTCTATCCAAATACATGTAACAAGACTCAAAGTCTCCTTAAATTGCATAATAAAAAAATTAATGAATAAAACTATTTAAATTAGAAATTACTAAAATAAAATTATAAATAATTATAAATACAAAAATAAAAATTATATAAATAATTTTAAAAAAACATTTAACTTTTGGTAAATTTTAAACTTTAATTAATTAATGATCATAATCAATCAAAAAAAAAAAATGTTATCTTCAAAATATTTGAAAATAAGTTCATTGATGTATGCCATAAGTTGGTTTACCTACAAATCTACACAAAACATTTTAAATAGATATCTGTAAACCAATGAATACTTACATAATATTTTTGTAAAAGTATTCAGATATCTAGACAAAATGTTTTTATAATAAATCCTAATCTAATAATTTTTTTTTTTATTAATGAGATTTGAACTAAACATTATGGTAAATCTAATAATTATAATTTGTAATATATGATTATCTTACCAGCTAAAGCAAAACATTTTGCTAAACTATCTTCACATTTAGTAATATTTGAGTTCTTTTGGTTCAAGACGAGAGTGTAAAGTCTTAAGCTCTCAGAAATAGTATATATCGCTTTAAAAACATTACTTGCCTTGAGTTGTTTCATTCCTATTTATTTTTAAAAATCTCTTTAAAATCAATATAAAATATATTAAATTGGGACATATTTTATCATTAAGAGGGTTCTCAACAGTCAACATTTTTTAACCATCAGCACTCAGCACATATCGTTGTAGACTGTAGTAGTTACCAGTAGCAGTATTCATATTTTATTTATATATGGAGTGATTTTTTGAGCATGCTCACCCCCATCATTCTTTTCATTAGAACATTAAAATTTTATTCAAATTATAATTTTTGGAATTTTTTTTTTATATGGATGGTTAAAGTTGGGATTAATTTGTACCAAATATCTAAATTGTTGATTAAACTCTGATTGAAACTTATGAATGATAAAAATTGATGTTATACCAATAACAATTAAACAAAATAGTATGTTTTGGTAAAATTAAAAATTTTTTTTTTATTTATTATTTAGAACAAAATGTATTGAAAACAAACAACATCCATTATCAAGACCTAGCCAAAGGTAATTTTATCCTGAAAAATATTTTTAATCCTCATTCTTTTATGTTGACTAAAGGAATAAATATTAAAATATTATTTATTATGTAAAACACACGTTTTCTATGATCTCAAGTATTTTTCTTTGTATCAGTTCAAATTTAAAATATCCCCATTAATATTATTCATAGTTAAATTAACTGTATAATGTTATTATTAATTTATAATTATTTTGAGTTATTACCTTTATTATAAGTTTTGTCAGCTTTAAGTAATCCTCTCTTAAAATCTAATGTTCTAAATCGTTTGTAACACAAATCGCAATACAAAGTGTCATTAACATCTAAATCTGACAAAGTTGCTGGAATTTCATTATGACATGACAAACATACAAGTCCCTCGACTATTTTAAAAAACATGTCATCTGTATGTGGATCCATGCAAATACAACATTTACAGTCAAAATGATATTGTTCTTTCAATGCAGCCTGTCTCTCAACTAATCGCATGCGTCGAAAATTAGGCCCTACAATTTTAAAAATTATGAACAAGAATATTGTTATTATTATTTATTTATTATTATTCACCATAGCAATTAGTAATTTCTTCTCCTTTGCTTATATCTCGTGATGCTTTAATGACGACATACTTCAGTATATTACTGGAAAGGTTATTTCAATTAAAAAATGATTTAATTAAAAGTTAATTCAACAAATTTACCTTGAAAATATATTTGGGTCACATGAATGATTTAATAAACTTGAAGTAGGAAAAATAGCAGTTCCAATACGTGGTTGAGATTCGTCAATAATTGAAGTTAAAGATCCCGAGTCGTAATCTGACATCATATGAGTTGAAATAGCATTTCCATTACATACTAATCTTGTCATATGGTGTAGCAATTCGTTGCCAATAGAACTCAGCACAAGGTTTGGATTTTTTTCAAAGAAATCGGTTTTCTTTTGCAAATATATGAGCAAAAGAGTGGCAGTCTGAAATAACCAAAATATAAACATTACATTTTTGTTTCTATAAAATGATCACTTAAGTGGAGTAATAAAAATATTTTTAATAACAATGATTACTTTTAAGTCATACTATTGTAGTTATCATTGTAGCTATTAATCTATCATAATACTAATATTGAAAATATTCAATTCTTATAAAATAGATAAATTACCAGACTGTATTGGTATAACTCTAATGATTTGAAATCATCAATATGTGTTAATAGATTGTAAATTTGATCATTATTGCTGTTTGCTTGAGAAGTTTCTAACGTCAAACGTAATGCAAGATGGGCAATACCAATACATTTGAAAATTGATGTTCCCTGTTTACATTCATAACGATGATATGAATTCTTTGCTTCTTGAAGACACTTATCATCACAAAACAAAATTGTGCAACAACCATCACATCTAAAAAAAAGTTTATTTATTTCACTACAATAAACTTTACATCAAATATTAATATTAAGTTGGAAATTTAACATAACTTACGGAATAGAATAATATTTTAATGGTGCACAACAGTTGTAACAAAATGAATCGTAATATTCTGGTAGTAACACAAATGCAAATGGATTTTCAAATATTAAAAGTTCACCATATTCTATTTTTTTCGAAGCAACAAAATGTCTTCCTTTAGCTTCTGTATAACTAAAATAATATTGAAACCACGGTAAATAGCTAAAATGACAATATCTGTAAACAGTTTTTAACCATATTTTCTAACTTAATTTACTTGGAACCATGGTAAAAAAAATGATTATGGGTTCTTAAAGTATAAAACAATAACCATAAAATAAAATTAAAGGTAATTGTATTTAAATAAAATGTATTTATTTTAGTATAAAGTTATAAGTTTCAGTTCAATTAATATTATTTATTTAATTTTTTGAATAGTATAATTTAATTAAGCAGGTAGTCAAACTAGAAGAAAAACCAGTTAATTAGGTAATGGTTGACTAATTTTCATGAAAAAATATACAAATACTTGGTAAATAAAGCCTCAACCTATCTATTACATTATCTAGATAGGTACAAAATAATTATAGGCGCAACTAAACTCTATTTTAGCACCCCCTAGCTACTGTTATAAAACAGCAAAAATAATGTGAGAAAACAGCAGTTTCTTTATTTTATGTAGTATTTTTTTTTATTTTATGTTTTTATTAAAAAACTATTCAAAAAGAGGATTTTCCTAACTTTAACAAGGTATAGTTCAAATTTCAGTTACAAAATGCAATAAATTGCAATAAATGCAATAAATTCTGTACCATGTTCACGCAGTTTTACAAGTATGCAACAAATTAATAATTGGTTGAGGTCTATTTTAAATATTTAAAGGAATGTTGCAAACAACATAAAAACAGAATCAGTGTTAGATAAGTACAGCACAAAAACAAGGAAAATAGTTTTGAAAATGAATTTAAATTATACAACTAAAGTTGTTATATGTTGTAAAATATTAGGTATAATATAAATATTATATTATCATAATAAGACAATTATTTACTTTATAAACACACGGATTAGTGAGATAGGTATACATAATTTTAGCACCCCCTAAAATTTAGGTCTAGTTAGACCTATGAATATAAAATGAACATAAATTCCAAAATAGACTTTTAAGCAATAAATAAAAAATCCAATAAATTAAATTAAGTATAGATAAATATATATAACATTTCTTATGTTATTATTCATAAAACAATCTAAAATGATACAAACAATTTTTTCCAAGAATTATTATTTCAAAATGTATGATTGATATGCTGTTATTGGAGTATATTTTAAGGGGAGGTCATACATATGAGTTGTCTCGGTCTTACGAAGACATGCCGCATAACACAACAAATTTTATGTTCAGGAAAATCCATTTCGCTTTATTATTTTGAATCTTAGAATAAATTGACCAAATATCAAATTCAAAGGTAAGAATTTTAACCAGGGTTCAATGTAGGCTTTTTATGATGTTGCAATTTTAAGACAAGTTTTAACACAAGAGAGTATGATGTCTTTTAAAACATATAAACTTACAAACATTACATTTTTATTAAATATTGTGATATTAGTATAAATGCCATAAATATGTACTTGTACTTACATTGAGGTGTCCAAGGAATATTTACTAAACTAAACTGTTTACAGATATATATTCAATATATTATATATATATAATATAATATATATTTATATATTCAACAATCACTATAATTACCATAACTTCAACTTGGGAGACTTAAATGGAAGAGTTATTTTATTTGTATCCAGTGTTTTTTTTATGAGATCTACCGTGAGCATTTCATTTTTAACAATATCTACATCATTAGAACCATTTTTACCACTATCTGACAAAACTTTGCATTTTTTGATAAATTGATCTATATTAAAATAATGTCAATATTAATAATAAATAGTGTATGTATTATAAAATATTTGTTATATGCCTAACCGTCCAAGGGTATTTTATAAATATTCTTCGATAGTTCTAATATTTTTTTCCAGTTAGTTTTAGCATTTTCAAATTGTTTCAAAGCCATTAAACATTCAATTTTACGTTTTAACAATTTCACAACTAATTGACCTTTATGAACTTCTTTTTCATTAATATCTACATTTTCCAATAGATTTAAACTCGCATCAATATCTTTTAAGCACTCCTGGAATAACATATATTATTTATAAAGTATTTTTTTTTTTTTTTTATAACATAGAATTTCAAATAAACCATACTTGATATTTGTTTAACCTCAGGTACATAGCTGAACGATTAGAAAATGCTAATGTTAATTCTATACTTTTATACGGTGCTAACTGAGCCGCTCTGGTATAAAGCTTACAGCACAACTCCAGCCGATTCATTTTGAATTCTTCATTAGCCGCTAGCCGAGTCTCTTTGGATTTGGTCGAGTTTTTTAGACTGTCATTAAACTTTGAATCATCCAACCATTTTTCCAAACAGCTTCTATGATACAGACATTTACAGCACACAGTAAATTTGATGTATTTATGTCGTAATACAACAGTTGTGAAAAAAAATTAGTACCTGATGAATTCATTTTGCATACAAAGATTTACTTTTTCATTATTGGCAGTATGCATAAATGTTTCCATAAAACTATTATTCATACCGTAATGGGTTAAAATATCCATTATATTTTCCCATCGAATAAATGTGTTAACAGGCATAATTGAAATACCTAAGCAATTTTGAAACTAAAAGAATAATTTAGACAACAATTTTATACGCGTCTATACACAAAGTACAAAGTACAAGTGTTCTTAAGAGTTCACAGATCAAATCATAACACAAAAAGAAAATGGACCAGATGTCCAGATTACAGCTTTTCACTCCATCAATAAAGCGAAAATAATTGATTTTTTTCGAAAATAGTGTTGATAACAAATTCACAACAATTTTTTAACAATTTTTTTTACTATCAACTTTTAAATTATTCTTCCATGTTGTGAGATATAAATGTATTTTTGTAGATATAATATGTCTAGGGTAGAAACTAGAAAGTTGAAACACTAGAAACAAAAAGATTAAGGATAGATAGGTATTAGATAACTAATAATAATAATAATAATATGGCATATTATGTTTAATTATGTTATAATACATTAATACCTATTTATGTTTTATAAGGATTTAATTATTTTAATAAATTATTGATTTTTTTCTTTCGTGTTCATACTTAATTATTTTTGTTTAGATCGAACTAGTTTTCAAATTATTTATTGACACCCATGATTATTTTCTCTACTTGCCCTTCAATACTACAAATTGCCTTTTTCCACTATATGAAGTGTAGTGTAATGAAAAATGGCTTCATATTGTGAGAACATTTTTATTCTTTGCTGTTTTACATGATAATCAATATTTTTAATTTAATTTTGTAGATGATGCAGTTTTTCGAAGAAAAATTACAGAGTCTGCAAGCACAGATGAACGGAATAGACCTAGTGAAAATAAGAGAGGACGGTGGGATCAACCAGATGCCCAAAAAATTAATTCTGATGATCAATGGGAACGAATAGTTGAACGAGCTAGAAATCTAAGAAGGTTTGTACCATATAGACATAATTTTTTTACAATAAACTTAAATTTTAATATTATAGCTTACTAATACAATATTATATTCAGCGATGCACAGTTTACTGACATCCATGGGGATAAACCAGCGTCCTTAATAGACTTGCCAATTGATGCAAATATTTCTTCCAATAAACCACCCGTACCAGTTAGAACATCTCCTTTGTGGAATGAAATTATGCCTCAATTCAACCCATTTAATTTAATTAACCCAATGAATGTAATGGATTCTGCAATGTTCATGGGACAAGTTAGTACAAAATTACATTTTTTAGAAAGCAATATTTCATGTGTAATTTTTTTAGTATGGTGTCATGGGTGGAATGCTAACACCCTCTTCAATGATTGTTAATCATACGACACCAAGAGCACCTGACTCAAATGTCATTCAAACAGACAAACGAATTATACAACTAGAACTTTGCACATTATACCCACCTCCTGCAAACGCTCCTACGCCAACTTCTAGAGAAAGGCCTCCAGGTTGTAGAACCGTATTTGTTGGAGGTTTACCAGACAGCATTACTGAAGATATAATGAAATCAATTTTTACCAACTATGGGGAAATATTGACAATTCGTTTAAGTAATAGAAAATTTTGTCACATACGTTTTGAGAATGAGTGCTCTGTTGATCTTGCATTAGAACTCTCAGGTAAAACAATGTCTTTGCATTTATTGATCATTGAATAGGTTCAGTTGACATTTCAAGAATATAAATATTAATAACTACATACATATTATTCTCAGGATATCGATTAGTGATGAAAGGACAAGAGCTGGTATCTGCATCACGTTTACATGTAGATTATGCTCAAGCCCGTGATGACCAGTATGAATGGGAAATGAAAAAAAGACATTTAATGCGTGAAGAAAGACGTTTACAACAAACTCGATCAAATCCTCCTCCATCTCCTCCTTTAATACCACATTTCACTGAAGCTAAAGCTTTATCCGTCAGTGAAGAAATCAAGGGTAATTAGTAATTATTTCATAAGATTTTATAGTTGATTTACATTTTCTATTATTAGTTACAAATATTCATACTTATAATTGTTATTTTACAGCTGATACATCATTTTTAAATGCTGTACAAGTAGTAATTACGTGGTTAGAACGGGGAGATTGTAACAAACGTAATGTGAATATATTTTATTCAATAATTCAATCGACCAACTCCCATGTACGGCGTTTACTATCAGAAAAAAACCAATTTGAAGAAGAACTTCAAAATCTCAAAGACCTTACTAAACGCCGCATGCAAGCAATTTTATTGCAATGTAAGCATAATATTACTCTAATAATTACAATAATATACTAGTTTATTTCGGTTATAAGAAAACTTCTAACCATTGACCTTGTTAGAATAACGACTGATGACAAGAGTCAAAACTAAGAAGAAAAAGTAAATAACATAGCCTGTAACATGCTAAAAAAACAAAAACATAATTACAATAAGAGCTATTTTTAGTTGCATGACAGGTTTCATAATTTTCTTTTTTTTATAATAATTAGATTCAGGTATTTGGTTTTTTATTTATTTGGTTCAGCTTAAAATATTCAAGGTTCATATTACAAATATTATGATTTCATATTGTGCATTTGTCAAGGTTAGTATTGCTTATGAAGTTATGACTGAAGAATAAAATTTAGTACATCTATGATATTAAAGTAATGATGAATATAAATACATTGATTTAATTAAGACACAAAATAACCAAAGTTATTGAATAGAGGTTTGTGAACATTGGAAGTTGGAACTACATTTTCGTAGTCTATTTCCAAATAGTTTGAATATGTTATTGATATTTCAGAAACTATTATTTCACTTCCCAATTTTTAAAGGTAAGTATGATATGGGGTCAAGGTTTTAATTATGTTAAGGTATTATTTTGATGGTGGTAAGAAAAGGAATAATTTGTTAAACAATCCAATTTTATCCCTAAAATTCTTGTAATTTCATATTCAGATGACCTTTTTAAAAATAATACATGCAAGTTCTTTACTACATAAACATAGTTCTTATAATATTAAGTTAAAGAGAAAGAAATAAGATGATAAAAACCGTTTTAATACAACTATAAATAATAAGTCAATTTTCTTGAATATTAAAATTTAAATTTTTTCAAACAAAAAAATAATTTCTAAACCTTTTACATTATTTGTTAAAATTATGAAGTATGTAATTATTTTTTTAAATAAAGTTATACTTATAACTTATTATCAAAAATTTCTTGTATATATATTCATACTCAGACAAAATTAATTACAATACTACGGCGTAATATATTTTCCAATAAACAACTAAGATATCGGATTTATAAAAACATTACTTCCTTTTTTTTTTTTTCTTAATATGTTAACCGCCTGTGTTATTGTCCTTGTATAAAGTCACCCAGATCGAGAAAGTGTTTACTTCTGCGTCGCACAAGAAGGTTTGGGATCATTTCACAAAGGCGCAGCGAAAGAACATTGAGACATGGAAGAAGCAGGCAATGGTAGGTTTTATGCTAACTAAAACAGACAACAAACAAATAAAATAGCTTTTGCTTAATTTAGTTACTTAAAATATACACTGCCTATCTATAATGAAATATGGAGATTGTTTGTTTACAATTTATACTAAATACTTAACTATCATAATATGTTGCTTACATAATAGCTATCGCTTAACATTTACAAGTATTTACATATTATTTAATTGAGTTGTGAATTTTGATGGTTATTATTTATATTAATGCATGATAATATAAAATATAAACCATTTTTAATTTGCATGTCGATGTCCACTGTGTGCTATAATATTTTATGAGTATAATTAACAGGAATTTGTATTGTACCAAATAATTTAGGTAGGTGTTATATTTTATTTGTTTACCTTGAGTTTTTAATGATTGATGTGGAAATTAGGGATCGCGCGTAATATATATGTTTACCTACAAATTTGTAATGTACCTGCTACAACAAAAGTATATACATACAAACCATTCAATTTTTTTTAATTTAATATGTTTCATTTTTATGATTTAATTAATTGTTTTAAATATTTAGGCTTTATCCAAATTGGGTATTGATGATGAAGATGAAATGATTGGTGGAGATGAAATGGATCTATCTGATGATGAAAGTAATTTGAAAAAAACAAAAACAAAAACTGATCCTATACAGTTACAGGTTATTTGAATCTTATTATTAGTTATTTTATATTCATATAAATTATGATTCATACTTAATTATTTAGTACCTATTCATAATTTAACATGTACCTACATACTTTTCTTGGTAGGATGAAAATGATCACCTCAAATGTGAACTGGAAGCTTATAAAAATGAAATAGGAATGATGAAAGCTAGTTTACAAACTTCTGACCAAAAAGATATTCAAATAAATTATTTACAACAACAGTTATTATCTACTCGTCAAGTAAATATATTTATTTTTATTTTTTTATTCACATTTATTTTCCTTTATGGTAAAACATTTTTATTATATTTTATATTCAAATTCATTGTGTTCTAGTAGAAATAAAGAAGTTTTATGTTTTTGTAAGTTACATGTAATACTAATGTAATACCTACAAAGATTCATGTTTATATTTTATTATTGTGGAATTTTAGTTTTTTATTTATTTCAACCTTTTTATGTTTAATTTTCTTTCCAATTTAATATTTTGTAAAAATAAGTAATTCATATACTATTTAGTATTTAATTTAAAAATTGAGCAACATTCCTCTATACAAACTTACACCTTCTTCAAAATGAAATTGAAATAGATATTATGGATATTATTAATATCTTTTTAAATCTATCAAAATTGGTTTTTTTATGGGAAAAAATGTTTTTAAATATTTTATCTCTAAACATAATTGACTAATCAAATTAATATTTAATAGGAGTTAAATGTTCTTACTGAAAAATGTTCTGATGCTCAAAAGTCCAATTCCAGTTCAATAGATGACCAGTTAATACTAAACTATACAACGAAAGAAACAAACAATGGATCAAATCATTTTTCTGGTCATCAAATAAAATTACTTGGTAGGTACAAATTTTAACTTGCATAAAAAGTATTATTAATAATCCTCATTTTGTGGTGCTGAAATAAAATTACATTTTATACTTAATTAAATTAAGAAACATACCTGGAAGTCACCAGTTTTTGTCAGGCAGTTGTTATGCAATAACAGAGTCAACTATTTGTATACCTGCCATATGCAATGAACACAATCTTGTGCTAAAAAGTTTGCCTCCAAATATGGTTCTTAATTTGAATAAAGCTTATAATGTATTTTTAATTGTAAAGATAGCATTGAAGTTCTACTATGATAGTAAATACTTTTTAAAATATTCATTAAAGGCTGTGTTATTGTTTTGATCAATGTGCAATTAATAGCAAGTTCGTATTCTTAAAAAATATTAGGGTTGGGTTCTTGAACTCCTCTCATATACTTTGAACTATTAGTAATTCAAACAGTAAATTTCGAGAAAATTTCAAATTTAAATTCTGACATCTCAAACAGTTTGAATAATTTGAGCAAATCAAGTTTGAATTGTTTAAGTAAGACGCATATTAATTTTCATTTTTTTTTTTGTTAAATGTGAACACTGTTTTACTTCTATTATATTAAAAAAAAAATTTAATTCAACAAAGTTAAAATAATATTCAACTTTGTGTTGAATAGTTTGTGTTCATGACAACTTGAGTTTGACCCATACCTAAAAAATATGTTTAGCTGAATGATTATTTTTGTGTAAAATGTATTTTATCATGTACAGGTCATATTGCAATATATTTAAGTATTCATCCTTTTGGAATAAGTGTTGAAAGTGTTGTAAACTATATCAAAAATGTTGATAAAAACGTCACTTCTCAACAAGTAGAAAATCTTCTAGTCACCAACCAAATATTATTTGAAAATTTCAAACACGAAGATTCATCACTATGGAAATTAGTCAATTTTAGTTAACTATGATATTATAAAGTACTTGATTATTGTCATTTGTAATAATTTGTTGTTTTTGCATTTTTCACTTTACTAGTGGTTTACATAATTTATATGAAAAAGTTGCTTTATAATTTGTAATTTATTCTTTAGGTTGTTATTATTAACTACTTTCTTTATATCAATTATTCTTTCAAGCTAATTACAAAATTTAATTTGTTTTAAAAACATAATACGACTAATTTATATTGTTATTTAACATAATATTATTTTGCTAATTATTATCTTTTTCTACATATTGATTTTGTAAAATTTTACTATTCTTACAAAACATTTTACTATGATTATTAATAACTTTATATGAAATTGATCATTTGTTCACTCTTTTATTTTATTTAAATTGTATAAAATATATTTTAATATAAGTAGTAATATACATATTGTAGAGTTCATAATAAGTATTACTAATACAGAGTTTTGATCCAAATATGCATATATATTTTTAAATCTTAATCAAAATCTAGTTGAATGTTTTAATACCTGTTGATATGTTTACAGATTTGGACAAAGATTTTAAACTTTTTTGCATAATACAAATTTTAAAATTTTTTGAGCTGTGTAGGTACAGTAGGAAAATCCTAAAACCCAGAGCGGGACGGGACGGGCAACTGTCAATTGCGGCTCAATGTATCTTTTTAATATAAATCGCGCCCTAGGTATTTTTTTGCAAATGTAAATTGCGTCCTGGATATTTTTTATATTAAAATGGATGGTTCAAATTTATAACCAATATTTACCTTCTCATTTATCAGACATTTTATTAGGACTGTTAGTATTACTGTTGCAATATTGTTATGGTTAAAAATATTGGTTTTTTTTTGTAATCACCTTTTAATTAAAACTTAGTTTATTAATTTATTATAAGTCTAAGTCTATATTTAAGCAGGTAAACATTTGAATGACAGTTGACTCACAAATTCAATTTGAGTTATTATTTTAGTTTCTAATTCTTCCATTTCTTTTTAAATATATCCTGTTTTAATCGTTCTTCTGTTTCTGGTGCTCTGACCCTGTATGTTATGTAAGCATCACTGAATATTTTTTTTTAATTTCTATAAAATTAAAGATACTTGGGTGAGAAATGTAAGAACTTACATATGTTGTTATCGGGACACAACTTAACATATTATAACGTACGTAGTACAATAATAAATGTAAATGATTCAAATACCCACAGATATTATAAGTTTTCGTTTGAATATCTAATTGGGCTGTCATATAGTATGCAGTCTACTGGTGAATTTACGAGTATAGTATGCGGTCTACCGATGATTTACAAATATAGTATGCGGTCTACCGCAAATAAATAAATTAAAAATTATATCATAATATTATAGTATAATTTATTATTGTAATAATAATACCTAGAAAAAAATTAATAATTAAAAATTTGTTTGTCAAAAAAATTGTTGTCAATTAATATAAATAAATATAATGTAATATGTTATACAAAAACTACCGCCATATCTCTCAAAAATGAATTAAATAAATCTGATTTATTTATTCCACGCCACCATGTTTCCATGAGATACCTGCAATAATATGTATCATTGTATCATACCTACGTATTACCTTAAATTTATTATACATAACTTATAATAATTTTACCTATAATAGTATAAAATATAAATTGTGGTGTCGCTCAATAAATGACATACTGAGCTATTGAGCCCATACTTTTACAAAATGTCAAAGTATTGTTATCTGTGTATAAAGCAATAAAGATAAAGTGTTGATCAAAGAAAAATATTGAAGTGCATCTATTAAAAATAAACTTAAGCCTATGTAAAAACCACAGGTAGACCACATCCTACGCAGCGGCCGGTAGAACGCGTTTGACTCATATAGCAATATGACAGCCTCTAATTGTATCTAAATTTAAACTAAAAATCTATATAAAAAAAGTTTAAAAGTAGCTGCTAAAATAAAAAAGCTCTGCTGTACAGTTTACTGTATAGCTGTCAAATGGACTACTGTAGTGGATATGTTAAATTTGAATTCAATGATACAAAATCATTGTACACGAAAAGCGGTTTATCGACTTGTCAGCCTTCATTACTAAGTATATTTCTTAAGATATTATTAATATTAAAGTACCTACATAATTAATTTTACTAGGTATCTATAAAACAGTGAGCTGAATTAATTTTTGCCGAAAACATTGCATTTGAAAATGTCATTGTGTGTATAAATTATAATAATATACTTTAAATGTTTCAGGTAGGTACCCACAAATTATATTTATAAATTATAACAAAATAACTAACATCGTTGTTCTTTGTTTAAATACCTAGGTATCTAATTTTGTCCAAATTTGAATTTAAAATGTCTATAAAAAATAACCATGTTAATATTTTTTTTTACATTTTTTTGTTACACTCACCTATAAAATTGAATATTTTATACATTTTAACTACAAAATAATTGTCTTATGTTCGATATTTTGGTCTAAATTGCACTTAAAATGCCTGTAAAAAATGTGTGCCTATGTAACTTCAATAATTTCCAACTGCTTCATAGTTCATACTTCTGACTTTACAACTGATCAACATTTAACATAAGGAGCCAAGGAGGTCGTACCTACGTAACCTATATTTGAAATTTTTTGGTTTTTTTTAAATGCATGTCGATAAAAATATTTTTATTCGGTCGAAAACCTTTAAAATTTAATACGAGATTCCTCATAACTCATAAGTAGGTAGGTAGTTTAATAGTTCATTGGGATTTGGAATCAAGAAATTTAAATCTAAAAAATCGTAGTCTTTTATTACTCTCCTGTTCCTGTTTTATATTGTTGTATTTTTTGCTAATAAGCTGCTAATTAACTCTGTTTAATTTAGTAGACCTCAGTTTGAATTTAATTTATAGCGCACTCAGCGAACGAAACTGCACTGAAACAGTTGTTTAGTGATCAAATGTTGTTAAGGCTATAGTATTATTACTTATTAGGTACAATTTTAAACAGATCTTTGTAGACATATACTGGACATAAATAATTTTGAGTAAGTGTTCCCCTAATTGTGTATTATAAAACTGTGATCAAAAAGTGCTATAATATTCTTGGGCAAAAAGGGAAAGTAGTTTTAAAATATTTGGGCAAAAAGCGAAAGGTCATTTTTGGGCGAATGGGGTCTTGCCCTTATCACGAAGTCATGACAAGAGTCGTTCTTTCATATCGTCGGCTTAAGGCAAAAACTCACCAACGGCAAAACAGCTCAATATTTCGTAAGTCAGCACTCAGCAGTGTTGTGCACAGATAAACTAAAAATTATCTATAAAAGATAACAGATAAAATGAAAAATAATTTACAGATAAAAGCTAAGATAATCTCGTTTTTATCTAGATAAAAAAAACTGATAGTTATATATACGATATACCTAGTTTTTAGGTTTTTAAAAACTTTATAAATTAAATTATAATATTTACGCATACTTATCAACTTATATTTTAGATTATTTATTATAATATATAAAACACAATACAGATTAAATAAATGAATTTAAATAAGAAAAAATAATGTTTAATACTTATTCATAATATGAAAATATTAAACATTTTGAATTATCTTTACACTTCATTTTATTGTTTAATTAATTTTAAACACAATTCGTTGTAATAAAATCACATTAATCAAAATCACGGTCTAATCTTAACATATAAGCGGTTAAATCTCCTAACCTCTTTACTTTTTAAAAATGTTATAAAATATTTTCATTACAAATGTATTTATGCGTGAAGACGTGAAGAAACCATTTAATTTTCTTTTGAACCGAAAAAATACATATTAACACCATCTCCAAAAAAAAAATAATAATACCTAATTAATAAAAAAATAATAATAATAATAATTAATAAAAATAATAGTTATAATATAATATAATTATTATTATATAATAATTTATACATTAAAAACTACTAAATACTTAAAAGGTAGGTTAATACATTAGGTTTAATATACATAAAAAGCTACTTCAAAAAATTTTTTTTCGTTTTTTTTTGTTTAGAAAAGTCTAAAATTAATTTTTCGGTCGTTTTCTATTAAATATAAAAATAATTCTTTAATTGTTTTCATCTTAGTGTTTTTATAAATTCTTTTAAAGATAGAACTTGACTAGTTAAATCAGGAATTATGTCAGATTTGTAAAATTCAATAAAATTGAATCAAATATGGTGGCAATTAAAAATTAAAAGTACTTGATACTGTTTTATCTCCTATAAAACGATCTCCGAGTTGAAATAAAGTTATGATAAAAGTTGGATACGAACGAAACACTGTACACGATAGTACAATAGTATGACATACTGTCAAAGGTCAAACAGTAATACAATGTCTACTTACGAGTAGTATTTCAACCACGTCAGAGGCAAATTACTTTTTACATCTTATTCTTATAGAAACCATAACATAATTTATTAGATATATAAGTAAACGAGTACTCCTCGTATGTCTATTATAGGTATAACTTTTATGTTGAAGCATAATTTTCTTTTATTTAATTTATAGATAATAATTAACAATACGTATGTGACATGAAATATTAGGTACCTACCTACCTATGTTTACGTGATTACTCATAATAAATTTGAAAATAAAAAAATAATATCAATCACTTAATACAATTATTGTACGTATAACGTAACTTAAATTTTATAATTTATGCATTTTTAAATCTCAATTAAAGAATATATTAATGAATAATATTGAAAAAGTATATATAGATGCCAATAGTTGACAAAAATAAAAATAAAAAGTTTGAAAATGAAATCAACAACTGACCTAACATAACCATTAAATTGTGAATAATTGATATTTATTTAAATTGTATGCCTTTGAAAATGATAAAAAATGTTCTCTAAAAAGTTTCATAAAGTACAAATCGTATGATTTAGCGTCGCACTTTATCTAGAAAGTAAAATGACAAAAAGATAAATGTAATATTTTAAATGTAATGTATGTATTTAAAATTTGATTTTCATTTATCGAAGTACTCCATAAAATATTTTGTTGGAAATAAAGAATTCAAAATGAATGTTGTTCTTAAAAATTGTAAAAAATAAATTTTTTCTAGCGAAATGTTTTTGAAATATTGAGTTGGTTATGTTAAACGGATCATCCAGTATTATGAAGTATTTGTATTATATTTGTGAATTATTTTTAATAGTTTTTTTTTAAGACACGTTTAAGTTATATTTTTCTCCAAGTTAGGATACCAAGTTAATTTTTCCAGCATGATTGTACGAACGTATTAATTCTTATAATTCTTATGTGGTACCCATAATTTATTAAGTTTATTAAATTTATCATACTATTAAGATTTAAAAGTTTCTATCACAATGGATTATTTCTAATATATAATTTCTAACATAAACCGTGGTTGTACGGCACTGACAACTTGATAATTAATTATAAGCCCCTACGCATAAATCATTAATACTTATTACTTTTACATCCAATCATTCCTACTTTTCTACTTTTAAGTTTAATATTTTAACCACAGTTAATGTCAAATTTCAACAATCAACAGCTTCTTCAACTTGATGACACTTAATTCAATACTTAACCGACAATACCAACTGCGGTTTTAGACTCGTTTATACTCGCCTATAATAAGTCAAGGTTTGTGAACCTACTAAAACGCAGTATCAGCCAAAGAGTCGAGTGAGCTTTGCAATTCTAGATCCTTTCTTACGTATTCGAAATTGTTAACCTAACTGTTCGTCTTTACACTTCTTCTCCCTTACTCTCACAACAGTAACCTTTACCTTATACATCCATATGTTATGTATTCTGTCAATCCACTTCTTTTTCCATCTTTCCACCCCCCCCCCTCCATCACACTAAATTTACTTCCACAGCTACACTCACTTTCCCTATCATACCTACACTATACCCATTCTCCTCTATTCATCTCAGTCTCTCTTACAGGTCATCGTACCTGATAATTAGAGAAAACGTTTAAATATCACTGAGGCATTTTTAGACCTGACTAATTACCTTATTTTTTTCATAGCTTCATTGATAGTCGGAATAGCGTTATACCTGCAGTTATAATACAAATAGTTGAAATGTTACATGCAATACGTGTCCCCTGATCGGTTTAAAATATTAAAAGAAAATCTTATAGCCATACACATATAGAAAAAAATATATATAGCCCTGCCTAACATATCGAATCTATACTCCGTAGGTACTTTTATATGAAAAAAAGTTTATTTAAAATGGGTGGCACGAATTTTAAGCCCAGGAGGTACACAATTTCTAAATACAGCTATGCCTGTACTTTTTTGTGAAAATATTATAATAAATTTACTGTATATAAGGTAACCGATAAAAGAAAAAAATTAAAATATTATGAATAATATTGAATTTAAAATTAAATTAGAACAGAAATGTTTTAAATATTAATCGATTGAAAAAAATTTTAAATATTTCTATGCTCAAAAATATTAATTATTGTTTTTACGGGACATAAGAACTTCCACGGGCATGTATAACTCTATTTATTCAAGTATATGTTATTATTATACTATACGTCTCTACGACCTGGGCTCGGTGAAACAACGATGACGCGACTTTTATGCTGCTCAAATGAATGCATTTTTTCCAAAAGAATACTTCAATACAAATTACAAACTTATTTAAACATCTTCCATTCCGGCAAAACCTGTGCCGTACACACACGCCGACGTGAAAAAAAACGGCTCTGAAATGAGAATTTTGTGATTTATAAAAAATAAAACCGAACGGAACTGAATAATTATTTGTTCATTGAAATTTTAGAATCGTTAATGACGTGATTAATAACGTGTCTATACGTCACCGTCATCATTTGCAACGATTGCCAATTGACATAGATGACAGATATTATACTTATTTTCACGTAAATATGAAAAATACAAAGCTATAATAATATAATACAACTATCGATATCCGACTTGGAATTTATGTTGAAGTCGGATGAAATAGCCAAATTTTATACCAAACATGTTCGTATTCACATTTTTTTTAATCAAAATGTGATATGACAATAACCAAAATAGTTAATAGTTTTTTAATAACTAGTTTAATTTATTTTTTTCTCCTCCATTTTGTTTTTGTTTTAGTTGAGAAGGGTTTTAAATATAGAAATCTGACGACTTAGGTATACATTTAAAAAAAACTTTTCAAAAAGTTGCCAACCAAAAAAATTTTGGTTTAACCTTCAAGATACATGTTTGTATTTATACCTATATTTCTACGATTAAAAAGCTCCCATTTTTCTGTTCTCGACAAATATGTGGTAATAAAATATTGGCCAAAACCAACAGTATCTTCATCACTTTTTAGTTGATTAGTTATTGAAGATAGTTCTTTATCGAGATTCTATTTTCATCAATTTCATATAATAAGGCTTTTAATGTCTTGAAAACTAAAATATTTTTGTCCTGGGATTTTATTTTTGAAAGATTTTTACTTCAATTTCTTAACACATGCCATGTACATAAACTGCTTAGGAGTGGGGCCCATTATAGAATTCCATGCATTGTAAAATGCTGGCTCATCATCTGACATAAATACTGATGGTTTAATAATTCCTATTGAACTGCTTACAGATTCAAAAAACAACAAATAAGTAGCTGTACCTATCTGATTTGTTGCTGAAACAAAATGCCACTGGAATACCATTGTCATACTCATTCACAACAAGCAAAGTATAAAGTTGAAAGTCGTAACTATTCAACCCATGAGTTCCATCAATGCATATCTTGTTGTTACCAAATTGTAATTGAATCTCAGCTTGAAAATTGGTCATTATTACAAGAAAAAAGTCATCTTTTGATAAATTTGTTTTTAGAGTCTTCCTGTCCTTGATGTTTAAAGTATAAAAATGGATTTTTTTCCATCTTTTTGTTGTTTCATTTGTTCTACTCATAGTTGAACACTTATAAAGTCATTTTCATGTCGCTTAATTGAATTGTTATAATCTCTTCTGATATTGTATGAATCACGTTTTTCTAATAAATGAATTCGTTTGAAATCTGTCCCAACTCCCAACTACTATTTCTCTAAATTCTAATATCATTCAGAACCCTTTGAACGGGTACACCAAGAGCTAATTTACCTAACAAAATATTTTTAATTAATATACGAATGGAGACCTAACCATTTACAATTGGTTTTGAATTATTTTGTTAAGTTTCAAAGTCCCGAGTAATAATTTTTCATAGAAACTCATAATATTAAATGACACCGGTATTACGTAGTGTATCCATTATTAAAATACCTTGTGGTCGTCCTACATTACATCGGATTAATATTATTGCTATTGCTTTCAAAAGTCATAATGTAATCGGATCATAATGTATTTTGTAAGGCAGTAAAAATTCAAAATTGTTTTATGATAAGAATTATATTTGGTGTAGTGACGCCATAGATCAGCGGTTCCCAAACTTTTTTTTCCACGGTGCCCTTTTAGGGGCTCCAAGCATAGATATATAGCAGGATATATATATATATATATATCAATCCACCTTGCTTTTAGAAAAATATAATCTTAGATCATATACTATAGAATACAGGGTGTTTCTGAAATGGTTGAGGAAACTAGTATATGCGTACTCAGTGTGATGACCCGATGATGATTTTTTTGAAATTTTTTTTCTATGTTCAACGAGCCGGCTCGTTTTTTGACGACTAGTGCGCGCTCCAGTGTAGTATATACATCTCGATGGCCACGGACTATAGATAGTATTGTTCTATGATACCACGGTCTTAGAAGATATTTTAAAAATTAAAAATATATAGTATAGTATAGTATAGTACTATTGTTCTATGGTACTATAGTATATACCAAGGTGGATTGATATCAATATACATATCGATGTACGAATATAACAAACACGGCCATTGCGATATTTCGTACTCCATGATTAGGTCACAGAATAGATTAAAGCAGAATGGAAACTCTCGCCGCCCAAAAATATGGTCCGCCATATTGAAAGGGCTCATCAGTTTTCCCATATAGCAAAAAAAAATGTCTATACTATTTATGTGTTTTTTGGCTACACTGTTTATCATAATTTTTATTTTTTATATGAAATTTTTAATTTTTTTTTTCTATCTGTCACCACAATTAAGGGCAGTAAAAGTGTTCCAATTTTCTTCATCAGCATCTTTTCTGATAGGAAAGTTGATGTAATTGGTACTCGGGGGGTCTAAAGTCAAAATTTCTCAATAGTTTTTAATCGCGTCGGGGACAACTAAAAAAAAATTCAAGGAATAAACGGAAATTTTTACGCAAAGCCAATTTTTGATAAAATTAATTTTTATTTTTGGTGAAACAGAAGAAATAATGACTGTAAATACATGTACATTTCACAAAATGTTTATATAAGCAATTTCTATATATACACAATACAATTTTCAATATGTTTTGACTTTTTTTGAGCTATTTATAAACATGATTAATTTTCGATTTTTTTTTTTTTTGATTTTTTTTTTGTTATTGTATTGTATTATATTATTTGGTCTGTCAAAAAAATTGAAAAAGTAATACAATGTTCTTCATAACTTGCTGTACGTAAAAATTTAAAAAAAAAGTTGAGCGTATGTCTCTAATAGTTTTTATATAGGTAAGCGTCTAAAGTTAACATTTCGACACAATATGTATAAATCACGAAATTCTGCAATTTTTTTTTATTATAAAATTCTACACAAGATTCTCTATATGTTTTTCGACCTTTATAAAAACGAAAAAGTTTACCGGACACTCAAACTAATTTTTTATGAGCGTTTGAAATTGGATGTTCCCTAGTTTTTTCCGGGAACGATTTTCTTATTTTAATGTAATTCAAAAGGAATTACCGTAGACATTTGAAAATTTGTTCAGATTACCAATTTATATATGAACCAAAAAAAATTAAAAAAGATTTCGTTAATTTTTGAGCTAATTAAAAAAAAAACCTTAGAAATTTTTGGTTTTTCCACATTTTTTTTCTTTAGTTATCGATAAACAAAATGTTGTTCCGACAAATTTTTTGAAAATGTAATACAAGATTCTTCATAAGTTGTTTAAATAATAATACACCAAAAATAATACAATTGATAATACAATTTTTTATAAGCATTTAAACTTCAAATTTTGGCTGAAATTCATCATCGGACATTTGCAAATTGTTTTGTAGTTAACAATTTATAAAATATTCAGTTTTTATAACTAAGGATTGTGAAAATTTAAAACAAGGTTTTACGTCAGTATAGTAGGTATAGATTATAGAGTGTAACCAAAAAATCAAAAAGATATATTATAATTATAATTTTTTATAGACATTTTAAGTTAAAATTTGGGTATCAGAATATCGAGCATTTGCAAATTATTTTGTGGTTAAAAATTCATAAGAATTTTCTATTTATATTTAAGATTTTAAAATTCAACACAAGATTTTCTATAAGTTTTTCTATCTTTCTAAAAAAAATGTACCGGAAAGTCCAATTAATTTTTTAAGAGCTTTTGAAATTATTAATAATGGCAATATAAATATAAACGTATGAATTTCATTAAAGGTTGTTTAATCTCAATTTCCGGATTGCAAATGCTTCATACTTCTTTAAACCAACCAAATGATCTTAACTATGTCCTATATACTGGCAGAATAAATCGGGATTGTTTAGAAAATGTATTTTGTACTTTCCGCCAACAAAAAGGCAATAATTTTAATCCAACTCCCATTCAATTAACCTGGGCTTTTAAAAAAATATTTTGTTTAAATCATTTTCAAACTTCCCCTAGTGTTAATTGCATTGAGGATTTAGATCAAATACTTTGCTCAAAAGTAGCGAGTGATGAATTTCTAGATATACTTGAACCAGTAAAAAATCCTTTTGAATTTAAACCCATTAGTATCGGTACAGTTGACTATAGAAACTTAGAATTACCAGAGAGGAACACGTTTACATATGTCTGTGGATATATTATGAAGAAGTGCTTGGAGAAGCACACATGTCAGATTTGTGTTGATTATGCTCGTCATCAGAAACAGTTAAACTGTTAAAGCAGTCTCTTCACTTATCTTTCCTCAAAGCATATCGCACAAGAGACAACTTTACATTTGGAAATTTGATGATACCTCATGATGAATTTTACAATTTTATTTATGAGTTGGAAAATATTTTTATACAGTTATTTCCATCCATTTCTTTGGAAAACGGTATTGGTTCAAAGTTAAGACTTCACTTTAGTAATGTTCCTTTTAGTCATCCTTGTACACTTTTTGACAAATCTTTTTTATTAAATTTATACATTAGGTTCAGCATTTTTACAGCAGTTAAATTTTTAAATAAATCTTTAGTTTCTGAGAAAAAATTAAAAAATAGAAAATTAACTATTTTATCCCATTTATAATATTTCATTTGTTATTATTACTATTTATTTATTTATGTTTTAGGTGTTTGAGCATTAAACCTGTTACCTGTAACACCTTGTCAATTATATTTAATAGTTTGTTCTTATTATTATTATTAATATTTGTATATATGTTATAATAACTCTCTTTTATTTTGTATATTTATAACTAATTATGTAACTAGTAATCAAGTTAACCACTATAAGGATTTCTTAAATTTTTTAATATTTTAAAAGCCTTAGTAACTGGCTCATTACCGTATATTAATAATATTTAAGTTAATATTCACACTTAGACTTTTTAAATAATGTATTTTGTTTATATTATGTCTTTATCTTAGAGTAATGGTTTGTTCCACTAATAAACTGAAATGTATGAAAAATGTAATTATATTTAAATGTTTATTTAATTTTTTATATTAGTACCTATACATCCAAAATATAAAAATGTTTATTATTGCATAAACTATAGTCAAACAAAAACAGTTTTCTTTTTAATAGCTTCTTTCTATATAAAAGAAGTTACTACTTCAATTTTTTTAAATGTTGTAAAATGTTTTAAATACTTAAATAGTTATTTGAATGAGTTATTTAGTTTATACTATTTTAAACATTATTTTTTTAGCCAACGTTAAAAAGAAAAATCCTTTTTATTAAATAACGATGATCCAATGAATACCGTAATTAATAAATATGTATTTATATCAACCAATATACATTTTTCTTATAAATATTGTATATTTTCAATTATTGTATATTTATTGTACAGAAGATATTTCATATTAAATTTTAGGTCAACACTGATGAGCCCTTTCAACATGGCGGACCATATTCTTGGACGGCCGTAAGAGCCGTGTATTTTCTTATCAGTTTCCATTCTACTTTAACTTATTCTGTGATTAGGTATCTAAAAAATCTTATACTGATAACATAGTTATCAACTTATCGTTGATAAACCACGTGAATTGTATTCTTGTTCGCATTTTCATTTTCATGTTTTATGTTTCATATTTTCATAACAGACTATTCACTATATAATTATAACGTATGTTCTAGCAATATTTCTTTTCAATTTAAAGTTTAATTATTATTAGCAATGAAAACAAAAAAAAGGGGAGGAAGAAGGTTAAAACGTGATTGGCGAAGGAAAATTGACGTGACTGATGTTGACACGTATCTGGATGGGAAAAGACTTGAGGAACGAATAGGGTATGTAAGACCCATGGTGGAGAGCCTTACGCCCTTACAACCATGTTATATTATTGAAATGATATAATACAAATTCCTTATAAATCATCGTTATTAATTTTATTTATTTCATAAAGAGATCCATTCAGCGAGAAAAAAGATGAAGAGCTGTTTCATATTGATACAAGTGGAAAGAAACAAAAGCCTAAGAAAAAATCTTTAAACGCACCTTTGAAATGCCTATCAAGCTTACAATCAACATCTGCTATTCCAGCACTTGCCAAAAGGTAATCTTGAAATGACTACAAATATATCTTTAGATGCTTATGGTTTATAATGTCCCAAATCGTTCATTTTGGAATTTTAAAAAAATGTCTTTGTATTGAAATTAACTTTTGTACATTGGTGTATATACTTAATTTTTTTTTATATAACATGATTTAATTGTATTTAAAATATGTTCTATACATAATGGAACAAAAGTAAATTACAATTGTATGTTAAGTTAAATTTAAATTAATAATTGTATATAGTTTGCATAATCTTATTTTTAATTGAAAGAAAAATAATTGTATTAGTTACTCAAATGTTCATATGAAAATATGTAAATTAAAAGTGTTTTGTTTAACTTTTAGAGGTGTAAAAAAATACAAAAAGAATAATAAAAAGGATGATGATTTTGACAATAATATTAAACCACTCAGAAAAGCTATAATTAAGAAAAAAGAGGCAAAGGAATTAAATAAAATTTTGAAAGCTAAAGTTCAAACATTGCAATTAAAAGACAATTCAACTAAAGATATCTTTGATAAGGATTTATGGACAAGTTATAGAGGTATGCATATTATATGATATAAACTTCAATCTTTAAATTTGATAAAATACATATTTTAAATGTAAATGTATATATTTTATGTCTTGATCAATTTTATGTTTTTATCTGATTATTTTGTATTTAAATAGAACCAGGACAAAGAAAAGACAAACTCATCAAAAATGTTATTAAATGGTTGCCTAGTGAAGTATTAAACCATAATGCTAAAGTTCTTCCAAAATTAAGTAATAAAAAAATGTCTCATCCGAGCCAAAGCACATGCAGTGCTGATGATATGAAATGTCCGCACCCGGGTCTTTCATACAATCCAACAATTGAAGATCATGTTTCATTATTGGCTAATATTGCTGAAAAAGAAACAGAGTTGATAAAGCATGAGGCTCACATCAATAGAGTTACACGAAACTTATTCAAACAAGTTTCTAAAGATAAACATGAAGTAAATTTACTATATGAAATGAATGCTTTAATATTTAAATTGTATGATACTTCTAATTTGTTAATTTTTTAGCAAATGATAATTGAAGAATTAACTGAAGGTCTGCCTGGCTTTACGGATAATTCAGTTAAAGAAGTCAATGAAGATACTTCTGAGTTTAAAGCCATTAATCCACCAACTACAAGAGACAATCAAAAAACCCTTAAGAAACGTAAGATCCAGAGACGTTTACGTAATGAAGAAAGACAGCGTATGAATGCTAAAATTGAAAAAAAGAAAGTTTCAGATCTTTATAGGTAGATTTTTTAAATACATCTATGAATTTTAAAAATTCATAAATTGTTGAATTACTACTTTTACTATTTTTATATTTAGATTACGTTATATTAGAGAAGAATTAGATGAATTGGAAAATTCAACTAATAAAAAAAAACTTAAAAGATTACAAAAGAGACAATTAAATAATATTAGCACTAGGCGTCTAGGAACTAACAAGTTTACAGAGTCATTAGATGCTTTTGCATTACCAAAAGATTTAAAGGGTACGCTAAGAGAAACTGAACCTCAAGGAAATATATTCAAAGATTGTTTTGAAAGTTTACAAAAGCGTAATATATTATCTGTTGGGAAAAAACAACTTAAGTAAGTTAACAAGCAAATTTAGTATTTCAAATAAATATTTATGAATAATTCTATAAACAATTGATTTAATACTTCACTTTGCTTTAATGGATCAATCATGAGCCACTAAATAATATTTAGGGGTTATTAGCTCACTATTGATTCGTTAAGTGTTAAGTGATTGTTGATGGCATAGAATGTTACCTTTTGTTTATATTTAATATGATTTGTTTTTTTTAGGATTCATAAGAAAAAAGTACAGGCGTTTATGGATCCTGCATTTAAAGTAACACCAGACATGTTAGCAAAGTATAGTGTATAATTTGATGATTGATTATTGGTAAAGAAACATAATTTTGGCGACATCATTCATTATTATTATATTGAAAGTAAAACCTTACTTTCATAAGTTGTATATTTAAATAATATTTAGATTATAACTACTAATAAAGGTTTTCAAAATATTATTGACTTTTATTTCAAGTACAGTAGTTGTTTTGGTATTCTGGACAAATCAGGCAGAAAAGTGTTTGTTCACATTAAGCTATGTTTATTCAGTCTTAAGAACTTTGTCTGGATTAAACGGTAACTACTGTGTCTTTGTATAATAAATATATAATCCTTTTGAGGTAAAATATATGATTTTCAACTATTTTTAGGATGATATAAAATTATATAAATGATTGGGAAAATAATACATAATCTAATACTTGTACTTTTTTGAAAATTTGTTTCACTTGTATGAAATATGCACTCATTTATAAATTAATTATCATTACATTTTAGACTAAAAATATACAAAATATGAAAATTTAAAGAAAAACATTCTTGTTTATTGAATTGAAACAAGTCTAAAAATGTATTAAATAAATAATTTAAGTGTAATTTGAACTTGTAAAGTTGTAAGAATCATTGGCTCATTGCATTGCACATTGCATTTTGAGTAAGTAATGAATAGGGTTCGGGACTTGTTGCATTTGCATATTGTTTAATAATGACTGCAGAATAGTCAAAGTAAGAAATAAATTTGTTCTAAGTCATTACGGATTGAAATTCAAAAATTTTAATTGCATATTTTCGCATATTTTGCCGTTTACTGAGTAAAACGCATATTTCACAAATGTTGGCAATTTTATTGTTATTTATAGCATATTTACGCAGTTTTCGTTTTATGTTCAGTAAATTTATTTTAAAGGTAACATTAACAAGGTACATTATTTTTTTTACTTTCATGAGTCGGTCAATATACCTAATCATAGAACAAGTCAGGACAGGGCAATAAGTGAACCTAATTGTTTCTCCATATAACTCGGTTTATGAATAAAGATAAGATAATAAATTAATAATATTAATAAAATTAAATGACTTGGTATAATTTACCTAGTACCTACTGAAGTAAAAATCCTGAAAAACAGAACAAACAAAAATAACTAAAAAAAAAAGAACAAAACATGAAAAAAATATAACGAGAGAAAAATATATTTCTTTTAAAAAGGTTTTTTCATTAAATTATGTGAAAACATTATTTTAAAACACAACTTATTGTCTAACTAATTTTATATCATGAATTTATGGTAATAAATGATTTATAATATAAAAAAGGTCGGCAAGTGTCTGCTGTACAGTAGGTGTAGTCATGTAGATGTGTTAAAAATGAAGTCGGTCTGTCCGTCTACATAACTAAGTGTATATTTAAGATATTATTGCTATTAAAGTAATTCATTTTAACATTAATATTACAGTAGGTTGATTAATTTTTACAGAAAACAATTTGAAAATTTAATTGAGTGTATAAATTATAATAATATACTTTAAAAGTTTCATGAAAAAAAAATGTTAAATTACAACAAAATAACTAACATTGTTATTCTTTATTTAAATATCTAATTTCGTCAAATTTGAACTTAAAATGTCTTTAAAAGTCAACTGTGTAGATATATTTTTATGATTTTTTGGTTACACTATAAAATATTTCAGAAAACACTTTTTTTAAATTTTCAATTTTTAGCTATAAAACTGATTATTTTATACATTTTTAACTACCTACAAAATAATTCGCAAACTTTCGAAAATTAGATGAATTTAGTCAAAATTTTAACTTTAAATGCTTATAAAAAAAGAGTGCCTTTGTATCTTAAATATTTTTACAACTTACGAAAAACCTTATTTTGAAATTTCAATCCTTGGCTAAATGCTGTGTATTTTCTTGGTTTTGACAGATTTTGTAATAATTTGAACTAAAACGTTTATAAATTTTTTTTATCTGTTTTCCGGTGGAATTTTTTTTGTGGTTGTAATCAAAACTTAATATGTAGAATCTATTGTTGAATTTTCAAACCTTAGATATGAATAGAAACATTTTTATGAATTTTCAACTACAAAAAACTTACACATTTTCGTGATTTTTATGGATTTTGTAGGAATTTGAACTTTCAACGCTTATAAAAAAAAATTCTGATGAACGATTTAAATTTTTTTTAATTTCGATAAGTACTACTATTATGATTAACATTGTATCAAATTTTCAAAAATGTTTGATCAGTTCTATTTGTTTTAAAACATTTTTTGTTTTATTTCATTTCTTTAGGAAAAAAACATAAAAAAATCGAAAATTTTAATTTTTTATAAATAGCTCAAAAAACGTCAAAATATTTTGAAAATTATCCTATTTTTTAAATAATGCATATGTTTGGTTACAATTTCAAATTTCTAAAGTTTTTAGTTTTTGAGTTAAAGCAAAATAAATAAATCGGTTTTCTCAAAAAGTGGTTTTGCTTAAAAATTCACCATTTTTCCTAATTTTTGGTTGGTTTTCCCCGACTCTTATGAATACTACTGAGAATTTTCAACTCTTGATCTCCAAAGTACCAACTAGATGCGATTTGCGACCGAAAGCTAGAAAATCTGGTCATTTTTACTGCTTCAAAACATGATGACAGACAACACACAACATTGTAAAATCAATACATTTATCGCTCCGATCAGAATCTAAAATATGAAATTATTACAATTTAATTATATTTATATATTTTTAATTGTTTTTTTTCCTTGGATTTTTTTACTGATTACCATGAAGTACATGCCTACCTAGTTATTTTCATACTTAGTATTTTATTTGAAATATTAAAAAAATAAAAATGGTGGCCTTTGATAAAACATAAGCAAAGCTTAAAATGTCAATCACCCCAGTAGGTATAGTCTATCTAAATAGGTCACACCCCCCCCCCACCAACCAACCAGGCAAGACAATTCATTATTTAATTATGGAAATGATTAGATTTACCATTCAACAAATGAATAAACCTATAATTATAGACCACATTTATTATCATTAACTTGTACCATTCCTTTATAAATGTATATCCGTGACTTGTAGCATATTAATACAGTGTTAAACCAGTGGCAGGGATAACAAAAAATTGGTGTTGCTCAAATAATTGTAGGTCACCTACTTATAATATTGTTAGACATACCGATAAAATGTCCAATTGTCCTTCTATCAATACCCAGTATATACCCACCCACATATGTTTAAGGCGTTGCCCGAGTAGGTAAGACTTGCACCCTATATTACACGCCACTGTGTTGACTAGTTGATTGGATGGTTGTTAGGTTATTTTTATTTGTACTAATAATATAGTCTTCGACTTCCTAGAAAAGTATAGTATGAATAATATATCATTGGACATTGGCAAATTGCGTTTAACCCCTAGGTGTTTAGCCTCTTACATACATTTCTGTCAAGCGGCGATGATGCGGTTATTTATAATTTTATATACCTATTATAGTCTATAGGTACCTAAATATTTATATAGTTAGGTATATAGATCAGCTTTAGAACCTTTTTAGTATAGCGAGTATTATATTTATATGATGGTAAATCAATAAATTGATTAACCTTCAAAATGCCAACTTAAGTCAAATAGCATAAAATAAGTTGTTCGCAGAAACCTTGAAATAAATGTTGAAGATCATAAACTGAACAAATATATTGTAGTTAGGTATTTACCATTTTTTTTTTTAGCACTCTAGCAGTACCTACACTAAAAGTTTCAGTATTTTTTAAAACTACATAATCATTTAGAATGTAAAATATATCTTTACGACTATACCTCAATACCTAACTATATCTATTATCTACTACCTACCTACCAATTGTAATGTTGAAGCTATATTGCATGTGTATATTTTACCTACAACTGTTATCTAAATTATCAATAAAATTAGATGACATTATATTCAGTAAAACTGGAAAAATAAAAAGTTTCAAGAAGACCTAGCTGGCAGGTGGTTCATGTTTTAGATACCTACCTATATGCTGAACGACTAAGTAGTAAGTAGGTACCTACTTATATAGGTAGGTATTATAACTAAAGCTAACTAACTAAAACTAAAGTATAAATTTAGTACGCGTACCACAGTTTGAGAACCGCTGATATATAGCATTATCGTAATGTGTGCGTTTGCTCGTTTGCTCTTATTAAACATAAAATTATTGAAGAACAAAACTTGTCTTATTGGAAAAACGTGTGTCTATGTTATATAGTAAAATTTTATTGCAAGAAAAATGTTATACCTACTAATATAAAAAAAAATTGATTTTGTCAAAAAACAGTTTTGCGTAAAAATTCCCGTTTTTCAACAATTTTAAAAACAATTGATAATTTTCAAAAATAACCTCTCAAAAGTACCAAATAGATTCACTTTCCTACCAGAAAAGATACTGACGAAGAAAATCAAAGCATTATTTTAACAACTTATCCGCTAAGTCTTATCGTGTATACAGACCGAAAAAAACACACACCGTTGTAAAATCAATACATTCATCGCTCCGCTCAGAATCTAAATAATGACCACCTAACAATATAGAAAAAATACAGATTAATATCGACCGAAGTACCCGAAATCCTCGTTATAATATTATAGAATATACATTTAGGTATCAATAATAGTGTTTGGAAAAATAAACACGCCAGAATTCCTCTATAATAGTGCTGGGCGCTGGCCGATATGACAAAACGATGAACACGTTAAACTCGCTGGCTACTCATAAACGACATCGCCTGGGAGATTTTCGAATATCTTCGTTACGGTTTAGGAAAGTATCCAAATTTAGGTCATTTTAATCAGAGTTCAACCCAACACATCCACAAGCACGTATAATATCAAAAATGGAATCTTTCAACTTAGACATCGAAAAATGCATTAACGATATCGACATGTCGTCTACAAAGTGTTAGACGATATTGTCGAAGCTTGTATAATACAAACCCTAGAAGACATTATGTAACTGTTTTATAGCCCTTCAAAAAACCTGACAATTTTACACCACATTAGAACATATGAAAACATTTTCAACTCTTACATAAAAATCTTCAGCTCCTCAAATCTCCAACACTATTTGTGCCTATGCGTGCCACCCTCATCGCACATCGATACATCGTTCGAAATGTTCGGTTTTTATATAAAAACTTCGTGGGCCACACCACCAATCGAGGCGGCAAATGGAATAATAAAATAAACAGTATTATGTATCTATCAAATAAATTATATAATTGTATCCCCACTTTTTTTGTGTTTGTGACGCCAGAAGTGCTGTAATTGGTAGGGAGGTTCTTCTGTTAAAGTAGGTCTAATGAATTCGTATACAATTTGATTTTTGACGAGGCGTTCCTATACAGGTTTTTAACGAAGACAGCATATTATTTAATGTCTGACGCGATTAAAATTGTCAGCTTTAGGCCTTTAGGTACCTTGTTTTTTTTATTAAATCTTTAGCGGTAAGTGGTAGAAGAGGCCAAGGGGGAGAAAGTGACTGATCATTGAACTAATTTTTTAGGAGGTTAGGATAACTATAAAATAAAAAAGCTATTTATTCATCATTTTAGAATCTGAGCAGAGCGAAGAATGTAATGATTTTACAATGATGGGTGTTTTTTTTTCTGTCAGTATACACGATAAGTAGTTGAAATAATGCTTAGATTTTCTTCATCGCATTATCTTTTTTGGTGGGAAAGTGAATCTAGTTGGTACTTTTGGGAGGTTAATTTTAAAAACTCCCAATAAGCGTCGCGAAAAACAAAAAAAAAAGGTCAGCTAGTGGATACAGATCCGCTGTATAGTGAAAGAATGAATAAACACTGTAAAGAATGTGTTAAATTTGAATTCAATGATATAAAATCATTATAGACGAAAAACGATTCTAAGCGAAGATCTATCAGCCTAGATTACTAATTGTATTTTATGATATTATTGCCACTAAAGTAATCCTATTTACTATTAATAATACAGTAGGTTTAATAAAAAAGTTAAGGGTAAGTATACAGTAGTTTTTTATAAGCATCTAATGATTAAATTTCAACAAAAAATGTAAAAATCACAAAAATTTGATTTTTTTTTTAATTTAGAAATTCATTACAAATTTTGTTTAATTTGACGATTTAAAAATTAAACACAAAATTCCCCATAAGTTTTTCTAACTAAAAAAAAAATTACCGGAAAGTTAAACTAATTTTTTATGAACGTTTGAAATTAGACATTGGATACGTATACTGATTTCTCGGGGAATGATTTTCTTATTTTGTTATTATTCAAAAACGAATGATCATAAACACTTGAAATTTTCACAAAATAATGAGATTATAATTTTCTATAAGACTTTAAATTTTAAAAATATTTTGACAATTTCTGAGCTAATTATAAGCATACGAGATTCTCTATTTTTAAAAAAAAAATGTTCTATTAATATCGAAAAAAACATTTTAGTCAGGTCAAATTGCTTGAAAATTTAACAAAAGATTCCTCAAAAGTTGTTTTAATAGCAGTTCAAAAAAAGTTATTTAAAATACATAGGCACAATTTTTTTAATTTAAATTTAAAATTTTGACCAAAATTCATCATTGAACATCATTTGCAAATTGTTTTGTAGTTAAAAATGTATAAAATGATCAGTTTTTATAGCTAAAGATTGAAAATTTAAAACAAGGTTTTCATAAGTATTTAATAGTGTAATCAAAATATCAAAAAAATATATTAACATGGTTGATTTTTATAGACATTTTAAGTTCAAATTTAGACGAAATTAGATATTTAAATAAAAAATTACGATGTTAGTTATTTCATTGCAATTTAAAAATATTTTTCGTGGGTGCTTGAAACGTTTAAACTATATTATTATACTTTACACACTATTAATGCAATTTTCAAATGTAATATTTTCTGCAAAAATGAATTCAACCTACTGTATTATTAATAGTAAAATGAATTATTAATAGAAATAATATCTTAAAAATTAAAATACACTTAGTTATTTAGGCTGACAGACCGTCTTCGCTCAGAATCGTTGTAGTATACAATGATTTGGGCAAATGTAAACTGGGCCCGCGGTTACCTTTTTTGTTGTAAACTCTGCCCGGAAATTTTAGGTAATAAAAAAGGTCGATTGTTTTGTTACTCGGCCCAATGTAAATACATTTTACATATATTTTTACACTACAGTTTTACTTAGGTATATTTTTACACTTTTTTACACTTAAAATTTTACATAAATACATTTTACTTATATTTTTTACACTAAATTATCAAATGAAATCCAATACTGAAACATTTTACTTACATTTTATATTTAAATAACAAACTTGACACCTACTATACAGCAGAGCCTTATACCCACTTGCCGACTTTTTTTTATTTATTGCACATCACATATGGTTTGGTACTTTGGTGTAATAATTTTTGGTTAATCAATAGTCGTATTTTTACTTTTTTCAGTGATATAGAATCCAATGTTTATAAAAATTAAAATGGATATTTTAGGCTCTAGAACATATTGCAACATATCGCAAGTGGTGACGAGGTGTGAAAGTAAAAATACATATATTACGTCATACTGAATACAATTGATATGTTTAACATACAACTATACAAGTTTAGATTTAAACTTTTACAAATGTTTAATATGTTACCTATCGTTTAACACTGGACATCGCTCTCCCCCTCACTCCTAAAATATGTTCGCCAACATTCTAAATACCTTAACGGTATTAATTGCATCTAGGGTAAGGGCTATTTATTTTTGAAAACATTTTAAAATATCATAATTTTAATTTTTTAGCTATTAGTACTATAGCGACTATTACAGCTCAACAATTAACTGTAGGTATATGTTACCGGAAATGTTGACATTTAGGAAATTATGACAGTTCCTAGGAAATGTTGACAATTCCTTATAGTGGAACTGGAAGGAAATGATATCATTACCTAGTATATGTTATCATTTCCTAATGATATCCGGCAAAAATGCCATATTATTTTTTTATATAATTAAATTTAATTTGTCTAATTTAAATATTACTTTTATCAAATACAATTATTAATAACCCACCTATTACAATATTAAATAATCAATAATCAAGTGTTGTCAAACATTTTTTTTATCACTTTAATTTGTGTAATTTAAGCTTTTTACATTTTCGAAATAGTTACTCATTTTTGTTAGACAAATTAACATTTTCCAATCAACCATTTTATCGATATCAGTCATTTCCCCACCTGAAATTTTTAGAACACGAACAATATTGACAGTTGATATCAAACATGGCAGGTGACGATTAAGGTTTTTAGCACGTCGCCGTTGTGAGTTAGTTATCGTTCTTATAGTTACATTGTTAAGCTGGTCCCACGCATGACCTGCAACATAATAATCGTCAATGCGTTCGTGTAAGAAAGCGATGAGTGATAACATTGCCTAATAAACTACGGAAATTATGACAATTCCTAGGTAATGATATCATTTCCTTCCGCTATTAGGAATTATCATCATTTCCTAAAATGTCAACATTTCCGGTAACATAAACATACAACGTATAATATTAAACAATAGTTTAAGCAACTAAGAAAGTACAAATAATAATACGATTGTATGCACAATAATAAAATATATAACGTGTAATATGATAAGATACAAACATAATTAAATGATAGATAATATTAGAAATTATAGAATTAAATTGAAATAATAAATTATTAATAATCAATAAATTAATAATTAGGTAATAAGAAAAATGATAGCTATGAAAAAAAAAACGTTTATGTGAAACATCGATAAGAAGGGAAATTAATGGGCCAATTAAAGAATCTAGGTTAGAAATAAATTGCGATAACATATAGTTGAGACGATTCCTAGAGGAGAATTTTCGATTGTAACTGCTTCAACATAGAATTTTCTTCGAGGCTGCCGAGAATGATCTTCGGGGACCTCGTCTGACGGAGCCTTTGGAAAAGTTTTTGTTGGGGTGGAATAATGGTTTCTTGTCATGAGACAATTTGAACTTTTTGTATGATAGGCAGCCTTTAAAATTCGCAGTGTGTGCTCCGGAACATAGAGCGCACTTAGCCGGTTGTTCACTCGGCTTTATGGACTCTTCAGTGAAATGATCCAGATTTGGCCACATTTGATGCAGCAAGGAGAGTGTAAACAATACACATGATTGGCACCGCTTGCATATTGTGGGTGAAGTCGAGTTTTTCTAAGTCTGGGTCTTTCGATGATAACTTAAAATGCATCAGATTTGTCAATTTAAATATGTTCCTATTAAACTCGTTGTTAACGACCAGTAAAAAGAGACATCGACAGGTTATTGGCCCTATTTATAGTATTACCGACACTATGGACTTAGGTTACCAGTTCTGTTAGGGTCATTTCAATCTCTTTTAAGGGGATGGAATGATGCAGGTAGCGAATGAACGCTTTAATTGGACTCGAATGGCGTGGTGTAAAAGTATGAAAAGATAATTCAGTTTCTTAGAGATAGTTCAAAACTTCATTGTGATATTTGCAGTTCGGAGTTTTAATTTTTAATTATATGAAGATAGGATGAACCCATCTGATCCCACTACAAGGATAAGGTCACTCTTTGAGTTAAATAGGTATGAATTTACTGTACATTATATTTTATTAAACATTTGTAAGATATTAAATTTAAGGTCTTGATATCTCTGTAAAAGAAAAATATTGGGGTGAGCATGGTTGGTGAATCATCCTGTATATAATATTATGTACAGTAAAACCTCGATTATCCGAACCTCTGTTATATACGAACCCTCTATTATCCGAACGTTACAGCTTTTAATCAAATGAAAATTGATAATTTTGCCAAAAAAGTTCCATAAATATATGTCAAATATGTATATGTTTCTACTTAACTAACAAATGTATATGCTCCTAAATAATTAATAAAAATAAATTCTAAATTATGTAATTTAAATACATATAATAATAAAACTCGTACTTTTTTTTGTGATATGTAGGATTAAAATAATATGAATTAAATATATATCAAGATGTTTATATATGTTCATATACGTATAATACATATTATACAATGTATTTATTAAAACAATTACCGAACTTTCACGTATCCGAACTAGGTATGCGGTCCCAATTAGTTCGGATAATCGAGGATCTACTGTATGTATAATATATATATTATGTATCATAATTCATAAACATTTGCTTTTTAAATTTTGTTGATTAATATTATTTAGAAAATGTTTACTATGCATAACGTTATCCAATATTTAGATCTTCGAATATTGCTCCTGCATTAATTAAGAACACATTATAAATACATAATTCAAAATAAACTATATAAACCATAATATTTATAAGCAATTATCACTCATCATCAGTTATACTAACTTATACTAATTCACTCTGACAGTGTTTAATTTAATTCAGAACTGGTGGGAGAAATTCCATTATTTCCGCAAAAGCTACTTTAACTAATAAATTAACTATTTAAGCACTTAACATAGAGCTGGAATTGGGCTTAACGAAAAATTACAGAAAAATGGATAAATGTATGGTAGGTACCTACTGATTTATAGTGAAAATTGATTTGGTTAAATTACAAAATTAAAATGAAAAATCACAACCCGTTAAGTACCTACTTATCTAGGTAAAGGTATATACGATATACCTAAAACATGTATAGATACTTTGTAGGTCGTAAAACACACTTCACATCACTCTGATGTCTGATCGTATAAGGTGAAAAAATACAAGACACACAATTTTGTCACACAATCTCGAAAAGTGCAAATAGTTTTAAAACTTCAGAGTTAAATAAAAGTTTATTTTACATTATAAGATAGGTATCTACCACTCAAATTTGATATATTTTTTTCGAATCCATCACGTGTCGTGTATAAATCATAAATATTAGATTAGATTATTTACCGGTTTTTAACAGTTTTTCCTATAAACATTCGCCCCGCAAGCAGGTTTTACGTCAATCTAAAGTTCAAAGATAATGTAGACTTTGGTATCAAGGGATGTCGATCACAGTGCCGTGTTAAACAAGAATATAAGTATAACTAATGAGTAATGACGGTGTACCTGTATTAAAATATTCAAAAATCTACAAACACGTATATAAACTGATTCTTCAGTAACTTATAACATTATATTTAAGACAATTAACAAATATATTATATTATAAGATAAAAGGTTTATTAAAAATTAATCATTCTATGCTTTGCATCTGACTTCCTACGTCATCTGATCTTACACCATGTGACTACTTAGGGATATCATACCAATACAATATAGATATAATTGTTCGTGTGACCAAGGGAAGCCACTTAGAACATTTATATAGCTACCATTAAATACATTTGGAATATTATTCTTTTATTTAATGTATCATATATTACTCTAAACCTAAAAACTAAAAATATAATATAAACATTTGGAATTTGATGAATCATTTTGAATATCCCTGTATTATAATGTGGTATATTTTTGTAATTCACAAATTCGATGGATATAATGAATGATCACTGATTCAGTTATCTCTGTTAAAAATGTAAAAGATTTACTCTGTATCTATAATAGTGCCATGAAAATATATTAAACAAACTATCAGTGATGTCAGTTAAAAATGGTTGCGAAAATGCCAACCCTTGAATTAAATACATAATACATTGAACTAAACTTTTATAGTGTCTAAAACGTCTTAATAAATTATAAGTAGGTACCTACTGTAGCAACTAGCAGCTAAAGTAATGTTTACCTATAGGCTATATTGTATATTATATTATAGTAAGTTATTATTATTACAGTTTATTCGACATTATAAATTATTTTTATGCTAACAAATCGATACCAACTATAGTATAGTACCTACTATACCAACCCCTAACACACTTTTGAAATCAATTGCTTATTACTTTTTATTATAAAATTGTACTTGTATAATATTGTATTTATATTACAGTTTACAGACTTTATTTACGAATTATTATCTTTTATTACCTACCTAGGTCTTATTATACAAATTAAATGCTAGGTACCCATATCCCGGTAAAGCACGATTGAGCATAAAACGATTGAGCATAGACCTTTTTAGCAACACGATTGAGCATAGAATATTTTATGCGATGTTGCCGAATTTACGTTGCCAATATTTTGTAATTTATTATTTTCGTATTATTACACCAATTATTATGATATCTGAGAAATAAAAAAAATTGAATTTAATATTCAAGCCTACAACCAGTATTTAAATCGTAAGAATACGGAATCTTTATTAATATATTTAAGCCAACTTGGAAACAGATACCAAGGTATATCAATTTAATTTATTATTATTATTATTTTATTTTTTTTATTTCGTGGTACAGCTTCAACTGCTAAGGTTATTAGCTTACAACAAATAATTAGGTAAATAACTATAGATACAGAATTAAGTGGTATTATTATTATTGTTTTATTATTATCAAAAATACTTATATTATTGACTTATAAATATTTTGATTTTATTATTTTCATTATTTAAATAAATATTTTTGTATAGTAGAGTTTAAAATTGAAAATGGCAACGTTGCAGAGTTTTTTATGCTCAATCGTGTTGGTTTTCTTTTGTATTTCAATTTCCTTTGATACGCCAACAATTTATGCTCAATCGTGTCGCAAAAAAGGTGTTTTATGCTCAATCGTGTCTCAGCCCCATATCCTGTCCTATTGTAACATAAATGTGAACAAAAATATTTTTTTCATTTACATAGGTAGGTACTAATAAGTAATAATAATAATTGTTGACTTAAATTTTAACCATAGTTGCAGGGGTATTATGTAACGGGATTTTAATATTTTTGATTTTGATTTTGAATTATTGCTGTTCCTATAGTCGGGCTAAAGTATACACAGCAACTACTGTAGCTTGCAACATTTTTAAAACCTTTAAATTATACTGGGACATAAATTCTGAAATGAACACCTAACTATATTGTATAAACCATTTACCTACTTATTAAAACAATAAATATGAATAATAATGAACTAAGACAAAACAAATTTAATAACAAGTAGTCGTAATTAAAAAATAATAATACGTTTATGAACTAAGTCAGGAGGATTATATGATGATTAAATTTTAATTAAAACCGATAAACAGATTAATATTCTTAACTAAAATATCAAAGAATCGTTTGATTTAAAAAGATATAATTGTTTAAATTGATCAAAGAAAATTAAAATTAAAAACTGAATATTAATTAATTTGTATTTGTTAGATGTTTATTTCCATACTGGCTTATACAATAAATGATTAAAAGTTAGTGAGTTTGATAATAATATCGGTATTTATTTATATTGAAATTAAAAATTATATGGCTTTGAATTAAGGCCAATAAAAGAAGATTCCTTTGATTATTATATAATATCGACCGTACGTCGTTTGCTCATCACTAAATTGGTCATTTTGACCTTTTTTTGTAATACAGTTACGCTCGTTCGAGTTATGCGTTCGTTTGCGCATCAGCATATTTAACAATAGAACTGGGAGAGATTAGAACACAAAAACGCAAGCAGTTTACTAACTTTCAGGTTAAAATTTAACTTTCATAAAGTATTCAAAATAAAAACCAAAATAGCATAGGTATAAAGAATAATTTTAAACAAAAAAACCTTAGAAGGTTCAACAAAACTAAATTACAAACTTTTGAGTGCTTTGCCAGTAAGACTTCTATACAAAAAGAAATGAAATATAATTCGTACCTAAAAAAATGCATAACATTTCAAACTAACCAAATAAATTTCACTATAATATTAGAGAATATTATAAAGCTTATGAACTACCTGTAAAATATACTAAAAAATCTTTTGGCCAATCTTTCGTTGATTATCTAGGACCAATTTTTTTTAACCAAATGCCTACTATTTATAAGAAAAATATTCACTCTGGTTTATTATATAGAAAGAAAATAGTGTACAAATTGGCTATTTTCAGAATTATATTCACGTACTAACTGAATTTACTATTGAAAAAATGCAAGTGCTGCAGCAGATGTAGGTATATCTTTAATTGCAAATATCTATGTAAGTATGTAGTTATGTTCTATGTTTACCAGTTTATTAATTTAATTTTTAACTAGTACATTTTGTCAAAATTAAAAGATTGTAATTTATTATTTTCATATTGTATAATCAAAAAATTATTAAAAGATAACCATCTACGGCTTAAAGGAGTAGATATTATTGTATTTATATATTATACCATGTATACCTAGTACTTACGTAGCTACCTAGTGGCTACGTATTATAAAAATAACTTCAATTTTCAAATATTGTGTAGGTAAAAATATATTTATGCACATACGTATTTTACTACAAGTTTAAACAACTGAAGTGTACGGCCAACCAATAGATTTTTATTGCAATATATGTATACTTACATACTTACATATTATGTACCTATTATATTTATATAATATATTAAATAATTATTATACATAATATATCATCATGTGTGGGTAAATGCGTTTTAACAAATATTGAATTTTCAAGTTCAATCAGAATTTTTAAAAAAAAAATATTGATTTTAATCTTGTTTTTTTTAAATTTATAACTAGGTTTCCCTTGCCATCAGTCTGTTGTCTAGAGGCAGCAGCTGCAGGGGGGAACCTAAACATTTTAGAATATAAAATGTAATTCAAATTTCAGTTGGCATGAAAATAAAATTAAAACGGCGAAATGACCGTTCTATACGACTATACGTCTTACTATTATCATTGAGTATACATATGTATATAGTACATTTGTTGTACTAAATTTACTTTATTACTTGTAAAAGGGCTAATGCCCGTATATTCTATAATAAATAAATAAATAAATATAATATATATACAATAATAAATGATTACCCAATGCTATTATGTACCTAAATACCTAATCGATGCATATTTGAAGAACGGTACCTATATCCATCGATAAAAATAGAAAATACAAAGTGCACATATTATATCACGCGCTATTTAAAGCAGATGGAATGTATAGAATATTCTCTACATCGTGATATCGGCGTATCTGAATTAATCATGCAATAATTCCAATTTAGATGGACTTTTATCAATTTTTACCGAACGGTTCGTGTACGGTGGTGGTGGCACAGAGTCACAGAGAGTGGTTACATTTCTAAATAAAGGTAGAAGGTACTGTAGTACATACTACATAGGTAATGTACAATAATCATTGATAAATGACAATTATACGTCTATGGTCTATAATATCAATATATAGGTACGTGCTGAGTTTTTAATATCAATTAACGAAAAAATGAGAAAATGAGTTTCGAAATGTGCACATAGACTGCCTAACTTATCCTAACCATAAATGTAAGAATATGTAATTAATAATTGTATACTAAAATATATAAAAATATGTAAATTAAATTCTTAACATTTTAATAATAATGATTTAATCCATTAACTGTGCATATTTCTCGTGTTCAATCATCTAATTTCAATAAAAATATGCATTTACATATAAATCCGTTCCCTAGTCATAAACTCATAACTATATTAGTTAACAATTTCAGGATCAAGAAGTTTATATGCATAATTACTAAAATATATTTCTTTATAGGTATATAAAGCGTGCCTTCTCATATCATACTCTGTATACATTCAAATTTTTTTGGTAGGGTATCGTTTTAGATTTTGAGCAGTCAAGCAGACTGCAGAGCGATGATTTAAATTTCTTTTCTACAAAATAGTAAAAATCTTGCAATGAGGGATTTAATATAATCTTTTAATAATAACAACAAAACATAAATTATGTAGAAAATAAAACAGTGATGTGTTATATGCTTATATATATAATATACATAATATGTGTATTGTATGTATAAGTGTATAACGTAAATATTATATATTATTTTTGAGTAAATATACATTTTTAATACATATTAATTAATTTATAAAGGTTCTTAAATTTTAAATATTTAGAAGAATGACAAAAATAATTTTAAGGCATACCTACTAAAAGTTTTAAATATTGTTTTTAAGTACTGTTTGTAAATGTATAAAAAAATTAATTAATAAAAAATATAAATGGTTGACAACATATTTTTTTTTTTACACAATTTTAATAAAAATGAAAATAAAATAAAAATATTTTATATTACGCACATCCTATGAATTATATTCTATTATTACATAAATTTAATAATAATATATTTAATAGCACATGTTTAGTCTATTTGATTATTAAATTATAAATAACTATTACAAAGTAAAATAAGTAGGTAGTATGTAGTAATTAAATCGTGGCCGAAAAGAACACTATTGGCTATTATTTTATTAAAATTAAATTAAAACGTTTGGAAACAAGTGAGTGACAAATAAATTACCCACAGCGAGATTAATATAGCCACTGTTATATATCTTCCTTTTTTCGACCCACCCAATTCCGCTTTTCCAAAAAACTCAACATTTCTACGCACCATTAATACAATTACAGCTAAAATCGCCATAACAGAATATAAAAGAACATTAAAACCAATACGATTTGATGGAATTTCAAACAAGTCTCCCTAAAAATAAAAATAAATACAGATGTTATAATTTTATAGCTATGATATTGAAGTATGGTAGATTAAAAAATGTTTACGTGTAAGTAGTGATACAAAGCAGCAATAAACCACGGTAGGCCGACGCCCATCAATACTTTTACAGCTATTGATCCTGCAATATGTATCATAGCTTCGTCTGCGTGGGTTTCTGCTCGAGTAACCATACAGGCTCCCAAAATATCTGGGAGGGACATTCCGAGTGCTACTATTGTAATGGCTGTAATAATAAATTTAAACTAATGTGTAAAATGTTTAATTAGGTAGATATAAAAATGACTGTTGCGTTGTTAGAAATTACCGGTCACGGCGTCGTCTAGTCCAATTAAACAACCAAAAATTGTAGCTAAATCGCCGATTATCGTGGCCATGACTCCTATTAACGTTAGAGAGGTAACAAATCTTAACCAACCAGAAAACACGGCTGCTGGTGGTATAAAAGCAAATATAACCTTCCAAAAAAACGAAAAAAAGTGCAATACATAAGTTAAAGTTGTTGCATTGTTCAAATCGCCACCGTTCACAGTCATCGCTGTTTTAATTTGTTCTGCCCAAGTTTGGCGGTGCAATTCAAGTGCATGAATGTTTATATTAGTCAACAACATCAAACGGTCGACTACAGAATCAAAATCTAAAAAGCCAAACACACAAATATTATAACTTAAATACGTTTAAGTAGACCTTAAAAACACTTGCCGTCGTCACTACTGATCGTGATGGCTATCCTATTAACATTTCCAATTTTAGCACCGCCTGTAGTTTCAAATAATTTGATCTCAAAACATTCGTCTTTCTCAGGACACATGTCGTTGATTATTTCGATTCGTAGAATTTTTGTCACTTCTTTATCTTTGAAAATAATTTCACCTTCGCCGCCTATATAATCTCGTCCCGAAATGGCTGATTCATCAATAGTCTTCCATTTGACACTGACCTCGCTGTCTGATCCGTGCGTTCGAACAATTGGCACCTCGACGAACCCAGTGCTCTCTTTTACTAATAGTCCTCTTTTACCAAAGCTTAAAATACCCGGTTCTAAAATAAAATAACTTAAAATATTTACATAAAAAAAGTTTAAATTTTAAGATAATCAACAAATTTGTATACCATCGTTGTCGATTATAATCACTTCCATAATTGAAATACAACCAAGTTTCACCGGCGATTCTTTATGATGGACCACAGACATTCTAAGGAAAAACTCTTCATCAGGTTCCCATTTATTATCATCAATTATCTCAATAAAAATCTAGTTGGGTAAAAAATTATAAAAATGTAATTAAAAATAAAAATAAATCTTTAAATATAAATATACTGGTATCATACTTCTTTTTCTTCTTCATTTTCTTTAAATTCGACAACCTCTTTCACTTTCACGAAATCTTCTCCTTCTTTAGCTGTTCCATTAATACTATCCACTCTGTAATTTTTATATGAGTCAATTTGTTTCGATTATAATTCATTTTAAATTCTAAATAGTAAATCGTGTATTTTACGTTCACCTAACAGTTGCTTTGGTGTTTAGATTTCCGTGTCGCCAAATGGTGACGGGAAATTTTCCTATGTTTTCTTTAACCGCGATTTTGGGGGCGTGAAACTCTAATATCGCATGTTTTGTTTCATCGTTTTGTGAAAAAGTAAGTGGCATATGATTTAATGTATCGTATCCATTCTCACCATTTTTTTTTATTACATCATAAACCTAAATAGTAAGGTATTATATTTTTAGCAGGAGATTTGATTAATAAACATAATAAAATTATTTATACATACTTGTTTAAGATGTTCTTCTAAAACAGGCTCTATTTGCTTGCCACCAGTAAAACGTCTAACTGCTCCAATGCGATACCACATAGCTCCACGATGTGTTGAATCGATCAATCTGGTAGCTGCAAGTTTTGCTGCGTCTGCATCAGTAATCCCGGAGTATTTCTTTACATTTTTCACGAATTTAATCAAATTTTCCTTGTCTATTTTTCCATTATTGAAAATTAATTTCTCTTTCGTTCCATCTATTAAAATATATATGTATAAGCTTAACACAATACATTGTACGGTTTATTTGCCTATATAATTACGATTAATTATTATATAATTACTCTGATCTTCAAATGAAGAAAGGTCTAATTGATGTGTGTTATGTTCAGTGTTTTTTCCACACCAATTTTTATCAGTAGCATAAGCGAAAAACATGAGGATTGGAAATAACAAGAACGTTGCCGCCGCTTCCCATAATTCAATAACATTCGGTGAAATAACTTCAATTATTAAAAGAAGCCAAATATAAGCAAAAAAACTAAATGCACCAATCACTAAAAATACCTGAAACATAAACACATCATGATATAATATTTTTAATAAAAATGTACGCATATAGAGATTATTAGTTCAAAATACTATTATACTTTTAAGTCGTGTATTCTTCTTTTTTCGTTCAAGCCTAACGAAAGTGTGCATAAACTAGTAATAATCAACAAATTGAAAGCAGCTGATCCGACAATGATGTTCGGCCCTAATTTTCTAGCTTCAAAATGATGACCCACCGTTTCAATGATAGACAATAAAATTTCGGGTGAAGATGTACCTGTGTATTTAATTGCAAAAATTATTCTAAAATGTTTATTTAAATTTTAAAATTAAAATTGTTTATATTATTACCAACCTAAAGCCATCAATGTAAGATTTGCAATCGTTGGATTCCATATACGCACTTCTATTACTTCGGGTTGGTCTGGTCGAAGAGAGACGTCCGAGCCATTTGCCGTTAACTCTTTAGCCAAATAAACTTTTTTTGTATGACTAGTAATTTTGTCGATAGCAGTCATAAATACATCAGCTACTATAGATATTCCCAATAGAAAATAAAGCAACGTAAATAAATAAACAACCACGCGTACTTTTATTGGCCATAGTCGTTCGTCCAAAATCGGCAAAATTAATCCACCAGGACATATATCATCTGGGCCCCACGGGTATCTACTTGTATTTGCGTGAACCATAATTATCTAATAAAAAAAATAATTTCAATCAAATGTTTAAAAAGTAATATCATACAAATTATAATGTGTTAAATAAGTTTAGATAACCTACATAATCATTATAAGATAAATAATAAATATATTTACCAGAATGTATAGTTTACCAAAAATGTATAACTTACTTATAAGTTATTTAAAATTAAAATTAAGTATAGGTGTACAAAAATAAAAAATAAAACTGGAGAAGTCACTGTATACGACCTATTGTGGACACCACCGTAAATACGTCACGCTGTACTATATTACGATTTACGAAATACGAATAGAGTTTACTTTGACAGTGAGGACGTCACTGTAATATGGATGTATTAAATTTGAATTTAATGAAAACTCATAACTTTAGAAATACAATTCAGAGTCGTCAGCCTGTATTTCCAAGGATATTTTACAATTTATTTACATTACTTTATAAGTAATTGATTTTATTATTAGCAATACGGTAGGTTAAAACAGTTTTTGCCAAAAACATTACATGTATTACATTTTTATTTATTATAATTATGTTATCATACGTAATCAATACGTAAAATGGCTTGAATGGGTTTATGGTCCAAATATCCAAATAAATATATTTTTTTATTGGTCTTAACTCTTTGAAAGCATTGAAAACTATGGTCATTACTCATTAGCTTAAAGCTTAAATCTTTAAATTATACTAATACAAATTGTATTGCATACATAAGTAAACATACAAAAAAAGCAAATTCATAAAAAAAATTAGGTATACATGGTCATAAAAGATTAATTTAAATATTTGGTAAAAAATGTAAGTAGGTAGGTACCTATCTATGGTTTTATTCATTATTAAATCACCTAAAAAATAAATAACAAAATACATTTTGTCGAAAACAGTAGGTGTTGCGTAAATATGTCAGTATTCCAGTAACTTTTTTTATAGTTTTTTTTCCCAATAATGAATTTGGGGATTTATTATTCATATTAATAGGTAATATTAATAGGTACAGTTTTTTTTTAAGAAACCATAGTTCAAATATTGACAAAATTCGTCAATCACGAAAAATTACAAATTATTTTATAGTTAAAAATTTATAAAATGTTTAATTTGTATAGCTAAGGATTAAAAATGTAAAAATAAGGTTTTTCGTGAGTAATTCATACTGTAGACAAAAAATATAAAAACACAGTTCTTTTATAGGCATTTTAATTAAAAATGTGTAGGTACGAAATTACATATTTTAATATCATAGAATAACAGTTCAAGTTATTTTGTTGTATTTTAAAAATATTATTCATGGGTACTTGAAACTTTAAAAGTATATATTATTAAGTTTTATACACACAATGCAATTTTTAAATGCAATGTTTTTGGCATTTTTTTTGTATTATTATTATAATAGTAAAATAAACTACTCTAATAGCAATAATATCATAAAATATTCTTAGGAATGTAGACTTACAGACCGTCTTTGCTCAAAGTCGTTTTTCGTTTACAGCAGTGATTTTATATCATTAAATTCAAATTGATCACATCCATTACAGTGACCCCTCTAGAAACCTGCCGTAGGTACAACAGAGCTGTACCTAGCTGTACCTACGACCAAGTTGCTCGCATTTTTTAAAAAAAATACATAAACATTTCAAATTATTTTGTAGCTTGAAATTACTAAAATTTTCAATTTTAATACCTAAGTTTTGAAAATGTAATGCAAAGTTTCTAATAAGTCCTTACAAGAATTAAAAAAAGTTTACCCCACATAAAATGGTTATGATTTATGACCGTTTAAAAATCAAATTTTGGTGAAGGTAATATTGATAAGAAAAACAACTATTTTTCATTAAATGTTTTAGTATATCCCAATTAACATATTTTTTAAATATACTGCAGATACATTTATGCCAAAATAATAAATATATCCTTGAAATTGTTACCATAAAATAAATCCATTATTTTTTTTAAATGTGTTCACACTTTTTGTTTACCAAAAAGCTATTATAGTATCTACGAATAGTACCCAATATCTATTTAGCCTTGTTTTTAAACAATTCAATACCACTCGATACTTTAAAAAATATTTATTTATTTTTGTATGATAAAAATTAAAAAGCCGGTACATACATTTTTTTGAAATTTTTTTCGATTCTTTTTATCACGTAGGTGAACACGGGCTACACTAGTTTTCAGCTTGTCTGATCATATTTATAACATTTTAAAAAATTAATACTTATTTAGTTTTTCACGATTTGTAGAGTTATAAAAAGGGCACTTGAATTAGTACAACTGCATGTACAAATAAAAAACACTAAAAATGCAAAATAAAATGTTATAAACAAGATAGACATAAGTGGCTCATGACTTATGAGTACCTAGTAATGGTATAATATTTGATTGGCTATTGACATAAATTTGTCAATTTAATATTTAATAAAACATAATATCTAATATACTGTTATATTTTTCCAAACGTTGTGTTCAATAAAATCAGTAAATTATTCTCATTCAAATGTCATTAATTACAAATATTAAATATTAAAATCAATAAAAATGTAAATACTCTAAGATTCTCTCTCCTCGACAATAAAATAACTAAATTCAAGTTTCTGCAGGAAAATTCCAAGTCGTTTAAACATTTGAAGTAGCCTACCATTTGTGTTTGGTTTTCATTCAATTGATTTAACTTCTTAAAATTAGTTTAAGCTATACATTTGAAAATATTAAAGTTTTTAACTACCCAAAAAGTGTTTACAGAAAAAAATACGCCAGGAAACAATCGATATATTAGGTATTACATAATTTTTGAACTTTTTAAATATATCTAGGTATTATTAAATAGAATAACTCATTTTTTTAGGGAATTTATGAAAAAAATAATCATGAAACTTTTGAAGCATTTACTAAAAAAATTAAATACAGCACACTTAAAAAAAAACAATTTTAAAGGCCTTAACTACTTTTAAAAGGCAACACTTCATTTTAATTGCATATTCTAAAGTAAAATATTTTTCTGAGTAGGTACCTATATATATTGAAACTTTAATAGTTCAATATTCAAAAATTAAATACATAACAATTTTCAGAATACGAAATAAAATATACGAGTTGACTTTTTTTTATTTCACTCTATACCTAATAATTACGGGTTGATATTTAAAACAAACTGAAACACCAAAAACGTAAAAAATTAATATGATATAAATAGTACAAATAAGTATTTATTTTTCCAAAGTTATATAGGGGGTACATAGCGACTTTCAATTATTTAAAACTAATAAAAACGTGTAGGTAGTCCAATAAAAAAAAATCACTTTAATTAGGTAGGTACCTACTAATATTTTTATTTTTATACTCAGTAATCAGTAATTAAAATATCTGTTTCGCAAATAACTATTGATAGGTATATTTTGGAGAATACATATTATTTTCTAATATTAAATACACATAGGCCAGAAGTTAAAATTTATTTATTGGCACAGAGACGGCGTTTATTAACACTGTCTCTGTCTCACCTCGTTTATACTCGTAAATTCCACCTATCCACAGTTACATAGTAACCCTCCTCCTACAGTTAGTTCAAACTTTACAATTTACGTAACTATATGAAAACTTAATGGAATTAAAAAATAAAACTTTGTAATTATTTAAATAAATTATATTTATACTACACATTGACAATATTAGATTTTTGAGTATAGGCTAAATTTTATTTTTTTGTATATATTTAGGTAAACTAAGAAGTAGGTACTTAAATCATAACCAATGTGGCTCTATTGTACTGAAATAATTTTAAGAAAGTATATTGATGAGGACACACGCAGAGACATAGGTAGGTAGGTACTTGTTAAATGTATGATAGGTCATAGGTATTAGTGTATTACAATTAAATCATAGTAAATTAATTTTATTGATTAAATGTACTTGAAATAAATAAAACATGAATCATTACATTTAACGGTTTATACATGTACCTATCAAGTATTAACATATATAATATTATATTACGTTAATCATATACCTGCTACATTAATATAATTAAATATACATCTCTATTATATACATTCACCATTTCTCGCATAACCAGTCGATAACCATAACCGTAGTAAACTTGTAGGTAATTTGTAAACAAAACTATTAGTACCTAACTAAATGTTCGAAGAGAGCTAAGATGCTGTAGCATGTAAAATAAAAGTTTTTAAATAGATAAATTTAAAATCTTTAAACAAATTAAATAATTTGTACACGTTTTTGGTTTGATTACTTACTTATTCAGATTATGATTGCCAGCAAAATTATTTTTTTCCCAACCCTACGGGCTACAGCTTAAAACCACCTTAAATACGTAGCCTTTTTATGATTATACCGTAATATATACAACTACAATAATGTCACTCCTCACTCCGACTATGTCTCCAAGACCAAATGATCAATGCAGCATAATACGCCATACCTATACAGCTGAAATAATGTGATGAGACACCCTCGTCGCCACGAGGAACCCCATTTAAGGCCTAAGGGGACCAAACAATACAGCCGTATGTGTTTTGGAAATCGCCGAGCATTCTGAGAAATAGTAATAGATAAAAAAAGATACAGCCATCGGCCAATTTATCGTTGCGCGAGAAGTGAGAACTGTCTAATGACTATAATATATAATATATGTACAGGTACCAATGTATTTTTTTAACCTTCAACTTCGGATAGACAACATTAATTTATACTTATGCAGTATGGTGTATTTTTATTAAACATGAATACGTTGTTATTACTGAAATACTAAAAAATAAATGTACAGCGAGTCCTTACGTCACCACCGCCACTATACCACTTACATATATAATGCCTAAAGCCCTAAACAAAACGACCGCATCGAGTCCTCCTCACCTGTATTTTTTCCGTAGGCTTCTGCGGGTATACTGTGACGAAAATCTACGAAACCGATTGGACCGTAACGCGCTGCATTTGATTCAACGCCGTGTAGGTATATACATATATAATTATTAGGTATAATTTAGGTATTATATATATTATGTACGATTGAGCAGACTGTTTTCACTTTCGTTGTACAAAAACGATATACTATTCCCATTTCCCGCTACGTGTGTTCTCTTTTTATTTATCCGATTTTACTTTTGCAGAAATCGACACAATGTACATTAGAAATATTATTATTACGTAAAGAACATACCTTCTAAATATAATATATCCACACGAACGTTTTCGCTGGGCTACATTCCGTCGAATGCACACGCGGCGGGCGATATAATAATACAATAGTACACGTAGGAGCAGTTGTTGTTCCCGCGAGTCGTGAAACGCGACTCCCGCCAGCCGCGGCCCGGTACACACGACGTCGTATCAGCCGCCGCTGTGGCCGCCGCGCCATCGGTCATCGCGGTACGTCCGTGTCGTTTTTCGCGTGCTCGCGGACCCGTGAGGTATGTACCGGCCCAGCGGAGGGAGTGAACCGCGGGCGTCCACTGTACTATAAAATACCGCTCTACACGTCCTCCTATACTTTTGGTAACCAGTTCAAAAATTATTTCGTTACCCGCCCGTCCGCGTATATGATTGCGAAACAATAACAATATTATGAAAATATAATATCGAGATACGCGCACGATAATATATTATTATACGATGTAAAAAATGCATAATAATTTAATGTACTCGCCTACACATTATAAAATGCAGTGGCGCATACATACATATTATATTATGCTCAATGCGTCATATCAAGTGTGTTTCGTGTTTTATGTGGGACTGTGTGATAAAAAGAAAACTCATCATACTATTATAGTGTTATAGGTACTTAGGTACCTAATGTCCTAATTCCTATAAATTATAATATATATATTATATGCCAATGCATATTATTATATAATAATATGTACCCTTGCGTCCTACTGAAAATGACGCCACTGTCGCCTATGACCTATACAGCTATATCGGGCTATACCTACATGGCTACGTGCATAATTGTGCCTACCTACCGCCTACGCGTATTTAAAATACCTATATATACTAATATATTACTATGTACTCATCATATGCGCATATGATAATATTAAAATGGCGGCGAACAACCGATATTTCGATAATTATTGCATATATATATTAGTTTTTATTCTCGGTTTTAACCGATTTCATCAATTAATAGATTTCATCTATACTGTGATTATACACACGTCACACTGTGACTCACACATAATATATTTGTACAATATTATTATTTATTGTACGTAATTATAAATAATAAATTGGATTTCGAGTGCGATGTGCAAAATGAGGACGAAGGCGTACAAGCTGCAGCGACGACGAGACTGAAGAAATAGAGTATGTTTAAACTTTAAAGTACTGTCTTTTTCAGAAGTGTATTTCTCTATTGATCAGATGCGTTGGTGCGTATTTCTGTTTCCGTAAACAGCGATATAAATTCGACAGAAGTATCAATGGACAATGGTATTAATAATTATTGCTAATTTTTTTAAAACATCTTTTTGTTCCAAATTATAAACAAAGCACTATAACTAATTTTTTTTTTTTTAAATAGTAAACATAGTTAGTAAACAAAATATAATTTACGTAATATCGTTGACTAGTAATACTAGTATTTATGTATAATCAATGTTAATGTTTGAAATAAAATAATACATATTTGAAATATATCATTTTTTATTGATAAATAAATAAATGTTGTAACACTGATTTAACGAAGTTTGAATATAACGATATGATTTTCTAGGTCCCTCGAAGATCGTCATAAGAGAATTTAACTAAACGATGTTAAACTGTTTTGTATGTAACAGAAAAAAAACAAGTTTTTTATGGAATTTTAATTTCTAGTATTAAAAAAAGATGTCAATTTGAACAAGTTTTTAAGTAAAACGGAAAGTCAACTAGTGACGCCATTTGAATTTTTTATAAGGGTGCCAAAATTTAAGAAAGCCAATTTTTTAGGCCATTTTTTCTTCATTATAGTATAATTACAAGTATTTCATGTTTGTACCTATAAATGTGTGGCTCATCCGTATGGGGTTTAATTTTCAATATTTATATCCTTTGGAGTGAACTGGAGACTACTAAAAAGTCTGAGGTAAAAAAGCCCGAGGCATAAAAAGTCCGCAGTATAAAAAATCCTAACTCCTAGGCCTAAAAAGTCCAGTATTTTAAATAATTTATTTCAGGTTATGTTACATAAAAAAATCAAATTATTTGTACAAAAACATTATAGGAATTAGGAGGTACATATATAATAATAATTTGTGATATATTGCCGATATTGGTACATACAAGAGACTTTGTTAATTTCATCATGTAAACATTTAATTAAAATGTATATTAATACTAATTAGGACGTTAATTATGCATCATATTGTATTTTTCCTTATACCTACCTAATTATATGAACTGGACTTTTTAACCATGGACTTTTTATGCGTCGGACATTTTTACCGCGGTTTGGAGTTAAGCATACTCGGACACTCCTATCATATTTATACACATAAGTTATGTGACATAAATCATTATAACACATCATTCACAAATCACAAATACGGTCACAACATTAAAAAATGTATTGGATTACTTAGTTTCCGTTAATACGAAAAATACATAATTAAAAGAGGCTATGTTATACTTTTAACTACGGGTAGGTACTAACTTTGTTTAGAACACGGGCACACCGCAGTTTTTATAATGACCAAAAGGAGTACACACATTAGAATTATTATTTCTAAAATGACATTGAGTCTTGACCATTGAGATAAGCAGCTTAAGAGCGGGTACAGATGTCATTAATATGGGGGGAGAGAGCGGGGTTGGCTTTAAACAATTGACACAATAATATGAATCAAATATCTTATATGGTTGTACAACACATTTTTTTAGTCAATGGGGGAAGCAATTTCTCCCATTGCCCCCCCTTGTATAAGCCCTTTGAAGCAGCTAGCTAGATTTTTAAAATATATTATAACTTGTATACATTAGGCGCCATCGGCCATCTGCAAGTTTTTTAATTTTAAAATTATCTTAAATCACAACAAAAAATATAAATCATAACAAATTCAATGTAAATAATAATTAACTGAATGTCTGTACATAAAACACTTAAGTGAATTCGAATAGCTACTTAAAAATAAAATTAGGAACCTATAAAATAATTTGAATTATGAAAAGTATGGGCACTTACAACCATGGAAGAAAATACTATTACCTTTACCGTGATCAAAAAAATATCATACTTTTATCAGTTATTCTGTGCTTTTATCACAAACTACGATAACAATTTATATTTTATATTTTATAGTTAAACACTATAAAAAAAATAAGCATAAAATTAAAATATTAAATATTTTACACTATAAGCACGGTTTAAAAATGTAAGATTGTTTATAAGTGAATATAAGCAAGTTGTATAGTAAACGTTGAACATCAGTCTAGTATACTGTATACGTCTTAGATTAATAATACACATAACACATACATCATGATTCATGACTATAATATAATATTTTAATGATAAACATACATCTTTGAAGTTAAAAATTAAAGTATTATATTAGGCAAAATCTGCAAAATTATAGTTTTTTTATGTACACACATTTATTTCTGAAGTTCAATATTTTTTAATCACATCATGGTAAGCCATTAATCCAAACATTCATAGTTCTAACTAATATTTTAAAATACGTTGTTTTTTATTACTTTCAGGCTAGTGATGATGAAAATGTATGTCAAAATATGTCAAAAGTTAAAATTAATGAAGAGGATGAACATTCTGGAGACAATTCTTCATCAGAAAACAGTAGTGGTTAGAATAAAATATACATAGAAAAAAGAAATGTTTTATTAATTAATAATTATAATTTTTTTAAACATGGTTAGAAACTAGTGAAGATTCTGTAGAAATTGAAGTACCTTTTAAAGTTGGTATGTGGGATTTGAAACAGTGTGATCCAAAACGATGTACTGGAAGAAAATTAATGAGACTAGAACTGATTGACAAACTTGGGATGTCTGCTATGTTTAATGGTATCGTTCTAACACCTGTTGCTACTGAAGTAAAGTATTTGTTTTGATTATTTATTCAATTAATGCTTACATTTAATGCTGTTTAGAGTGTTTCAGCTAAAGACAACCAAATTATAGCTAAATATGGTGTGGCTGTAGTGGATTGTTCTTGGGCACGACTTAATGACACTCCATTTCACAAGTTGCAGCATAGAAAAGCAAAAAAAAACTTGCGATTATTGCCATATCTTGTTGCTGCTAATCCAGTTAACTATGGACATCCTAGTAAGCTTTCTTGTGTAGAAGCTTTAGCTGCCGCCATGTACATTTCTGGTTTTAAGGAAATAGGCGATTTGTACATGTCTAAGTTTAACTGGGGTCCAACATTTATACGCCTCAATCAAGAATTATTAGATGGCTATGCTAACTGTAAAGATGGAAAAGAAATTGTTGCTTTTCAAAATCAATACTTAGACAAACTCGGTAAAGCAATGCTTTAAATTATATGCCATTCATACATTAACAGTTAAGTTTTTAATGGAATTATTTTAGATAATGATTACCATCATGACAGTAGCAGTACAGAATCAAGCAGTGAGTCTAGTAAGGATGATGTGGATACAACTGTAAGAAATAAATGACTTCATTAATATTTAATACCATATGTAAATTTGTCTTCATGTCTGAATAATTTCTGTAATAAAGACTGATCAAAATATAAAATATGTTATTTACTAAACTTGTTTGTTATTGCATCGCCAATACGCCATATTTATCGCCTGGCCATCGGTTGATCGTCTGTTTTACCATATTTATTGTATACCCTTACAAAACTTTCAATTAAAAGTAAATAATAATAATAAATAGTCTACAGTTAAAATCAGCAAAGTTAATAATTCAAATTAATATCTCATAAATACACATAAAATAATATGAATTTTATAAAGATCCTTACATGTCACATATTTTATTTATTTTAACGCTTTATTTTGTTGTTAAAATTGAATGCCAGTATTACATTTTGTAATAAATAATTCATTAAAATTAGTTTTTAACAATATTTTATAAGCTAGTAAAATGTATAAGATAGGTACACACTTTTAATTATACATACCTATAATATAACGACTATTCAACTACATACTAACAAGATTAAATTAAATTTAAAAATAATTTCAAATATTTTAAGTTGTATTTACTCCTTTTCCATAAATAGATCACATACTAGAATAACTTAGTAAGATATCATAGAAATACAGAGAAATATTGATCATGAATATCAACATTTTAGAATAGGTAAAGACTGATGACAAAAGGTTGCCGATGGTGGGATTATAACTCGGGTCTAACTAACAAGTTACTTGTATTGAAAAGAGAATAATAAACTTATTGCTATAATGCTATTATATAGGGCCAGTTGTTTATTATAATTTATAACTAATTTTGTATCTTTTATCATTTAAATTAATCATTTTATACAAACTGTATACAATTAGTAAAAAAGAATAAAGATTGGATATTCATGTTGACATGTTGTCTAAAACAATATATTTTGTGCATTTTTGGTAAAGGAACCTAATTTATACAAACATTTCAATACTTAGTACTCAAATATTTTAAATTTACATTAAGAAACAATAGATAGAAGTTCAACTTCTAGATTTTATATCCTACTAAAAACCATATAAAGAGTGTATGTTCAATAACAATTTTCATAGTTGCATAACTTATCGTTTATAAAGAAAAAAACTAAATGTTTTCAAAAAATGATGTATTACAAAAAAAGATAGACTTAATATTTAGCAAAAAAAACTTTGAGTAGGAAATGGTCATTTATATTTTATACATAGGTATTTTCAAAATCTTAATTTGAACTATTGTTATTAGTACTTATGTGTTATAATGATTTAAAAAGTTTATTTCTTAAAAACATTACTTTTAGTTTTCATTCTGATTTACATGCATTGTCGTAGTGTTGTTTAATATTTTGAATTAACTTTCCGCACCAACAAAAAAATATGTTAATGTGCAAAACTTTTTTTTTTACAAAAACATAATTTCACAATAATAATAAAATGAGTAGTCTATTTTTTTATGCACTCTTTCCTAACCATACAATAAAATATTTAACTTACATGTTCATTGTACACACAAATTTAAATATAGTGTATATATCAATTATATAGCATTTGAAAGCCATGGAAAATAAAATACTAACATTATTTGCATATTAAATTTATACTTTTTAATTGTTTCATAACTATTAACCGTACAGTATATATTTATATAAATACACGCATAAAATTGTATTTGTTATAAAATTATGGATACAGACATTTTAGTTATAATCTAATTATTAGGGAATAAAAAAAAGTGAAACATTTAACATCAATTAAAATGTACCATCCACATTCTGGTTACAACTGATAGTAATAATTAAAATAATTTTACAAATTATTATTGCTAATTGGATTTCAAAATAAACAAATAATATAATACAAATTATCATTGTCAACATACAATTGAAAAGCTGTTACTAATTATACGGAAAAAATATAATATTAAAACACAAATTTTATGTGAACAGTCATACTTATTCAGCTTAATGTAACAATTACGCTTCATCTTGTTCCCCCTTTTCATCATCTTCACCTGCTAATTCAGCTTCTTCTTCTTCTAATTCTTTCTTGGCAGCCTCTTCAACTTTAGGATCTCTAAAATATTTTTTAATTGTTAATATAAATACAATACAATTAACTAAAAGATAATAACTTACTTCTTAATTTTATCTTTGTAGAATTCTATAATGTGTTCTTTACGTGTTTGCTGTATAAATGATACAGGTGCAGAGTAGTACTGTTCTTTAACATTGGAACCCCAACCAGAGTACTAAAAATTAAAAAATACAGTTTAAAGCAAATTTAACTATTATTGACTTGTTATGAATAAGTTATTTTATATTTTCATTAATGATAATAATATACTTACAACGGATGTATTTTTGTATAATACTTTACCATCCTGTTTGAAAGGAATATACTTTTGTAACAATGCCTTGCCATCAATTTTCCATACAGGAGGATTACCTTTACCAATCATATCAGTCTTAAGTACGACAAATGCTCCAGACTGAAAAATATATTTAAAACTTAATTCAAGCTACAAATTTATTATTGAACGTAAATTATATAAATACAGTGAATTTTTTAGCTGGCTTTGCATTCGGTCCTTGATTAAGCTCTTCTTCCTCTTCTTCTACATCTTCATCATCTTCTTCATCTTCGTCGTCTTCGTCTTCATCTATGTCTTCATCTTCATCAAATTCTTCGTCCTCTTCTGGCTCTTCTTCAGGCTCCACTTCTTCTTTCTTATTTTTTCCTTTAGCTGCTCTTCCTCGACCTCTAGCTGGTGTTGGCACTGGTGCAGGTGCGGGTGGTTTAGATTTTGACCCTCTTTCTTTTTTAGGTAGTATTTCTTCTTCATCTTCATCTTCAGAAACCTTAGGTTTCTTTTTTCTACCAGCTGTACTTTTGGCTGGCCGTCCTCGTTTGCCAGGAGTTTTGGCCTAATAAATAAATACATATTTACTATTTATACAAAACATATAAAATTAATAAAACATACAGCAGCTGTTGGAGCCCATTCATCGTCAGAATGGTCAGCCACTTCTTCCGGTTCATCTACCTCAAATTCATTTTCTGAGTCACCAGCTACAACTTCCTTACTTTTCATCATGACTAAAAACATAATTTAAATTTAATAAATTGCAAACCTATGTTATAGCCAAAGTAATTAATTTATATTTAAGACATGTAGACATTATATGCTTATTAGCTAATACTAAAAAGAATCTCTGATTGAAAAGAATTTATTAATATAAAACTGTAATATAGGTGTTACATTCAATGCATGGTATTTGCAAATATATTTCACAAAATGGTAAGAGTATATAGTATATTATGAAAAGAAAAAACTATAGAAATCTAATCAATAGCTCTATTACTTAATCACATTTAAAATTTCTTAAAATTATATTTTACGGTAATTTGTGCAAATCTATACTCGCTCTCATACAAATATCCTCAAACCAAATCGGTCATACTACATCACTTAGATAAATCAGTATTTATCCTTGTATTTATCATTAGCTTTTTTTTTTGATGATTAGCCATGGTCAAAAATCACATTACTGTGTAAAACCTGGGAAATTGTAAGTTTATTTTAGTATATTAATAACAAAGCATAGCCCAACAATTTAATATAAAAATATATGTAGATGGATGTTATTTAGACCAATTAATATATTATCTGTTTCACTGAAAACTATAGGAATGACAATTATATCAGATTGCTGGCAATCCAAATCGCAAAATATAACTTTTTATACCCAATAAGCAAAACACTCAAGAATATAATATTTTAGAGTAAGTAGGGAAGTTCTAAAAGTGGCAAGTGAACTTTATGTTTAATGCAAATAGGCAATATCAAAATATATAGGTGTCAGAATTATGGTCACCTATAAGATTTAATCTATTTTATTAGTTTAAGTTTAGCTATTTTTTTTTTATAATTATCAAAAATATATTAATTGATTTGAATGTGTATTATTGTATACTATATAGTTTTACTTAATAATAATAACTACATTTATTTTTATGTTTGTAATGTATAATTATTAGTCTGGAATTTATAAATAATTGTTTACATAAAAAATACATGAGAAAATAGGACGTCATCAAATAACCCCGAGGGGTGGGTGAATACTTTCTGAACAGACATCAACTAGGTACTAAAATTTTTTATCTATACATAGAATTTAAAAATTAATATTCTAAAGATAATAAATCTTAGTAGTAAGTACAATTATCAATTATCATATTAAAGCAATTATTGTTGGCTAATTACATGTTATTAAAAATATTTATTTAAATTCATGAATAATTATTTATGTAGATTCAAAAAATAATAATCAAAGATTTTCCATATACCTACCCCCTAAAAAATTTCAATTTAAAACAAATAAATGGGTAAATAGTATTTACACCAGTAAAATATTTTAACATTTTGCATCATTGTTTGTCATACTGCCTGCAGTACTATAGGCATTTTATCAGATTAATAGTAATTTAATCTTTTTATTTAAGGTTTTTCCATACTAAACTTACATAGTATAGGTACCTACAAGGTGTTAATTAATAGTTATATATTATATTTATAGATATTTTACTATTTTATAAATGTTTTAGGAACTTTTTCCTCATGATATTATCTGTTCCCCTTCCCAGACTTAGATTTAACTATTTATTCTAGCTACCCATATCAAATCTAAATGTTATAATTATTAAGTCAGAACACGGACTACTTTAATTTGAAAGAAAAATGTATTCTCATCGATTTTTATACATATTTGCATAAAATAAATATAATATTGACAATCTAAAAATAATCAATAAATAGTACAGAATAAAAAAAAAATACAATTTGAAATTGATTAGAAGTTTAAAACAACCGATTTTATGTACCTAGCAAGCAATAATATTAAAAATATTTATATTATCTATAATAATCGTGAAATTTGCGAAAAGCCAATAAAGAACCTTTAAAGTTTCGTAGATAAAATAGTTATTTGAACCAAAAATTATAAGATGCTCTAGTTATAAGAATTGGTTTACAATGACCTGTATGGCGTAATAAGTTTATGTACTACGTTTAGTAGCTAACAATATTGCACTGTTCCGTTTTAAACAATTTTCAAAACGTTACCGGTTAGACTTAAACACACACACACACACACACACACACACACACACACACACACAAGCGCGCGGGCGAACATTGGAAAACGGAGGATCGGAGATACGGTATAAATGCACATGTACAGTGGATAAAATTTAAAGAAATTCGTTAGCAGATCGACAAATAAGAAATAATCGTCGAACAGTTTAATCGCCTTAATACGGTCAACACTCAACAGCATAAACGACCATAATAGTACTTTGATCGGTTAATGGATGGCCGGCGAACCTAGTCCAATCGATTCAGGCGGTTAAAATATTTGACGACGTTCGCATCGAGTCAAGAGCAAGTGGAAATGGCGCTAACTGAAAGCGGATCGAATGCGCTACAGTGAGAATTATACTTACGATTTTTTGTTTTTGACTCAGTCGGCGACGAGAAATTAGTGATGGTAATCAATTATTATCCACTGCGACTTGGCAAGACTATATAGATTATAGGCAGTAGGTACCCGATAATGATATTAATTAATAAATCGCTGTTCCCGGGCGGCGACGACGACGATTGATTGTCTTCACGCGGAGGGCGAAAAGGTAAGCGAAACGAAAATGAAAAAATAATCACCAACAATACAACACGGAAAGCGGTTAGCGTTTGGGACGGCCGCGACGCACACAAACGACGAAAAGACGAAATATTGAAGTGAACACAATTATACAACAACCACACCGGACCGCGCCACCCAGTAGCTACGAATCCAAACAAACCGAAGTACCGAACGCGGTTACACACAGTGCCGTCTGCGGACGCGCGGCCGGTAGGCCTTCAGTTGGTCACACCATTGAACCTCAGATTAAAACACACAACAATTATTATATGAAACTTTGAAAAAAGTGGTTCCCATAAAAAATAAAAATATAAAACAAGGTTCGTCGTTTGTACGGTGGTTCTACAGATGCACAGGCCACAAAGGTACAGAATATATCGACTATGGACAAGTGACAGACAAGGTGACAAACGATATCGTACCGTCACAGATTATATGAAAATAAAATATTTTATTATAGTTTCATTTATATCTGTGGGTACCATATTAATTTGACGGGGCCGGGGGCACGATGGCGGTCAATGACGACCACTTGCCGAAACTGCGCGTTGACGCCGCTTAGATTATAAATTTGACATTCATCAGTCATCACCGGCGTCCGGCATTCTATATGACTGTATCCATATTCCATAGAATACAGATTAGACTGTATCGTAATTTTCCGCCCTCGCAGCAATCGTCAAATTTTTGCAGTTCTGTTGCCTCCAGCGGCCCAGCCACTACCATCGGTAGGAACAATATTGTTCCATACCACTCACAAATTAAGTTAATATACCTTAAATCATAATTCGTGATGTCGCCTTCCGAAGAAGACGACGTTGTAATCTTGACACATTGTCCTACGCATGACAAAAATACAAAATAGATGGGTAATAGCCAATAGGTATAACAGCAACTTTTTAGTTTTTGATAAGCAACTTAGCAACGTCTTTCGCCGATCACCCACACCCCTTATCAATTACTAATTAGCTTGTTGCCTGGTGGCAGCTGGTTCGGCGAGGCTTTGGCCGGATAATTTAACCATAGATAATAAAGAATTCTTTATTATCTATGAATTTAACTGCCAATAAAATGATGCGAACCCACGAACTAAGATATATAGGTATATCTTAGATATATATTCTTAGTCCGTGCCCCGTGGGCGAACCACAACTTTACTATGGTTGATAAGAGTGGAGATGCGCCAACCGGACCAAAACTCGTATTGTTGCTGACATACCTATCGGCTATCTTTATGGTCCGACGGGCCACGAGTGACGACGAACCACTCGGCTCTCATGACCAAATATATATATATATATTTATTGAAAATATTTGTTATTTAACAATTTCACTATGGAGCCACTCCTCCTCAGAAATTCGGAATTACTACATCAGCGACGCGGTTCGTTCTTTAATCAATCTCTGAGTCAACCTCTTACCATGATTGCCTGTGGGCTGTGATAATAACATAATATCTCACTGTTCAGCACTATATTAAATAAAACTATATTATTATTGTGTGTACTGTGTTTGTGACTTTGTTTTATGTCTTGTAAACCTAGGTCCTAGCCCTAGTGGCTAATAACTAATAACTAATAAGTAATAGTGCTATAGTATCGACTATCGACGGCAGCGCGTGCGTCTCGTACAAACTATTGTATAATTGTTTATATTAATAATAGTATTATATACGATATACACCTGCTCGTGTGATTTTTGTTGAAAACAATATTCCGCCGTACGACGTTTAACCGTTTTTCGTCCGAAAAACTGATCGGTCAACATCGCGTAGTGTTATTAAATTAATTAAAAATATAACAATCGTTACTTTAAATCGCGGTAAGTCCACAGCGAAATGGACGATTTCGTGGTATACTATAATGTAGTCTATAATAATGATAACCGTCGACGGACGACGATATTTTACTGGATATGTGTCCCGAAAATAAATCGAATTAATATATTTAATTTTTACATCGTCGTTGGTTGCGGATCTCCCGGTAATCGGGAATTAATTGGTTATCAAGATGTGTTAAAAATTCAACCCGATCCGTGTTGAATCGATTTTGTACGATGTATTGTTTTCATTACTATGCATACACTTAACATGACGTTTTCATTGTTTGCTCTCCTTTCAATGAAGAGTTATTAAAAAAAAAAAATTTTGTTCGTTTTAAAACGCCAATTGTTTTTGAGAAATACCTACTACGTTATGGCGAGCCCGACAGCAATGAGTTTATGGGATTGTGTTTGGAACGCAGATCCCAGTCTGTGTACTATCAATGTTAAAATTAATAATATTACTTCATGCCCAAAGTATTTGTTTTGTTTATTAAATGATTTGAAAGAGTGTATTTTATTAACTATGGATCTCAACAAGGTACATTATTTCAATATTTTCTTAAAATGTACTCCTACTGCCTATGGATAACAAATGTTTTAATTTAAATTTATGACATTTAAACTGTATAGAAATAACTAAAAAAAACCTGATTAATTGTCTGATGGTGGTTAAATGCTTGTACCAACAAATCTTTCTTAACTCTAGACAAAACATTAAGTTGAATTGAATTCTGTTCAGTATTGTTTATAAAAAAAAAACAATTAAAATCTTTCCAATAATCCAAGACATAGGATTTCATATAATTTTGGCCAGGTTTAGCTGAGATATTTTCTTTATTTTTTTTCTGTTAAAATTTTATCCATAGAGATCTAACAACCATAACTATTTTGAAAAATAAGTGTACTTAGATTTTAAGAATTGTTTTAATTCTAGAAATTATTATTTTTATAGTTATACCAATGGATGAAGACTCAATTAGTGTTCATGGATCTACTGCTGATTCCATTGAAGCATTTGATGAACTCCAAGTGCTTGACGAAATCACAGATGAAACTGACAATATTATTGAAGGAGATGACCAATTAGATGAAGAATTTGATACTAGGAGTGAAGCTAGTTCTAGTTCCATAGATGAAACTTCAACAAGAAATAAAATAAGATCTGATAGACACATAAGAATAGAAGAAGATTCATCAAAAAAAAAAAAACCATCTGAAGAATATTTATCTCAACTAAGACTCTTGTTGAAAGAAGCTCGATTTTTCATTATAAAAAGTAATAATTATGAAAATATTGAGTTGGCTAAAATTAAAAATTGTTGGTCTACCAGACCATGGAATGAAACAAAGTTAAATCAAGCTTTCAGAACATGTAAGAATGTAATTTTGATATTTTCAGTTAAAGAAAGTGGCAAATTTGCAGGTAAATACTAAAATTTTAATATATGTTTGATAATTATTTATCATTTTCTTATTCCAACCTTTTGTTCTGATACTTCAGGGTTTGCTAGAATTTCTGAAGCAGCTAGATATGATTTGTCGCCGATTGGTTGGGTACTACTTGGAAGTCGTAATTTATCAGGTGTATTTAAAGTTGACTGGATTACTACAAAAGAGTTAGAATTCAATGATACTTCTCATTTATACAATGCATACAATGAAGGAAAAACTGTCAAAATTGCTCGTGATGGCCAAGAAGTTGATGCTAAGACTGGATTACAATTATGCTCAATGTTTCTTGAAGATAAATCAATTGATTTTCAGTACATATTAAAAAAAGCTAAAAATCATCAGCCCTCCATTAGTACAGCCGAATTACGACAACGACGTAGAGTGCTTGGTTTATCAGATGAAGGACCAACAAGTAAAGAATATATACATGCTTACCGATTTGGGATACCACATAAACAACCACCAAGGATGTTATCACATCCATATTATGTACGTCCACCTTTGTATCCACCATACCAATATAATTTAAGTGGATCACCAATGGTACAACATTATTATGATGATGTACCATTGCCGCATTTTCGTCTTCCCATACATGTACCAGATACGTATGCAAGGCCGTTAGAAGATTACTATAAAAGAGACAGATTAGTTAATCTCAGGGAATATCACTCAAGTCAAAGACGTGAAAAAGAGCGCCATACTCATAGACATCGTTATCATTAAAGTTTCTGAAAATAGATTCAAAAGATCCTCCTTAGATTACTAATACTGAAATATTAGTATTAAGTTTACTAGTCTTAAAAGTAAATACATTTTATTGTTATTATTATTATTATTTTTTTATAATTAGAAATTTTATCCTACTATAAAATTATGTTGATTATTTAATTTATTATTATTATAATAATTATAAATGGTTTTAAGTTATTATTTTGTACAAACATAAGTGATTATTAAGACTTATTTTTGATTTTAGTAATACTCTTATTGTTTTATAATTTTGATCAACTTTGATTTCTCTTTTGTAATATTTGATTTTGTTTTTTTACATATTTCATTGCGATTATACCAATTTGAAATTTAAAATTCATGTACCTACACATTTGTGTTGTGACACTGTGTGTTTTTATAAATATTTGATATTGTAAATATATTTTACTTTTTAATCTATACTAAACTTAAATCTTTTTCTTGACTTTTATTTTGAAAATGATCTAATGACGATTATATGACATATTAAGAAGTATGGGAAAAATAGATTCAGCAATTTATTATACAAATTTAAAACTATAGTAATTCAAGTTAAACACAATTTAGAGTTCATATTTTAATCACTAAGAACATGAAAATATTAAGTTTTATCCAGATAAATAAACACAAATCAGATTATAATAATTAACCTTACAAGTTATTAATATTTCTTTTGCTCTCATTAGTCATTTTTTACAGTAAATATAAATTCAATAAAAAATATCTGTTGTTTATGAAAAAGTTATTTTTCTTCCTTAATTACTTGCCCACAGTTGCACAATGCACATACATAAGTAAAAATGTAAAATATAACTATGGTTACAGACTCAACTATTGAAACTGAAAAAATACTATAGATCTATAGTATTTAAATTGAACAAGCTAATAATTGTCCATTTACAATCAGTACAACCAACAATGACATACTTGGGACCGGATTCATCCAAACAAAGCCATTAGTGTATGAAATAAAACCAAACTAAATTCCCAAATTTTTTTTTATTTTTATAAAAAAATATGACTATATTTTGAAATATTACAATCTTTACAGAGGTGCACAATAAGTAATAATTATGGTGAAGAAAGAAACTATGAACTGATGATAACATGGAAGGAAATCTCTCATTAGAGACACCTAGTGGCTTTACAATAACATCTACTATTTATTACAATAACATTTAATTTATACAATTTGTACAATTTTTAAATCACGGCACCAGTTCCGCTAGAGCCGTCTAGTTGGATTTCCGGGTAGTGCTGGTGTAGATCCCCAAATTATAAAAAAAAAAGCTGGCTTCATATTTATTTGTCACTGATTCTTTATACCTTCATAAAAATATTTAGTATTTTAAAAGAATTCTTGGGTTATAAATTCATCATATAAAAATAACTTATTGCCCAGTTCTGTATTGAATTTGCTAGAGTAATTTACTAGTTATCTTGATAATAATATATTAACAGCTTGTTAAATTACTATAAAATTTGTTTTCAATAAATTTAGTTAATACATTTTAAGTCTACAAATACTATGTAGTATGTGCGATCGTATATAGTCTATGACCATAGATTAAATATACATAATATTATATATTTTACATTGTATATTTAATCTATGCTATGACTATTGATTTCAGAGTTTCAGACTTGAGTAATGACTACTGTCACAGATTAAATAAAACACAATAGTGTTATGATTTATGAACATGATTTTTAAGTTCTTTATAATCGTGGTTATAAATAATTAAATATTACAGATATTATTCTTATCAGGTTATCACTAAATCTTATCAGTATCACAGAATATACAATAACAATGCATTTTAAACAAATTAATTATTAGTTATTACAAACTACCAAATAATATCTTGTGTTATTTAAAAAAAATATATTTTATAAAATAATAAGGCTTTAATAGATTTTTGATATTTATTAATCATTGGTGTACATCTTTAGAATTTGTTCACTGAATCTATCAGTCGACAGTTATTTTTAAATTGAAAATGTAAAAGTTTACATAAACTAGATTTGTTTGAGTTCTTTTGTGTAATAATTTATATTTTACAGGTACTTATTTCTTATGATTAATTTCAAATTTATTTGGTTTTGTTCTTTTCATCTTGTTAAATAGTAAATACCAATACCGTGATAATGAATATCAGCAACCGCATCGTAGTTACTCCATTGGGAGCTGGTCAGGATGTTGGACGTAGTTGCATCTTAATAACAATTGGTAATCGAAATATTATGCTTGATTGTGGAATGCACATGGGCTATCAAGATGAACGGAAATTCCCTGATTTCTCATATATTACATCTGATGGTAATATTACAGACATAATTGACTGTGTAATTATTTCACATTTTCATTTGGATCATTGTGGTGCACTATCCTATTTAACTGAACACCTTGGTTATCATGGTCCTATATATATGACACATCCTACAAAAGCAATTGCTCCAATTCTCTTAGAAGATATGCGTAAACATTTAGTTGAATATGAAGAAGAAGCAAAATATTTTACATCAAGTGCAATTAGAGATTGTATGAAGAAAGTAACCGCAGTGAATCTACATGAAGTTGTAACTGTTAAAGATGACATAGAACTAAAAGCATATTATGCAGGTCATGTATTGGGAGCTGCTATGTTTTATATTAAAGTTGGAAATGACTCTGTGGTATATACTGGAGACTTTTCGATGACCCCTGACAGGCATTTAGGAGCTGCTTGGATTGACAAATGTCGGCCAACATTACTTATAACAGAATCAACATATGCCACAACAATAAGGGATTCAAAGCGATGTAGGGAACGAGACTTTTTGAAAAATGTACATGAATGTATAGATCGTGGTGGCAAAGTGTTAATACCAATTTTTGCATTGGGAAGAGCTCAAGAGTTATGTATTCTTATTGACACTTACTGGGATCGTATGGGTCTTAAAGTTCCCGTTTATTTTGCAGCAGGTTTAACTGAAAAAGCTAATAGTTATTACAAAATGTTTATAACTTGGACAAATCAAAAAGTCAGACAAACTTTTGTTCAACGGAACATGTTTGATTTCAAGCACATTAAACCATTTGATAAGACGTACATGCATAATCCCGGTCCTATGGTGGTATTTGCAACTCCTGGTATGTTACATGCTGGCTTATCGTTGAATATATTTAAAAAGTGGGCTCCTGATGAAAAAAACATGTTGATTGTACCAGGTTACTGTGTCTCTGGAACTGTTGGTAATAAAGTCCTAAGTGGTTCTAAAAAAATTGAAGCAGAACCAAACAAATTCATTGACGTCAAAATGTCAGTCGAATATTTATCATTTTCAGCTCATGCTGATGGTAAAGGTATCATACAACTAATAAAAAACTGTGAGCCTCAAAACGTATTATTGGTTCATGGTGAAGAAGAAAAAATGAAATTTCTCAGAGCTAAAATTATGCAAGAATTTAACATAAATTGTTACATGCCTGCTAATGGAGAAACTGTAGAAATCGAAACAGCAAACATACATACATTCAATATGAGCACAAAGCTAGTTAAAGAAATATTAGATGATCAGTCAAATAATTTGGGAAATGGAAAACGCTTGGTACACGGAGCATTCCTTTTCAAAAATGGTTCTTCTAATTTAAATGCTATGAGCGTGAAAGATACTTTCAAAGAATTGGATATTCAACGTCACACATTAAGGTTTGTTCATGAATAATATTTAATGTTAGTTGATTATTATTTATTATTGACTAAATAAATTAAACATTTTTAAATTAAATTAATTTGTTTTAAAAAACATAAAATTAAAAATGGGCAACTCTTGGCTTACTCAAACTATTTTATTATTAACTAAATAAACTGATTATTCTGTAATATTTAAACAATTTGAATAGTGATTTAGTTAACATTTTTGCTAATTAGATGGTTATTATTTTCAGATTTACTTGTACGGTGGAAATTAAAGAATCATCAACAGTTCAAAAAACTAAAACTAAATTATATGATATGCTGGAAAATAATTTGCCAATTTTTAAAAACAAACTTACAATGTCTGATGGATCAATATCGTTAGCATCAATTTTGGTAACTGTGGAAGACGGTATGGATAATAATAAAAAGAAAATTGTAATTTCTTGGGCTAATGAAGATGAGCCATTGGGTAATCATGTGCTTGAAATGTTACAAAATATGAGCAAGTCTGATTAATATAGGTATATGTATTCCCTTTTGAATATTATATTTCAAATAAAGTTGATTGAAAATAATTTGTAAATAAATATTTTATTTTTTAACGATTTTATTAACATAAAACTAAAAATAAATAAATAATAGGCACCTAATAATATTTTGTCCCAATATTTTATGTCCCATGTATCACAGTAAAATTGTTTCTCACATTTTATTATAAGTTTTTATTGTTTCTATAGAATTTTTCTAAAAATCTTCCTTACTAACAATGTTAATATCTTCGTGTAATATCTCGTTCTCTTTAAATATGTCTGTAATATTATGTTCCATCATTTTATCTATTATTGGCGGAATTCTTTGTTCAATTTTTTCTTGCACATCAACTTTATCTAAAAAGTCCTGAATTCTTTTCTTAATTGGAAGTTCCATTGCATCTACTATTTTATTCCTTAAAATATTTGGAAAAATATTTACAAGTGCTTCAGCTAAATAATCTATTGTACCGGCTCCATCCATACGCAATTGAATATTGCCCACTGATAAACCAAACTCATTTAAAAATGGTGCTAATCTTGTGTCCATTGGTTGAGTTACATTGGCCTCAAGCTGTATATAATCAATTGAAAAACTTAAAACACCTGTAGTTTTTAGTACTCCCGCTGCTCCAATTTTCCACTGACAATGACCTTTTAGTTCCTGAGTTCCTATATGTATGACTGATATGATTGTTTGATTCTGTATACTTATGTGAATATCTCCTAATCTATATATACTCGATAAGCCCGAAATCCAAATTTCGTTGACATCCAAACTAAATATATTGAAATTTACTGCATTTACTAAGTCTTCCACGCGCCATGGATCATATCCCATTGATTTTATTTGTTGACGACTTTCTGCTATCAGTAAGTCCACAGGTGGTATTGTGTTTGGAAAACGTTTAAAGTGTTTCATTTTTTGATTAAGTTCTTCTTTTATCATTACGTTAATGAGTTTCATAATGATGGGCTTAATAGTTTGAACAACAAAATTTGTAAAACTATTAACAAATGTGTCATAAAATGGTATATTTATCTTATCTGTATCCATATGTAAACTCTCATAGTTCATATTCATGTTTAAATTATTAGTCTCCAAGTGTCCTGATTCACTTACTTGTAAGCTCAAGTGACCGTCAATATGCAGTTGTATGAGTGTTACATTGTAATATCCTTCATACATTTTCCAATAAGAATAATTACCTACTACCACTAATGTATCAATTGATATTCCAAATTCCAACTATAAAATAAAAATATTTTAACAAAATCAGACAACCGAATTAATATTTTTAGGTAATTTATAATTGTACAAACCTGTAAATCAACCAAATTTACGTATAATTTTTTTAATCTGAATTTTGAATGACCTCTCATTGTTGAGTTGTTCATACTCAACAAAGGGCTTTCATTATCAGGTATAGGTTCAGGATCTGAGTATGGTGGTACTATAGCTTCTGGTAAACCTACAGGATCTGGGTTTTGATAATGTTCTAGAACATTTTTTGTCAACAAAGTCAAATTTATAATTCGTTCATCAGCTTCCGACAGTGATGGCACATCATCATCAAATGCATAGACTTAAAAAATGAAATGATTAGATATTTACAAGAGTGCAGAAGATTGATATTTTATAATAATAACTAGGGAACAGATGTTATTGTTATAAAAAGTTCAATACATGTAAATATGTACAATGTACCTATTTTTTTTAATTACATAATAAAAAATCCAAAATTTGTATAAATCAAATTTGGATTTTTCTTATTTATCAACAATGATTAGATTCTTTGTCAAAAACAAGTTTTAGGTTAACAACTGTATAATTATTTGAATCAAAAAAACAAAATTTGCTGAAATATACATATGTTTATGTATATGTTAGTATGTTACTTATTTTTTAAATTTAAATTTTGCATCTATATTATACTAGGCATTTTTTTTTATAGTTGTTGCTAATTTAGTATCAAAATTTGAAATAACATTTTTTTTTTGTCAAAATGATTTCAATAATATTGAACGATTTCTTGCCATGTATCCCATCTTTACTTTAGATTCAGGGGGTAAGTTTTGATTAAGAATCAGTATGTATTTCTTTAAATTTTAAAACACAACTTGGCACTTCTTATTGTTTTTGAAACAAAATAAGAATTTTTTGTTTTGCGTTAAATATAAGAAAAAATTCAGTTGAAAAACTACTATCTTAAACCATAAATGGGACAGCATCGGTTAAAAATAAAAATAAAATTTCATATTTTTCACATTTTAACCATAATAAGTTCATCATTATGTTAAATAACATAGTCTTATGATTATATTATTCTAATTGCACGCAATTTCCTTTAACTGTCATCAATTTTAGCATCAAAATGTGATTAATTTATACAAAATCTGCTAATTATACTCAACTTACAGCTAATGTAATATTTGCAATATTTTATACATTCAAAATATCTATAAATTGGCAAAATATGTAAAACAAAATTGGTCTAATTTATATTCCATTGATATAAATTGTACGTATTTTCATTAGATTAAAAATGTAATCTCATTTACAATAAACTCCATTCTCTAATAATAATTAATAATGTTTTACTTACATTGACATAAGCAGTTGGTATTAAGCGTGAAAATTATTACTAAAATAATATTTGTTTTCATTTTTATAGTGATTTATGTTTTAGAATGTTACATATTATTATATTTGTATACTATAGAAAATAATGTTTCTAGGTTAATAAATTGTTTTAATTTTATTATTTCCATTATATACATTTACCTTTGACCCGAAGCTAATGCATTTTTATCATTTCAATCAACTATATGATAAACATATGAACAACAATCATCTTAATAGTTAATATTTAATTGTATTGTTTGCATATTAAATTATACAATTTAAGTAATTCTTAAATAACTTCGCAAGATCATTTTATTAGGAAATATATGATTAAATGATTGTTTTGATTTATATATTATATGTTGCTAAAACCTAGACATTGGAACAAAACAATTGATATTACATACATAACTTTAGATCTTTTAGATCTTCAGCCTAAAGTTATACATCTAAGACACTATTGTGTATTAGACATTTAAACATTTTACCATTGACCAAACAAAAATAATATGAATCAGTAGTAGGTAACAGAATGATTGATACCTATATGTAAACAACACTATCAACTTTAAAATTCTAATTGGAATTTTATTCCGTAAAATAAAATATTATTATTATTATTAATAAGTCCGTGGCTTTTATACCTTTATAACTATAATATAGTAATATACCTATTTATTTATAATTTTGAATGATCAAACCATTTATTTTACTATAAGTTATATCTTAATTCTTAAAAGCATTTAAAATTTGTTTTGTCAATATTTTGTTAAGGTTTTATAGTGTAATAAAACATTTTCTACAAAACCTGACCATTAAGTTGATATAACTTTTTAGCGGTATGTTTTTATTTAAATTAAAAATGGCTTTTATTGATAACTAGTCTCCTGTAAAAAATGTTACATTATTTACATTGGTAACTGTCGTCTGTCCGGGCATAGCCCATTCGGTTCCCGATTTTCCTAAACGGCTCCCGTTTTCAAAAGGGTAAATTCCCAAACGGCTCCGGTTTTTTACAACACAAATTCCTTCCCACTTCATACAGACTTAGAACTGTCTCAAAAGAGGTGTGGTTAAAAACGGGGGATAATAATACGAATGTTTGGGTATTTTCCGTGTTTTCGATATTATCATTATATTTTTGGTATTCTGTTTTAAAAATTAATTTGAAGTATATATATCGATTAACGGTATACAGTATATTGGTATATCAACCTGAAATCGGTATACCAGTATGGCCGTCAGCCGTTTGGGAATTGACCTGTTCGTAAAACCTTTTTTGACGGGAGCCGTTTGGAAATAATAAACAATGGGCGGGAGCCTTTTGAGAAGCGACGGTCTGTCCGAGATTTAAACACGATAACTGATTTCCGAGAACATTAGCATCAAAGGTTTCAATTTTCGGTTTTATATAATATAAGGATATTATATTTATATTGCCATTATTAAAAATTTCAAACTCTCATAAAAATTAGTTTAACTTTTCTAGTAATTTTTTTGTTTTTAGAAAGGTAGACAAACTTATAGAGATCCTTCTGTTAATTTTCAAATCTAAGATTTGAATAGAAATTTTTTTATGAATTAACTAATCAAAATAAGTGGCAAAATTTCGTGATTTATACTTATTTTTCGAAATTTCAACTTTAGATGCTTATAAAAAACTATTAAAAACTTACGCTTAACTTTTTTTTAACAACCACTTACATAACAGCTTACGAGGAACCTCGTATTATATTTTTAAACCTTAGGTAATAAATTCTCAAAATGTTATACATTTTTCACTACAAAATAGTTTGTATATTTATTTTGACGGATTTTGTAAGAATTTGAACTTTTAATATAAATATAATTATAATTTATTTTTTATTATCTTTTTGATTTTTGGTTACACTATAAACTACTTACGTAAAACCTTATTTTAAATTTTAAATTCTTAGTTATAAGAACTGAACATTTATACACTTTTAACTACTAAACAATTTGCAAATGTTCGATGGTGAATTTCAGTCAAAATTTAAAGTTTAAATGCTTATTAAAAAAAATTGGCTATATTTTTTTTTTTTTTTTTTTTTGATCTACTATTTTAACAACTTATAAAGAATCTTGTATTAAATTTTCAAGAAATTTGACCAAACGACCTTTTTTTTTATCAATTAATTTTTATCATTTAAAGAAAAAAAAATTTGAAAAAATCAAAAATTTTTAAGCCTATAATTAACCAAAAATTGTCAAAATATTATTACATTTTTTTAGAGTATAAAAAATAGTAATCTAAATATTTGGTGAAACTTTCAAATGTCTATGGTAATTTCTTTTTTAATTGCATCAAAATAAGAAAGTCGTTTTGGAGAAAATTGGTGAATATAAAATGTCTAATTTTAAACAGTCTTAAAAAAATAGTTTTATTTTCCCGTAAACTTTTTCTTTTTTAGAAAGTTAAAAAAACTTATAGAGAATCTTCTGTTAAATTTTCAAATCTTAGATTTGAATAGAACAATTTTTATACATTTCCTAGTCAAAAAAAGCTGCAAAATGTTGTTTTTCTAAGTATTTTCTCGACATTTTAACTTTAGACGCTTTTAAAAAACTAATAGACATTCCATATACGCTCAACTTTTTTTTAATTTTCAAGTACAACCAGTTGGCAGTTATGAAGAACACTGTAATAACATTTTCATATTTTTTGACTGACTAAAAATTTTTTTATTGGCAAAAATAAAAATAAAATAAGAAAAACCCAAAAATTAGTTACGCCTATAAATAGCTCCAAAAAGTTAAAACATATTAAAAATTGTATTGGGTATAGACATTTCTTATATTAACATTTTATGACATTTTCATGCCATTATTTCTTTTGTTAAACTAAAAATAAAAATCAATTTTGTTAAAATTTGGCTTCACGTAAAAATTCTCGTTTTTTTTTTTGTTTTTCCCGACGCGTTTAAAATTTTTACTTTTGATACCCCAAAGTACCAACTAGATTCACTTTCCTATCAGAAAAAATGCTGATGAAGAAAATCGCTTCACTTTTACTGCTCTTTAACGTGGCGACAGACAAAAAAAAAAAAACAACAACACATCATTGTAAAATCAATACATTCCTGACTCCACTCAGAATCTAAAACTACACAAAGATTTTTATTTTCCAATGATGTTTAATAATCAGAAAATATAAATAGTATTTAATTTTAATAGAAAGATATAATGTGCAAACAATTATTTGGACGTATTACACAGAGTATTATCACTGAATAGTGAGTACAGTTAAAAATTATTTATAAAATATACAATTATTATAAAAGTAAAAAACTACATTTTTTATGATATTGTACGGTAATTATTACATGCTTATTATAATTTTCAAAATCATACAAACTAATTAATAGATATTAATGTTAACAGTAAAATTTCTTATTCAATAAAAACAATAACAAATTAACGTTGACTTTGGCTGTGCCAAAAATATCCATTATTGTCGCTCCTTCAAATTGACGTTTTAACAAATCCTTTAAATAATGAAATGTGTTATTAACAAACATTAAAATATATATAATTAAGAATAGAGTTTGGGACTTTTTGCATTTGTTTGTTTCTTATAATGGCTGTAAATTATTTAATAATTAAATTTAATTCTAAATTTTGATTTGATAATATTGGCATATTATATCATATTTTAGGAAAAGTATTTATTTGAACATTTGACATATTATTAATGTATTTTTTGCATTTATTTAAAGATTTCCCAAAATAAATTATCATTATTTAAGAAGTCTATATTTCATTTCCATTAAGAAGAAACCTCAGCGGCGACCAGTTTTGTCAGGCAATACTAGTTTTTTACCACCGCAATCAACCATCTGTACTTGTGTGTATATAAGCCACACTCCTGCGCACAATTCGGTCACTGAGGTTCCTTCTTAACATTAATGAACCATATGTCCATATTCCATTAATGATGGAATTAATTCTATTGTTTTATATTGTAAAAATAAGAATATGTATTTCAGTGAATACTTTTTTATATCAGTTTCATGAATTATTATTCATTTTCAATTATTTTTGAAGTTTTAACATTTTAATATACATACTTAGGTAATCTTAAGAATTTTTAGTACAATAAGTCCTAAACCCTAATTAGGACTAAATTCAATAATATGGTCCTGAACTATAACATTAATACAATTTGAATTCATGCTATATTGCAAGTTATTTACCTGTATATCTATATTGATAGTTTCCATTTCTACTCCCATAAATTTGCCTTTGATTAAAAACACACCGTGCACATCAGTCGGGCAAATTTCAAATTGAGCATTTTTAAACTGTCCATCTGGAAGTCCTTCTACTTCGATTAGTACTCCTTTTTCTCGTAATTTTGCAGCTGTATATCGAATACTTTTCTTAGACTTTAACTGTGTACCTCTATTAGATGACTTTTTTTGTTTTCTGAAGATGTAAATTTTAAATTTAATAAGACATTCTATTTAATTGTAATAATAATCTAAAAATTATTTTTACTTTTGGCCGGTATTATGTTTATCCAAGCAAGTTTGTATGTATTGTTCATATGATTTTATTTTTTCAACTAAATATTTTATTTTTTCATCTAATCTTTGTTTGGTGGATTTAAACATTTGCAATTCCTAAAGATTCAATATTTAAAATGTATTTATTGACCATGATTAATAACAACTAACATATGTATTCCATACAAACCTTAATTTGTATTTGACGATATTTATTTCGATTACAAATATCTTTAGCCACTGATGTAATTATACCTTGGTATCCATCATCTTTTGAAACAATGCCTTCTTCTTCTAAGACTTTCAAATGTTTTCTTAATTTTGCTTTAATTTCTTTTAATGTTCCCCTGTACATATTGCAATGGTCACAATTAAAAGTTATAATACCAATCTTAAATTGTATATCTAAAAATATCTAAAAATCTATTCTAAACTAAAATCTAATCTAAAAATTGAATAATAAGATGAGGTGAAACTTAAGAAAACAGGAAAAAGCACAAACTTAATATGTAACAAAAAAAAAAGATGAGAAAAGAACGGGAAATCTCTTTGAATTATCCATAGGCAATTATAGAATAGAACAGGTACAAAAATTGAAATACAGTAAAGCGTCAATTTTCAAGCCCGTCAATTATCTGCACTACAAAATGTATTAATAGAATCCAGTTTAATCGGTCATATTATGATATTAGAGATTAATTATGATCAGGGCTCGAAGTTCATGTATCGTAAGTGATTTTGATATTCCTATACATATTATTATATCAATATGCATTTTTTTTATGGAAATACTATGATTGAATCAACATTTGACGAAAAAAAAAGCGATGGTTTATAATTTTTCATTATAAATTTAATATAATATATATTTATATAAAATATTTAGGAATTTGGTCGCAACATAAAATGATTAAAATTAAATAGCTATAATATAGTAGTAATTACTTCATTCAGTTTATCAGTGTTTCAATCTAAAAATAATATATATAAAATTAAAAATAGAAATTTTCAAAACTTGTTTATGTTTTTTTAAGTAAGCATTTTTTAAGTGTATAATCTTAGATATTAGTGCATATAACTAATATAAATGCATATTTTTTAACTTTTTAAGGCATATTTTGCCAATTTTAAGTGCATAAATGCATGCTTATTTAGGCATTTTTTAGGGTATGAACTTACGAGCCCTGATTATTACCATAATAGGTGGAGTGAGTAGGGATAAGAAAAGGTGCATGATGTCTTGAAAGGTAGATTGGAACACAGAAATTAATAAAGGAAAGAAGATCTGGGGAGGCATCTATTGATCCATCGAGTAGACCTTGAATAAAACCGAAATCAGCATCAATAAATACAATATAAATACATAATATTTTACACTTTTTTTTGGTTTTAATGTCATTTTTCATATTATAAGACAATTTTTGAAATTTTTGTACAATGTGGGGCAATTTAAAGAAAATTTAAATATTCAAAAAAGTTAATTTATTATTATTAGGCGGTTTTTGTTGTGTAATTTATACAGATTTATTTATTTATTTCGATACAGGTTTACCGTATGTTCTACTTAAAGTGAAATGTTTACTATTGTCTATTATTTAACAATTCGTATTTTAAAATTCTCTGATACCCATCATCACAGTCATATCTTTAGTAATAATTATTAATATTAAATTAAACTTTTTCATTTATTAAAGAAATTTTTTGGTTATTTTTTAAGTTCAATTTTTGGATTTTTTAGGCATTTTTGTGTGTTTTTAAGGTCATAAACATCCAATCTCTATTAATTAGTATCAAACGAACAACTTTACACCGTGTATGTGAGAACTGGCCATACACATGTACGTGTCACATACAAAACCAAAAAGTATGATAAAAAGAAAATTAGGAAAATCCAGGGTTCAATGACCAGTAAAAAATAATGAAGTAAAGAAGTGGTAAATAAGATTGGACCCCCAGTTAAATGAGCTTTAGTAAAAAACAATGGAGTCCAATTACTTAGAGGATTGGAATAGGTCATAATAGGCTATTTAAAATAGTTGTGAATGGAGAGATAGAAGGAACAAGACTGATAGGAAAACTGCATCCCAAATAGAAAGTATCAAGTAACAAATAGAAATAACAGACTCTGAAGGTAGATTGGAATATAGTTTATAACAGAGAAAAAAGGGGAAACTTGGTTTTGGCAGTTAAGAAACTAAATGACTTATAAAGCTAAAATTAAAAATATATAAATAATGAAACTAGAACATATACTCCCCAAGGTTATTGTTGGACATTTAGTCTTCCAAATAAAGAACATTAAAATTACTATAAAAAAATTTTGCTTGCTCAGACATTTTAATCAAAACAAAATCCTTCTATTTGGTATACAAAAATACTTGAGATAGGTCATATCTTTTACACTTATTCTTTATATGTCAACTTCTTTTCTTTGACTTTTACTTATTTTTTGGATCTTAAGACAGAGCTATATAATTCATCATAATTGTAATATTCTGTTTGTACAGAGACTAATGTCTTATGGTCCCCCTAAACATAGCCAAAGACTAAATGTCAGTTTTCAATAAATTCCACTTACTCTTCAAAATCTGCACTCTTTCCAGAAGCTCTTATTTTGTTTTCTCTGTCAGCAAATCGGCTTTCTTCATCTAGGGTTGAATCAATTCTTAAAGACCCGGGTAATGTATGACCACTTAAATATGGAAGCACTCTTATCAATAACTCCTTTGTCCTAACATTAAAGATAAAAATTAATTCTTATGCACTGAAAAGTATTTACATCTTATTGTACACATACTTAATGAATAATTTAGTCACAGAAGCTGTTTTTGTGTTAGGTTCAAATTTATCAGACAACGTTAGACAAACTTGAACTGTAGCAATTCGTCTTTGAACAATAACATCATCGTCATCAGCTACAAATAAAAAGCACAAAATCACAAAAGTACAAAAAGCACAAAATTAAAAAAAAAAATTATTATAATCTTAACTAACATCCATAAAGTTGTGAAATTGTTGGTGCAGAAGGTCCCAATTCATCAAGCAATTGATGAATTGGATCATTAGGATCAGGTGCGACTTGATCAATATTATCTAACAATAAAGAATGTGTTTCTTGGATTTCCTAAACAATATAATGTGTTAATTATTTGATTTTTTTTAAAATAAATATAATTCAATGTACCTGTAATGTTATGTTTATTGTTGGTTTAGTAAGAAGTGTTACATCTGTAAATTCATTAATATTATAATACACTTCAGGATCATCAACATTAGTACAATTGTTGAAGAACAGTTTAAATTTTGTGTAACAATCAAGTATAAATGGATTCATACATTTTAAATGAATTTCATCTTTGTACTAAAAACATAAATAAATATAAATATTGTAAAAAAAACAAAACAAAACAAAATATTATTTTACTCCTTTTTTATTTGATGCATATTGTAGGATTTTTGCTACACTAGCTAAATTATGTCGTTGGCGATAACTTATCCCATCTTCAATTTTTGTTTCAAATATATCATATATTTCAGGTGTTATGATAACTGGATTCATATATAAATTATAGACAAAATAGCCAATTATCTACAAAAATATATATTTTATGAATACATTTTTAATTTATTAGCTTACTTATAATTTAATAACATATATTATTCCACATACTTTATAAACCTCACTTTCTCGAGTATCAGGAAATAATTCATGTATGGTTTCACATAATATCCGAGCTGTGTATAATATGGCATAAGGTATTAAAGGTTTGGAATCTAGAATTTTGTTTAAAAATTCTTCAGTTATGTTTTGTAACTGTTCCAAATTATGAGTTAACCTTTTTTGAACTTCTTCATATTTTAATGCAGTATGTTGATCTACAGAGCTAGGCAGATCTCTAATAATAAAAAAGATTTGTTTCAAATAATCAAACAATTAATGTTTATATAAAATTTATTTTTTTATTTTATAATGAAATAGGTAAGTGAGAATTCTATAAAATAGTATGAGTAATGCTTACGATATCTCTCCAGTGTTGGTCTCTATTTCATTACGCCAAGTCCTATAAATTGTAACTGGATTTGTGTCAATAAATAGATTATTTCTATGGTGTATCAGCTAAATAATAACAAAGGTATATTAAATTATAAGTAATTATTATGATTTCATAATTTTATATTAAATTTGATAATTGTATTTGAAAAAAATAATCTAATTGTTAATTTAATTCAAGGTGGTAAAAAAGATCAACAAGTTACATACAGCAGCTCAATAATTTTGTAATTGTACATATATATTAGAAAATATTACACTTTTGAGGTGTTATTTTTTAATATATCACTTTTAAATTGCATAACTTTATCTTTAAGTGTGAAATTTTTTAAAAGTTATATTTATTTATTAGACTAAATTCAATACATACCTTTTCAACTACTGTCCTAAAGATAGTATTTAAACGTTTTTGATTATCAAAACATCTTGCTTGATCAACAATTGCTTTTAATATATATAGATTTGAAGTTTTAATTTCTGCTGCTTTAGAACAATTAATTTTGATTTCTTCTTTTAAAGCTAATGTTAATAGCTTTAACATAAAATAAGCATCACGACTATTACTACCAGCATTAAAAACTGACATAAGAATTTGTTCTAAAAACCTAAAAAAAATTAATAAAAATCGAATAAATAAAATATTTTTATAAAAAAAAAAATGTACATAGATCCTAAAAAAAAATATAGTAATTTAGTAATATAGAATTGTTAGTTACTTAGAAATATGACGAACTGAATATGGCAAACAGAATATAAGTTTAGTTAAATAATATGGTTTTGTTTGAAGCATATAAAACAAATGCTGATAACATTCCAACAGATGTTTACTATTTTTATTTAGAGACATTAAACTAATAGAATTTTGCATATTATTTGGTTGTTGTATTTTACTAATGTCTTCATTGGTTTTTATTTTATGATTAATGACATCCTAGACAAAAAAAAAAAATATTCTGTTATTATTTTATAATTATTTATGCTACCATATTACCTGTAATGATATTCTATTTTGAATAAGTAAACCTATTTTTGTATCCAACTCATCAGCTTCAAAAGACATTTTGTTGCTCTGACGTATAAGTTGAGTAATTTGCCCACGGAGATTCTATACAATTAATAAAAGTAAATACAATTATATAATTGATATTTATTATTTGGATAATTAAAATACGCAATCTAAAACCTACTTGTAATTCTAATTCCCGATGATAGTCTTCCAAATTAAAATTAAGTAAACGAGCAAAATGCTTAACAATCTTATAAGGCGGATTTGCTGTGTGAAATAAATGGTAAAAATTTTTTCGAACCATTTTACCTCTCCAAGTTGCTTGTAATTTTATTATATATTTTACCTAGAACAGATACAAATATTTATTTTTAAATATATCATACAGTTTAACAAGAAGTATCAGTTTTACTAACATCACTTTTAGTGTAAACACGTTGATAAGGTTTTAATTGCTTCCTAACTTTTTTAAACAAAGCTGTCAATTGTCTTCGGAATAAAATACATCGCCACCATTTCTAAAATAAACATTCAATTTAACTGTACAAATGTATAATTAGAATTAAAAAATAATAATAATAACTAACTTGTATTTTTATAGCATATAATTCTTGTCTATAACACAACTTAATCTTGTTTTTTATTTCTCGTCTAACTAGATACCCACGAATATTAGCTTGAAGTTTAGTTATCATTTTATTTATTTCTTCAGACTCTTTTCGATGCTGATAATTTTTTTTCATATTCATTATTGTAGTCTATAGATATATATTATAATACAATTATATTCATGAGAATATTACATTTAATTAGATTTAAACTTACTTGTATTTCTTCCATATTTAAATATTTAGGTGTAGGAAAAAAAGTTGGTTTCTCCCATGAGTAATCCAAAGTTTCAAGGTTTAAATAAATACATCGACCATAAGGTGTTTGGTGTGTGACCCAAGGACCTCTGTATTTTGCCTGAAATATTATATTAAAACATTTTATAATCAGTAAAATATTAATTACCTACCTATTAACCTTACATACTAACTTAATTTAATTTCTTAATAAAAGGCACTTTTTGAAACTAATTTTTATCAATTATCTACTGCAAGGGTACAACAATTTTATTTGGTATATACTATATAGTAAATTTAGAATTTGTATAAAAATAGACATTATATTGTATATACTACAGCCTAAGAGAGAACACAACTGGGTAAATGTGCCCGAGTTGACATACGTCGCAGTGTACCACTGAGTGCACTAAATTGGGGAAACAGTGTCTCGGAACGGTTGCGTTCTCTCATGGGCACTGGAGTATAAAAACCGCGAACTTAGATAGTATGTACTGTAAAAAATGTATTTAAACATTGTTTGGTTGTAGATACTTCAATTAATTAATATGACACATTCTACTACTAAATAGTATTTTCTCTACACTCAATGTTATAAGTTTAAGTTTTAGAACAAGTACTACCTTTGACTCGAGTATATGTAATAATGAAACACAAATTTCTTGTTGTTCAATTTCAATCATTGGAACAAGTTTAAGAAACTCTTGAGCTAATTTAGTTTTTTCATTCTTAACCAATGATAAATTCACAGATAAAAGCCATTCAGCACCTAAATTAAAATATATGTATTTAGAAGAGATTGATAAAATTAAATCTTAAGACTTACTTCTATGGATACTTTCAATTTCATCACACACTCTTTTTAAGACATCTTCGACATCATCTTTCCATATTTCTACTTCGTCCTCAGAGTCATTTCGTCGATTCTAAATAATACAAATATAAATAATTACTGTTGAAATCAATGGCGGACACAAGGTTCAACCCTCCCCCAAAATTAGTATAAGGGAAATAATGCAAATAATTAGCATTCAATAAAGTTTAAGAAAAAGGTAATTAGTAATTACATATTTAAATCCCCCTCTTGGGTAACTTCTGAATCCGCTACTGCAGAGCCAGAACTTTTTTTAAAGGGAGTATTATAATATCTCTACACTTTTGGCGAGGGGCATGAGACAACAAATGAGTATAATCAGCCAACCTTGTCACGCCCTGTGGTTGCTCCTTCCATACCGGTTTTTTGGTTAAACTCATAGGAGATGAGGAGAGTCATAGCTAGAGTGCAAAGATAGTAATATACTAAGATCCCTTATAAGTTTGGTATGCTGATGCTGCGGGTACAAAATATTTAAGGCTTTTAAAGCATTCTTCATATAAATTACAATTTTAATATATGGTTACATTTCCCCTAATATGTTCATAAAACACTACATTTATTTTTCAATTTTTCTGAAATTTCAGGGAGGTCTGCTGCTTTCTTACACTTTTCACCTCCAAAGCTACATTTCTGGTTGTTATAACTTAGTATGAATATGTATAGCATTAAGTATTAACACAAACTATTTATTTATACCAGTAATAACTCATATGCATACTGCATGTCTTTGGCTTTAACTGGGTATTCTAATTGCAATACTGGATTTGTGATGCATTGCTTCACTGTGTTCAAATCTTTCCATTTTAAGGCGTTGTTAAGTTGTTGTAGAACATTAATAACTGATAGCATAAAACATTTAAATGGATTAGAATATCATATTATTTTTATAATTATAATGATACCTTCTTTGTTTTGTTCTAGTTGATTATGAACAATATTCACACAATCTTTAATATTCATAAATGATAATATTCCAAAGCATCCTTTATTTATAATTTTAAATCGTCTACATGCATCAAAGGCACTCCAGTACTGTAATTTTAATCCTGCATCAAGTTCTTGATCCTACAAAATTAACATGTTCGTTTAAATTGATATTTAAATTTATTTTATCAAATCTCACAGGAAAAAATTTCTTTAATTTTGCAAGTCGATCCCATGTTGAATCAATATTTTCAGAAAGAACAGCTTTTGTCACATCAGCTATTAGATTTAATACCTGCAAACTCTGTACAATATCATTGTAACTTAGGTTTTGCTGTAAAAATATAAAATAATGGTAAAAATTATTATTATTTTAAAATGTCATTAAATAACAAAGAACAATGTATTATAAATGGTTAACATTGTAAAAACACTCATTCTACAATTTAAAATATCAAATTTTTTAGTCTTCAATACATTTTATTTTATAAAAAAATATATACTAAAATAATTTGAGTCTGAATAAAAATAAAATAATACGAGAACCATAATCTTACATCTATATCACACCGATCAATCTTCAATTCTTCAAAATACAAAGGAATAGCAAATTCATTAATAAGATGGTTTAAGTTTAATATAGGATCTTTAAGAACACGTGTAAAACCGTCCATATCATCAATAATTAATGTGTCATTTAATTTTTTTATAGAAGTTTCCTCTGAAAAATATAATTTTTATATAATTTAATAATTTTTTTTTTTGTACATTATCTTACGTTTGCTATAGTTGTACGCCAATTGATTTCCCGTATTAACAACACGTTGAAGAAAACATTTTTTATCAATTGTATTTAAAATTGTATAGTTAATAGTTTTTGATAGATTATGAAATTCTGATATATAGTATTTACCATTTTGTTTTTGCACATCCTAAAATAAAATATATTTTTTATTTAGACAAATAAAATATATAGTACATATTTAAGTATATATAATTTACTATTAAAGGCAAGTATTTTGATTGTAATATATTGACAACTTCATCTTCACAATTTGCTTTACTCATTTCATTCCACTTTTGGTCAACTGCAATAAATTGAAAATGTATAATCTATAGGTATGTAATAATTTGAAAGTTTCTTACTATTTATGGATGAAATATATCCTTGTATTTCATTTTGAGTTAAAATGTCATCATACGTGTCTGGTTCAAAACTTTCACTCAATGACTAAAAAAAGATTCAGTTATAAATTAATTGTTTGTCTTTGAAGAACTGAATTATTTTTATTAATATTATAATTGTCATTAGTATTATCATATTTCTGCACAATTGGGCTTAGCCCGTATTGTTGATAATAAATAACTAAATAATTATCTGCTTCCATACAACAGTTAATAAAATAATGTTCTCTGACTAAACTTTCAAATTTAAATATATTACCTTATTTAAAGTAGATTCTTCTTTTGAATGTTTAACATCACGTAAAACAGCTAAATATTTATCTATATAATCCAAATTAATAAAATGTAATTTTGCTGCTTTGTTACATAGACTTTTTGTGAAATAATTCATATCCTAAAATATTATGATACAATATATAATAACGAGATAAATATAAAAAGATAACGGTAAACTACAACCTTGGATAGAACGGCATTATTTATTTCCATAATTGCTTCTTGCAATGTTAATGTGTCTCCCTTTATATCTTCTGATAATAACCCTGCAATTTTTTGGAACTTAGGAAGTTCTATACCATTTTCTGCCAATTCTTTTCTTGTAGCAGTTATTGTTTCAGCTTAAATACAAAACCACATATTGAATTTAATTTGTTGATTTAATATTAATTTTTTATCACCTGAGAAATCTACTTTTCCATATAGATCTTGAATTAATGGTGCTTGGCCTCGTTTGAATAAATGGGTACTTAAAGCATGAAGACAATAAATAACTTTTGGCATATTTTTCTTATCATAAACATCAGTGGTCTCGGGATGGAATATCTAAAAGTAAAAAACACAAACTCGTCAATATAAGTTTTTTATGAATATCTTAAGTTTACCTTTGGTAGATTAACAACATTTAAAGATTTTAACCAATAATTGATGTTATCTGTATGACGATACTGAAGACCTGCTGTCTTATAACGTCTTTCGTCACGGTCATAAATACAAGATATTGGTACAGTTGAAGGAGCAATAAAATTTCCAAGTTTTGCTAGTAAAACACCATTTCGTAAGCGATCTTCAAGTTCCATTACAAGTGGTAAAGTGGTTTTTAAACATGACTCTAACCATCTAGAATTATTTATGAATAAATTTGTATTGTATAAAATTATAAATAGCTTAAATACTCAAATAAGAACATACACTTTTGTTTCTTCTAAATGACATAGGTATTCATAAGCCAAATTATCTTGTCTTATTATATCCACTTCAATAAGACTTGGATTTAAAATATCCAGTGGTTTGTTACTATAAAATAAAACCATGCATGTGAATTAAAAAAAATATAAGACTTAAATCTAAATTAATTTAAATGATAAAATTACCTGGAAAGAATTATTGACATTTTTGCGTTGATTTGTAAAAAAAATGATAATTATAATTCAAAGATAATGTAATACTAAGTTATACTAGGTGCCATGTATAAATTAAGTAAGTTGATGTCGTTTAACAAATTGAAATTATAACCGATAATTTAATAGGTAGTGAATAAATGAATAATAGAGACTTATAAACACTAATAATATAAACAAAAGAACGTTAAAATAAAAATCAAAATCAATGTCAGATGTACACAAAATATTCAACAACTAATAAGCGAAACAGACTACTCAGTCGTCATTAGATTCATTATCTCATTTTTGATTTTTCAATGAAGACATCATGCTTATGTAGACTGTCAATTGTCAAATGTCAAATAGTCAACTCTATAGTCTTTAATACTGCTGAACTTTTAACGGTTAACGAAAATTGAATTAAAAAACATTCTTATCATAGAAATATTATTATCATATATATCCCACGAACCATTAGTAAGCGATCTCTAACCTTAGCTAACCATGTTTATGACATTACATTTTTTTTAATGAAATTTGTATTATTTTTTTTAATGCCCCGCAGTATTAATATGATATAACTTATAATAATTATAATCTCGTGTTTAATAAAAATATGTAGGTTTTAATTTAATAATTATTTTTGTTTTTAATTCAAAGAATAATTAACGTAACAATCAAATTAAATGCAAGTAATAATGTGATATTGTCATGTTATGTTGGTCACATCTAACTACGACGGTTCAGTGTCTGATCGACGGACGTTAAAATGTTAAGTAACATGTAGTGCTGTAGTGGGGAGAAAATCCGTTAAATAATTTTAATTTTCAAGATATTCTTCGTCTTGTTCGTTTTGGTGTCTCACTGGTTTAGTGGATTACTTCAACTTTTTTCTTTTTTTGTCATTATTTTTCGGTAATTACGATTTACGACAGTATTGTATTACTTTTTCTAATCTATTTTCGTAGACGTTGTTGTTCGGTTTTCCAAGACTATTTTTGTTTAACTGTGTATACAGTCTACGTCTATACATTATTGTTTTAAGTTTTTTGTTCTCGACTTCCCCTTGTTTCGTTTAAAGCGCAAAGTAGTTAAAAGTTTTAACTGTTAAAAACTGCTCTGGGGAAACGGACGCACAGCTTTACACTCTTATTCTCGTTAAATCCACATCTTTATTATCCATCGAAAATGGCGACTGGCATCAGACGTGACATGCACCTGGTAAGATTTTTTCGTTTTTAATGAAAGCTCTTAAAATTGTATAGTTAATGTATCCGACTGTCTGTTATTAATTTTTAAACCGTAACAACATAATTTAAAATTTCTTATTAACATACCTGTAACGACTGCATGTTAATAAAATTGTTGATTGTTGTATGAAAATTGTAACACATGTATAATTATTTCAAATGTATATTGAAGATAATACACTACCAGCAGTTTATTTTTACTTGTTATGTACGCTATCAAAAAACGTGTTTTGTTTAATAAAAAATAAGTGTTTAAATTACTGTAACCTAACCTACCTATTTGATATTCTATGAATACTGAATAAGACGACACTGACAGTATTTATAAAATAACTGTATTATTAAAATATGTAATATAATTAAAATAATCATTTTCTTAAAATTGTCTGGTTAGGTACGCAATTAGTATTGGTATTTACAATTGTTTAAAATTATACCCAATGATAAAACATTTAATTAGTATAAGGTTCCATATAGTTTTGATTACAATAATTATAAAAAAAAATGTTTGGCATGATTCTGTAAATATTTTTTATAAACATCCAATGTTTAAATTTTTACAAAATTGGATAGGTACCTATTTATGTGAAACGTAACAATTTTAGTTTTTATTGTAATTTAAATTGTATTAATCATAGACTTGAAATATTCCAAATATTTTTAAACTAGGTATTTATAAGCAGTTTTAAATTTCTGTCTTAGTGTTGTTAAACAATTTTAGGCCTGGTCTAAATCTTATATTTAACAGTATTAAGTTAGGTTAGTAAGTACAACATATTAGTTACAACTTACAAATATAAAAAAAACCTGATAGTTGAAACAGTAATGTGTGTAACACATTAACCACTTTAAATGTTAAAAAAATAATGTATTCTTTTATAATTCTTTCAGAGACAAGACAAAGTATATAATGAAAATAATAATCCAAAAACGGTTAAAGATTCTAAAAGCAGTGGCTTAATAGCTCCGAGAAGACCTGTATTAAATGACATAAGCAGTAACTTGCAGATTAATCAAAATGCTAATCAAAAAGGAAAAATTACAATAACAAAACCAACTATACAAATAACAAAACCTGCTACAAGACTTGCTACTAAGTAGGTGTTTTACAGTATAATTGCCATTTTCTATGCATAAATGAAATAATATTTTTGTTTAGTTTGAATCGTACTACAACAAATGTTTCTGTTACTACAAAAGTGAAACCTTCATTAAACACATCTAAGACTGTTTTTAAAGTTAATTCTGGTTTAAATGAAAATGTATCTAACATTCCAAAAGCTATCATCAGACCTAAAACAGTTGGATTGGTCAAATCGTATAGAGGAACTTTGACTAGGAGTTCATCGCTTAGAAACAAATCAGTAAGTGAAATACTCATATACAATTTAATGTAATTTCTTTGTTAAATTCTCACATTTTAAAATTTACTTAGGTTGTATTAACAGAATCTCAAAAGAAAGAACAAGAATGGATAACTGCTTGTAAAGTAGATGCTGTTGACAAAAATGATGAATTTGATCCTTTTCTTGTTGGGGCATACTCCAAACCTATTTTTGAATATATGATGACCTTAGAGGTATTTGTCACGTATATTTACTATCTAGTATTTATGAACTGTTGTTAATTTATTGTTTTGTATTATGAATTAAGAATCAACATATGATAAAATCAGATTATTTAGCCAACCACAAATACATCACATCATCTAATCGCAGTGTTGTTGTGGACTGGCTCGTGGAAGTACAACAAGAATTTCAAATTATGCAAGAATCTCTTTATACAGCTGTTGGAATTCTGGACAGATATTTACAAGTAATTTTTTACATATTTAGCTACTTGCACTTTTTTTTATCGCCTATTTCCTAATTCTTAAGATCACGTTCACAAGTGTTATTTCCATCATATAAATGGACTACAAAGCAAATATGAGTTCTGTTGTATCAATGTTATGTTGTTAGCTTTAATTTTTGAGCAAATGATGAGCATTTTTAAATTTTAATATTTAACATGTATAAAACTGGTTTTAAAATATTAACTTAACACAGATGATTTGTTGGGGGGAGCTCGTCCCCCCTCTGATTTTTTTTTAATGTTATGTTCTGTACGCCTTTATTTTAGCAATATGATATAATATATGTGTTCTAACTTTATTTGAGGTTCCAAAAAATTGAAAATTCCCCCTCTCTTTGATGTTTTATTATCCGCCACTGATTATGTTCTTACCTCTTAAGTTCGATAATAAGTTAATTCACTTTAATACTTAAGCTAACAACATATACTTGAAACTGCAGGATCTACATTTTGGTATGTAACATGTTATGCATAAGTAAAACTAACACATCGCATGCGTCTTTCTCTTAAACTGAATGTTTTTTAGGAGAACCAAAATGTTGCTCGAAATAAACTTCAATTAATCGGTGCCACAAGTCTACTGCTTGGTTGCAAGTATGAAGAAATATATGTACCTGAAATAACTGACTTTGTCTATTTATCGGACAATGCTTTCACCAAGGATGAGGTAAAATCAAGTTTAGTAGATGTCTTCAGAACGATTAATTATTCACTTTCCAGACCTTTCTCCTTAACCTTTTTGCGAAGGTTTAGCAAAGTGTCAGGTGTAAGTATTACATTTTGTTTTTTGTAAAACAAATTATAGATTATATTATATGCATTATTTTTGTTTAGGCACGGTCATCGCAACATTCTTTGGCTAAATACTTTTTGGAATTGGCTTTAATTGACTATAATTTAGCACATATTAAACCATCTGAAATAGCTGCATCTGGTCTTTTGTTAGCAATCGTCATAACTAATGATCCTGAATTAGATGATAATCCTGAAGATGTCAAATCATTATTATCTTTATATTGGACAGATGTGATACAAAAGCACTCTACGTATAAAATGGATGAATTGATATCTACCGTTCAATCACTTGCTCATTTAGCGCTTAATGCCCCTGAATGGAAATACAAGGTAAAACAATTTTTATTTTGTATACACTTCGACAAGTCTTTTATTCCATGTTCCATATTGAAATATTTTTATTCTGTTAAAATTAATATGATTACAAAATAATAGTTATTTAATAAAAATAGAAATAAATGAAATTATTATTTATTTTACACTCAGGCTGTTTACAAAAAATACCAGAGTGTCAAGATGGGAAGAATCACAACAAGTTCCTTACTGAGCTCACCAGCTATGAGGTTTATTGCACACACATGTTAATTCAGTATCTCCCAGACCTAACTATTTTTAACTTTTTAAAATATATCGTTTTTATCGTGAGTGGTTACGCCACCGTTTTTTACATTAGATTTTTTTCGTATAATTATTACACTCACATTTTATTTTTTTTAAGTAAAAAAAATGTACGCATTAACAATGTCAGTACAAATTAATGTTTTTTTTTTTATTGAACAAAACAAATATAAATTTTATAACTTAAGAAAAGTATGTTTAGCTTGTTATGTTTTTTAAGTGTATTTTGATATATAACCATTGTATACAGTAACAATTATTAAATCACACTTAAATTATAATTTTACAATATTGAACAAAAGCCATTTCGCTTTGAAGCGATAAAACATATTTGTGTTTGATATGTTCCAATTTTATAAATATTTATTTCTGTGGGCGTTAATAAATTATTCTTAAATTTAAGATCTATTAAATTATTTACACAGACAGTAGACTGAAATATTTTTGTTTTTAACACAATTTTATTATAAGAAATAAAATGTTAATTCAATTTATACCGCTCTCAGTATGAAAGTATACCTTACAATTATTGTTTCCTTTTGAATTTAAAATAAACATGTGTTCTCCGCCATTGCACATCTTCATGTAATTATTAATATATATTTCCCTTATGTTTTCTAAGACAAATTGTATTGTGTAAGTTAGTTTTTAATTTTTTTGTTTAATAAATAGTTTGTAAAACAAAACTTTGAGTGCAACTTAGTTACATTATTTAGTATTTTTTAATTAGAACCTTTGTTTTCATTGGAATTTAATTTTGGCTAACTTTTTTTTTAAAAAAAGGGCGTTCTTCCTAACCAATGTTTTAGCACAGAATAGATTTCTTCTATTCTGTGGTTGTGGTATTGTAGATAATATCTTCCCTTTGTATTTTGAAATGGAGTGTTAATATTTATTTTTTAAAAATTAACAGAGATCCCGATTTTTGGTGATTGTAAAAAGATCTTGTAGTCTAAAACAGAACAATATATTCAAGTATTAAAGGTCTAACGAGTGATAAATGTGTTTGTGCATGAGTAAAATTATATTGAAAATAAAATGTTAATTACGATAATCTAATAAATGTTTTACTCCCATAAATAAGGATAAAAAACTAATAATAAATAACTCGAATTCCTGAAAAACCCTTGTTTTCAATTATGAGGCGTTTAGTACACGCATACAATAATTCTATTCTCACCAGGTATCCCTGTAGCCCGATAATTACTTTTTATGCTGTAGGTATTTGGTACTCCACATTACTATTACCTAACACTGAACACTCATCTGTCAGAAATTATTTACAAGTTCGACTTACGACTGTTATAAAAGTGGGGGGGGGGGCATATTAGTTTTAACTCAATATAAATGTCCATTATTTAAACAACTTATGAAGAATCTTGTACTAAATTTTGAAGAATTTTCAAAGAAACATTTTTTTATCGATATTTAAAGAAAAAAAACTTGAAAAAACCAAAAATTATATTATATAATTATTAATTACATAGAAATGCACGTCATTCTACATAACTAAGTGTATTCTATGATATAATTGCTATTAAAGTAATTAATTTTACTATTAATAATACAGTAGGTTGAGTTAATTTTTGAAGAAAACATTGCATTTGAAAATGTCATTGATGAATGTATACAAAATCATAATATACTTTAAAAGTTTCAAACACCCACAAAAAATGTGTTTAAATTACAACGAAATAACTAACATTGATATTCTTCATTTAAATATCCAAATTTAAACTTAAAATGTATATAAAAATTTTTTTAATATTATACTGTTTTGATTTTTTGGTTACACTATTAAATACTTACGTAAAACCTTGACGTACGTGAAGTTGGCCGGGGGAGACCCCTACTATATCTAATCGACTCCGGACTAATTCCAATACTTAGTAACCTTTTAGTAACTATTTTTAACAGATAAATTTTAAAATTTAGTAACTAATTGTAACCGACATCAAACAATTTGTAACCAAACAGTTTCCGAGAAAACTTAATTTCCATTTCAGGGAGCCGACATTTAATAAAATGCAAGTTAATAAACTTACTTTACTTTTCAATTAATTAAAATTATATAAAAATATTGACGAATAACATAAATAAAAATAATTAATTAAAAAAACTTATTAAGATAAGATTATTATTATTTTTACTTTTATTAATTATGTTTAGGTCTTAATAATTAATAAAACGATATTTTCCAATAATTAATAAAATTGATTTATATAACTGACTTTTTAAAAATGTGATTTTTACGTATTATGTATCTCGAAATTTCAACCCTAGATGCTTATAAAAAACTGTTAAGAGACTTACGCTCAACTTTTTTTTTTAATTTTAACTTACAAGTTATGAAGAACATTGTATTACATTTTCAAGTTTTTTGACAGACTAAAAAAAATTTTATCGGCAATATTCCCGTTCTTCATAAACTTTTTTGTTTTTCCCGGCGCTTTAAAAAACTATTGCGAATTTTTATTTTTAACCCCCCAAAGTACCAACTAGATTCACTTTTCTATTAAAAAAGATGCTGATGAAGAAAATCGAAGTCTTTTTACTGTACTTAAACAGTTAAACGTGATGAATGACACAAAAAAAAATCACACAACATTGTAAAATCAATACATTCATCACTCCGCTCAGAATCTAAAATATTAAACTGAACTTAAAATTAACAGTAAAACACAAACGCTCAGTGGCGGATTAACCTCTAAGCTTGTGAGGCTCGAGCCTAGGGCGGCAAATTGTTTATATAATATTATTTTTACTTTAAAAAAAAAATGAAAAAAAAAAGATTAATGACATTCAAATGGGTACACTCATCATTTTATGGTATCTAAAAATACGAAATTTAATAATTTAAATTTGGCGGAAGCCTATTCTTGAAATTTCGATTTGCTTGTTTCTAGACTCTAGTTATAACTTGCATTATTACGCCTAAAGCATGAGTAATACGCGGCCGCTAAATAAGAATAAGCCAAAATCGTCGAGTTTTTCTCACTAATAATAGGCGACTGAGAATATTAAAATGTATAGATTTAATATAAACTGATTGGCGATAATATTGTTAGCGAGTCCGCGAGTAAATATAAATCAATTTATCGGCGGAAATGTTCCACTAAAAGATAAGATTATTTTCAACCCGTATTGGCGTATTATATAATATACGCATAGGCGTGCCTGATGGGGGGGGGGGGTGATGCCGGGTGTGCCTGTCAAAAGAATTAAATCATAAAAAGGCCTCTCTAAAAGTACCGCTCTGCTGTGCCGTTGTATATGTAGCTTTGAATACGTTTTATCAGAAGTTGTAATTCAACGCATAGAGTAATACACTAATACTTTATACTCTATTATTACTCCATGATGCAACGTCCCAATCTTATCTTATTTAGTTAATTTAATATTATTGGTACCTATACAGCTTATTTTATCATATTAGTTTATGCTCACATTACAAAATATTAAGTTGTTCATTGATCAGCAATGAAGTCATGTTTTTCTAAATATTTTGTTATTGACTAAAGTGTTTTATCTTTAAATAATAATTATAATACAAGTGTTCATATATAATATACTATTTAGTATATTTTTTTTAATATTTTTATAATAAGCTAAATTTATAACTGCAATGATTGTTTTATTTGTAACAGTAATTATTACTGTAACAGTGGTTTCTCCATCGGAAACGGTAAACATCTTAGCTGTGCTCCCTCATCAAGGGTTAAGTCATCATTTTGTTTACTTGCCATACATCCAAGGACTCGCAAACCGAGGACACAACATCACTTTTATCAGTAACTATTTGATAAAACATCCAAACATAAATAATATATCAATTAGAGGATCGATGCCTATTAGCAATAACAAAAAAAATATTAGCCAATTGCAAGGCAATTCAATGAACGAAATACAAAGTTCAATAAATATAATTTGGAGTTTTTATGATCACGGAAAAATGTATGAAGCCATGTTTACGGCAGACAGTGTGAAGAAATTATTAAACAGTCCTTCTAATTTTGATTTACTCATTACAGAACATTTCAATAACGAATTGTTTTTGGGTTTTGTATTAAAGTTCAACATACCTTTTATACTTCTGAGTAGTTGCAACTTGCTGCCCTGGAATCAGCATGCGATCGGACAGCCATATTCGTTAGCCAATATACCTTCGACATTGACGGGCCTAAGCACAAAAATGAACTTTTATAGCAGAGTTCTAAATACAATTTCTCATACAATTCAACTATTTGGTTTTAAACTGTTTTGTCGGACTAGAGACGAAGCAGTCATCAAACGAAATCTTGACATTGAAGTTTCATTAGACCAATTCATTTTGAACGCTAATTTGATTATGGTTAACACTCATTTCACAATGTTTGAATCTAAACCGTTAATACCATCCGTTGTGGAAATCGGTGGGATACACATACTACCAATCAAACCTTTACCGATAGTAAGTATCTGTATAATTTATGTTACTGCATAATAATAGTTTTGATTTCAATATAGGCCCAAGTTTGTAATAACTTTTTTAACGTTTTTTACGTTAAAATTGTATCAATATACCTACCTAATATAATACGTAGGTACATACAAAAGTCAGGTACATTACCCAATTGTTTATACAATATAGGGCTAGGTAAATTGAGTCCGAGATAAGTTTGGTACATTTTGAAAGCGGTAAATTGAGTCAGGTAAGTTGAGTCCCGGGAAAAAATTGGTAGTAAGTAAATGTTTTGACTTATGTTAAGCTATTTATGTAAGGATAAAATTATTATCGTTAAAAATTATATTTATTATGTACTTGGTAAAAACTTCATTGTTATTGATTTAATAAACTCAAATCGGGCTATAACATTAATGGTGTATTTGATCATTTGCTCCTTTAGGTTTTGTTCCTTATCGAGCGTGTTTTTCTTTTTTTTGATTTTTGCTTCTTCATTTTATATGTGTCTCTGACTGAACTTTAAGTAATTCATCAATAAAGTTAAAAATATTCGGATGTGGACTGTAAAAGCGTCGGTTTAATGATACGATTCACAACTATTGCATGGTTGTTGTACGCACGGTTGTAGCAGCAAATGCCGACCAAATATTCGGGGGAAATGTAGCATCAGCTTATATGTAAGTGTTTAGTATATAATCGCAAAATAATTGTATTTGCTTGTCATTTGGTTGTATTGTCATTAAATCCTCTACAAAACATTCGCTAACTTCTTCGGGCCTTAGAAATGGCAATCCAAAAAAATATTTTAAAAAATTTATTTTTTCTGAATTTAAAGTTTTGTAAGTGTTGACTAAACCAAGAGCTTGAATCTTTACCTTAAATGGAAACGGCATTCTCTTATTACAATTTTAGGCCAAACAAGCTTTGCAGCCGTGTGTATAGCAATCTCAAAATCTATAAACACTTCATCGGGAGAAAATGTCAGTTGATATTGCGCATAACTATTTATAGTATGTCCAAATAAACGTACATATGTTTCAGTTTCTTTATTTGGTAATAAGAAAAACACAAGCGGAATATACGATTCTTCGACAAGGCCATGAATAATGAAGAGTTGGTAAAAAAAAATTGGACAGCTTCTAAAAGTTCCATGGACAAATATTGTATTGATTCCGCACAACACTTCTAGGTTACTGTTTGTTGAAAACCCAATGATACCACAATTGTTATCGTTAACTAATAAAAATGATTCATTTGTATTAGTTGGTAGCTAATGTTATTTCATTTCTATAGCAGCATGCGTTTCAGTTATATTTTTTGGTATATTGGGATGAACAGATAAACTCGCATTTTTTATATTTCTTTTTATTAAAGAAGTATCATTTAAAGTTAAAGTATGTAGGTATATCGGAATTTTTTAACTCTCTGCAAATAAGTTTCGATGGCAATACCGAAATCTCCTCTATTGCTTTTCTCTTGAGATTATTACTTAATTTTTGGCGATTAATGTCTTGTTCACTAGGTTTATCGTGTGTGTGATCATTATACATTTCAGTATCAACATCATTATGTCTCAAAAAAACACTTAGGTACATGTATTTTTACAGCAGGTCCATCTCTGTACGTCATTATTCAACATTTTGTGAAACCTAAACTTATAACCATCTTTTATAATTACAGTTTTGTTTTTTCCACTAATCATTACTTCCATTTTCCAAAATGTAATAGAAACACTCAAACACCTTATACTATTACTGCAAACACGATACCTAGTCACTTCTCAACGTACAGTACGCTACTAAAAATGGGCCGTCACAAATTGCCTCCCATCTGACCCTCGAATTGCCTTCCGTGATTTTTTTTTAAAAAAGGTTACACGAATTGCCTCCCGAAAAAAAGTAGTCGAAAAAGTAGTGACCCTCTTGTACTAGAATCGCCTACGATAGGTATAATTAATCGATTTAGGTATAACCTTACATATTAAATAAACTGAGAAAATAATACATAAAATATTATTTTAGTAAATAGACTGTCAAGTATAATAATAATAATAAACAATAATACAAATAATAAATAGTCAATACATCAAATAATAATAAAATAAATGATAGAATAATGAATGAAACATTTAAGTTTGTTATATTGTATTATCGTATCGTGGCTTAAATTTATTTGCCAATGCTTTTAAAGTTTTAAATACTGCAATTTTGAAATTTCATTCATGTTTAATTTATCAATTAAATTATTAATAAAATTTTTTTTATTTTTTGTGGCTGTCCTAATAATTTTGGTTTCCATTTTTGATGAATCAATTAATATTACCGTATCTAACTGAGTGCATTGCTTTTAATACATCCAAAAATTTATAAATATGAGGGTGAGTAGAAGAAAAATTAGAATTGTATTTACTATGAAATGATTCACAGGCGTTGGTAGACCTTTGCGCACTCAATGTCATTTCAGCCCATATTTTCGATGGATGTTTTTTATCTTCATCTATATAATTGTCAACCAAATAATCCGAAAATTCAGTTAATTTGTCATTCTCAGGTTTTAGTTCACCAAGATCTATAGCAAAAACGTCGCCTACCTGAAAATAAATAACTGTTTAATTAAAAATTATAATTATTTTATAATAAATTAATGTAATCAACATTTTATTTCTTCTGGATGCAGAAATGGAAGGCCAAATATGTATGTGAGATATTTTCAAATCTCGTCGTTTTTTGAATATTCTGTAGCTAAGCCAATTTTTTGTATTTTACGCCACCAAGATTGACATAAATGAAATATACAACCCTTAATTTCAATTTGTGGCCAAACTTCAAGTAATGCATTATGAATGGATTTTTCAAAATCAACGAAACACATTTTTGGTTCAAATATACTTCCACGGACTTCAAACATTAGTTACGTAATTCGACAAAAGCTCGTTTATATGATAAAGCAAAAAAAAATGCTAAGGGTATATAATAATTATTTTTAAAACCATGTATTGTAAACAATTTTCAAAGATATTGAACGCAATAATCAAAAGTACCATCCATGTATATTGTAGTTAGCGAACTTAGAATTTGATATTTTCATCACACGAAAACATCACAAAACCATTTAATGGGTTATTTACCATTAAAAATTCTCACCCTTAAATGTCTTAATCTCAATAGATGATAAAATATTATGGATTTCATTCGCATCTTGTGGCAATTTTGGATATATAGAATTCCTAGCATGATTCATATTATTTTTTATGTAAGTTACGTCTGAGCTTGATAATGTACTTACATTACACTTTTTCATCTCGTCATGAAATAATTTTGCAGGTCGTTCAGAGAGCTGTTCTAAAGCTTTTCGTTTTAAATTGTCGCTGAGTATTTGTCTATTAATTTTTTTCTCCGAGTCTTTCGCACAATTGTGAATAAGTTTACTATTTTCGAACTGGATTTCATTACACTTATTAGTTTTTAAATAAGCAGAACATATTTTTTTTGTACACGTCCATCGCTTAACGTCATTGGCTAAATTTTTTGGAATCTAAACTTAAAACCATCACAAATTAAAATTGTTTTGCCCTTTTCACTAATAACACTAATAACGTTCATTTTTATAACACTGCGTGTAATATTGTTGTTTACGAAACTGACTGTGTTGAACGGTGATGAACTGATGACTGATGACGGACTAATCTTAAACTGATAATCAGTGATCGACAAGATTGCTGCATTTGGCAAATTAATCTGCCTTCCCGAAAACACCCGGAGGCAATTCGAGTCAAAAAAAAGTACCTACTTGAATTTGGGAGGCAATTCGAGTGTCGACCTAAAAATATAATGAAATAGCCCAGATATCGTACATTCGTGTGTTTGTGTTTTATCAGAATATAAGATCCATCATAAAAATCGGTGAGATAGTAAGATACCGTTATATACGTACGAACAAGCCCTTACTTATCGGTATCTTAATTGCGTTTAATCAAAAGTACGCGATGTTACAAAGTTATCGAATTTTATTGACTGTGAGTGCTTTGGTGTTGTTAAGAGTGTATCGTTATTTTATCTTTGGGGAAAAAAATAATTATATAATTAATAAAAATGCATGTTGCCATTTTCAAAATCATATAGGTACAATGTACATGCAGTCAATGAATGTCCACAAATCACAAATAAAAATTTTATAGTGCATATTTTTGCATATTCTGACGTTAGTGCATGTTTGCAAACATATTTTTTATTTAAAATTTATATAAATCGTTTTTCCCCGGGACTCAAATTACCTACTACCTTATTTTTTTCGGGACTCAACTTACCTACTACCTGATTTTCCCCGGGACTCAATTTACCGAGTTAGGGTCATTTGGGACTCAATTTACCAATTCCGCAATATACCTACAACCTACATGATTACGTGTATGATCATTTCAATGCATATTGAGTATTGACGTTCCGATAACAGAGGGTTCGTAAATCGAGTTCGGATAATCGATGGTCTCTGTACATAAATTATGAAAAAAAAATATATATATTGATACGGTCCGTTGTCTCTCAACGGTCCGAGATCGTGAATGAATAAAATCGTTTCATTATTAATTAACTATATTCATTTATTGATGTAATTTCGACTTAACAATAAACTAAATTTGGGAATAAGTTAATCCGACCCGTGCAGTTGGCTTGGATAAGCAAATTGCGACGGACGGCGTCAGACCTATAGAGGCGTGATCAAAATTACAAAGTTTCGGACATACTTAATATTTACAATTATATAATTTATGAGGGAATCGAGTGACCACACCTTCTCACGGACTTATGGAAGTCGTGTAAGGTTATGTGTCCTCGTAGTGAATACCTGAGTAGGCTCACTGGGGTGGGATACCTGTGGTAGTTCTAAAAAGAACTCTTTTTGTAAGCCGCGATGGTAGGTTGGCTGTGTGCGCAAAAAGATTTCATGCAAAGTGATATGCTGTGAATTGTGGTTTTGGTTCCACTATGACGGCGTTGTTGTGGCTTGTCGTCTCGGTCGTCTACGGCGTTGTTGCTGCGCTCGTGTGGTTTGCCGCCTCGGTTGCCCTGAAAAGGACAGCTTCAGTTTTGTTGCGGCGGACAGCGGTGTTGGTGCCGTACTGGTGCGGATTGATGTCGAGACTCTTGATCGATATAACTGCTGCGTGTAATCTTGGTTTGCCTCGACTATTTCTGGGTTCCACTCGGCGGATTTCTTGAAGGTATGGATGAAACTGGTCTTGAAGTCTTGAAAGTCGATGATTCAATTGGAAAAGTGCCCGGTATATATACTGTGCTCCGTACCGACTAGTAAACCACTAGTGTGCCGCCGTGCGTGTCTGTGCTTACTGTCGGTATGGGTTTCGTTATTATAGGGTCGCTTTTGGACTCACAAATATGTGTGGGGTGTTGTTGTCTTCGACATTACTCACCCTATCCATTGCCGTACTTGCTGGGGATGTACAACGAATCTAAAGGCTTTGAATTCGCCGCTAAATCCCTCCGGTGGTGTTGTTTTGTATATACCGTGTTCTGATTCGTGGTCCTGAAAAGGACCGTTTTATATGGTGAAGTCTACACCGTTACAATATATATAAATCAATTTTTAGCTGTGTATAATTATTATGGTCGTTGTCAAATGTCAATCATTATCATGTCATTATTTATTAATAATTACTAATTATAATTTATCTAATATCTATACTATATATTTTATAAAGAAATGAAAATCGTAGTTTATACAACCATTTCAACCCAAGTCTATTGAGTTATATCTTATATAGTTACTGTCTTATTATAATTTATAATCAATCAAACATTATTCTACATTATTCTGATAATGAAAAGATTTATTTTTCTACCCCGTAAAATGGGATGACTGATAAATGTCTATTTTTGATTGTTATTATTTTACTTATAGTTTTTAGATTCTGAGCGAAGCAATGAATGTATTGATTCTACAACGATGTGTGTGTTTTTTTGTCTCTGCAGTCACCACATTTAAGGGCACTAAAAGAGTTCCAATTTTCTTTATCAGTATCTTTTCTGATACTTGATAGGAAAGTGAATCTAGTTGATACTTTCGGGGGTCAAAAGTAAAAAAGTCTCAATAGTTTTCAAACGCGTCGGGAAATACAAAAAAAAAAATAAGGAAAAAACGGGAATTTTTACGCGAAGCCAATTTTCAACGAAATTGATTTTTATTTTTGGTGTAACAGAAGAAATAATGACCTAAATACATGAAAATCTCACAAAATGTTTTGACTTTTTTATTGAGCTATTTATAGACATCATTAATTTTTATTTTTTTTTATTATTGCTGATAAAAATTTCTTCAGATCATACAACTTGAAAATGTAATACAATATGTTTTTCATAACTTGTTGTAAGTGAAAATTGAAAAAAAAGATGAGTGTATGTCTCTAATAGTTTTTTATAAGCGTCTAAAGTTAAAATTTCGACAAAATACGTAAAAATCACGAAATTATGCAGTTTTTTTTATTAGGAAATTCATGAAAATGTTGATGAAATTCAAAAAAAATTACCATAGACATTTGAAAATTTCACCAAATAATCAGATTACCAAGTCCTATACACAAAAAAATTTTCTATTTATATTTAAATTTAATGTTTGAAAATTTAACATTAGATTCTAAATAAGTGTTTCGATGTTGTTACGATAACCGTAAAAAAATTTGATAGGAAAACACTTAAAAAATGTATAAGTTCTGAAAGTTAAAATTCTTACAAAATGCGTCAAAATCAAGAAAATATACAAACTAATTTGTATTGAAAAATGTATAACATTTTGAGAATTTATACCTAAGGCTTAAAAATTTAATACAAGATTCCTCATAAGCTATTATGTAAGTGGTAGTTAAAAAAAAGTGAAGCGTATGTCTAATAGTTTTTTATAAGCATCTAAAGTTGAAATTTCGAATAAATAAAAAAATTATTATTATTATTATTTTTTTTTTTTGTAAAAATTACAAACTTTTGCAGTTTTTTTTGATTAGTAAATTCATAAAAAATTTTATTTTTAAATCTAAGATTTTAAAATTCAACACAAGATTTTCTATTAGTTTTTATATCTTTCTAAAAAAAAATTACTGGTAAGTCCAACTAATTTTTTATGAGCGTTTGAAATCATTAATGATTAATGACAGTATAAATATAATATAAAATAATTATCCGCTAGGCTGACAGACCGTCTCCGCTTAAAATCGTTTTTCGTAAACAATGATATGTCATTGAATACAAATTCAATACCATCCATAACAATGACCCACGTCTTGTAACCTACTGTAGTCTGTACAACAGAGCGACATCCACTTGCCACGTGGTACGTGAGGTAATTATATTCCGTTAATATAAAAATACATTTTTCTTTACATTATTCAGTTATTATTGACTATTTATTGCAGATTTTAAATTACAATTTATAAAATATCTTTCTCATTAAATTATTCAAGTATATATTAATTAATTTACATGCGTGTTTTACAAATTTTAATAAAAAAAATAATAATAATAATAATAACCTTTGTTTACGAAAAAAATACATAATAATACATCATTTTTATTTCTTTAATATTTAAAATTATTAAAACTATGAAGCCTCAAGGAGGGGCTATAAAAAATCCGAAAATATTGTAGCCGACATTATTTCAGCCGAAAATATTTCATCCGACAGTATTTGAGCCGACAAATATTTAATCCGAACCATATTTTATCCGAACCGTATTTTAGCCGACACATATTTTATCCGAACCGTATTTTAGCCGACACATATTTTATCCGAACCGTATTTTAGCCGACACATATTTCGTCCGAAAGGTATTTTAGCCGAAGACGCGGGAGGGCATGGTAACTATATTATGGTAATAACTGGTAACCATATTGAACTTTTGATATGATTTTTCATTATTAATGTTTGTTGATAAAACATGATCACTTGTACTGTATTCAGACATCATCACCTAAGAGAAATGAAAAATACCAAACTATATCTTGTTATAAACAAAGCATACTTTTTACATATATTTTTAACTTTTTTTAAAACAATTTTTTTAATGATAAAAATACCAAGTTATTCCGTTTTCCCAAAAATCAAGACCATGCAAAAGAATGGGTTAATGGGTCAGGTTAGTTGAATTCAGGGGCGGATAGGGCCACTGGGACACCGGGATTTTCCCGGTGGGCCGCTGCTTATATTTACAAAAATGGGCCGATGAAAAATATTTTTATTTTGCTATTACATGTACACACAATGTACATTTACATTCAAATAAAAGTAAATAAATACTACAATACTGATACTTATATTTTAATTTTTAATCTAGCTTAGATCTATAATTAATAATTATCATTGTATGACTGAGCAGTGGGGAAGTCCACCTTATTCGCACACATCATCGAGTATGTGACATTTTGATTCTACACAACACCAACGGGTATATTGACCACCGCCGCGTCGACTATGCTTGTTAACACAGTCGCCGCGTATATAATATTATATGATAAGTGTTTGAAAATCTCATGAAATGTTTTAGTTTTAAATAATTTGATTTTTTTTTAAGGGGTTCTAAGGCGATCAGACTTCAAACAATAAATGGACATTTTTCCCCTGGCTGTTTTCGGTGTAGTAGGACATTCCCCCCCCCCACCCATTATTTTTTAAATTTACTTTTTAATAATATTATATTATCTATTAATTAATATGAATTTTTTTTTTTTAAATAAAATATAGACATACATTTTTTTTACTTTCATAAATATAATAAATTATGATGTTTGTATTTTTTATTAATTGAACTACTTGAAACAATAAAAATTGCAATTTAAATAATTTAAAAAAATAAGATCCTTAGATGGTGTGTCAGTCTAGAATATTTTATATTGTTATAAGTTATAACTTAATATTAATACCGGTAGCCGGTAAGTTGAATTAATATTATTCATAATATTATTCTTAAAAATTATCAGTGATGCCGGAAAAATATTAAATATACTTATGTAAAATTGAGCCGTCTTGGAACCGAATTACAACAAAATGACGAAAATCGTAATTTTTTGTATTACTATGCAATTTTGTCCAAATTTGAACTTAAAATGTCTGTTAAAAATAATTGAATTTACATATTTTTTGGATTTTTTAGTTAGGGAAAAAACTGTGGAACCTTGTTTTTAAATTTTCAATCCTTAGCTATAGAAATTAAAAATTGTATACATTTTTAACTACAAAATCATTTTTTAATTTTCAATTTGAGAAATGTCGTAAAAATTTCAACTTAAAACGCTCATAAAAATTAAATTTGAATTTCCGGTAAACATTTTTTTTTTTTTGATAAAGGTAGACAAACTTATAAGGAATCTTGTATTAAATTTTTAAATCTTAGATATAAAAAGAAAAAATTGTATGTATTTCTAACTCAAAATAATTTTGAAATAGGAGTCAAGATATTTTGAAAATTGTATGGTCTATAGAAAATGCCAACAAAAACATTCAGTAAAAATTGAATGTATCTGTGGTCATTTTTAAAGTTGCTATTGAAGGAAATCGGAACATTTTTACTGCCCCAAACCGTGATGTTAATGACACACAAAACAAAAAATATATATATAAAAAAACACAGGTTATTGTAAAATCAATACATTCATCGCTCCACTCAGAATCTAAAATTGGATTATTATTCTTTTTCAAAATTTCAAAATGTATAAATTAATACATTTAATTTGGAAGTATTTTATAAATACCTAATTTTTAAATTCTGAGCGGAGCGATGACTGTATTGGTTTTACAATGTGTGTTTTTTTTTGTTTTATTATGTCTGTCATCACCTTTTGGGACAGTATTACAGTAATAATAACGATTTTCAACTTCAGTTTGTTCGATGGGAAAGTGAATCTAGTTTATGCATTCATTATATTAAATATTAATTCAACTATTTTAACTTACAGGCTACCGTATTAATAATAACAATAGGTAGGTATACATAAGTAGGTATAGTATAAAATATCCTAAGATGACAAACGGTCTCCGCTCAGAATCTTTTATCGTAATATCGTATACAATGATAATATTATATCATTCAAATATTCAATTAAAACTTAACACCATCCATTGCAGTGACCCACTTGTAACCTACTGTACAGCAGAGTGATACACACTTACCCGATTTTTTAATTTAGACTTATTGGTTAAGTTAAATTTGAATTAAATGATTAGCCATGAGGACGTCACGTGCCATAGACAAAAATCGCGTTAAAAATTAATTAAAAAATATGAGTTTGAGCGTTCGAAGAATATGGTTTACTGAGTGGTTTTATTGCAAAAACACCTATGAACAAAATTGAAAGTTGTAGTCTTATTTTTGATATATTTCTGTAGGGAATATTAAGTTGGAGGATTTAACGTTGGAACAACTGGATAACCGCTATGTATGTAATTTACATTTTGAACCCACAGATTTTAATAATATTGAAACACAACAAAGGCTAAAACAAAAAGCAGTTCCAATGAAGTGCGATTTTACTGAATTACCAGTTGATGTGTAACAATACATTCTAATTTCACCTTTAAACGAATTTGAAGACCCCGAGTTACCAAATTTACAAGTTAAGACACCAACCAAAATGTACAAAAAAAATGTCCAAGAACACCTACCGAATTTCCTCATCTCCCAGCTACATTAAATGCATCACCGTCTTCGCCAATATAACCTATGAATGTTCTCCGTCAACAAGTTCAATAATCAAATCATTTATAGATATGCCTTCACCTGTTAGAACTCTAGAACGTCGCAAAAACAGTTATTTTTGCTAATTACGAACAAAGCCCAAAAAAAGTTCAAAAAAATAATATATTGTAAAAAATAATTCATCTACTATAAGTAAATTAAGAAAAAAAATACAAGTTTCTCGTAATAAATTTAATTTACATAAATTTAAAAATAATATTACATTTTCAAGTTTAGGATCAAAAGTAATAGCAGAAATGCATCTGTTTCATAAACGTAATTTAAGATCACCCTGGACACTGTCTAAAAAAAATGTTACTATAAATGTATTCTATAAACCACCAGCTACATATAAACGTAGGTAGATAGGGAAATCTAAATTTTGTCCCAGTTTTAATTCACTCTGGTCAAAACAAATTAAAAATAAGTTGGATACAATGTCAGATGATAAAAAACACTGTGTTATAATAAATTATGAAAGTATATTTAATCTATGTTATCTATAACCTAATCACAATGAACCGCAAGATATTATTTTAGGAGTATCGGCTAACATACTGTCGGCTCAAATACGGTTCTGACAAAATATTTGTCGGCTCAAATACGGTTCTGTCAAAATACGTGTCGGTTAAAATACAGGTCAGACAAATTATTAATTGGCTCATTTACGGTTCAGATAAAATACGTGTCGGCTAAAATACGGTCTGTCATAATATTTGTCGGCCGAAATACGATTCGAATAAAATACGTGTCGGCTGAAATACGGATCGGATAAAATATGTGTCGGTTAAAATACTGTTCTGTCAAAATATTTTTCGGCTAAATTACTGTTCGGTCAAAATATTTTCGGACATTTTACGCGCTCCTGCCTCAAGGCTCAAAGCAGTCAGGGCAAGTCTCTATGATATGGTCTCTGCAAATGAGCTTTGCGCAATTGGTACATAAATAACCTAACCTAACCTATCCTAACCTAAATTTTGCAAATTTTTCTATGCGAATAATGCGCGTAACGTGCATGCATTTGTAAGACCGTTCCCTGCCGTTTCTACGGCTGAGACACGATTGAGCATAAAACACCTTTTTTTGCGACACGATTGAGCATAAATTGTCGGCGTATCAAAGGAAATTGAAATACAAAAGAAAACCAACACGATTGAGCATAAAAAACTCTGCAACGTTGCCATTTTCAATTTTAAACTCTACTATACAAAAATATTTATTTAAATAATGAAAATAATAAAATCAAAATATTTATAAGTCAATAATATAAGTCTTTTTGATAATAATAAAATAATAATAAATTAAATTGATATAAATTGGTATCTGTTTCCAAATTTGCTTAAATATATTAATACAAATTCCGTATTCTTACGATTTAAATACTGGTTGTAGGCTTGAATATTAAATTCAATTTTTTTTATTTCTCAGATATCATAATAATTGGTGTAATAATACGAAAATAATAAATTACAAAATATTGGCAACGTAAATTTGGCAACATCTCATAAAATATTCTATGCTCAATCGTGTTGCTAAAAAGGTCTATGCTCAATCGTTTTATGCTCATCGTGCTTTACCGGTTTCTACTGCATCGGTTTATCGGAAATTCAATTTTCTATAAGTAGGGCGAGAGAAAAGTTTCTCCCCACCCTCTCGTGAAAAAACAACATTATTTGCAAATTCATGAAATTCGGGTGCTAAATATTAACATAGAAAAATTTGCAAAATTGGTGGAGCTGGAGAAACGTAGGTACCAGCAAATAGAATCTATTTAATAGACGCTTATGATGACAAAACTTGTATTATATTATTGTGACGAAACCTGTATCACCGATTTATACCTGCAGGCGTTGGTAGAACGATTCAAATCCCCGCCGTTCATTGCGTGAACTTCATCCCCGTTATTCATGTGGTCCACCGATTGCATGGGGCCGTTCACTCATCCTACATAACAGTACTAATGAGTAATATAATAATAAATAATAACTAATGACAACATACGGACCCCAAATGATGAATTTCGCAGAACGGACTTACTATAACTATTATAACGGAGGGGCTATAAAAACTAAAAAAGCCGAAAATAATTTGGCCAAATCAATATCTTGGCTGAAAAATATGGTGTTGCTAATATGCATGTCCAAATAAAGACTTTTCGGTTAAAATATTTTAAGGATCGCACCCAATATTTTCAGACTTTTTATACCCTACCCCCCTCCCCACACACTGCACACTGCAGTTGCGATCAATAGCTTTTTATAAATATAAATCAAAGTATGATGTCTATATATTACTTTATAATTAACCAAAACCTCTGAAAGAGATTTAAAAACAAACAAAAAATGTTAAAAACATCATTTATCACTATTATATTGTTATATCGTTTTATAATTATTATATAGTTATTAATTCAATTATTTTTACATATTGTAATAGGACATCCAGAAATATATTGACGAAGCTGAGGACGGAGTAATTTATTTCTGCATGGGCAGTTTATTACGGGGCGAAACTTTTTCCGCCGAAAAAAAACAGATGTTCATCAATGTCTTCAATAAAATACCACAACGAATTCTGTGGAAATGGGAAGGAGAACTACCAGGAAAACCATCCAATGTAATGATTCGCAAATGGATGCCTCAACGAGATATTTTAGGTACATACGCATTTAACATACGTACTTTATGTTATTTAAAACGTTTATTACAAATGTACGGGTTGTACTGCAGCAATTTTAAATTTAACTTGTGGGATAATATTGTAATAAATTATAATTTTTAACCATGAATAGGTAATAGATATTAGTTAATTGTTATTAATTTTTATATGTAACTACCTATATGTAAAGTTGTTTTTTGTGTGTGTACACGCAGCTCATCCGAATGTTAAACTATTTATATCCCATGGTGGTCTATTGGGAACTACCGAAGCTGTGCAAGAAGGCGTTCCAATTTTATCAATACCAATGTTTGGTGATCAAATAAGAAACATCAAAGCTATTGTAAGCAAAGGAGTTGCAGAGATGATGAATTACGGAGATTTGAATGAAGATGAAATTTTTATAAAAATAACATCCATGCTCACAAATCCTAAGTAAGTGTATCGTTATTATGTTTAATACCGCGGACTGTAGTGGCGTGGTCCACCACCACCAGTAATAATAATGCAATTATTATGAATGTAATATATTAAAATATGTAATATATGAAACGGCGGGGGGATAGATAATTGGTATGCACTAAGCATAATAAGTATTTAATATTTTCTTATTTGTTAAATATAGATACAGAAAAAAGGCTAAAGAGTTATCAGAGGCTTTTCGAGATCGACCTATGTCTCCTTTGGAAACTGCAGTGTATTGGACAGAGTATGTCATCCGACACAAAGGAGCTCCGCAGCTTCGGTCTGCCGCCGTTGGTATGCCATGGTACCAATACTATTTAATCGATGTACTAATTGTAATTTTCTTATCTGTAACAACAATTTTTGTTTTAATCTATTGCTTAATTTTCAAAGTTCTTTTAAGATTGTTAATTAGAAAATCTAAAGAGAAACAATCTTAGTAAATTTGGCTTATATGAGGTATATCTAATAAAAATACTAAAATAGTGATTACCTTCTTATATGTACCTTCTTATTATAAGTGCTATAGCCACTAGGTATATATACCTATATTGGATTTTGTAAATTGGATAGAAGGACGCGAGTCATATTTTGGTATAAATATTAATTAGGTAGGTATTATAAATTAAATCAATATACCTAAGTACCTAAATTTGTTTTAATGTTTTGTTGGTTTTACTTTTTTAGATTCTGAACGGAGAGATGAATGTATTGATTTTACAATGTTGTGTGTTTTTATTATTTTTTTTTTTGTCTATCATCACGTTTTAGTGATAAAAGTAATAACTAATAATTAATAAAAGTAATAACTAATAATTATCTACTATTATGGGAGTAGGGAGTTTACCAATTATTGCGCATTTGCGCTTAAAATGACCTTTTCATTTACCAATAAAATTGCGGGACGTAACCCATTCGGCTCCCGTTTTTCTCAAACAGCTCCCGTTTTACAAAAGGGTAAATTCCCAAACGGCTCCGCGGGTTTTTACAACACAAATTCTTTCCCATACATACAGACTTAGAACTGTCTTAAAAGAGGTGTGGTTAAAAATGAGTTGTTGTTTTAGTTACATTATAAAAATTATACCTTGTAAATTAAATGTTAAAAAATAGAAAAATTGTAAAAAAATGTATGTGCATATATGTAGGTACAATTATAAAAAAATCATACAATAGGTAAATTTTTGACACGCACAGTTTTTTTTATATAATCTATGGTTGTTACTTATTATTAAATTCGATGAAAATTCTTGAATAATGTTTTCAATGAGCTCCTTTTTCGGTTAGGTATTTAGGTATTTCGGTTAGGTATACCGTATACAGTATACTGGTATAGTGGTATATGTGGTATCAGTATATCATCGACTTCAAATATGAAATAGGTATATTAGTATTACAGTCAGCTGTTTGGACATTTTACCGGCTCGTAACACCTTTTTCCTACGGGAGTCGTTTGGGAATTGACCTGTTCAGAAAAACTTTTTCGACGGGAGCCGTTTGGGAATAAGCAAACAATGGACGGGAGCCGTTTGGGATGCGCCGAAATTGCGCTGGGTCAATTTTTGGGTTGATAAACCAATTGCGCTTAATATATTATTAGCCTTATAATATTTATTTTATTCAATATTACATTATACAAACCATTATTTTTATTAGAATACAATGAACATGAACATCAATTATAAGTAAAAATTATTTAATGATATATGTATTTCTGACAAATTTGTTAGTACTGTATTTCTGCGTCTGGGTGTATGATAGACACTTTGTCTTATAGAATACACATCGTTTAATGCCAAATATTCAAATCAACTGCATTCGATTGCACATTTGCACTTCGTTGCGAATTAATTTTAGTGGTCGTGTTGTTATTTGATCTGTTTATTTATTCTATTCTATTTATCTAATTATTCTATTTATTTATTTATTTATTTTGATCTTTTATTTTTTAAAAAATTAGCTACAATTTGTATTTTTTGAAAAATATATCTATGTATTGACAGTAAAAATAAAGAGCGCAATTGATATACTGACCCTAAAATACAAATTTTGTTTTAAACGCAACTGGTCCACGCCCTCCATTAGGTATATTGTATATTATAGTCGTTATGAACGTCAATACTGTCATACACTCGCACAGTCGTACAGTATATCGGTGTGAATAAGTTCGTGGCATAAAGCTTAAAATAAATCTAAATATTTTGAAAATGTCATTGTGTTGTCGTGCCGTCCGAGCGTCGCTCCACTCGAGCCCGCTCCGTTTTACTGTACCCGGCGGTCGACATTTATTATTACGGTCTTCAATTTCGCGTAGTCATTTGTGTAGCCCCGGCAGGCTGCAGCAACGGAACTACGGAAGCTATTACAGGACTAAAAAAAGGTGGTCATATGGGTAAATGCTATGCTGTACATTAAAGTTGTCGTATGGATCACTGTAGTCTGTAATGGATAATATGTTAAATAAAACCCATAGTGAATTTACATTTTATTATTATTATTTAAGTCACTAGGTTAAATGCTTAAATCACGCACTCATGATAAAACTGAAAAAACTTAATGGCAACTACTGAACGTAAATTGTATTATGTTTCGCACTTGTTTGACCACTTGGACACCACACAATATTCACGTGAGACGTCTTCTTAAAGTCAAATAACTTAGATTTATAAGTATTATTAATATTTTTTTCTTAACTTTTTATATTTATAGTAAAAAGACTATGGCAATTTGGAGACTTTAAAAAACTTTAGAAGTTGTTAAAATTTTATTTTTAACTTCTTGAAGTACCTATGATCCACAGACATTTTATTAAACGTTACAATCCAGAATATTTGATACGTAAAAGGTAAATCGTAATATTAAACATTTTGTACAATTGTTTATTATTTGCAAAAAAAAATGTGACAAATACTCATGTTCCTTTTTAAAAATATTGTTATATGATGGAAAAAAAATTATTCTCCAAAAATATGTTAAGTTTAACTATTGAGTTTAAAATTACCACTTGTTTATGGACAGAACTACCTTCATATTATATAGGCGGAGACTGAACATTGTCGGAAAAATATTTAAAAAAACATTGCATAATATTATAGAAAACAAATAATACAATAGGTACTACATTAAAATTATTCAAATTAACAAGTTATGTTATTTTAAAAAAAAATTCAGGTAATCAATCCTCTAAGGTTTATTATGATACATTATTTGTTATATTAGCTTTTATATGTTATTCTAACACTATAGTTAATAGTAGTTAATACATTTCATAAATTACAATGATTAGGTTCTTAATTTAATAAAATAAATATGGGTGTTATTTAATGTATTACCATATGAGATTTTTCAAAACGGAAGATATTTATAATAGTTTTGAAATCTAATAAACAAATAAATTTAATATTCAAATTACAAAATTCAAAATTTGACTTTTACATCCAATTTTACCATAGTTGAAATCTATTTGTTTAAAACTCAAGACAGTTGTAATAGGTACCTTTAATGTAGACACAATTTGGATAAGAATTATGTAATATTTTTTGCTTTAAAAATATAAAAACAACGTGAAGATGTGCGGTACAACTACTGTATACCTACCTATTACTTTTATTGTGACATTATATTACATATTATTATCGGACTGCTACCATATAGTGTAATAGCACAGAACAATAGTAATTAGTAAGTAATAATAATAGTATGGTAATAGCATTGATTATAAATATTATACTATTTATAATCAATGGTAATAGTAAGTATTACCATTGATTTTATAATATACTAGTACTATAATAATATATTATAAAATCAATGGTATTACTCTTTGACTGCTACTTCCTCCTTCCTAGGGTCTGTAGTTCAGTGGTTCTGTGCTAGAGGGACCTGCTCTCCATAGACGTGACTATTGAAGTTTATCTTTATTTGTTATCAAATATCAATTCGATAGTGATTAGTGAATATTATGCAGAATCACTTTGAACAAGTATTCTGTATCTGAAATTCTGAACTATCATCATAATATTCTTATTCTTATTATGTGTTAGTTAAATAGTTAAGACTATAAGACCAGTATTAGACGTTTTTTGAACTGTTTTACCAAATATAGTTCATTTTTGAGAAAAATAATTCTGCATAACATGAGTACAACGTTGCAAACAGATGAGTTTCCAGTATGGGCATTGGTACCAAAAAAAGAAACAGGAGTAACAAATTTCCTGGCCAAAAATCCGTCATACGATGGCCGTAATGTGACAATAGCTATATTTGATTCCGGTGTCGATCCTGGAGCTCCTGGTCTTAAAGTGAGAACCCGCAGTGACTAATAGATAACATGTTGAATGTTGTGGTGTACATATTTTAGGTGACAAGTGAAGGAAAACCCAAAGTCATTGCTAGATATGACTGCAGTGGTGCTGGTGATGTTGATACCTCAACTATAGCAACACTTGAAGGAAATGAAATAAAAGGATTGAGTGGACGTACACTTGTGGTAAGTAATTGATACCATTTAATCGGTTTATATGTTATATCTATAACATCTGTCTTGCAGATACCAAGTACTTGGAAAAATCCTACCGGAAAGTATCACATAGGTATAAAAAATGCATTTGAGTTATATACCAAAAATGTCCAAAAGCGAATTGAAGAAGAAAAGAAAGAAAAGGAATGGGACCCAATTCATAAGCCATTATTATCAAAATCATTTATGGAACAACAACATTTCAATAATGTAATTTATTTATTTAATCTAGAAATTCTCTAACACTAACACTAAAAAACGCACCGGGATGTTTGAATCATATCATTTATGTGGTTCATTATCCTGGTATGGCATAATTTTAAACCGATTTAGCTTAGAAAATTTCTAAAGTGTCTCTGGTCTTACTAAATATATTACATTTTACAATAGGAAAATGATCCTTCCAAAGTTACACTAACAAGAAGCCAGAAATTAAAAAAGGATGACCTAGACAGCACTGTTGAAGCTTTACAAAGTTTAGAAAAAAAGTATAAATTTATCACCCCAGTTTACGATTGTGTTGTTTTCCACGACGGAATACAGTGGCTGTGAGTATCTTTAAACGGTACTTACGTACTACTGTAAGAAAATTAATTAGACTACCGTATCATGCCATATAGCACATTCTGTGTATGTGTATTGTCTTGACCTACCAAGTTTTCAATCATTGAAATGGTATAACATATAATACTAAATCCTGATTGCTTTATGGTTAGTTATGATTATACCTGCAATAAATTACGTTGCTTATTTTTCTCCAACAGATTCATATTTAATTAGTTAACGAAAAAAACAACAGAATTTTCAAGAAATCCGTATAATACTATGTATAGTCAGTATGGATGTAAGCAGAATAAACCCAAATTGTTTTGGGACCAGGGGAAAAATTATTGTGGGGCCCCTAAATTTTCATAACACAATATGATAAAAATAGTCAACAATTTGAGAAATTGCTAAATTAGTCATTCAAACATCGGTGTAACTATTATTTTTCAGTATTAAAATAATAACTGCACTCCAGCAACTATATTAGTTGTACGAAAATGAATAAGTAATAACTAATAACCAGGGCTCGTAAGTTCATGCCTTAAAAAATGCCTAAATAATCATGCATTTATGCACTCAAAATTGGCAAAATATGCATTTATATGCACTAAATATCTAAAATTATGCACTTAAAAAATGATTATTCAAAAAAATCATCAACAATTTTTGAAAATTTCTATTTTTAATTTTAAATATATTATTTTTAGACTGAAACACTGATAAACTGAATGAAATAATTACTACTATTTAGCTATTTAATTTTAATCATTTTATGTTGAGACCGAATTCCCAAACATTTTATAAAAATATATAATATATTAATTGTATAATGAAAAATTATAAACGATCGCGTTTTTTTTCATCAAATGTTGATTTTTTCATACTATTTCCATAAAAAAATGCATATTGACATAATAATATGAATAGGATATCGTAATCACATATAATATGCCCGATAAAATTTAAATATACCAAATAGGCAAAAAACCTCTAAATATGCAAAAACATGCAAAATAAGTTCACATATTTAACCGTGGTACCTTGAAATGGATTTCTGTCATCTAGCATTAAATACAACTTAGCAAGATTGATATGCAAATGCATGAACTTACAAGCCCTGCTAATAACCATATCCATATTTGCAATAATGAATTTCAACCAAGTAATGAATAATAAAAAATTACAATTATTATCATTTAAGATGACTACTAAACAAAACTGTAATATTGAAATTTCATATAAAAAAATGTTAAGTTACCACTAAATATTATTATCTGAACACAGGTCCATAACATTGTATCCGTGTACTAAATACAAAATTACAATTGAACATTTCCCTGAGTATATTCTGTAGGTACCACAGAATATGTGCAGTAAATTATCAACTTATTACTTTAAAAATAAGTAACATCTGGAGTTTGGATTTTATAGGTTGATACCAGTGCAGTTAACACATTTATATTAAAAAACTTGGTAGTTCAATATATGCTACGTTGGGGTATGACGACCCTGTATTCCAATTAGTTTTAAAGTTTTAGATAGTACTATAGATTATGCAATGATATATACGATAGACTAGCAATATTTTTACATATGCAGATTTCTATGGTTTTTCATCTCATAGGTTGGATAATGATAATTTTTTGTATTCATGTGTGTAGTGCATGCTTGGATACTTCTGAAACAGGAGATTTGGCTTCATGTAAACTTATGGGAGAATTTAGCAAAGATCCAGTTAATAATTTTGATTACATCACGGCTTCTGATCGAATGAGTTACTCGTTTAATGTGTATAATGATGGAAATGTATTGGAAATTGTATCTCTTGGGTGTAAGTACCGAAAATAAATATTTGGTAATAAATAAGGCAATATAAAATTAAATATTTCTTAAACCTTCATTAGCATCTCATGGGACACATGTATCTGCTATTGCTGCTGGGTATTTTCCTGACGAACCAGACAGAAATGGAGCAGCCCCTGGCGCCCAAATTATATCCTTAACGATTGGCGATAGTCGTTTAGAGACAATGGAAACAGGAACTGCAATTGTTAGGGCTATGATTAAAGTTATGGAACTTAGAAAGAAGTTCAACATTGATGTTATAAATATGAGTTATGGCGAACACTCAAATTGGTCTCATGCTGGGTAATGTCAAATTTTTCAGACTGAAAGCATATAAAATATTCTTTGTACATTATTTGATTTATAGGAGAATTGGCGATATTATGAATGATGTAGTAGACAAGCATGCAGTTACTTGGGTTGCATCTGCTGGCAATCATGGACCAGCTTTGTGCACAATTGGTGCTCCTCCAGATATTTCAAAAACAACTATTATAGGTAATAAGTAATAACAAATTTACCTCGTCCTATCAATGTTATTATTTTTATACGTTTTTAAGGAGTTGGAGCTTATGTATCGCCAGATATGATGACAACAGAATACTCTATGCTACAAAAACTCCCAGGAAATACTTATACATGGTCCTCCAGAGGACCAACAATTGATGGTGGTAGAGGAATAAGTGTATGTGCACCAGGTGGTGCAATAGCTTCTGTACCTGGTTACATGTTAAGAGGATCACAGTTAATGAATGGCACAAGCATGTCTGCACCTCATGTAGCTGGAGCAACAGGTTGGTTATTTAGTTAGTTATAACAATTAACTTAAATATATATATTTACTTCTCTTTCAGCTTTATTAATATCTGGACTTAAAGGAAAAAATATTGATACCTGTCCTTATTTGATAAAACGAGCAATGGAAAACACGGCATTTTATCAAGATAAGATTGATCACTTTTCACAAGGACATGGTTTATTACAAGTATAAAATATAAAAATATTTAAAATAATTTTTATTAATAGCACTGTTTAAAAGAAATTTCATACAAAAAATTATCTTCAGAAATAGTATTAATACTGTTAATAATAATATAATTTTCATAACTTAAAATTATAATCTATTTTACACTTATTCACAAATAATTTACATTAATAGACACTTCTATTTAATGTATTCAAGATATGTACATTGCATAAATTAAAAATAAAAGAAACAACATTATATACTGTTAATTATAATCTTATTATAGATTGAAAAAGCATTTGATTATTTAACTCAATACTACACTGAACAAGAATCATATGTTAAGTTTATTGTATCTTGTGGTATTCAATGTACTCACGGGAATAAAGGAATCCATATAAGAAATGCAATTGAAAACAAAGCAATTGACTGTGCCATTACTGTGGAACCTGTCTTTTTGAATAATGGAGAAGTTGGTAAGTTATTCAGTTATTTAATTAAAAAGTTAATATTTTAGGAACTTAAGGAATCAAACTATTTGAGTATTTAATTTGTTGTTATTGATGCAGTATTGATTAGATAATTTAATGGATTTACAAAAGATGTATATAAAAGTATAAATAATTACTGTAAAGATTATATACTTAAATGCTTGAAATATCCTTCACATTCATACTTTGTTCCTTCTATTTTGTCCCACATCACTATCCAATTAATTCCATGAACTCGTTTACCTATATAAAAACAAAATAGTCTAATTGTAGTTTTTGAATGTTAAAAATAATCTGTTTTTCGTTAAAAAAGTCTTGAAATATTCTAATTTTGGCACTGAACTGTCAGTGAAAAGCTTTGGCAGCATCTATTAAATAATATTCTCAAGAATAACAAAGTTAAATTACACAAACAAGTGACAGGAATAATCGAAAAATTACTAGATTGTTTGATTTTTAATTGATTATTTGTGAAACTAAGATTGAAAAGGGAAACCAAATTGTAATATCATGTATATCACAAATGCTTGTATTATATTAAAACCAGTTATATAGATGATATTACTTATATAAATTGTTTGAATAATAATTTAAGAGCTGAATGTTTACCAAGTACCAAAAGATTCAATGATGTGTTATAGCTATGTAATATAGGTTGTAAGCAAGGGGGGTACTTGGTACTGAATTATACATTTAAAGTAAGTTGGCATGTATTTTTTTGAGTGATTCACTCGAGTCCTCATCACTTGTATTAGTATACAAACAATAATATAGGTTGTATGGCAACATTCATACATTTTCCAAAATTTTACTTTTATTTTAATGTAACATTTTGACTCAAGGACTATGAACAAACAATTATAATGCCGTAATTGAGATAGTTTCATTATACTTTTTCTTTTGTTAATAAAAATATTTTTACCATCAAGACTTTTCCGTACAATATCTGCATTCTCGTGGCGAATAAATTTTATTCTAGCACATGTATTATTTTTCTTAATAAATACAATATTATTTGGTGTAACATGTTGGCACAATATTTTCCATATATCTTCTTCTGTTGTTTGGGCATTCATGTTCCTAATATGTAGTTGTTTCATCTGAAAAATACAAGTTAAACATTAGAACTCTAATGAAAATAAATTGTTTATCTATATTGATACTAACTCTCATTAAAACAGAGTGTCGAAATACTGGTTCAGATTCCGCCCATTGAATCTTAATTGAAACTCCATTTATAAAAAATGGACTTTCTGCCATCGAGCGGCGAGCTAAAGCCGCGCTTCTATGATCTTTGAATATTACAAAACAAAACTCTCTATTTTTGCTAGGATCATCTGTGTTATTAAAAACTCGCACTTTCTTTACCCCTTCTACACGTTTTTCAAATTCTGCTTGCAATTGTTCTTCAGATAAATCCATAGGTATGTTCCTGGCAAATAATGTCCTATTATCAGTTGACATGCTCACCAATAAGTGACCTCTGATACCAGGAAGAATGAGTTCATTCAGTTTAGCCAGCGCCATCTCAGCTTCTATAGGGCTACTCATCATTACATAACCATATCCTCGATTTGAACCAGAGAAATGCATCATTAATCGGATTTGATGAACAGTTCCAAACTAATAAATAAAAAATACAATTTTTGTAACTAATCATAATTAAATAAATAAATATAGATATTGTATTACCTGTGAAAAAATAGCATAAAGAAATCCTTCCAAACAAGCTTTTGGTAATGCAACATATAGCTCACTACCACGTTTTGGTTCTTGTTTAATTGTTGACAATAATGTTTTTTGACCATTATTTTGAATAACATGTCTTTTATCAACTGAAATTAAACGCTGGCCAATATCTTCTATTTCAACTAAATTTTTTGCTCTAGCAATAGCAGCACTTATCAAATCTTCCCGTGTAGGCTATACAAATAAATTTCTTTAAATATATTCATACGATTAACAGACAAGATATGCTTACTATATATTGGTCTTGAATTATTGAAGGAAATTTGAATACATTATCATTTCCATATGGTTCTGAAGTCTGAGACGGTGGAGTGTAAGGCGATGACATTGGTGAAAAGGATGATTGCGAATAACTTGATGTATTGGACATATAGGACGATTGAGAATATGGTGATAATGGATACCGAGGTGTTGGCTAAAATATTAATAACAATTAGCTAAATTTAAATATAAGCAAGTATTTAGGTCTTCTAAATAATAATCATACATTCATACTACCAAAATACAATTATATATATATCAAATACAATAAAAATAAATAATTGAATAAGTTAATAAGAATATGAATTATTAAAAAGTACAAACCGTGTAGTAATCGCAGAATAATACATTGTTTTGAGGTGCGCAATACATTTCCATAAATATTCAGAAATTTCCAGATAGTGACTAAATCCTATACATAAAAAAACATAATTGTATTACTGCAACAGTGCCATAATTTGAATTATCTATAAGTCTGTCCCCCCTTTTTTTATTTAAATTATATTGAGTAGCTGGCTAAGTTCTAAGATGCTCATAGCCATGGGCGATTTGAGGATAAGAATCATTAAAAAAATATGTTAGTCATACATTTTTTATCCTTGATGGTATGATTTTTTAGTTTTGAAAAAGGTTTAAAAGTTTTTAAAAAAAGATAGTTTAACAATTAATATTTAACTGTTATAATTAATAATTAGAGAACAAAATATACACTTAACAACCAACCAACACACAATTAAAATTATTTTTTTTAAGACTATTAAAATTAGATAAATTTAGTCTATAGAAATGAGTACAATGCGTAAATGGGATGAAGATGAATATAATGACGTGTGGGGGGGGGGGCGTTCAACAACAATACCTCCTACTTTGATAAGTTTTGGCTAACCGCTTTTTCCTTCTTTTTATTATTATTTAAATAAAAGTAACTTTGCCAATTTTTTTAAAGTCTTCTTGGTGGGTTGTTGGGAATGGTGATTGATGATTTGCCCCAGATATGAATACCATATGACCAGAGGGGAGGAGTTTATAATTGTTTTGTATATTAGGATTTTATTTTTTAGACTTGTTGAGGGGGATAGTAATGGACGGAGGAGGTATAGGCGAGTGTTGGATTGTTTTCTTTTATTTTTTGTAAGTTGGGCTCAGGTAAGACGTTTGTCTAAATGAACTCCGAAGTATTTAGTTACATTTTTAATTGGTATAGGGATGTTATTTAAGGATAGTTGAGGACAATCTTTTTTGTTGAGAGTAAAATATATTGGACTGATTTATTTTCATTTTCTATTTGTTTGTCCAATTTGAGATTAGATTTAAGTGGTATTGGCAGGCTATCGTGTGAGGTAATGTTTGGATCTTTATTTGATGCTAGTATAGCTGTATCATTGACGTATGTTGCTAGGGTTGTATGGTTTGTTCTGGGAAGATCAAATGTGTAAATATTATAAAGGATAGGTGATAAATCACTTTCTTGTGGTACTCCAGCATTGAGTTTATAGTCTGGAGAATAAGAGTTGTTATGCTGAACAGTGAAAAAACGATCTTCGAGAAATGATTTTAGAATATGGGGCGGGTAGAAACGATTTTAAAAGTAGCCCATCGTGCTACACACAATCGAATACTTGAGCGATGTCAAGAAATACTTAAAATACTTGAACAATGATGTAAAAATAGTTTTCTAGAAACTATTATTTTAGAATTTGTTTAAAATTTGCGGTTAAATGGTAAATAGTACGTATTGCGCACGGTGCGCTGCTCAATGCATACAATTTTAACTTTGTGACCTAACCAAAGTTAAAGGTATAACAAGTAGTCACCTATGCCTAATGGCTTCGGTTGCGAATTTCAAGGTTTTACGGACTTTTTGGTCGGGGCTCGTCCCCACGGTAGTAGAATGAATTAAACTAGGTGGTGAGGGGGATGAAGAGGTGGCGGAGAGTGAAAATTAGTCATTTAATGGAGATGATGTTACGGAATTTAAATTTGTATTTATTTATAAACATTGTAATATCCATATTCCATACTATTATTAAATATATTTTAAAAAGATAGAAATGATTATTATGTATTTATTTATAGGTTAACGAACCTATTTATGAAACATACCTACATGTATTTAATTAAATTTGGCTAATACTCAATGCTCAACTATATTTCACCATTAAAATGACGTATTCATAATATAGTTTCCAGAAAACGATTTTTATACCACCGTTTTAAGCATAAAAACTAGTTGAAAAAAAATCGAAAATTGTAAGGGGGCGGTTAAGTGCATTTTATTCATAATTAGATTGTTTATGCTGTATCATGTTCAATATTATTCAGGATAAATAACAAAAATTAGAAAACAAAACGTAGTTATTGTTATTCCCCCAAAGCAATAAAAATAATATGCCGTACTTCTAAAATAAATATTTATAGAAATACCGATGTCTAAATTAGAATATCATGAAATATATTTTAATTCTATTTTTCATAATACATGCTTTATAGCAACAGTTTTAATGATAAGTAAATGAAGGCAATAATTGATATTTTGGAATAATAAAAGCGTTATTATTACCGAATCAGTATAAATAAATAAGTTGGTCAAAAAGTTAATACTGGCACAATAATATACGAGACGCACCTCAAAAATACCCATATACCTATTATTGTGTAGATTTATTAACTTGAAAATAAAAAATATACCAACAATCAGATATAATTAAAGCTCGAAATGTGTATTCAGTGTATATAATTAGACGTGGTTGTATTTATTTTACTTCAAAATATAATTTCTAATAAAGACCGTTTTTAATTTAGATTTCTTATCAATTCTTTTTTTAACTTTAACAAAACTTCCTGTCTCACGAAAGAATACAAGGGTACGTTAATATTATCATTGAAATAACACGCCGTGTGTTTACAAATTAAGTGTATTTAAGTAATGTTTTTAATAAAATTAATTACTTTTTAATGAAGTACTGGTGTAAACTGTAATTTATCGGTTAATCAATTCCACACATTTTAAGTTACTATACGATATCATAACCTATATATCTTACGAGTATCAGGATCATACATTTTTAAATAAAACAAATAGGTACAGTGATATTGCGATGTTAAATTTAAAAGACAAAAACGACTTGTTGTATCTCCTCAAATTAACTAATTAAATATATCTAATAATATCAGTATTAATAAGTTATTAATAATTTACGAGTAACTAAAATATGTAAATGAAATATTGTAAAAATCACAATAAATTATTAATAAATACTTAACACTTAAAAAAAAAAATGGAATTTAATTAACAACGAACCGACTAGATTTCCAACAGTTCTAGATTAATATCGCGATAAAAAGATAATTAACCTCATAATATTGTATTATTATTCAATTGACAATCAAAAACTGATCGTAGAAATTAAATTAAATTGCAATTCATGAGGCGAGCGACGAAACAAAAATAGAAGAACCATTAAAGACTACCTATGAGCTATATAAATATTATAACCCATACGGGTGTGCTACTTCTTGCGTAACTATAACTACCTACCTACAACCTAAGAACAGAAATAATAAAAAAAAAAATTATAAGAATATAATAATCACTTGCCTTGTGGTCCAGAAAAATGCCAACGGAATAATACGATGATGATTAGATATTATAATATATAATATCCTTTAAATGGATGTGTTGATCGCGATGTTTAAAGTAGTGCCGGTTTTCTTGTTTTCGTATATTGCAGTACCTATTGCACGATTATAATAAAACGTGCAAACTAATAAACAACGATAAATATAACGTTTCGGAAACCTTCGAAGGAGACTTGTTGCGAAGAAGACCTTACTGAAACCGTCGTTGCAAGTGAACAGTGATCGGCAACGAGTGTAATGGTCGATGCCCGATGGAGTAATGAATAATGTCAACAATGACCAAATTACCGAAGCCAAACGGAAACTCTGCGCGGCGGTCGCCTGTCGGCACGCGCTATCCCATACGCTGTTTTTGTTTTCGTCGTCGTCGTCGGCGGTTGTCGTCGGTTTTCCACGAATCGACGACAACAACATTGAATACTATTGTATATCGACGTCCGTTTTATAATACACGTTTTGACTGTTTTGAGTATATTATTATTATTATTATGATTAGTACGGTACAATACGCCGTATAATACAATATTGTTGTAAATTTCAGACTTTCAGAACAACACACAAGCTACAATCGATAATTTGTTACTAGGTGGGTGGGGATATTGGCTCATGGCTGTTGTCTTCTGGGGGATGGTCGTTTAGATTATTGTCCTCTACTTTCTTCTGCGAAAGCTTTCTTTTTTTAAATTGTAAAATTTGTATTTTTGATACTTTGATTTGTTTTTGGATCAAGTCCACGAGGAGTATTTGTGCATCGCGACATCGCGTTTAAATTGCTTATTGGTTTTTATTTACTCTAAGTCTACAATAGAATTCATCAAGCGTCATTAATAATCGAATATTTTTTTTACCTTTTTTGCTCGAGTACACGGTACATCCGATTAATAGGTATGTGCCAACTAATTGGTGACGATTGTACCTGCTTGAACTGTCTAAAATGGGTGTCTATACCGTTTATACAAACATAATTATTATTTATTACATATGAAAACTGTGAATTATACACGATATTTATGTCTTGTGTTGTGCTTATTACAAATAATTAACAGTTAACAACTCTTTTCTATTTTAAATTTATTAATATCCTAAGTATAAAATATTGTATTCGATGACCGGATTCGACGTGAAATTGTTTGGAATAATATCTAAAAATAATATGCATTTGTCTACAAAACAGGTTTTTATATTGGGCATAAAAATAACACGTTCAATCTGCTATCTGCCATCTGCCATCTGCATCGTTGTAGTCTTATCGAAGGAACGTATAAAAAAAAATTAAATTTCCTTTGGAAAAAAATAATTAATTTTTAAGATTACGCCATGTGTGATCTCTATCTTACAAATGTATATCAAAGCAAATTTGCATTTGGTCTTCGGTAGAACCAATCTGGTATGGTTAGTTTTAATATTACTATATAAAACCAAATTTATCTATTATAACACTATAGTACTTAGGTAAAAATATTAACTGTTTGTCTGTCGTCTGTGCTTATACTTAATACGTTGGTTTTTTATGTTATTTAAATTTATAATCAAATTATGAATATGTAAAATATAACAATTTAAAAAAAGCTTTTAATTAGCTTAAAAATTAAAAACTTACTTACAATAATACAAATACTGCATGTTTGTAAAGGCGGAAACAACATTACGGGAAAACACAAAAAAATTTAAATGTATCAAAAAAAATTGTATACACATTTTAAATTTTATAATCTATATTTTATATAAATATAAAACTATCAATAAAACTTATTCGATTACAGTTTATTGGGAGATAAGACAGAAAGCAATATAATGTATAGTATACTAGTATAGTACCACTATAGCATAATTGTGACACGTAATTGTATAATTTGTTTTATATATATTTTTATAGTTAATTTACTATTGATTGTCAATTAATATTGGTTGCCGTGGGTCGCGTGTTTAAGAAACCTGTCTTACACAGTTACACAGTTAAAAGACATACAACGGAAATTATTGAATCCAAACAAAAATAATTGTATTCCAATAATTTTGTGTTTGATATTATCGCGAAGCACTGAGATTTTTCTAGCAATAGGTATATTAATTTAACGACGACGATTATGACTTGTGGTACTGGAAAAGGGAAACGCTGGAAATTGAATTCGGGTTTTCCTCCGTAAACACACTCATAAAAATGATTGTCGTTCTTGGAAAAACGTTTACTGTTCAGCCAAATTTCGTAGAATTTTCTAAACATTGTTAAGTCTCGGCGCCGAAATCATAAAAGTCTAAGACAGAGTATGCGCGTGTGGACATGTCACGTGTACATAAAAATGTCTGTAAAATGTGTTGAACACTAAATAAACTAGAAAAAAGCCACTATCTTATACTTCATCAGAGTTTAAAATTACCAAACTGCTATCTTTTGCATTATCCCAAAAATTACTTACACATATAGCTAAAAATATGCTAGTCAAGGTCTACTACTCAAGTCCTGCCCAATTAACCTGTTAGCTGTTAGTTGATACTACTTAGTATTTGGTGTTTAAGCTACTGTCTACAAGGCGCGGCATGTCTGTAGTGTCGTCGGTCGCTGCTTTCAAACCAAATATACGTTGACGAAATGTCGCGTCTTGCAGACTAGACCTATCTTTCATTTTGCTATTGTCAACTATTGTTGACTACAAAATTACTTATTGTACACAAACTTGTATAAATTGTAAATTGTAATTATGAAAAAATAATGTGTGTATGATGTATGTCATATTTAGATCGATATTAGATTTCATCCAGAAATCATAATATTACAGACTATAGTATTGTATAAAACGATTCAGATCGTCACCGCTCTAGTATATAAAAATTCACATAATTTATTATTATAATATTGCACATTATTTTTATTAGTTGATTTATTACGTTTACGGTATACGATGCACGTCCATTAACTATACTAGAATAAACAGTTAATAAACCTTTTTTTACTAGTTAATATTTTTTATTCATTTATTCTGACATAATATATACGATGCACCTAAATATTATTTCGTGCAAATGTTGTATATTTTATGCCTTTGTAATCAATATTGTTTTCGATGAAAAATCGGCCGTATACTGAGTTAGTTTTTCTGTAGAAAATCAAAATTATTGTTATTGGTCGCATTGTTTAATGTAATTTTATTGTTGCAGACGCTGATAAGAAAATTAATTTCCAAATGAGCTTGTGCTTGACGAGTGACGTCTCGTGGGTTACTGTGCCCATGTACCTGGAACTGATGTACATGGCACGCAATTTTAACATAAAAGTCGATCCGAGTGGATTGCATCCGGGAGTGCATACTACTACGTAAGTTACGAGACTACAAATGTATTACACAATCATCAGTGGCGTCATAAGGAGTGAGAACATGGGTATTTCAGTACTTGGCATTTGTTGCCCTGTATAATTTTTAAAGGCTATTCATAAGAAATAAAAGTTTTTATACGATATTATATTCATTTCCAGTTATAACTGGTTTTCCCAGCAGATTTTCTTCTACAGTTTTTATTAATTATTACGAATAATTCATTGACTGTTGTAGGTACTTATATTTTTACATTATGTTGTATCGTGTATAGAAAGATTTATTATTTTATAAATAACCAATAACACAAACGATAATATTGAGAAATACCGAATAACTACAGTCGCTACCGCGCCAGTTTAATGAAAAAGGCACGGCGGTAATCGGGGGAATTACCTATTTATTGTTTAAAACTTTAAAGTAAAAACCAAGGCCCATGGGAGGAATAAATATTATTTACATATTTGCTTGTAAAAGGGCCTGTCAAAATATTTCCAACTGACCGTCATACAGTATGCATGTGGTTTGCCGAGTCTAAGTAAATAATATGCCTAATATTAGTATATTAATTGATTTTGTTTTGGTCAGCGTGAAGGCTTATGACGCAAAGAATATAGCAAAAGGCCCGGTGTTTACTTTTGAAGTCACTATTGTCCGGCCATTGGAAGCAGATCATTCCGGCTTATTGTCTTATGACAACGTTGATTTCAACCAAAATTCCCTAATAAAAAGGAATTTCGTGCTAGTGCCTAACAAGGTCACATGGGCCAGTAAGTCAAATTATAATATTACAATTATTTATAAAATTTGCTTATTCAAAATAAAAATCGTGTATTAATATTTGCAGCTCTCCACATAAAACATCTTGACACCGACGTCAATGCTAATTTCTGTCTGCATAGTGTTCAATTGTTGCCTCAAAAATCATGCAAATTCATGGAGTATTGCAAGATGTTTAACATGAAATCAAACGAGTTCCAAGCTCATTTTCCCGTTGAGGTATGTTTAAACTGCCAATTGTTTATATTGATAATATTATACATTTATATAGGATGATTTAGAATCTAAATTATTATTGAACTGATTGCGTGGTGGAAGGGGTGTAATTGTGTAAATAAATATCACTATTACTTGTGTATTTTTAAACATAATTACCTATAATATTATTATATGATATATTAATATTTGTACATATTAAGAAGGTATAATACAACGTACGTCGTACAACATGAAAGTTTAAAAATGACCTGGGTTTAATACTTTAATGTATTGTATTTTGTATTCACTGTATAATACCTAGATTAATAGCATTTTAATATAATTTATATTAATTGACCACAAGAATGTAAGTAAAACCACAAAATAAACTATGGGAAAAATGTAATTTTTATAAAAAAAAGACTGTTTTAAATAATGTGTTTGAAACTTTAAAAATAAGGTATACTTAATTTAATCAAAATTTAGTTAATGTATTAAAATATTATTTAATGAGAGTTATATTTTAAATGAATCATTTTCAAAGAAATTCTTATTGCCATGTATTTTATAGTTACCTACTAGCTCCTACGTATCAATAGAAATTGCAGGTAAATTTAAAATGATATGTACTAATGTATTAAATAGAATCTTTAACGTAATTTCATTGTAAATTCTTCGAACTTCGGCGAGTGCATTTTATCCAAGAACGATTTTTTCAAAATATTCGAAGAAGAGATTATTTTCTTTTATTAAACAGAATTTATCAATTTCCAGTTTCCTCTAAGTACACATTTGTTACGAACATGAATTTAGTAATTACTTTATTACATATTAATCAAACCGAAAATACCAGATCGGCTGGTAAGCTCCATATCACAATAATTGACGATAAAATATATTGTAAAGAATTTATAGGTAAATTTTCTACGAAAAAAACGTCACCGACTAATTATTATAACTGATTATTATCAAAATTCTAAAGAAATGGATATTAATGAAATTAAAGCAATTTAAGAAGTTTATAATATTCTACAAAACAAAAAATTGTTGGTATACAATATATACAAAGTATTATTTACTATTTAGGTATATAGCATAGTTAATTCAAATTTAATATTTTTTAATTCGAAATTATCGTTACTTATTCAATTTTAAATTTCAAACTTAAGTAAATATTTGATTTTTATTATATATATAATTTATATATTACACTATTACAGTTTTATTGTAAGTCCTAATTAAAAATTATTCGTTGTTTTTTTCATAATTATAATAAACAATATATAATATATTCATTAAGATGTCGCTTAAAATATATTATTTACATATTGAGAAGAATTAAGGATATTTTGGTTGAGGAGTGAGATTAATTTTACATTTTGAAAAAAGAAGTACCTATGTATAATATTGCATGTTAATATGTTATACTCTATAGAAAATCATTCGCTCAAACCGACGTGAAAAACAAACGCACCGGGATAATATGAGGATAATTATTAATTATGAATTTCTAGACTTACTTTGATTGGACATGAATTCATGATACACACACATTTTTATAATCTAGTTTTTAAATCTTAATTAAATCCTATTTATATAGATGATACTTCTTAGTTTAACACTCACTTTAACTAATAATTTTACACCATTCGTATAGTTATTATTTATTAACAATCAGCTATAACATTACATAAAATACCAAAATTTAAATAATTAAATTTTTTCACTCTAGTTGGAACTCTAAAAATAAATGGCCTTATTTAATTGCTTCATATTCATAAGCAGCCTCATGCAACATTGAATATATTAATATAAAAGAGGTTAGCAAGTGGGTACCTCTCTACTGTTCAGTAGGTGTCTAGTGGGTCACAAATTAATGTGTCTTAAGTAAATTCCCAATAATTTTCATGTGTCATAAAAACAAAAAACAAAAAAATTAAGGAAAAACGAGAATTTTCACGCAAAACAAATTTTTTAATAAAATCGATTTGGTTTTTGGTGTAACAAAAAATAATAACCTTAGATTCATGAATATATAATATCTTATATTATGAATGTTTTATATAGAAAATGCTTATGTGACATGAGTCAGTTAAAACATGACATTTTACATTTTTAAATTATTGACTGATATTAATAAATTACCTTTAAAAATACCATAATAATTGACAAGGATTGTGTTACCAACAATTTTGCCCCCTCCTACCAAAAGCTGCGCATACCAATGAAATTATCTAAAAGTATTAATAAGTTATTCAGGTTTGCTTCCTAATATTTTTTATTTTTTATTCCGGAGATGAGTTAGTCTAATACACCAGTGTCCAGTAGTACCGTATACTGTATAGCTTTGCATTGTTTCGTTTTTTTAAAAACGGTGATATCGCCGCATATTCTTTTTCGAGTACAGGCACAATTAGGATTGTATGAACACAGATGTGAGATGATAGGCTATACAATAATCATTATTGCCTATTGGTTTATTGAACGTTGATTTTGAACCTCGGTACTGCTGATTAAAATAATATACTTAAAAAAAAAACAGAATTTATCTCAAAAATTGTATTTTAGTCCTTTGTTATGTAACTATTATATAAGGAACTATGTGAAATGAGGTCCCTCAACTTTTGAGCACTTGCATAAATCCTGAATTATTTATTTTTATGTAAAATCGTGGAGATATTATTTTTTGCATAAGACATGGGCTTATTAAGCTTAATTAAATAAACAACTGTACATTTTATAGTTTAGATCTCTTAAATGAACTAATGGCCATTCACTCATATGTATTAAAGATTTATTAGTATTGTATACTACATATTATCAATATCTATACATTTGGATAAAATTAGCAGTGATGTTCCCATTATTTTTTATGAGAGTATACTATTCCGAAGAACTCCAAAATATAGTTATTTCATTTTTTTATACGATAAAAGTGGTGGAGAGGTTTAATTATTAATAAAATCAAATCAAAAAAAATTACTATTATATTTTTAATTTATCAAAACAAAATGATAAAAATGAATTATTTAAATAAATTGACAAAAAATTGTTTTCTCAACGATTATTTGTCGACGTATTGGTCAACTGCTCATTGTTACTGTCGTTATTGAGCGTCGCGCAACGGATGAGTAAAAACATACTATACTTTAAATTTTTTAAAAAAAATTATGTATTTTTTCTTTTTGTATGATTTGTTTGAGAGTATACGTAGTATAACCATGATATTTTAGAAAAAGCTTGAGAGTATACGGCGTATATGTAGTATACCCTATGGGAACACTACTGAAAATTAGTAATTACTTAATTACTAATTTTGTATTCACAAATATCAACGGTCATTTAAACTACTGTAAAATGTATCATGTACTTATATTTTAATATGTCTTTTTATTTTAATAGGAAAACGTGGTATTAGAATTTGTGTTGGCAAAATATTGGTCTAGTTGTTCAAATATAAAACTATCATACAAATTACAATTTCATGGCGTCATACCAGAATCGAAAAACATAGCGATGTATCATGGAATGGGTTTACAGTCAGTGATATTGAAACCGGGTATAAAGAATGAAGAAATCCAACCCTTTGTTTCTTTGAAACATCTTATTACCGTGCTTAAGTATGCTTATCAATTTATTAATTATTCGACTTAGTATTTGGGAGTTGTAAGGCATACATGATAAAGATTTTTGCGTTTTCAACAGATATAAATTAAAATTATTTACTTTACCCAAAGCTGTCAAGGTTGCTCTTTTTAACAGAGAGCACACATTATTTTGTATTTCAAAATTTAAGATCTAATGCTGCAGTTTAAATGTTTTATCTTTGTATTTACCCTTATTTTTGTAGCTGAACTCATCATAAATTTTGTTTTTCAAATAATAATTAACCTGTATTTTTAATTGTATAATCTGAAGAATGATATATTAAAAATTGTGGATATTGTATCATAAAATATCATACAATAAGTCAAATGTCAAACAAATATATTTTTTAATTTAAAGTTAAAACACATTTACGGTTTACGATTCCATTTAAAAATAAAAATTTGATAATTGAACCAACATCAAGGCAGTATAAATATAATAATTGCAAGTACCTTAAATTTTTCAAAAATAAAATGTGGAAATTGTTAATATTTTTTTTAATTTCTTCACTGGTAAAAGATTCATTAGGTACCTGTCTACCTATATAATCAATGTATAATTTAAACCCAAACAAAATCATAGAGACTGGAAACATTTTCTAGAACAACTATTTCTACTTTACATTTAATACTCATTAACAATTAATCAATTAATATACAATTTTTTTTAGACCAAACGAAGGAAAAATCACCGTTTTAACTTATCGTGATGTCATTCCACCACAAAGACCAATCTATCAATTAAATTTATCTTATGCTTTTTCCTTGCCAAAATCCACTGAAGCATATGCGACTTGTGGACTATTTGGCGAACTTTTGTATGAGTGTGAATACGAATCACAATTATGGATGTTGTTTGATTCCAATAAACAGTACATCGCTGCTGGAGATGCATATTCTAGTAGGGTAAGAATTTTCACAAAATGAAAAAAAATAATAATAATTTATCCATGTTCAATATTATACTATTTATAATGTTATTTTTTTATAGCACGTGTATAAACTTGACAAAGGAGATTACACTATTAAAATGCACATACGACATGAACGGCGAGAGTTATTAGAAAAAATTATTGACATGCCTATACAAGTAGTTCAAAAATTACAAAACCAAATAACCTTAGATGTGTACAATAGTCATCATCAAGCCACAATTTTTGGAAAAAAATCTTCAACGTTTATTATGACTCCTAATAGTGATTTGTGCAACCTGAATATTGGATCGCTTTCTAATGATAAGTATGTATACAATAATTATTTAACTATAGTCAAACTTACATACTTTTTTTTTTCAGAATCATTTCATTGAAATTAATTGCGGGACACTGTTTGTCTGGAAATATATTATATACTAAAGATGAAAACGGAAAGAAAGTTGTGAGTATTTATTTAATTGATTTGATGTTAAATATTTATATAATGGTAGAGTTACAACTTATAAGGTTAAAGTTACTCCTAACCAATCATTTGCATAATTTCATGTTGAATAAATTGTTTTGAGTTGCACATTTTTTTAAACTTTCAATTTAATTATCAGCTAATGAATTATTAGTTGCCCATTTTGACAGAGGTAAATGACTTCACAGGAATATGGATAACTCATTGTCAATTAAATATTTTCAGATAATTTATTTTTTAATTGATAAACTACAATATTCTACAGCTCACATTGCCCTCAGATTTTTTATTTTTATTTTTAATAATTACATAAAATAATTTGTAAAAAAAGCTTAAAATTTTATTTTTTTAAGACTTATTTAAAAGTTTGAGATTAAAATATAAAACTAAATTCGATGTGGGCTATAGAATATTTCCCTCTATCATTTAAAAAAGCAAAATCAAACTTGATTAGTTTTAAGGGTCAGGATTATTATTCCTGTAGTAAGTTTTTGAAGATAAAATTACATTTGCACTAGGTTAATTTCAAATTAATTTTATTAAATAAATGTATGTTTAGGATACCTACGATTTCAAATACTTTATAACTGATACATTTAAACCAAAGAATGGACTAAAACCACTTGAAGAAAATAAGACAAAACTAGAGGAATTCAATGAAGCAATGTGTGAAACCAAATTAAGTTGGTTAGCAAAATTAGGTATATTTTGATAATTAAATAAATGTGCTTACCATAATGTACTATACAATGTATATATTTAAAAAATAAATGTAACATATTAATTAATATTTTATAATCTATTAGAGTATGGGGAAGATTCCAGAAGTTTGTATGACAGTTTATGCAAAGAATTTGGAGATAAAAACTCTTCTGTTCATACATCATGGATACAATGTATTGAACCAGAAGATAAAAAAAAATTCCCTAATTTTTCAATTAAAGACTTTGATGTAGAAAAAGTAAATCTTATAATTGCTGCTGCTGATCGTGCTCTAACCATTATTGATCAAGATGATCTTCTTGCATTTTATGGAATTAAGTCTGATCAGAGACCCGAAGCTTCTAAACTTAAAATGTAATACAATTGTATATTTTTAAAATCCAATCTTAACTGTTTACGTATTTCAGATCTAATGACCGTTTAAAAAATACTCTGATTGAAGCACTAAGTCGCAAAGGTGCAGCAATGTGTCAATTGTATTATTATAACTATGTGAATGGTAAAAAAAAAGATGCTAATGACTTACGGGATATTGATGACATTTGGCTACAAGTTGCCTGTTTTATTCCTCCAGATTCTGATATTAAAGTTTGTTAAATTTTAAAATTATAATTTTTCATTTGATTTTACATTTTTTATTTTATTTTAGAGCTTGAATTATTTTAATATTTGGCACGGAGCAGTACATCAAAATCATGGACGTATGATGAAAATACTTTTGAGGATGTTGGAGGATAAACATATTAAAGAAGTTGAAAGTTGTTTGTTGTGGACTGTGAAAGTTAAGTTTGCGGCTGACGAATCAAAACACTTAGCAGCTGCTATTTCAAATGCGTTAATTGTTCATTATCCAAAAACTTTCCGTCCATTTTAATATAAGTTAATTTATTTTAATAGATTACGGTTACAGTCTAGAGTATACCGTATGAATAAACAAAGTTTACTTAATATATTATTTACAATATTGTTTTTTTTTTTAAAACATATAAGTAATCTAAATAACATTTTCCATTTTTAATAAAATTATATTCAATCATTTTTAATTATTGTTTATTTTTGTTGTAAATAATATTGGTTACTTAAAATAATTTAAGAATGGCAATTTGTCCAGTAGATAATATAAAATAATAAATATTGAATAGTGAACGTCTATGAAAAATAATGGTACTGCTGATTAAAATAATATACTTAAAAAAAAACAGAATTTATCTCAAAAATTGTATTTTAGTCCTTTGTTATGTAACTATTATATAAGGAACTATGTGAAATGAGGTCCCTCAACTTTTGAGCACTTGCATAAATCCTGAATTATTTATTTTTATGTAAAATCGTGGAGATATTATTTTTTGCATAAGACATGGGCTTATTAAGCTTAATTAAATAAACAACTGTACATTTTATAGTTTAGATCTCTTAAATGAACTAATGGCCATTCACTCATATGTATTAAAGATTTATTAGTATTGTATACTACATATTATCAATATCTATACATTTGGATAAAATTAGCAGTGATGTTCCCATTATTTTTTATGAACGTCTATTAAAAATAATGGCGGCAGACAATTTTTTTTCTTGAATCTGAAGGTTCAAACTATTTTTGAGTTAGCATAATATTAATATGAAAATTCTAAAATGAATTACCTCATGAGATATATTTAATTTAAATTTATAATTGATAGAGAAAATAGTACAATAAATTTAATAATAATCGGCCATTTGTAACCATAATAATGATATTATATTATTTTGAAACATGTAATATAAACTATAGACAGTTTTGGGTAGAGATCAAAGATGAAAATAATACGGGTAGAAAAAAATGTTAGCCAGTAACTCACAACTGTAAAGATGGTACAGTAGAACTTCGATTAACCGTCACTCTCTGTTATCCGTCATCAGTCACCGCCGAAAAAAAAATAATTAGGCGATTAGAGCGTCGGTACAGAAAATATTTTATCGAAAGTTTGCTGTCATCTGACGATGCTATAGGTATTAAAGAATTTTGGAAAAAATATACAATAAAGGATGCTATATTCAATGTTGCCAGTCCATGGGCTGATTTGAGTGTTTCAAACTTGAAGAATGGGTGGAACAAACTATGGCCTGAAATAATACCGTGCGAATCTGAAGAAACTGAGCCTGTTAGTGTTGAAGAAATTGTACAACTTTGTAATAATGGACTGCACAGTGAAATTTTATCAACGTCAGAAGTAAAGATTGGTTAGAAAATGATAAGCAGGATGGAGGATTTGAAATTTTGAATGATGAACAAATTATTTTGAATGTCACTGCCGTTGAAGAAGAAGAAATTGATGAGGATGTCGAAGATTCAGGTGTGAACTTAAAACCATTAACTAGCCATTCAGAAGCAGAAGCGATGTTATCAAAGTGTATTGATTGGTTTGAAGTACAAGAAGAATCAAATGCTACGTTAGTCTTACTTCTACGTCAAATACGTAATATTGCTGCTAAAAAAGCTAGAGAATCAAAAAAACAAACTAAAATGACAGATTTTTTTTATAATATGTGTGGTATGTATGTTTATAATTTGTTACAATGTAAGTATTTTTTTTTTTAAAGTACACACGTAAAATATGATAAATATAAAATATAATAAATGTGTGTATGTATATGTATTTACACGTTTATTTGCAAAATTTCCATTAACCGTCTATTCGATTAACCGTCATAGCCCCAGTCCCGACAGTGACGGTTAATCGAAGTTCTACTGTAATATATTTTCACAAATATTTAAAAATAAGTATATATTTTTATATATCTGTGTTTATTTTACATAATTAAATTAATGTATATTAGCTGCAAAGGCAACAAATAATACCATCGTCAATATTTATGTTATAAAAATAGAATTTTGATAACATCACACTTTGAAAGTTCAAGTTATCTATGTATCAAGATGTATTTAATTACAAACCATATAAAACTTATTTTTTTTATTATCTTTATTGTTAATTCAAAATTGTACACAAATTACTAACTTATAGAGTAACTTTTTCAAGGGTATCTGCATATTGAAAATCGGGGCAGTTTTCATATTCACACATATCTAATGCAACTTCACAACTTTCTTTAACAACTACCTTTTGGTCATTTATATATTGTTTTAATATATCATAGCAGTCATCTGTTGCAATTGCACCTAATGCTTCGGCACATTCATGTCGGACCATATCATTTTGATTTTCATCTATTAATGATTCTTTTAGATATGGTACACTAAGTGGTGATTGTAATTGTCCCAAAACAAATGCTATTTCATGTTTAAACAATGCACTTCCACATGATAACGCTAAATACAAATATTAAATTTTTATTGTTAATTTTTTGTAATGTAATATATTTACATTGTGTATATTTTTTTAATTACCTTTAGAAAGAATAGTGATACTTTCAGGTGTTGCAATGTCTCGTAGTGAAAACATTGCTTTATACCTATTGAAGAGGCTTTCGTTTTCATCTGTAAGAATTTGTTCAAGTTCTTCTAAGCTTTTTATCTTTGAAGGAGGTGCTGGATCTACAGATCCATAAATATTTTCAATGTTTGCTTCATTTTTAGGTAGTAAAAGTCGTCCTAAAGCCAATTGACAGGTCTCAGCTAGTTCTACCACAGGGTCATTTTTATATTCTTCCAAAATTGGTATAACATTTTCTTTACCAATTGCTCCCAGTGCTTCAGCTTAACATAAATACAACAAATGTTTTAATATATAGGTACTTCAAACTAATGATTTACCACAAAATAGACTTGGGTAGTTATTAAAAATGCAAAGTACCTAATACACATTTTTAAGCAAGTATGTCACAATATGAGTATATATATATATATCAATGTTTGTAAAATTAAATAAATAAGGATTTTTTTTATTAAATAATTTATTGTAATACCTGCTTCGTGTCGAACCATAGGCTCTTGTTTGTCATCTTTAAGTACTTCGATTAAATAAGGAATAGCATATTCATCTCTCATTTGTCCTAAGCAGTATGCTAACTCATGCTTTAGCAAACAAGAATCGTCATTAAAACACTTGGCTATATTTTCAATGGCTATATTTCCACCTAAGTTCTTAAGCGTAAAAAGAGCTCTGAAGCGTTCTTTCATTGGTAACTTTGTGTTAGCTAATACTGTTCCTATACAATTGATGGACTCTTTTGTAGCGGACATTTTGACAATAATAATGAATAAATTGACAGTTAAGTATATTTATTTGTATAAAATATTATGAAAAAGAATGTACAGTATTTTATGATTAAATACTCAGTAGTAAAGAAATATATAATAGTTATTGGTTATTTTTTAAGTACAAAAGATACTAAAATCGGTAAAATCTATTAATATTTAATTATCAACTAATGATTTACAATTTTAATGATAAATGAAAACTAAGTATTGATAATAAATGATAATGGATAAAATCGTGTAAAATCATTAAAATCCACCATGTTGACGTCTTGTAAAAAAAAAAATGGAAAATCCCTTTTTTGACAATTAAGTTAGCTTGCAATGTTGGTAATAGTCATTTATTGATTTTTTGATTTAATTTCTCACTTTCTATAGCTTTTTGAGTTTATTTATTTATACGAACTTTCAAAATACTAGAATTTTTTTAAGTTTGATTGCTGTTTAAACAAGAATAAAGGAATCTATTTATTTACATTCAATATTTAGTATTAACTGCATTCGCTGAAAAAAATTGTTGAAAAGTTATTATCTAACTTTCAAAAATTAACTTTTGGGTGTGTCGTCTCATATCAGTTCAGAATTTCAGATGTTATCGAAAACAAATGATCATACTGTTAACAAGGTCTCTTTCGGTTAAGGCGTGTTCCAGTCCAGAAAGTGTCTATTTTAATTAATTACATTTTCTACTTTAAGTTACTTTGTCCACTTAAGAAAAGTAAGTATAGTAGATGTTCGTCCATTTTTTTTTTTACTGATTCACTTGCGTTTGCATTTACTTTTACGTACCCATTATTTTTACTCAAATTTTAGATTATTCTATTCAGTAGTCTCAGTATTGGCCCTGCCCATTTTTCCTGCTCTATTCCATTAATGTTCTGTCTTTTGATTGATTTAGGTACTAAATCATTTGTGTGCATAATTTATTTAACTGTATCTCAGTACGATGTCTGAATATTGGCTGATATCTGCTCCTGGAGACAAGACTTGCCAACAGACCTGGGAGACCCTCAACAATGTTACTAGCAAGCAGAATAGTTTGTCCATCAATTACAAATTTCACATACCCGACTTGAAGGTGGGAACATTGGATCAGTTAGTGGGATTATCTGATGATTTGGGAAAATTGGATAGTTTCGTTGACCAAGTTACTCATAAGGTGGCATCTTACTTGGGGGAAGTACTGGAAGACCAACGAGACAAACTGCAAGAGAACTTGATGGCCAATAATGGTATGTATTGTCTAGAATGGTTTTTTTTTCAACCCATTGAATAACAATGACGAAAATCCAATGTAGCTCAAGTGACTTGTCTCTGTAGTGTACTTACCTGTCCTACTTACTTTTTTGAAACATTATTATTTATATCCTGAATTTTTATTGGTCATTTTAGTTAAGTTTTTCCTTAACCCTTGCATCCATGTGTCAAAATTAATATATTATATTTATAACTTATTTATCATCCATATTGGAAAAACATTTAAAGCTAAAAAGGCCAAAAAAAAAAATATATTTATAGAATCAAAAATGCACTATACTTACTTTATTTTATTAGAAATATAATATTTGTTACTATTGTTATAGCATAGTTAAGTTAATTTAATTTTTCTTCAACATGCTAAAATGAAAAACAAATGCATCCTATAGAGATGGTTGCGTGTGTGCGTGTTCACAGTCTATATTTCCTTTATTGTGATCATAATTTTTAGAGCACAAATTTTAAAATATAAAGTTATGAATATTCCATAAATTTGTTATTTATAACATTTTAATGTCTAAACATTTTTTAGAACCTTCCATTCACTCATCTATTCTTATAGATGTTATGTTTACCACATATTTTGATCAATATATATAATATATTTATATACGTATGATAAATAAATATATATATATTATGTATCAATTACACCAAAGTGTTTGCATAATTCAAATAATTTCAATAGAGGTTTAAAATAATTTTTATGCACATTCAAAAATAATAAATATATTTGATTTTAAAATGTATTTTATTTTTATTTATCATGTAGCTTAATATCTAATTGGTAGTTCTTCTTTTGGTGGACCAAAATACAAATTAATAATTTTATTTTAATAAATTATAATTACCTATTAAGAAATTTAAATAGTACAAAAATATATAATATATATATCTATATATATATATTATAAATTATTTGTATTAAGTTTTTTTTTCTTATGACTATTTAATTTAAAAATATAATATGTTTTAATATTTTATTTTCCACAAAATAATAGTTTAGCATCTATACCCCATTTTATTTAATATAAAAATATTAAGTTTTTCTTATTCAACTGATATTGATTGATAATGTTGAGCACGGCTATTTAAATAAATTAGTTAAATGAAAATGAATAGTAAATACATCATTACACTATATAGTATCTAAAAATTACATGTTAAAATACAATAGGTATTTTTATTAATTCATATTTAGGAATGAAATGTTGCTTAATCTAGAATATCTATTACAGTTACTTCTTAATTGTCTACAAAATATATCATGTAATACATGTGACCCTAGTCAGTAAAACTAGATAGAATTTTAGAGAAATGCCCATTTAGGTTAGGTTGATATTGGTCTACACATAGTGCCATGTAGCCATAATAAGTTAGAGAGGTAGGCCTATGACTTTTTTTCTGTTGGCGATTGCAAAAAGTAAAAGCTTTGTTATGGGTTTGTTGTGTGTGGCGTTGGACACAGCATTGTCTTGAGAGTCGTGGGCCGTGTGCTGGGAAGAGCCCGCCTTGAGCTATTCAAAGTCCAGATGGCCGACAGGCGTGTGTCTAACGTCCCAAGGTAAGCGGCTGCTTTTAGTAGGATGCTTCATGCAGTGTTGGCTTGTGGTTTCATTTTTCAAATTGTAGTTTCCTTATTATTTTTGAATGTATTTCTTCTGAAGTTAGCATTGTTACATTTTATATTTGACTATTGTGCTCAATAAATAAGATACACTATTAGATTAACTTACTTGCAAAGCTCAGCTCAATTGATCTTGTTTGGTAATGGTAATAGATAAAAATAAACAGTTTGATAATAGTTATTAAAATAAATATAAATAAATTATAATATTAGAACATAAACTTATATACTTTTTTGAAATAAATTATCTATTAAAATATAATACATAATTAGAGTTTTTCTTATTACCTTTTCTTATAAAAAAAAGTAAATATTATGTTATACATCATAACTCATAACATGATATAATTAGAATATTTGATGTTTATAAAAGACAACATAAATAACTTAATATTATATTTAATAAAAACTATACACTTTGCTGTAGGTACTAGAAAAAATAACAATACACATATTATAAACTATAAGTAATTCTTACATTTTCCATATTACTTATTAGTTACAGTTGCAATTTAAAATGCTGTTTAGTAGTAATACTAATTATAATTTATACTATTGTAGAGCATAATTCTTATTTTAATAATAATAATATACAAACTAAACTTAAATACCAATTGTTCTTCATACCTTACAAAGATTTATTTAACTGTTTTATATTGTCATTATAAAAAAAAGAGTAAAGAAAATGCATTTACTTTAATATTTTTACTACCATAAAAATAAAAATTGGTTTGTACCATTAAATAAACAAAAATAATTTACCAACATAATAGTTAGGCTCTATGTTCATATGGATACATATTGTGTATGACCTGTTAAGTGTTTTGATTTGTATTTTACATTGAATAAATTTGAACGTACCAGTGAAATAATAGGCCCTTGTTACTATTGCACATACTAACTCTAGCAATGTAAATTAAAACACAGCATTTTATACATATAGTTTATGTGAACTGGGCTTTTATGTATATTTTAAATTAATGATGCAGTAATTGTAATTCATATGAATGTTGCATCTTGTATCAGCAATCTAGGATCATAAAATGTTTGTATATTAAATGATATAAAAAGAATGCCTAAAAAAATCAATAATTATTTCACAATGTTAAAATATATATTATATACATGAGGTGAACCATTTAAGTGTACACTCAGTGTAATACACTCATTATTTCAGTTTCAAATTATGTTGTTTTACACATTTTTAACATAACATTATGTGGAAAAAATATTTTCAAAATAGTAAAAACTTTTAAATAATAAGGACACTTAAATAGACCACCTTGTATATATGTTATATTGTATAAACATTTTTTCTTAAATAAATACTATATACATTTAAAATTTTTATACTTTGAAAATCAACACATTCTTTATAATTTTTGTCTGTTATGATTTATTTTTTGTTATATTTGTATTTCACTCTTAAGAGTAATATGTTACTATGTAATTTTAAAATGGTAACATTTAAAATATTTAGTAACTAAGTATATCTTTTGGTATTAAAAAAAAATATTATCTGTAATCCATTTCAAGTACTGAATAATTTCAAAATATTTTTGGTATTGAATTATTAAAATAAATATAAATAGTTAAAAATAATGTTTACTAAAATTGTTGAATATATAAATATATTTTAGAACTAATTTAAAACTATATTTGTCATATCTTAAAAGTGTAGGTATACAACAAAGTTCTGTTTGTATGAGACTATTATAACAAATATTAGTGTAATGTGGTACTAGTAAATAGTACATTTTGAAATTTTCAAAATAAAATGTAATAGCGTCTTCTTATTATTAAAACTAATTATATTGTAATTATATTATTTAAATAAAGCAGCTTTATTGCTACAATTTCTTAGTAGGTATGTACATCATATTTTAAAATGCACAATAGGCTTTTGCACACAATCGTTTGTATTTCACAAAGGTTTGTTTTTACTATACATTTTAACACATGATTTTTTTGCCTTGTTTTTATTTTAAGTAAAATAGTTGTTTTTATTTTATTTTTGATGGTTATATTTAAAAACAATTATTTTTTAAATAAAAATATTGGAATTTTATTTTAATACAATGAATAATGCCCATTTCTATAATAGAGTTCAACCTAACTTATTTTATTGATTTTGTAATATTATATCAAATACTCTGAGAGTTGAAGTAATGTTTTTAAGATTAAAATTTAATAGTATTTTCATATTTTTTGTATGTATAAAATAAATGTGTTTAACTTTTCTCTTTAAAATAAATTGGAAATTTACAAATAAATACTGTATAATATAAAAATATATTACTGTAACACTTTGGTGTATCTGAAACAGGGCATGGAACAGTTTTATTTTAATTTACTGTTCAGTATTTATTGTTTTAGATTTGATTTTCTCTTACTAAAAACCAACTAATATTTTAACTTCTAATTACTGCAACTTTTTCTTTATATAATAATAGGAAAATAATGGTTTATAAAATATATATATTTAGAGTTGTCCATCAAATACTACAATATAATTTTATTTAAAGAATAATCTAATGATCTATTATCACCATGTGTTTAATATTTTTGTTAATTACTAATAATATATATATATATCTTATATTATAAAATAATATTATAAACAGAATTTTTAACTTCAATATGTACATACATAAAAATAATAATTCATAAGTCATTGGTTTTAAGCATAATGTTGAATTCATTTGATATTATAAAAAAAAGACAATTGTTAAGAAATGCTACATTATTTTAATTTTTTTTTTTCATTGTTACGATTTGTGTCTGTTTCATGCTCTGCATCAGTTGATTATTGTTGATAAAATAACATATGTTGTATTTTACTTACAGTTGAGTAAAAAATAATCATTTTTTTAGGAGACCTCGCCGTCTACTTAACTCATTTCCAATGGGACATGGCTAAATATCCAATTAAACAGTCGTTGCGTAATATAGCTGACATAATCAGTAAACAGGTAGGGCAAATTGACGCAGATCTTAAAACGAAATCGTCAGTATACAATAATCTTAAGAGCAGCTTACAAAACATGGAAAAAAAACAAACTGGCAGTTTGTTAACAAGAAATTTGGCTGAACTTGTACGCAAGGAACATTTTATTCAGGACTCTGAGTATTTAACTACATTGCTTGTTGTAGTGCCCAAGTAATAAGATAAAATATTAAATTCTAAATAATGAAATTTAGTTTTTAAATTCATTTTTGTATTTATCAGGTCAGGATTTTCTGATTGGAATCAAAATTATGAAAAGTTGACCGATATGATTGTGCCTCGTTCTAGCCAGCTAGTTAGCCAAGACAATGATTATGGATTGTTTACTGTTACATTATTCAAAAAAGTTGCTGAAGAATTCAAACATCATGCTAGGGAGAAGAAGTATGATATGTTTTAATATTTTTATATTACAAAGCGTAGTTGGTTAGTTTCATTGAAAAATATTGATTTTTGGAAAATAAAAATTTGCATTCATGTTTTTATTCCAATTACTTGATTTCACAAAATGGATAGAGAATTTAAGCATCTTATGTCCATTGTATGATGTGAATGCTTAATTTTTAAAAAAAATAATGTTAAATATCAATATATTTAATTGTTGAGCTTTTATCATTTAGTTTGTCTTTCATACTGTAGGTTTATTGTACGTGAGTTTACTTACAATGAAGTTGAACTTGCGGCTGGTAAAAACGAAATATCCAAGTTAGTTACTGACAAGAAAAAGCAATTTGTAAGTGAATAAATAAATAAAGATTTTTCAATTAATTATAATGTATTTTACTTTTGTAAAGGGTCCGTTGGTACGATGGTTAAAAGTCAATTTCAGTGAATGTTTCTGTGCTTGGATACATGTGAAAGCTCTTCGGGTATTTGTTGAATCCGTGTTAAGGTGAGGTTTCAAAAACCTGTAATGACACATATTATAAACACTTTTTTTTTAGATATGGCCTACCTGTTAATTTTCAAGCTATGTTATTGCATCCCAATAAAAAGAATACTAAACGGCTGAGAGATGTTTTGCACCAATTATACGGACATCTGGACAGTAGTGCTCAACAAGGTGGCGCAACCGGTGCACATGATGTATGTATAATAGTAAAATGTTATGATATAATTTTCATTCTAATTTTTGTTTGTTTTCAGAGTGTTGATATACCAGGACTTGGTTTTGGTCAAGCCGAGTACTTCCCATATGTTTATTATAAAATTAATATAGATATGGTTGATTCCAAAGCGTAAAATTTAGTATTGAATCAAAATCACCCCATCGTTTAATGTTTTAAATATATTTTTTTTTTTTAATTTGCACAACATTGAAAGAAATAACCATAATTGAATCATTTTGCTGTCGGAATATTTGTAATCATGTTACAAAACCTTTCATCCATTCGATATCATTATTATATAATATTAGCCTATCTATACATTCCTTTACCATGCTATTAAACTTTTAATTATTATTTTTGAAAGCAATATTTTCTAAACATGTTTTAATACCGTTATGTTATTTGTTGTTTTTGAGTTGTTGGAAAATAATATTTTATTTTATTGAATTAAAAAAAAAAATATATTATTTATTTTAATAAGTATAAATAGGTTGATAGAACTTAAATATTTTAATTATTATACCATACAAATAAATGTAATTTGGAATTGTATTGTAAATATCCCATTTATTATTATCCTTTAGTACTAACATTTTAGATGTTACTTTGATTTTTTTTTGAAAGATTGTACTCATTTTAACTTCAAATTTATACTTAGAATTAGATATATTGAGGGCTTCAGAGGCACAATTTACCATGATTTATTATCTAATTTTATTAAAAAATAATAAAATATGACTATTTACAGAATCAATAAGAGATGTATGTACATTGGAATTAAATTTGAATGTCACTAATTCTATTTTTAGAAGCAAATGATTTTAAATGAGATAATTTGTTAGCATTTAATACTTGTTGATATTTTAAAATAATATTAACTATGAGAATTTTTAAAATATAAAAATTATATACAGTAGATTCTCATTATGACGAACATTGCTATCTCAAATTTTTCTTATCTCGAACTACATTGAATTCCCCTTGAAACTACCATTACACTTAATAGCGTTTTGCTCTCGATAACTCGATATAAAATTAATCATTTGTCATTATCTCGAGTACATAAATAATATTTTTATCATGGTAAGAACAGACTTAATAGTCTTACACTTAATAGCAGTACATACTACATTCAGTATAGTGACTGCAATTTCGCGCGTTTGTAGTGAAATAGAAAAGAAGCTTAAATTAAATGTCTTTTCAATTTTGGACAAAGTTTGTTGAATAGTTAGTTGAACAAGATGACCATAAAAAATGTGAAATCGTCAATGAATTTAATATTTCACCAAGAACATTATTATCAATTATTAAACAGAAAGAAGATACAATAAAATATTAAAATTAATTCATTAATTTATTAGCATTTGTATTATTAATTATTCATATAATATGTATTATTAGTTTTAAATTTTTTAATAAAACTTGATATTTTGAAGTTTTTCCTGTTCCCCTTGAGATTTGACATAGCGAGAATCTACTGTATTAATGCAAATTAAATTCCACAAACATTTATATCACTAATATATCTACTAATATAGTCACTTATTAACAATATTAAATTAACAAATGAATGTATTTGTTTGTATTGATTTGTAAAATTAGATATTTGTTTAAAACTATTAATTATTCATAAATTAAACTAAAATAGTATAAGTGATTTTTTTTTAGTTAAAATTATTCTAATTAAAAGTTATTGATGAATAAAATAATGCTAAGATTTTGCTTCTGAATCCCTCTAATGTTATTATTATTGAGCGCAAGTGATTGTTTTATTATTATTATTATATGATATTGATGACGAGTTCATTTATATTAATATTTAATTTGGGTTCATTAATTAATAATAGTGATATGTTACAAACACATTCCTATGAGTTGCAACTTATTAGTAGAATATTATGACCATGTGATAACATTGTGTACATCATGGTTAATTATTTTTGTTGAATTGTGTATAATAAAAACATTAAAAATAAAAAGTTGAATTAAATTAATATAACTATTATATGGTATTTTATCCAGTAAAATTTATCATATGAACTAGTAAGTACTGAATTAGTACTTAAACTATTAAATAAAACACAAATGCAAAATTATATTGTGTTAGATTTGATGTTGTATTTAGAAACAATATTTTAACAAATATGGCAATTACAAATATTCTTTTGTTTCATGTTCATTTACTCTGCACACTCTCTTGTATGAGACTCTAAAATTATATTAAAACAATAATTAATAAAATGAAGGTTACATATAAATATATTAAAATATTGTGAGACATGATGACTTATAAAATAAATACTTAAAACTAATTAGTTATAATATGTTTCCCTAATTTATAAGTGATTCAGTATATTTTTAAATGGTGGGTTTAAAGTTCATAATATGATGTATTTAAGGTATTTAAATAACATGGCTAAAACTTAATTTATTATTTTTTTTTTTATTATTATTACTTATATAAATTCTATGAGTTGTGATTACAATTTTTAAAAAAAACTTGCACATTCTAAATTGGACTGCTATTGATTTGTTTAGATATAAGATACGATATACGAGTATCTGGCACGTTTAATTTATAATTTAATGTTAATTTTCTTACATTTAGTTCATCGATTTCAACATCCCAATTTTTTTCAGCTATTTTAGGCACAACTTCTATAAATAATTTAGTAATTTTTTTAACATTTTCTTGAAAAACTCTGATAACATTTGCAACATTGACTTTTTCAGTTGCTTCTCTCCAACAATCATAGTCTGTAGCCATGGCCACTGTAGCATATAACAAACCTGCTTCTTTTGCCAGCACAACCTAAGATTAAAAATAATACATATGTTAGTAGTATTTAATATAGACTTGTTTGCAGTGTCATACCCAGGGGGGGGGGCCCAATAGCCATGTTATGGTATAAATCGTATATAATAAAAGATTAAGTACAAACCATGATAATTCTGAAAATTGTTTGAAGAAACATTTTGCATATTATCAATTAGAGTAGAGATTATTATGGTAATGGCTAATAACGACCTAGTATAGTATGGTAACAGTATAGTATTAACTATTATTTGATCCGTATGTTAATCAAATTACGATTTACCCCCCCCCCCCCTCTGGGGAAAATCCAGGGCAAGGCACTGCTTCTATGCTAATTACCTCCGGAACAAGTGTCATATTGACCAAATCTGCATTCCATGATCGATATACATTACTTTCAGCCTTAGTCGAGAATCTAGGTCCCTCAATAACTACAGCTGTACCCGTTTGGTGAACATGAATGCCAAGGCTTTGGGCAGTTTCAATAATAATATTCCGAGTAGCTGAACAAAATGCAGGTTCAATTGGTAAATGTATGACTTTATCATCTTTTTCAAACATAGTTAAGTCACGTTTTTTAGTTCTAAAAATATATTTATTTATTTTAATATAATATAGCAACTGAATTCATAATAATTAAGTAACTTACAAATCAATAAAAGAATCCAAAATTACCAAATCACCAGGCTTAATTTCTTCTTTCAAAGAACCGGTTGCTGATGATGCAATAATATGTGTACATCCTAAATGTTTTAAAGCCCAAATATTGGCACGATAATTTATATTGGTGGGACTTATCGAGTGCTTACGTCCATGCCTACAACAAATAGTCTTATATTATTAATTATACATGAACAAGTCCTAAGAGTTAGGAAAGATTTATATATACATAATATGTGAAGGCCCATACCCTTCAAGTGACCTTTTAATTTAACTTAAATATTTAGGTTTTCTATGGTAGCTCCAAGGGATACAAATGTATAATAGTAGTAGTAGTAGTATATACCTACTATATATTGCTAAAAATTATTAATAATGACAGTAACCTGGCTAATAGCACACAATTGATACCGTTGAGCTTGCCACTGAGAAGTAAGTCTGATGGTTCGCCATAAGGAGTGTTCACTTTTTGTTCAGTTGCATCTTTAAAAAAATCTGGATCGTCAAGTCCTGATCCACCAATGATGCCTATCTGTGTAATTGGTAACAATTTAGAAACAATTTATTTATACCTAATAACTATACCTAAAAACATACCTTCACGTTGTATTTCATTTTTCTTGATGAGCACTAAATACTAATGTATAAGTTACTAGTGTCTAGTAAGTAGTAAGTCGATAAACAAATTGATGAATTTTAAGCCACCTACAACTGGTAAGGCTTACAAGTGGTTTAGTGGTCTTTAACTTTTTTGAATTTAAGATAACAAACAGTGATTTAGATTAATATTGTATTAATAATTGCAACATATTAAATTGATAACAAAATAATATTCACATTACTATACCGTGTTACTATTATACATACAGTTAAAATGTTAAATTATTTTAACCTATTTTCTTTCAACTCTGACTTACTGAGTCAAGTGATTCATATACCTATCTACTTAATAATTACAAATTAATAACTAACAACAGATATAAAACTACTACAAGTTACAACTGTTGTCTGACATCTGTATTCTGTAATCTGTAAATAAAATTATTAAATTAGTTGGTACCTAACCTTTTTATACTACATAATATCTTATAAATTATTATATTACACAAAGGCGGTAATTTTGTAATATTAATACTTATAATATTATCTATTTCTAAATTTAAACATAACAGAAAACAGTATAGTTGGTGCGTATACAAAGTAGTGACATGCGGGTTAGCTCCACCCCCCCCCCCACATGGCCTTTTTTTCAAAGAAATATGATAAAATGTATTTTAAAAAAAGCTTAAATACATAGAATCTATGTCATAGATAATAATAATACAATATTGATGTCCATAAAATATGTAGTTATTTCGTTTTAAATTAAAATAAATTCCTACCTATGTAGGTATTGTAATTTGTAAGACCATTTTTTTTAACACATGAATTAAAAACAACAATTTAACGTAAAAAAAATTGGCGATTAAAAAATATTGACTGAGAAAAACACGTCACGAATGCGTGACTATATAATATAATATAGCCATATCCATATAGGTAGTAGGTAGTAGGTATAGTATAGGTACTAGATATAACTATACAACAAAGTATTAGATTAAATACTTAGTTGGGAATTAATAGGCATTTCAGTATTTGCCAACATTGCTGTAAATATTTAATATATCAATAGGTAGGACAGATAAGAAATGTCAATAAATTCATTGATTACCTAAACATTTTAAAAATATTATGGTGATAGCAGGAAAATAAATTGTTATAACATGATTTCATTTGTTTAGTTATTTAAAATGTATAGTCACTACTCACTATTGCTTATGCCCTATAGATGCATAAAATGAAACAACGTGGAATAATATTACCCATTTATTCGAACTTAATGTTCCTACCTTTGACATATTATCATAGATTCATAGCCGTATAGGAAATAATGTAATACCTATTGGCTATTATGTTTTGTTCTGATCAAAAGTGCTATTTCAATTCATCTTTTTGTACAAATAGTCATTTAAATTTACTCAGGATTCGTATACGGGTTATCTCGAAGAATAGGTCGTCATGCTATACATAATTCATTTTTCAATAAACCTACTATTAACAGTTATATAATGTTATATTTTTTTCTTCTCAAGTTTTCGACGTCGTAATATAAAAATACAAAAAGAACAGGCTAAAATCAATAAAATAATTGTTTACTGTATTGAAATTCGAAACCATAAAAATATATACGAAAAAAACAAACATAGTTGTTATTTATATATTATGCAATATGTATAATATGTAGGTAAATATATAAAATGTTCCTATGTATAGTATGTTAGGTACCTACATCGTATATAAAGGACGTTTTCTCGTGATTTTATTAAAAAAATTTAATAATAAGTCCGTAAGGTAACAGAACATTATTTAAGTACTAGTTGAGGTTTCTTCATAAAATGTATATACAACTTATTATATATATATAATATATATATTATAGTATTGTAGATAATAATATAACTATTATGTCTGTAGAAACGTCGTTCAAAAATCAAAATATCATATTATTATTTAACTGTTGTCCTTTTTATTTTCTCATTTAATTAATTAAATATTAATAAGTAAAATATGAAACGTTTTTTTTATAAAAGAAAAGACTTGCATAGTTACAACCTGATACTTTTTATGTAGTTAATTAAATCAGTTAAATTTTTAATAAAACGCTTGTATATTAATCTTACACTTATTATACAAGTCGTGAGTCGTGACATAGACACGTGTTACGTGTATTTTAGCATTGAGTATATTTTAAGTATATTATATAGGTACCTACTCAATGATATTAGGTATGTTTTTTTTATTATTTTGCAACTCATTTAGGTATACTTTAAATTTTTTAACAGAATATATTTTCAAAAAATGTTGTTATGTACATAAAGGCGTACTAAGGACGTCTAAGGTGGCAAGATATATTATCATCTGTATTTATCAGCTATAAATCTATAATGAACCAATAATTAATTATTTATAAACATTTCAAATTTAGATTATCAGTTCAAGCAGTGCAGTTCAGCGTTAACTCCAAAGTGTTAAATTCTCATTGCTTGTACATCATTTTAGTTCAATATTCGGCAATGTTAATACAATTTTGAATTTTGGAGATATTCCACTTTTGAAAATGATAAATTGTTGAATTTTCTGAAGTGGACTGTGATGACTTAAATTGTTGATTGTCGATGATTGCTATTTTATATCAATTTTTTTGTAGCCATACCCTCATTTGCTGTTTCTGTTTCACAAACGTATAAAGTAGATAACGTAAAAGTGTACAACATAGAAAATGCAAAACCAATTTGTTTTTAAGCTTTCATACAAGAGTTAATTGATCTATATATTATTACCTATCAAACTTAATTATTTGTGATTGTACATTTGTACGTTGGTTTATACTTAGATTTTTTACATATGATCTAAATTCTAAGGTTTTATTTATTTGAATTAATGGGACGGCCTTTGAACATTATAAAACACAATACATAGGTACTTTTAAAGTAAACAAAACAATATAAAAAAATGTATGTAGATAACGATAAAAAAAAAATTAATTAAAAAATAGTTTAGGAGTGATGGGCTTTATTGGCTAATTGCATCATTCGCAGGACAGGTTTATTATATAAATAGTAAATCGCACACATTGAGACATGGAATGGAGAAAACTTACGCAAGTTAGCACTACGAACCTTAAAATTTACCTTAGCTAATAGATTAGGAGCATCTCTCCACTCTCACTTCCCCACTTATGAGTTTGAATAGGAAAACTAAGTTTGCACGGATTCTTCTGTTATAGGTACTCAATGTATCTAAATTTAGTTTTTCTAATGCCAGTGAGTAATTGTGAGGCAAGCAATCAGTATTCAGAGCAAAAGAGATAGTAGTATAGTACTATCTTAAATCGAGGTTTTATAGAGGTTGATAAAGCATTTTATATTTTTATTTACATCGTGGATACAAAACACCGGTTCTAAGAAGAGACTCTCTTCTTAAGACCGTGCGCGAATGTGCGAATGTGCGATATACACCAATTTTTAGCTAGTTATGAGTATTTTTATATAGTAATATTTAACATACTCCTAAGTCATAATTTGCTTAAAATTCAGAAGTTAATTGAGTAAAATACTGGTGACGACTGTGTGTTTCTCAGACCGATTGACTGACAACTGTAGATAAAAAAGAAATGGATAGACCGGTGTCGTCGGTCCCAAAGTTATACGAATTTGAGGGCAGTTTTTTTAAACCTAGGTATCTAACGTCCACACTACTAGGTTCCTATAATATGTAATGTGGATCGTAATTTGTGGTCACAGCGAATTTATACCATAATATGGTTTATGTTATTGTGCGCTCACAACTCGCTGACCGCCAAGTAATGTCGTGTTCCGTTTAAATTTGAATTTCCATTTCCGTTGAATTTATTATTACATGTATATTTTATTTTGTTTGTGGTTTTAAAAGAGATTTATAATTGGATTAAAATATTATTATATTTTATATTCGAATAAATATTTCATAATTTTAAAACATATTTAACATTATTTTTAGTGGTTGTTCAATTTATTTTATTTCCTATTATTGTGATAACAATATTTAAAATGTTTTAAATTGACAACAAAAAATTGTTGGTCTTCATGTCTCCGCTGTCATTAAAAGATATATTGGTGTATTGTGTATATATATATTATATACAGAGTGTAACAGAAAGATATGACAAATGAAATAACTTGTATTCTAATCAATATTTAAAATTTTTTTTTTTTCATTTAATTTATAGACGTTTGTACTACATGTAGGTACCATAAGCACTTTTTTATTTTTATTTTTTTGTATAAAAAATAAGAAAATTTAAATTCGATTTAAATTTTTTTGAAAAAGATCAAAATAGCCAATTTATAAACATAATGAAAAAAATAGTTTTAGCGTTTACAATTTTTGATTTGAGTAATCCGTTTGCGACTTATGAACTTTTAAATAATTGTTCAATTTTCTGCTACTGTGAATTTAATCAAAACCGAAAATAAAAACCAGTAGTCGAGATGACGTTTTTATCTGAAGGTAACAATAATCCATTATTACTCTATGCGATAACCATATCCGTATACTGATAATACGTAATCGAGAAAACTGTACTAGCCCCTAGACAATATGGTTATCGTATTTGTATTGTATTCATTCTGAGACGACTGATTAATGATTATTATTTATTACATATTGTTTTGGTGAATTACCCGGTAGCAGAAAGTTGAATGAATATTTAAACGTTTATAAGTCGCAAATGGATTACTCAAATTAAAAATTGTAAAAGCTAAAACTATTTTTTTCATTATGTTTATAAATTGGCTATTTTGATTTTTTTCAAAACAATTTAAATCAAATTTAAACTTTCTTATTTTCTGTACAAAAAAATAAAAATAAAAAAGTGCTTATGGTACATGTAGTACAAACATCTATAAATTATATGAAAAATTTTTTTTTAAATATTGATATTAGAATACAAGTTATTTCATTTGTCATATCTTTCTGTTACACTCTGTATTATATAATAATTAGTGCGTTGTACTCAGGGCCTGATTTACCAATTCGTGGGCCCTCTACAATTTACAATTTTAAGCCCCAAATCATCTCTATTTTCTTCAATGCTAAAATAAAAATATATGCATAATATATTTTTAAACTAATGCTGTAGGTATCTAATTAGTATATGAGTATTATATTACGATTATTAGTAATATATTATTATATTATTACTAGCTGATCCCGCGCACTTCGTTGCACATCAAAAAAATGAATACCTACCTAATGCAAACTATTATGCAAGCAGTAAATTATCAGGTAAGCGATCCACCTGCTGTGGATTGCGGACCCCATGATTTGCTTGAGTGAAATCAGATTTAGGTAGGTGCCTACATGAAAAACACTTCGACGTGGCCTAAAATTTAGGTTAGAATTATAATTAATAGATAGATGGCGCTACTGGCAAGGCATAGAATATTCAAATTTTCCAATTTTCTACACAATTTTCATGATTTTTCTTTACATAAAAACCTTCTCCTGGAAATTATGAACTAATGAAAACAAATTTGAGCCAAATCGTCCCAGTCGTTCTCAACTGATGCAATGTTATACATTTTTGTCTCCATTTTTATATATATAGATTACGACGATAATAACGACAATGAGATTTTGACGATTTTGTTATCGTCAATGCTGATTAAAGCCGTCGTTTTCGAGAAATCCCCATTATACTTTTTACAAACTTATAACCCAGCAAAATATCCAAGTAAAATTGTGTTTTCCCAAAATATTATGATAAAACGGTACCTATATAATTAATTTTATATGACCGAAGTCGGTGGGCCTCTCTGACGAGTGGGCCTAGTGCAAATGTCCCATTTGTCCTTGCATAAATATGGCCCTGGTTCATGGTTGTACTTATAATATAGGTAACTAGCCGACCCGTCACGGCTTCGCCCGTGATTGGTTGTTTATTTTGCATTCGGACGATGATATGTAGAATTTTTTATACAAATTTTATCGTTTAATGTGATCAGCAAGTAAATATATACAAAAAACGGTTAATGAAAACGTACTGAAATGTTTTTTTTAGCGGTATTAATGATAAATATATTTTTATTAAAAATGAATACAGATACAAAATAAATGCTAATTAATCTGTTGACAAAAATTAATTAAGAATCGGGTGATGTTGTGACATTCAAGAAAGTATTTGGTAAAACTCTGTGAAAAAAATTGTAAAAAAGTTCAATAGCGTCGTCAGAAAATTGGAATATTTAAATACAATACACCCCCTCCAGACAAATAAAAATTAAAAATCGAGCATTGTGGTGATACTTAGGAGGGTATTTGGAACAACTCTGTGAAAAAAAATTGGAAAAATGTTAAATAGTGTCGTCACAAAACAGTAACATACAAATAAAAAACCCGCTCTCCCACCCATCCATCAAAAAATTAAAAATCAGGCGATTTGGTGACATTGACGAAAGTATTTGGAGCAAATCTGTGAAAAAAAATTGTAAAAAGTTCAATAGCGTCGTCAGAAAATTGGAACATTTAAATACAATACACCCCCTCCCCATCCCCTCCAGACAAAAAAAATTAAAAATTGATCGAAGTGATGACACTCGGGAAGATATTTGGAACATCTCGGTAAAAAAAAAAAATGGAAAAAAGATAAATATTGTTGTCACAAAATAGGAACATAAAAAAGTTCTGTTCTTGCGGACATCATAGTGAGGCCCTAAAAATTAGCTTTATTTTTTAATTTTTCAAGAATTTTCAACTTATTTTTTACTATCAAAAGTGGTACTAAAACCTTTAGCAGACTGTCAGATATAACAGTAAAAATGTTCAGCCAAATCGGTTCAGTAGTTTTCTTGGTTAGCGTGGTCGTAGAAAACCCCTTAAATTTTATATATTAGTATAGATATTAGATATAGATAGATAGGTATACAATTTACACGTTTATTTTAATTAATAATAAGTTTTTTTATTAACTATCGGACTAAATTTATGCCAAAAACCTTCTCTGTGATGTCCTCTTTAACTGCACGACGATCCAATAAGTAGTTTCAAAGTTTATTGTTTATCCAGAACAAAAAAAATCGACTTCATTTTATATAGTAGTATAGGATATAGTAATAGATATAGATTAATACGAATATTTAGTATACATGTTGTTGGTGTACGTGCGATAAAATTCTCGGAACAACACCGATATCAAACACAATACAATTTGACGAACAAAAAGGTCATGTTGCAGGTAGCTGGAAACCCGTGGGCCGCACAATATGTACAATAATATATATAGGTATACAATTTACACGTTTATTTTAATCAATAATAACTAATTATTCATTAACTTAATCGAACTAAATTTTTGCCTTAAACCTTCTCTATGATGTCCTCTTTCATTTAAAAAAAATTGCACGACGATTGAATAAGTAGTTTCGGAGGTTACCCCGAACAAAAAAAAGCGACTTCAATTTATATAGTAGTATAGATATAGATATAGATAATGTCTAGTCATTTTTCTTCAGTTTTGAATATTATATATATATTTTATTACAATAATTAATAAGCTTCAACAGCAAAGGTTATTGGCTTGTGACATTAATATGTTTTGACAAAGATATGTGAAAATAACAAAAGAAAAGTGACAAAGATTTTATATTAAATAATGAATCATGTTTGAATAATAAATATGTCAAATTAGATTATTTAATTTGGTTAGTTTTATGTATTTAAATATTTTTTCCACTTTGACAGGATCTGGGCTTAGAGCTTCTCCCAGATTTTCATCTACTTCAAGCTTGGTTCTGATGTCTGTGTATTTTCGGCAGTGGCAAATTAAGTGTTTGACTGTGGGAATTCCACCACACGCTTGGCATTGGTCAGGTTCAGATCTGGTCATGAGGTATTTATGGATCACCCAAGTGTGACCTATTCATAGTTTGCTTAGGATTACTTCCTGGCGTCTTGATAATGGAATGGCCATGGGGAGATTGAGGGTTTGATTTCATTGAGTTTGGTATGTAGTATTGACCACAGGGGCTGCCATTGAGTTAATATGTGGTTGGTAATGGTGGCTTTTAAGTCCTGGAAAGTATAGGTGTGGATTTGGTGAGAGTGTTGGGAAGAGATGGCTTCTTTGGCGTAAGCATCAGCTAGTTACCAATGTCGTGCAATTAATGTAGATAGCGTGTTTGCGTCGGTGATAGCGTTATCACTTTGCTGATCTGTAGTGAACATTTTTGTCTCAGGAGGTGAGACAAACTGGAAGAGGTGCGGGGTGGGTGCGGCGGTATGATGATAATATTATTTTCGGCGACGACATTGTTGCTTTGTTTTGAATTTGTGTTGTTTAATGTGTTAGGGATTATTTTGTTGTATTTTTGTTTGAGATTTTTGGAATTGTCGACCTTGTGTTTATGTAGATATTATTTTTGTAAGGTGTTTTAATAATAGGCAGTTTGCCCATCTTATCTCTTTCACTCATTACGATATTTTAACGAGGTTAAATAATAAATATAATCATATTACCTGTTAGTCGATCGGCTGGCGTAATTCACGGAGTGCTACGAAAGCTATAAAAGCGCACAGTCGCGAGAGATATACACGTGCAGAACTGTCAGAGGTCGGATACGTACTGGAATATTATATTAATGAAGTATATAATGATAACTATTATTCGTGATACTTTGTTCTGAGTTAAAATTATTGATGGAAACGAAATAAGAGAAAAACCACAAATACCTACCCATTGGCTATAGGTCTTGAGGAGGGAGTGTACAGTGTACATATTTCTCGCATATTTCGGAATTTGTTAAAACGGTCAATATTTGAACAAGGGCATCGAGTCGGACGTGAAACGACCGCAAATTTGAAACGATTTATCGAATGCTTCACGACTTGGTTGGCGGCGGCCAGACAGTTGTATAGCGACTACCAAGGTCCAGTCGGCTTCACAATATTATTGATGGTTCGAAAGTTTTCTAAACTAGTTCTGCTTTTCACGAAATCGTTTCAGCGTTCAATTGGAAATGCTGTCAATCGTCAAACGCACCAGAGCGTATAGTGTTGTACTGTTTTACTTGTCTGCTATGTACAAGTAGGATATATTTTTATATAGGTGGAAAAGTGTAGTTGGGCGCTCATAATAAATAGTACTAATATTTTCGATAATATTTTGTGTTTACGTTGTAACTTTAAGTAATTTTAATATATATTGTTGTCCGTTCATCCACTACCTACACCATTCTATAAGTTAGTTATAATGCGACTAGGTATTGGGATATAATTGGTATATCTTTGAGTTTTAGACTATAAATTATATATAGTTTATCCTATTGATGCAAAAATATGCAAAAATAATATAATGATGATATAGCCATATAGGTAAACTACCAATCATACTATACTTTATAATGCATATATTGGGACAGCTGAACAACGGGTATTTGGGAAGATTATTTTATTTTTGTATTTCCTTATCGTAAATAAGTAATATTATGGTAAGGGTCTCTGTTAAAATTGCTTTAAGTATAACTTATGAGAAACCTATTATTAAATTCAAAGGTTTTTGACCTAAAAAACTTTTATTAACATTTATTGAAGAAAGGTTAAAAAAACTGGGAAATTTGCTCTGCTGTGTAGTTTAATTGTCTTAAAATGTTTATAAAAAATGTATGTATTTTGCTGTAAGAGTTATGAGTAATTGATGGATATTATGCCAGGGGCCAAATCATGAGCCAGACTAACACTGAGTCTACTACCTAGTTTATAATTTAATTTTTGTAAAAATTATACATATATTACATGTAACATGTATATAATATAACATATTTACACATTTTGCTATTTTTTTATATTACTTTGAATACAACCATGTTATTGCCTAATGACACATAGCCACATAAGTATAGGTACCTACTTATAAGTTATAGTTAAAAATAATAATTATGGACTATAACTATTTAGGGATGACGGATAAACGAAAAAGTTTATTATTTTTTTAACACACCTAATAACGAAATGTGGTCATGTTTCATGAAATTGGCAATGAAAACAAATACTGTAAATGATTTACAGTATTTTCTGAAAATGTAGATTGAAAAACCAAAAATAAAGAAACTGAGCAACTCGATGGATACTGCGGTTAATGATTTTTGTGGATTATTACTGTATACACTATACATATACCCATAATACGTATATCATGATATTCTTCGATAAAATATCAGAGTGCAGAATACAGATGCTTCAAAATTAAAAATGCTGTAGACATTTTTAATTTCACTATTCGTTACTAAAGTAAGTTAAAAAAATCTGTGTAATAAAAGCACCTATTTTAGATTCTGAATTGAGTGGCAAATGTATTGATTTCATAATGATGTGTGTTTTTTTTGTATCAGTGTACACAACAATTAGTCGAAATATGTTTCGATTTCAACTTGAGTAACTTTTCTGGTGTGAAAGTGAATCTATTTGAGAGATAAAAATAGAAAATGTTGAGAAATTGAGATTCAAACTTGAAAATACAAGATTCCTCATGAGTAATTTTTAGTGGAAATTTAAAAAAAAGTTGGACGTTAATCCATAATAATTTGTTATGAGGGTCTAAAGATGGAAAATTGACAAAATTTGCCAAAATCATAAAAAATTTGCAATTCATTTTGAGTTAAAAATGAATAAAAAAAATTCTTTTATACCTATATAAGATTTAGAGATTTAATACAATGTCCGTGTTTTGTAGAAAAAAAAATATGGTTTTAATTTAAAAATCAAAATATAATACCATACCATGTATAGGAAATTACTGTATTATACTATTATTATTATTACTTGTTCCATCTTCCCTATGTTTCAAATATTTAAAAACTACATCCCGTTCTCACAATCTCAGCTATAACCATAATATATGGGTTGGCGACATTGTGATATCCTAGTCAATTGACACTCCATGTCAAACCTGTGGTTGAAAAACATGTGAGATGTCAGTATGTCACAAGCTTAAGGTTCCTCATAAGTTGTGATTGTAGATATTCAATAATATTAAAGATACTACGCACGATTTTTATTTATAAGCATTTGGATTTGGATTTTTAAAAAAAATAATCAAATTCACAAAAATGTACAAATGATTTTGTAGTAAAAAATTTATAAAATTAATTGATTAGTTAAATATTGAAAAATAATCAACCTTATTTAATCCTTAATTATTGTTCTACAAAATATAATTCACAAAAATAAAAAAATAAAATAAAATTCACGAGGTTTATGAAAATAAAATGTTGAAACGTCAACATTTTCAGCAAAATTAACTCTACTAAAAAGCTATCTTCAATTTTTTGAAATGTTTAAGTAAAAAATTATTTACCAAAACATTAAATTAAATTAAAACATGAAATATTTGTAGTTTTTGTTCCTGCGAATCTTATAAAAAAAAACAGATTTATCATATCTCCATTATTTTAGGAGATATCGAAATGTGTTCTCTCTGGACACCCGGTATAATATGTGAAATTACAAAATATAGGTATTTCAAACCATTAATTTAGAATTAAATATGAAATATAATAACCTACTTTATTTCTGCGAACACGAATATTAATAATATAGTAGAATATTATAATTTATAAGTAATAACATATTATCTGGAAACAAATTTTGCCATCATGTGGGCCATATGTGTGGAACTTTCTTGGGTTGCAGCTTCAATACTGACCCATATAATAAATATAATACCTAATTTTATACATTATTCAAAGACAGTTTTACCTAATACTATTGATTATAATATAGTTAACTATTAGTATCCATAGTACCGCTATACTGGCTATACTATCTATAACTAATGCTAATAATATTGATTCAACCCACACACATGCACGTGTATGTATTTTATGACCAAACAATATATCAAATCTAAATACTATACTGAGTATCTCTGCTTGGGTGACCGACGGCACTCGTTCGCGGGTTGAGGCTGTTTTCCGCACGTAGGGACCGCAGTTTTTCCTTCTGCTTTGCTACCGTCGTGCGACGTCAACTTACAAAACCGCGGCTCGAAACGAATCTTGCGCATGGATAGCGATCGGTGGTAGGAAACAACGTGGTGGGATACGAGAATGCGAGATATGAATAGTATACGTATAGTATATGTTACATATACAGTCGTTTCTGCGGTGCAATGAAAAACATAATATTGATTTTGAAGATATACCTACTTATAATCTTAACCAAATATTAAAATTAGTAATTTATCCAAACAGGATATATTTTTCAAACTATTTTAGTTCTTTTTGAGCTATTTATAAATATTTGAAATTGTATACTTAGATTAAAAGTGAAGTGATTTATAGATCCGCGAATGAATTGATTTTACAATGATGTGTTTTTTTTGCGTTTGTCATCAAAACAGTTAAAACGCTTCAATCTTCAACTTAAATATTTTTTCAAGTAAGAAAGTGAATCTAGTTAGCACTTGGGAGGGGGTGTCAAAATTAAAAAATTATCAGTACTTTTCTTAATAATTTGAAAAAGCGGAAATGTTTAAGTTCAAACAGTTTTTAACAACATTTTTTCTTATTTTATTTTTATTCAGTGGTTAGTGCTGATTTATAAGTTATAACATACAAGTCACGACTTAAAAGTTAATAACAATAATAATTTATGATAAATAATTATTTAACAATATATATGTGAAAATTAATACTCACTGTAATACTAATTGGAAAATAAATAACTAAAATCAGTTTTTGGAAAAATTGAATTTCTTATTTTTATATAATTCGAAAACGAATAACCGCATATAGGTACTTGAAATGTTCATTAAATGTTTATATTTCTAATGATTTTTTTTTTGTTATAAATGTTTTTTATGTTGATAAACAATTTATTTCAATCAGTCAAAAAGCTTAAAAAATTAATAGATTCAAAGTTTCTCATAATTTGTTACTATTTAAATTAAAAAAATAAATTGAGTGTAATTCCACAAATATTTTTTTATGAACGTCTGAAGTTTAAATGATCACGAAGTTTGATATTCATGTATTTTTTGCTCATCATACGATTTCAATATTTTTGTTGTAAATAAAAAAGTATTAACCATATAGAAACTTGAATCATTCCACTGTTACTTTAGTTATTATTTTCTTTACTCAATACAATTTTCAAAATATTAAGACTCAATTTAAGGTATTTACAGGAATTTAAAATGTTTAATTTTTTTTAGTTTTTTATTTAGTGTCGATACATTTTTGGGATCGGGTAAAAAGCTTGAAAATTTCATACTAGTCCCCACATAAGTTGTTCTTTTAACTATTTAAAATACATAGGCCAAAAAATCTAAAAAAAAGATTTATCATTGCATTAAAATTCAATACATACATTATATTAACTTACTCAATAAAATTGTACACTCTATACCAAAGCGTTTACCTACTTTACTCTTTTTTAATTTGAATGATTATAGATGTATCACATTCTTAGAGTTAATGTTATAAACTTTCCGTATAACATTAAATATAAGAATTTGTATATTACATATTTATTTTTATAATAAATTAAAAACATTATGGTATTTTGTTTGACTAAAAAACATATTTTATATTAAAATAAGTTTTTATAATGTCATTTAATTTTGATTAAATCCCGAAAATAGTATTCTCTTTCTTTGTAAATTAAAAACAAAAATAAATTGTTATTTTACTTTTCAAATTAATTTATAAATATAATTATCAAAATGAAAAATATCTTGGTAATTATTAATTAGGTTCAAGACAATAATTGTACAAATGCGTTTTCAAATATTATTAATTGTCATTCACTTTTTAGATGTATATTTGTTTTGCGGAAATCTGTGCGATTTTTGAGTTCCTGTAATTACAATCATATTTACTTTTCTAATGTGTTTTTGATTAAATCCCTATTTAAGTTGTTCCATTTAAAATTATGAACGTTCTGATGACTATTTTATAAATGTATATACTTCTGACAAAAATAACATTATACCATTTATTTGAATTCGAAATAATTATATGGCTGAAATTATTGAAGTGAAAACGGATAAATTATGTGAATATATTGTGTAAACTCTGCTAAAATGTAAAAACTAAGGTTTAGTATTACATTTTTAAATTTTCAAGTTAATTATAAATATTAGGTGTTTAGTATTAAATTATTTTTGTTCAGAAAACATTTTTGGTATTAGTTTTCAATTTCCATTAAATATAAAATAACATGAATAAACATAGAAATATTTTGTTAGTTCTTTTATAATTCATAAAGCATACATAATAATAATTTGTGTGATATGGTTAATTTTTTTCGGTTTATATAATATAAATGTAAAAAAATATTATATACTTTTGATTTTTTCGCGATCGAGTTAAATTCAAAAGTAAACATTTTTTATAAACATCCAATTAAAACTTTAATTCTTTTATCATTTTGTTTTTACAAAATAAACAGTTTCACATTTTCATCTGTTTTGGCTTTTTATGTGTTCATTAATTGAAATTTAATTTTTTCCCTCTACGTCCCCAGGCACGAGTTTGATTAAAAAATATTATATTTTTTTAGTTTCTTACTCATCTTGGTGTTGTTCTAACTAATAATTTCGTTCTATAACATATTTTATACTTTTCAAATTAAAATTTTTAATTTAACTTAATATACTTCTAATTATTTCTTTACACAAACATAAAAACTATGTAATTCATTCAAATAATTTGTAATAAAAAAATCTTTTATTTTTTGTTTATCCAATATATTGTATTATTACTTATTATTTATTATTTTTTTAAAGTCATTGGAAATTTAACACGGTTGATAAATTTGGTATTCTTACAGGAATAAGAATTACCAAAATATTATACATATTATCTGATAAATTATTAAATACATGAACATGTAAGAAAACATAATATAGTAAACTATGGTATATTTAAAATCAATCTATAAATTTAGTGTGCCCCGAGGATTTATAGTCATTTACAGCTCTAAGAATGCGATGCAATGTGATTACGCGCATATTATGATATTTTATGTGCCCGTACGTAGAACTCGGGTTGGTTTCAAGAAGAATGGGAAGGCACTCTAAATGGTATGACAGCAAGGAGATCAGTATTGGAGTACAGATTATATTATAATATTATTACTGTTTGGTTTGGTCGAAATTTGATTTTAATTGTATACATATTGTATAGTTTTATATTATCTATTTTATAATGTAATAATGCCATTACCTCTAGCCCATCTATATTAGTTATACTCAGCCCATGTTTTCAATTTAAAAGTTCGTTGTTTTTTGTAACACAGTTTGAGAAGCTATTTTACCATTTTTTCATTTACTCTCGATTGTCACGAGACGCATACTTTTGTTTAATAATAAAATTATGATCACACGGCGTTCTGGATAGGCTATTTCGTTACACTAATGTCGAGGATCCACGTTTCAAAATTGCATTATGATATTGGTTTGTTAAAAATTAAAATACATCATAGTAGGACATAAGTGAGTTGGCATACAGCGTATTTAAAGTTTTTAATTAGTTAATGCAATTTCTGGTCATTAATTGGCAATAGTATTAATTTTTTTTTTAAAAATAGTAATTTAATAAAAAATTACTAAAAACAAAATATTTTATTTTCAAAAAGCTTTTGTTAAAATAGATGCAGTATACTTAACATAAACTATGAATATCAATGATGAATTTCATCATTAAATGGTATTTATATTATCCATTAGCAACATAAAATCAATTCTGGTCGTTCTTCTGATGAAGTCATCTGCAATTTCTGGATGCACGTTTACCATAAATTATTCGAAACCTATGTCCACTAGGCACTCACTAAACTTCTACACACACCATTTCGTTTCTAGTTTCTTTATTAGCGCACACATTTACAGTAATGTGTTTGACAAAATACAAATAAAAAAAATGGATAAAATGTATTATAAGTTTTTATTTTTCTTATGGTTGTAACGTTAAAAACATCACTTTTTTCTTTCTATAAGTTAGTAAGTACAGTATTTACTACTATTAGAGTATTGAATCGAATTTCACTATACCAGTGGTTATTATGTGTGACAGCCAATGATTACATAGGGGTCAAATGATCGAGGAAACCGTTCTCCGTTCGTTAACAGAAACTAAAATGGTTTTGTATTTAAAAATATTTTTTATTATTATCGCGGTCAAACATTTTCCTAACGGATATATATATATATATATATATATAATAGTGGTGGTGAAAGGGAAAAACGGTATTGTCTCGTAATATACATGTGTATAATATATGTAAGTGAAAAACTGCTGCAGAAGAGGGAGACTGGTGGGCACCACTCTACGCCATCACCACTACCACCACCGACACCACCCTATCCATCTTCTCCACCACCCTAACCACACGACAACACCAACCACCTCCAACATCAAACTCCACCATGTCGGTCGCCACCATCGCGACAAGTATCATTGTCGCGAGCGTATATGTGGCGATGGCGATATACCATTGTTATGCGGAAACACCGATTGGCTCCGCGGTGGCATTCACCGCCGTCGCGGTACGCTGCAGAGTGGATGAGAGCGAGATAGAGATAGGTAACGGCAGTGGACGTACAGGGTGGAACGCTTGGAGTAGGCGGTGGGGGGGGGGGGGGTGGGGAGGAGGTGGTTTGATGGCGGGAGCGGAGGTGAGAGGGGGGGGGGGGGTATATAGTGAAACGCCGCCACGAGTACACGAGTTATTATAGGCGGGAGAGGAACTGAAATAGGTCGAGTGCGAATAAAGGCAGGCGGGCAGACAGGCGGTCGGGCGGGCGGGTAGACGGTCGGGTGGGCAGGAAGACGGCGGCGGTGGTGGCGACCGGCGATCACATCTCGCCACAGGAGCCAGGTGTATGGTGGCGGGCGGGTGGTCGGGCAGGCGGGCGGCAATGACGCACACGCCTGCCGCCGGGCCGAGATGGTGCTGCGTCCCGGCGGCAAAACGCGGCGGTTATCCCTAGGCGCCCGGGCAGCGCGCATGACCCAAAAGCGCCGGTGAACGGCTGCCTGCGCCACCGTACCCCGTAACGCGGAACCTTGCACACACAGATCGGCGAACTGTACGCTGTGTGACTGTTGTCCCGAGACCGCCCCCCGGTTTCTCGCGCATAGGGTTTCAATCTATCGTTTCGTAATAATAATAATTAAAAAAAAATTAAATTAAAAAAAAAATTAAAATCACTTAACACAAATACATACAATAAATCACGCCGACACCCTCTCACACACACACACACACACACGCACACACAAATACACACACACACACGCACATAGATATAACCGTCGCCTCCGTTGTCGCTCCGCCGTTCGCACATAATATAATAAATTATATTATTATATTACAATATATTGTTGGCATCCGTTGCTGCAGAGTCGTACGCGAATTGGTTTTCATTTTGTGTGGGGGTCGTGGTGCCCGCCGGGGGGGTTCGCGAGCCGATCGTACGCACGATGGTACGACGGATGTGGTGCGAGTGCCGAAGCGTATGATAAGAAGCCGGCTCCGCGGAGGGATCTCGACGCCGCGTGACAACGTGAACGATGGTGGTCGGTGGTCATGTGCGCTGCAAATGAGCCATGCTGTCGTTGTACGTGCGGCTGGGTGTCCTGCTGTTGTGCGCCACGACCGTGCTGCCGGCCGGCCGAGCTGCCACGTCGTCTGCGAACGTCCACAACAAACGAGGTTTGAGTCCACTGTATACATAATATTATAATAAACATTACGCCTGACATGTAAAATGCCGGGCAAGGACTTGCCGCAGTCTGCGGTCGACGGGGCCGGATTTATAAATTTCATGGCCCGGGTAAAAAAAGATTGTGAGATAATTTAATGTCCACATTTCTTCCTTATCCTCCCTGGAATTGTCCGCATGCTCAGTATTACAACGTTTAAAAAAAATCTCATCTTCTCGTTGATATTATATATAAATAAATAAAAAAAAGCCTTTTTTCTTTCTTTACGTTGTAATAGTAAGTATATTAAAATGCTTTTAAAAATTTCTAAGGTAATTTTGTGGGGCCTCCTAAAAAGTCGAGGCACTAGGTATTTCCTCTTAATGCCTTCCGACAAATCCGGCCTTGGCGGTCAAATCGGAACTAGGTTTTCGATGTTCTTGGTAGTGGTGTTGTTGGTGGGGGGTGGGGGCTGAGTGATTTCTCTTAGATTTTCAAAAAAAACTCTTAGTTTGTCGTTTACTACAAAAGAAACATAGGTATTATAAAATATGCTATCGTCGTATAATTACATGTAGTACAGTTAAAGTATATATATAACTAGTTGTATTATTAGACTTCGAATTCAGGATAAAATTAATTTATTTTTCTATCGTTATCCGTTTTGCTTCAGTTAAAATCTATAATACAAATACAATTACAATGATTAATTCTATGACTTTTTACTTCTTAATTTTGAAAATATTTTTAATTTAAACAAAAACCAAAGACAGATTACATGAATGCCCAAAGGCTGACTTAAATTCAATATCGTTAAGATTGATATTCGTCTTTATGTGTTTTCATTAAACATAAATACAGAATTAAGAAAGGATGTGTCGAAAGTAATCATTGTAATTGTGTTTATAAGTATTTAAATTAAATATTTATTTTTATTTATATATATATATATTGATAAAAAATGTTATATGCCATCTTTTACTAATAAATTATAATAGTAATATAATATGTAACCAACGGCAACCATTTAAATAAATAAAAAAGTTATTCGATTTTCGGGAGGGAATACTATATTAATGTAGAGCCACCCTATAGCAACCTACTGGGGCTAATGAAATAAACTATAAGCAATAAACACCCCCAAAGTATCAAGAAATCAATTGATATGACTTTTATCGAAAACGGTCGATTGGTTTTTGAGTCTTTAGAGGGCAAACAAAGAAACATTAATTTATATATATATATATTATACACACGTAGATAGATAGATAATTATGAATTATTGACTATGAACAATAATCGTAGTAATGACCACAAATATTGCATTTCAGTGGTGTGTGTGTGTGTGTATTACATAATCTTATTATAATATTAATACCAAACCATGTTCCCGTCAAGGAGACTTTAATGTCCGTCTGCATATTTTGTGCGAGTGTAATGCTCAAATTCTACCTACCTTTTATGACTAATGAGATCCACGATATCGTTTCGGTTGCATCGCAAGCCGGTGTGAAATTCGTTTATCCGTTGGCAGATTGGTTACATGCGTCCAAAAGGTTTTCCACGATATAATTAACATCTTGTTTCGGCTGTTTGCATTATTTTTAATAATAAGATTTAATTTAACACGATTACTTGCATAAGCATGAAACCAAATCAGTAATCTGTATACTGCAATATAGAGGATATTGTCTTATGTTCTGTCCACTAGTCTATAAAACAAGGTTTTTATTTTACATATTATATTATACGTTTAACTACACCACTATTTATATTTGTTTTATTGCGAGTTTAATGACTATAGATCAGAAATAACGTTCTCTTAATTGAGGAAAAATTTGGTAATTTGTTTATTATTTATTTCCACAACAAAACGGTCTAGACCAGTCACCAGTATAACACAATAACATAATAGAAGTAATAATAAAAACAGCAAATTATTATTGGTATAGGTATATAGCCTGTAAAAAATCACACGAAACAATTACTGTCCATACCTAAATGTTGTAATCTCTCAATAACTAACTGGCATGGGGCCAAGTAAATTACTCTGAGAATGTATTAAATATTATACTTGAATAGTTACATTTTTGTAAAAAATATTTTGTCTAAATTTCTCCTCAATAATTGTATATGTGACGTTCTCAAAAATTATTATGATAATAGTTGTAATAAATCAGTGGTAGATTGAATAAAACAATAACATTTATCCACTCATTTATCATTCGAATGGATACGGCCATATTGACTACAAGAAAACTAGATAGGTATTCGATGTTGAATCTAGAGGGGGTGAAATAAACATATTATGTTTCTATCAAAAGCTAAAAAATCATAGTTTATTATGAGTTTAAAATATAACAGTTTTAAAACAATGGCATTATATAATATAAAGTAGGTATTATCTTTTAATTTATTATTTTAAAACAATTAATTTATTATTCAATATCTAAAAATTATAGCTAAATTTAATTTAAACGATGTAATGATATTACACGATTTAATTTTATGAGTTTACTAAACACGAAAGCACCTAATTTTTTGTACAACACTAAATAATATTTGAAAAAAAATAATTTAATAAAACTTCATAAAACAAAATAAATCTTCATCTGCCTTCAATAACAATAAACCATTAAATATTGGTTCATAAAACGAACATGACAACAATACAAATGTACAATTAATATACTTGTTATTTAATTGGGTTTTGGTTTTACATAATATCTGATCAATACAAGTTATACATGTGGTTGCTAATGGAGCTATAGTGAATTTTTAATTATTGAATTTTCAATGGACAAGGTTTTAAAACACGTTTCACAGTTCTAATTATATTATCTTACATTATAATAAATGATTAAACCTTTAAATTTATTATAAGTAGATTGTATATACATATATAAATAAATTCACATTGACTAAAGTTACCTGAACCCTAAAAATGTATGATAATAATATAATAGACGTATAATAAATATCTTTTATCTGAGTCTTTCTTCTCGTCTTGTTTTCCATGTACATTGAGCATGTATGGTGGTCAGCTATGCAAGAATCCCAGTAATATTATGCACTCACTCTATATCTTCATCTCACATTTTATATTATTTTGTAGGTACCCTTTATGATAAATATATTTTAACAAATAATTTTGTAAACCTTATCGGTTGGACTTAAGGTACATACTTTAGGTATAATTCTGGTATATATTGGTTTTGTGATGAAAATGATTAGTTTTGTCTGTTATTATTTTTTTTACAAAATGGATTGTGCTTAAAAAGTTATACCCGACCGATCGAACATTTTTTTTTAGCGATACTTTAATATGAAGTTCTTTGATTATCTCGTTAGTATTTTTAAATATAATAAGAAATAATTTTCGAAGAAATGATAATAAACATGTTAGTAATTATAATAACTACTATTACTGAAGTACTCAAGTTGTTAGTTATTACTTTTGATATAGAATTAAAATTACGGAATATTCATGTATGTTATTAATTAGCCATATACCCATACATAATATGACGTAGAACATCATAATAATATAATATACATAATTTTGACTAGTATAACGTTTAAGAATAATTTGTTATAATCAATAACCATGAAGTTTATATCAAATTATTAATTTATCATGTTCTGCGTTAAATTATGCAAATAGTATCTCAATGGTCTATAAAAGTTGCATACAATAATTGAAATATTAAAGCACTTTTGAGTTGTTATACACTTGTATCAGTTATCAGTATAAAACGAACTTCAAGAATATACTTCCTTTCTATTTTTCACTTAACTCTATTTATTTGGCTATTGAATATTCAATAATGCCGCTTTATTACAGTTAAGTTCTGAGTTTTCTTAACCAACACTATTCTTCAGTAAACATTAACACAGAACATTGTTAACTTTTAAGTCAACTAATGATGAATTTAATTCATATTCGTTTTTTCATTTTTATTGATCGAAAGTTCAAGTATTAAAAATATGCAATACTGAAAGCTTAAAGACACACATCAAAAATATCAAACTTTATAAGCATTAAAACATATTAATGGATTTTTGCTATCTAAAAAGAACACACAGGGGGAAAAGAAGTAATATCTCAAGTGGTATTTTTTGCGAATACAATAAAATCCCAATGGGATAACATTTCGTTGCGCAATCGGAGAAACAGTGTACTCGTAGGAGACGTTTTGTTTTGGAGAAAGGGCTCCGGTTGTGGTACCCAGAAAAGCTCTCGTGGTGAATCCTTGTGTCCGAAACGCTAATGGAACGCTAATGGAAAACATAATCCCATATTTCAACCCCTCCTCTTGGTCTTCAAACAAATCCACTAAACCTAGTTCATTAAACCTACAGGAACCTGCCTCTATTTTATATCTAAATATTTTTGAAAAATAATTTTATGTTACCAAATATTATTGTAAAACGTAATTTATTAGTCGAGGAGTTTATATTACAACGTTTGTATGAGGGAAACATTTCGTAGTGATATATGTTTGTGTCTGTAGCATATTAATAATTTATAAGCTATCCCATATGATAAAAAATATTTTCATTGAGGTTTAACTGTTTAAGTATTAAAATATTGTATGTAAAAATTGATTGTTAATGCAAAATAATCTAATTAATGATATTTATAGAAAATGTATATTGTTAATCTGAACTATAGAGCTAAAAATCGTAACATATATTCATATAAAAGGTCAATAAAATAAAAATAAAATATAAAATATACAATATTTTATCATAATTGTGACATTTATACGACATTGGTGAACCTAATAGTTAATAAATATAAAAAATATTCATATTTAACAGTTAAACAATTGCATAAGTGAAATATAATTTTGTAGAAGTTAATAAAACAGAAAATCATGCTGATGGTAAAGTAACAAAAGAAAAAAAAACTAATTATTATTACACCAATAAATTAATTTTATAAGGATTATTTTTGTGTTCTCTTTTAGTTAAATATTTATAAAAACTAATATTTGCAATGATAATTTTACATAGGTACCTGAAATAAAATTAAAAAATGTTATTTTTTCGGAGAATACCCATGAGGATACTTACATAACACCTGTATTCAGTAGTTTAAACATTGGTAGAGGGGTATATATAAGTGGTTTGCTTATGATAAAAAAATAGTAATAGTAGGTGTACCGTAAACTATTAATATTAACTTATAATTTATGTTTCATATAATATGTTTAACTCAACCCCTTCACAAAATAAATGTTTCAAATTAATTTTTTTAAAGTAGTGTTAGGAAATATTTAAGTATAAAGTATGCCTAAATAATGAAATGTTTTATGAAATTGAAATAAATATTATTTGGTTATTAGGTATAAAATATATAAAATAATGTTGGACATAATTTATTTTTAGATTCTGCGTGGAGCAATGAATTTATTGATTTTGCAATGTGTTTAAATCTTAAAAAAAATATTTTTTGTATCTGTGTACAGTATACACGATAAGTAGTCGACATATAGCTTCAATTTTTAACTTCAATATCTTTTCTATTGGGAAACTGAATCTAATTGGTACTTTTGAGAAATCAAAATTGAAAATCCTAATAGTTTTCAAAAGCTTCGGGGAAAACAATAATATTATAATTGAAAAACGGTAATTATTACCCAAGACCAGTTTACGACAAAACCGATTTTGTGTTTTTGGTGTAACAAAAAAAATAACCGTAAACACATACAACAAATGTTTATATACAATTTTTTATCTATCATATTATTTTCAAAATAGTTTGACTCTTTTTAAGCTATTTATAAGTATGAGAATTTTTTGATTTTTATCAGTTTTTATTTAATTATGGTTAATGGAACATTTTTTACTCGGTCAAACGTCTTGAAAAATTAATACAAAAGGCGAAACCTGTTCTAAATCCAGCACTGACTGTAACCAAAAAATCTAAGGAATATTTAATCAGTTTATTGTTGTAGATATTTTAAGTTCAAATTTGGACAAAATTAAATAAATAACTATACAAAGAACAACAACTTAAGTTATTTTATTTTAATTAAAATGTTTTTTTCATGGGTACTTGAAACTTTTAAAGTATATTATTATATTTTATACTCACAACAATGACATTTTCATATGTAATGTTTTCAGCAAAAATGAATTTAACCTCCTATTTTACTAATAGTTAAATAAATAACTTTAATAGCAATAATATTATAAAATATACTTAGTAATATTGGCTGATATTTCATTATAATGTGTACATCGTTACCATTCAGACATCTGTAATTAAAAATGTATCAATATCAACCAATGGTCATTGTAGCCGTGGGTTTAATAAAAAAAACAAACATACCAACTCCGTTTAGAATAATTTAATATCTTTGAATTCAAATTTAACTCATCTATTAATGTCACCCACTCGAAACATGTACAGCAGAGGTACTTACTTGCCCACCAACTTTTTTAGTATCTATAGTATATTTTATATTTATTTTACAATGTGCTTACATTTTGATTTAAATATGTTATTATGCTTTACTATTTTTAAAAGATTGAAGTAGGTATTTATTTGTAATAATTGATTACATTTATAAGTTGATTTAAATAATGTGTTTTTAATTTTAATACATAATGACTATTAAAATATTTACTCATTATAATATTATAAAGATTTTGTTTATGTTTAATTTATTATTTGTTACAGTACATGAAATTTAATTAAATTTTGTATTTATTATGAGTTTAATTATTGTTATAATATAGGTTAATCAATCGTATTGTGTGCAGAATTTTTACTATGGATGTTATAGAGTTTAAACAAAACCAATGAATTCTGAGCTTTCACCTCTCCGATAGTATGATTAGAAAATACTCAGTACTGTAGATATATGTATTATGTATATTATATATATATAGATATAGTGTCATTTTTAATCAACGAACTATTGTGCTCGTTGAAGATGTAATAATATACAATGCTCGGGATCGGTGCGGTCGAACGTCGAGAAAGTCTATTATCATCACGAGACGTGTTTGCGGTCCCATCGGGCTCAGCTCTTGTTCGAATTTGAATAGTTTCTACAAGACAATACAAACTTGTCTTGTACTGGTAGTAGTGACTTGTGGTGGTAAGTACGGGCGTGGAAGTTGTCGGTACCATTCATAACTTGCACCTCTAAGCGTAACAAGCGGTCCCCCCTACGTTCAGAAGTAATTTATTCGGTCTTGGTAATGTGTTCATAGCAACAATGGTGGTGGTGAGGTTCAAGTAAAAATTTGAATTTCTAATGGCCAAGACTACCGCATCGTACTGCTCGTTAGCGAGCAAACCTATTTCCTCCCTACTCAGTCAGTTTTATATTAATTGATATCACCGGGTTTCTGTGCCCTTGATATCCCTTCCCTGTTCCTTCATCACAACAACTCATCACAACAAGATTGATTCAACTCGTGAATTATTCAACATCGTCTTTACACTTTGGGATTTAAAATGTTGAAAATTATTTCAAATGACGGCTGAGATTATATTGAGGTAAAGGGTTTGTTTCGGTGTTTGTAAACGTATATGGATAATATGTCAGTCAAAGTCAATGTTGTACACTTCACAGAGTTTTGAAACAAGAATTGAAAGAAATGCAATTTTTAAAGGAATTACGGTAATTGTGTTACGTCTTGTTGGTAAAGTTGCTTAACCTATAACGGTGGTCACTGTCTTAAATTTTAATACAATATAAAATATTCGATAGCACCAGAAACCGTTTGTTTTTATTTAGAATTTAAAATAATATAGTTAAATCATGTTGTTTTTACTGTTCATGTTTTGTTAACAATTTATAATAGTTTATTTTTTTAAGTTAATCATTAACACCATTAAAAAAAATGTTGATAAAATATTTAGTCAGCTTTAAGGATAGTCAAACCCAATAAAACTTACACATCAAGTTCAATAATTTATTGTGGCTTATGTATTTAGTATAGGTTTCAAGTGATGAGAAGGAGTTAAATTTTACAATTATATTTATTCTTTTGCAGTCAACGTAATGGTTTTTAAGGAAAAATTCCATAAGTTTCTAATTTTCTATTAATTAGACTAAACTATTTTTTTGAAAATTCCAAAAACTAAATAAAAACAGTGAATTGTACGAATATTCAAACGGATTTTTTTTACAATTTCTTATTAATTATTTTCTTAATAAATAAGTGTAAAAAATCAGTAATATTTAGTGCATATCAGTGGGTAACCAGAAAGTTAAACGAATCGTTATTCACATTACCAAAACGAAGGAAGTGTGGATTTTCAAAACGGGTTTTTCGTATCTTAATTATTATTTGAGGGTGAAACGTATAATTCAACGGAATGACAGGAATGAATGTGCACCATTCGCCTGGGGACCATTTTATTATCCCAGATAGAGTTTTCGTTAAAAAAAAAGATAAAATGCGACGAACAGAAGAGAAAACCTACCCCCGGAGGAACAGAGTGGAATAAAAAACAAAATATATTAAGAAATGTGACAACGAAACCAATTATTATCAAAATGAAGTACTAGAAAAATACGCATTATTATAAACACGCACGAGAATTTGGGCCTCACTGAATTATTATTTTAAATTATTATATTGCGCTTTTATATTGTTATGAAATATGTAATTTAAAGCTACTGGTTATTACTAACGTAATATATGTTGAATGAAGTAATAATAATACGCTGTAATCTGTGACCTGCAGAAACTGTGAATAGGGTATCACATTAATTATTTTATTATATTTTTTCAATTTTGTAATGCATATTCTAAGTTATTTTATGTTATTTTGAGTTGCTTTGTGTTTATTATTGTTAAATATTTCAAATAATATAACTTTTTAACAGAATTTATCATAATGTATTAGATATAATATAATTCAGTTAAAGACATTTGTAATTTCTTTAACCTAACTCCTAAAAATTACGAAATTGTAGAATATTTTATTAAAAGAGTAACAGTTACATTAAGATACATTTTATTGTAAATAAATCAGAAGGTAATACAAATCAATTATTGAATGTATTGAAATAGTGCATTGCCTTTGTGAAGATGGATTTCTAGCTAATCACATGAGTTTTTTGTATTACTCTTATGATAATGTAGTCATATACAGGTGGCCACCACGGTCTATGGTCCCTAAATCGTCTGTTTTCAGTTATGGAACTATACTGTTCGTTGGTCTTCTTGATACAGTTTCAGGTTGTTCGGCGATTGGCCAATTTGAGGTCTCGGCATCCGAAGGATTTCACACTGGTTGTCTTCGTGACTGACAAATATATTCATCGACGTGGAGCCGGTTTTTATGTATAACTGTCGGGAGTGGTTCTTGGATCACCGTATCCCGGGATGCTCACCGCGCGGTGGTCACATCCGGCTAACGGCAATGGTAACCGTGGTAACTGCCAGTACTGGTCGTCGATCAGCCGTATTCAGGGAAGCTCTTGCTAGCTTGCCTGGTGGTAATTACCTTCGAGTTCTGGATGGTCGCCGCACAGGGAGAGCTCTTGTTGGCTTGCCTGTTTTACCGGTACTGTATTTTTTGTATTTTCGTTAATTTCTCGAGAGTCTGCTGTCGCTGGCCGCCGTCATCACCTTATTATCTGCAGCACTAGATAGCTGGCTGGGTATTCGCTGGTCGTCTTCTTGTCTTATAGTCTTCATACTCCAGTCTTTAAGCTTAGATGTGTTAAGTTTGGTGGTAAAAATCAATGCATGTATTGGTCGGTGAGTCACCGGTTATTGTTTGAAAAGCGCATCGTTTTCTGGGTGGGTACTCATAAGTAATATGAATGTATTTCTTTTAAATATCACATTACCTTACCGATGATGGTATGACTCGGCCCCATAGTTTCTATCATGGGTGTTTTCATACGCATTGTTTGGTGTTGGGAGTTGATTTCGGAATGATTTTAGAGTAAATTAAGTATTGATGATCCTGGGAAGGCCGTTTTTCATTGAGTGGCCGGAATGTCCCGTTACAGAAGGAATATTGTATAATTGTATTGCTTAGGTTGATTATTTTAAAGTACCTACCAATACCTAGTACATATAAAGATTACTTTATGAAAAAATTATTATCATTTGTCAATACTTAAATTTCTTAAAAATGTTCATTAAGTTAAAGATTATTATGTTGTACATTTTGAGCATACAATTTTATTACTTGAATTTTGATACATTTATAATTCACCTAATATGTAAGTAAGAATAATTATAGTCACATTTTATGTAAGTTGGTAGGTATAAAAAAAAACTGAATTAAATTCTTTTCAAAAATAATACTTAACTCAAATTTTAAACATATAACATAGTAGATACCTATCTGTTTTTAAAATATCAAGACACTTTAAACTGTATTTTACCTTTTGTTCGATAATTTAAAAAGTATTAAAAATGATAAATGTATACGTTACGTTATAGCATTAAAATTTGCATAAAACAGTAATTTATTTCATCTGTCAGTGTAAAAATCCTTCTTTCTTTTTCCTGTTGTCAAAAAAATCTTGAAGTTTTCATCGAATTTACAATATTGATTGACGACTAATAATATGGAATGTTAATAGTGTTACCACCTACTTTACGTAAATGTTAACATGTATAACAAATAATCTGATTAAGAACGTTTCACGAGCCTTTTTTTTTTCATTTATTTTTTATCTGGCGTCTTTTTAAATAGTTTTATACCTGTAAATTCACTTTAAAATTATTATTGTAGCTCTATAAGGGTATGTACATGTGCAAATAAAGAAACTGTAATCTGTGTTTTAACCAAATAACATGATCCTATAAGGTAAATATTACCCAAACAATTTATAAGGTACAGTATTTTTTATATTAGTAAAATATTCCTGGAGACTGAATTTGAATTCAATAATAAATCATTGTATACGAAAAAATGATTCTGATCGATAGGCTAGAACACGGGCGGATCAGCATTTTTTCCAAAATATGTAGTTTATATTCTATTATTATAAATATTTTATTAATTAAGAAAGTTGAACTTATTTTTGCCAAAAACATTTCAACAACTTATAAGTCTTTACCGACCGCGACGTACCACGGAGTGGTATAAATAGGTAGCTTAAAATTAGTCAACATATTATTAAATTGAACTTTGCATAGAAAATAATGATAAACGCAATATTGAAAGTTTTAAATCTATACGTTATATATATTTTAAATAATGACAAAATAGTAATAGCTGTTAAAAATCGTTTTTTTTTCGTTTAAATTTTCCATTTTGTCATGGTTTGAACAAATAGCCTATAAGAAATTATATTTAAGATATTTAAATTTCTGTTCGAATAATTGATGGTTCTATTAATTGTCCATGCTTTACGTTTTAAGATTGAAACTATTTTGAACTTAATAATTTAAAAATAATTGTAATTTTAACAAATTTTAGCAAAATTTGGAATTAAATCGCTAGCAAAAAAAAATTGTCCTAATGTAATTTTATATTTTTAAACCACTTTAAGAACAGATTAGGAGAAGTTTTTTATTACATTTTTAAAAAACTGATCTATAAATAAAAATGTTATTAACATAAATCGAAAAAAAATCAATATTTCAACTGTCAAATATTAAAAAGACCCAATGTATTTCATAAAATGAATTGTGTCATGTAAAATACAACTAGGTATTATAAATATTTGCTGAACATTTCAAGCCTATACGATTATTTCTTTTTGAATTATAACCAATTAACAAAATTGATTTTGTCGAAAACCTATGTCTAATATTGTATAAAATATATTATTCACGTTTCCTGCTGGTTTTTGTTAGTTTTTTTCTATTATTCAGAAAAGAACATAGAATTCTTTTTTTCGATTCTCTAAATTCTAAAGTATCAAACAGATCAAATTGACTACGAGAAATCACTTTCAATGTCGAACATTAGATCAAATTGTATTTATTTAACTTTTTAAAAACAAAAATAAATATGTAAGAGTTTATTCTAAAATCTATTTTATATTTAATATAAATAAATATTTATTTTATCATAATTTTTTTAGGCTATTTGTTACATTCAATTAAATAAAAAGTTTAATTGAAAAATTAAAATGATATCAAATAACAACATAAAATTACGTAACCTGCATTAACTTCCCACTGGAACAACTTCATTATAATAGAATATTATATTATAAAATATATAATATATTCGTCAATTTTCGCTGTATTGATTATAGCATATGACTTTATTATGAGTATTATATATACCTAATTTAGAATATTTTGATTTTAATGTGTATGCACTATGCACAGAATATACATTATTCATTTTTATAGAATGTATATATGTTTCTAAGTTTAGTAAATAATATTGAATATTAAAACAATGAATAAATTATTATTTCTATTTTATGCATATGTAATACATTTTACAGTTAAAACAGATCTGTTGATCAAAACTTTTAAAACTTGCAAGTTTGGTTTTTACATCAAAGGTCTATTTTGTAATGAACTATTTTCTATTACACATAACAAAGTTTTTTAAAGCTCAGTTTTTATTTCTTTAAATTATTTATTAACAATTTTTGTTCCAACTATGTAAAATAAATATAAATCGTACATAATACATAAATATATATATTTTTCATTTTGACTGAAAGGTTTACTGAGCGTGAAAATTTAATGGGATTTGAATGTTTTTTTTTAAAACTATTTGTTTGTAAATGGAAACGAAATGGTTGAATTTTTAAATAAAAAATATTTTGCAACAAAATAATTTACTTTCATTTATACTTATTAGGGTCATATTATTTAATTTATTACTATTATTATTATTTTATATATGCATATGAAAATGATTCTAAGCTATATTTAATCGCCTTTGCCTGCGGATCATAATTAAATTGGGCTTTCATCCACGGTGTAGGAGAGAAAAATCAATTAGCATTTTAATGCTTTTGCGATACTGGGAGTGTGTATATGAAGGGACATAAGCAGAGAATTACGTCAATTCAATTTTGAATTTCAAGTTTAATTCGGTCTGTGCTGAGCAGTCGTTTAATTTACGCATGGCCAAAATTAGTATTCCAGTTGCATATGCAAGCGGATAAGCTTGGAATCAGCACATTGAACATTTTCACATCGAATGATTTTTGCATAAAATACTGATCGGATTTTTTCACAACACATACAATTTCAAAAATAATTGATAATAATAATTTAAATCAACTTTATATTTTAGAATTATAATTAAAATAAAAGTAATTATGTATTTATTAGGTATTTTATTTCTGTATAATATAATTATTCGGTTCACTATTTTAAATTAAAGGTTATTTTTTAGTTCACTTAAATTTATCTCAAATTTTTAAATTATTATTTAAAATTAAATTTAGGTATAAATATCTAATATTTATTCATTTACATATTTATTGTTCTTTTTGTTGTAAGCTTGAATATATTTTACTTATGAACAATGAACACATAATATTTTTATAAATCAGTTTTTCATTAAATACTTACCCAAGAAGCAATTGTATGTATATTCTGACATGAAAATTAAAAAAATAAAATAAAACTGATTACTTTAAAAAACAGATTTTTTAAAAGTACATTGTATTTTAAATGGGTAGTTTGCTTATGCTATAGCCAAATGTGTTTATTTGAGCACGTTATAATAATTTATTTTATATTAATATTATAATTATGTAAAAAATGCATTATTGATTTATTTCTTGATATTTTAAATTATTTACATAGTGCAATTATTTGCTCTTGTAACAAAAATTAATCCATTTACTATAGCATTGTGAATTTATATATTTTTCTAGAGTTGTTTTTGTTTCAAATTCCGATAATTTCACTATATTCGCTTATTACGTTTACAGTATTTATTTCAATTCCGGTTTACTTCTTGTTTGTCTTTAATTACAAATGAAGGAATGATCTTGAACGTTGTCATAATATTATGATGAATGGAAGGGTTATAGTAGCCTAATAACTGTTAAATTATATTTTAAAACAAAACAGTTAACCTTAGATATAAATAACTAAATTAAAATGTAATACATAATGTGAATATATAAAACATAAAATATATGAATGAAATGTGTAGTACGATATAAGTTGAAATACATTTTTTTTTGCAAATGATTTAAATATTATTACTATGTTGTTATATATTATAGAAATATATAGTAAATATTTATTCTGCTGAAATAATATTAAAATTGTACCTATAGTAAGTTTTTAAATACTATTCAATATGGTTTATGTTCGTTTTAGTAGTCTTAACTGAAATATTATGATTTAGAAAAAACGTAGACTTAAAGACTCCGTGCAAAGGGAGAATTAAATTGGTTTTACATTAGTGATTTACAAGTTGGTATTTTAAAAAGGTGATTTCTTTTTTCTCTCATTATTTTTCATATGTAAAGGAATAATAATCAAACAATTTTCAGAAAAAAGTATGCATATCTGTTTTAATTCTGACCCGAGCTTAGTTAAACTACGTATTAATACCACACTTGGTGAGATTTATTCAATTTTTCTGATTCAAAGCAGAGCGATGAATGTATTGGTTTTATAATGATGTGTTTTTTTATTATTGTTTTTTTTTTGTATCTGCCATCATTTTTTTGGGGCAGTAAAAATGTTTTTCAACTCCAGTATTTTCTCTGATGGGAAATCGAATATAGTTCGTACTTTCTGGGGTCAAAAGTAAAAAATGTATTTTATTGTTACTCAAAAACTAATAACCGTAGATACTTTAAATTTTTGAACAAATGTTTATATAAAAATTTCCTTTGCATGATACAATTTTAAAAATATTTTGACTCTTTCTGAGTTATTTATAAAAATTTTACATTTTTATTTTTTTTCTATAAATGTGAAAGTTTTTCTTTGGTCAAAATCAAAATGCTTAAAAATGTAATACAAGGTTTCTCAAGGATAATATTGTTAATTTACAGCAAGATTAAAATAGTAGTTATTTAAAGATTAAATGTTAATTTTGAATTTCAAATGTCTATAAATTAAAATTGTGAAAAAATATTTTATAGCTTTACGAGTTTCAGTTAGAACTATTTACGAGGATTAAATTTTCAAGCTTTAGCTATAAATATGAGCATTTCATAAATTAACTTTAAAATAATTTTTAAATATTGCAAAAATTTCAAATGTATACTTTCAAACGTTTATAAAAAATAATCGTGCTTATGGGTTTTTAGTATTAAAAAATTAATAACTTCAAATGCCGCAACAAAACTTAAATTAGTCTAAATATTTTGCAAATGTCATTGAGTATAGAAAATGATAGTTTAAGTTACTGTGGAATGTTTCAAGTTCTACGATAAATACTTTTTGAAATTCATAAAAAAATCTAAAATAATTTAATGAGAAATCACTATTTTTCATGTAAATATTCTATTTTGTCAAGATTTAAATTTCAGACACTCTTAAAAAATATTTATCTAATTCCACTCAAATTTTTTTATAACTCCTGCAAAGTGTAAACAAAACTATATAGAATCTTTTATTAAATTTTCAATTTTTTGACGGAGCTTACATTTTTTAAATCTTAGTTCATAGGAAAAAACTAAAAAAATATAGTACATTATAAAAATGTATTATTATGGAATTACGATTCATACGTATGGTTTTTTTTCATTCAATTCTCTTCTTGATTGTAACTTTGTAAGGCGTAGCCATCTTATCATTCAATTTTGCATACTTCTCATTATAGGTACGAAAATAAATATCAATTTACCTAAAATGATATCTTAGGTAGTCGTATGTAATTTAAAGTAAATATTATATAAGTGAAATATAAATGTGAGATTATAATAATCTGGTGTTAATGTGTATTTATAGAATTCACTAAGTTGAAGTAATGTATTCGTGTTCAAAAAAAGTTATATAAATTATTTTTTATCTTTGAATGGACTTGATTTCTGATTTAATATAATACAGTATATTATTTTGCTTACAAACAAAATAGTTATTTTAGTTAAAGTTATTTTATACTGGATTTTCAGCGTGTTTCTAAACATCATGTCTCTTGAATTATGATTGTTTCAAACCTACCTTTGATGTATTTTTGTTGAGGATTACAGCCACCAATTTACATTGATCAATAATGTAAGTATTACTTCTTTGGTACTACACATACAATGGGAATCATACAATCTGTTCGCTTTCGTTTATCAAAACTGATAGGAATTTAAACCATCGCATCGCACTCGAGACTTTCGAATTCTCGTATTCCTGATTATGTACCAGTATACCATTTAATTATATACTACTCTTGTTTTGCCATTTATTATTTAGTATCATATTCTAATTTGTTTAAATTGTTGATTTGCTAAAGTTATCTATTAACATTCATATTATTTTAATTATTTTATGACATTGCTTAATTCAAATGCAGTTTAGTAGCATACTTGTTATTCTTGGGAAATATTTACTAGCCTATTGATTCTATTATTTTATTATGCCCAAAATAAAATATGTTGATTATTTATTTATAGTTTTTAAATTTTCAGCAGTTATCTAGTTGTTTGGGTTTCAGTTACATTGATTATTATAGTTATCTGTAAATTAATGTATTTTAACTATCGACATTTTAACGTTGTAATTATCGCTTTTTTTAAAGGAAATATATTATTTACTAATAATAATGAATTGGTTAAATACTAAATAGTATGTGATTACTGATTAGCACATTTGATAAATTGTCAATGTTAAGTACTTTTTAAAAATTATTGTGATAATAACTATACAAAAGATTATTTCAATGTATAATCTAACTATTAAACGAATGATGATGAAAAGTGTGTTATAAAGACACATCCAAATGACATAATGTCAGTAATGTACTCATGTAAATGCACGTATGTTATATGTTTTTTTGTGGGTAACTACACTGTTTAATATTCAAATGATTTTTTTTCTTTAAAACATATAAGATAGACATATCTGAAAATGATATTTTAATTCCATAATTAAAATTAATAAATTCTAAAATACTTTTGAAATTGTTTGACTGAAAGATGAATTATGAATGTAAGCTTTTAATCAGTGATTACTTATTTTTGAATGTGTAAAAACAGTCATTTGAGGAAACATAATGTGATAAATAAAATAATTTATGAAACTGATTAAATAATAAAAAATGTTAAGTTTCATATTTGCTTTCTAAAAATGAACTATTTATAATAAGTTTAGAGTAAGTACCTATTAAAGTTAAAAAATAATATTAAAGGCATCTAAAACCTTAGACGATGACAATTATATTATTTAACTAAAATTAAATTAGAATTTCGATTTGTGTTAACGGATATTTAAATTGTATTATATTAATGTTCTGGTATAAAACTAACAACCGTAATGCAATGAATATATGTATGAATTTTAATTTTTGTTTATATTCCAAGCATTCTATTCTTATGACAGTTAACGTGATAAAAGCATTTCATAATGATATTCCTCTGCAAAATATAAACGCATTGGTGTTTATTTAAGAAAAAAGTATAAAGATACCTTTTTAAACAAAGTTATATTTAAATTTTAGATAAATTCTAATTCCCTACCCTCATTTTACTTCATCATCTCGCGTGAAAGCATTTCAACTTCTTTTGAAAAAATATAATTTTCATTTTTATAAAATATTATATTTTATATTTATTCAAACATACAAATGACAGTTTTTTCTTTTTAAATTATCTTAAAAAACACCATTTAGCTTTATTATATTGTTTATTACGTATATTCAGTATACGTGAAGTCATAGAACAATGGAAGTGATGATGTAATGTTATTTTTCAAAACATTTAGTTGATTTTACTTATATTAGATTGATTGCAATGCATATAATTCAAGATATAGTTATGCTTGTATGGATTATATGTATGCGTATACTGTTTAATAATACAATTTAAAATACAATTAAATAGGTAATCATTTTACATTTTAGGGTAAACTCTCATAATTTACTAACATAACTATAGAATTTAGATCTTAAATATTTTGATTGATTACTCAAATAATTATTTAATATTAAATAGTTTAAACGTTAATATTAAAATAATTGATTTTGGTATAATCCATTTTTGTATAAAGTCGTTATCCGATTATTTTAGTCAATTGAATTGCGCCGAAACTTTCACTCTGGGCACTAAAACCCAAAGCTATAAACTTTATTCTGTCCCCCGTGGAAAATGTAAAAACGACACTAATGAAAATTTATAGCTTTCCCCGTTTAAGGTCAGAATCTTTTTTTTATTATTATTTATCGATACACAATGTTTTGTTTTATTGGCTTTGTTTATTATTTATTTACTTTTCTTCAACTATCTTCTCTTTCGTCAGTTATTTTATTCCAAGTAGTAATCAGATTTTTATAGATCCCATGGTAGGTATTTTATATACTTTTTGAGAATAATAATCACAATGTCTTTAGGTCAGTCAATTTTATGACTAAAGTATGATATATATTGTAAAGTATTAACACATTTAAAAGCTATTAATTATATTACAATTATACTAAAATATAAAATTAAGAATAATAAGTTGAAAATATTGTTACAAAAAAAATAATAGTTTTATAAATATTATCCCATTTAAACTAAAATATGAATGTATTAAAATACAATACCTAGTATATGATAATAATATACTTATCTAAATGAAAAAATTATAGGTAAGTATTTTTTTGTAATTTTTAATATAAAATTAGTAATAATTTTTTAAATCATACTTGTCAGGTTATAATTTTTAAATATATTATATGCATTTACTTTTAAATAAATAAAATTACAATGATGCACAAGAATATGTAAAAATGTTTGTTAATTGAGAAATAAATTAATATTTAAAATTTTATAAGCAATTGAAGTGATTATTTAATAATTTATCTATATAGTAATAATGTATAGTTGTAAAAAAAAAGATTGTAATATTTTAATGAAGAATTTATGCACATTTATGCGGTTGAATTCAAAATGTCTTGTTTCGTAAGAATTATTAATAATTTTTAAAGTTCAAAGCTAAAAAATCAGTTCCTTGATTCACTTTTGAAAAGTACTTTTAAGAAGAGGGGTTTTCAGGGAAATGTGATTTTTTCGTCGGAAATTGTTTATTTTTGAAGGCGGTAAATCTAACAGCACGGTTAATGTTTCATAGACGTAGGGAATGGTTGGAAGATAAAAAAAGCATAAATATTTCTAAGAAAAACCACCTCGACCAAGGTGAATAATTTATGAAAACGAAATGCTAGTTTTTAGAGCTTTGTGCTCAGGTGCGACCTTTTCACAATGAATCTGCTTGCACGGTGACGTGAAGAATTGTATGGTGAAGATGAGGGAAAGGGCATTTTACTCCTGAAGAAGGGAGCTTTTAAGGTGTTATTTACGACATGTTTTTACCCTCCTATCTACACACTCTTATTATTTATATAAAGCTCCAAAGGGGGAGTTTGGCTGTTCTTTAACCCGTTATTTACCGTTGGACCTAACGGCCTGTTTATGTAGTAACAGGCGTCTACACATACAATGAAATAGTTTTTGGTACGTTTCCCTGATGAAAAAAAAAGTGGTGAAGAGAAAAAACATACACCTACCCAATACTATTAGTGCAGCTGGAAGTTTTGTCCCGTCCCCTTTAAGCCAGTGGAGTAGAGAGAAAATATCATCAAGTGCCTTTTGAGCGTTCTAATGCGACCTCAGCGAATTGAAAAGAACGGCTTGCGGTCGCGCAGCAATCAGGGCGTAGTATTTTTGTCGCTCGTTTTGCCCAGCTAAAGAAAGAGTGAGACAGGAGAAAAAAAAGGATAAAGGAGAGACATAGAGTTGGAAGAAAGCAGAGGGCGGAAAAAACGTTATTTCACGAGAGAAACACGGTTAGATTGGTTTCCTTCTATTGCGTATTGATTTGTTTGCCAAACAGTCTTTTCAAGCGACGGATTAATGCAGCCTTGGGAATAGTCTCATGGACCGAAAGTATGTTATTAAGTGTTCAGTGAGAATAGGAATTATCGTAAAGTCTATTTTCAAAACTTAGTACTAATTAAATGTTGCCACTAATTTTATAATTTATAACTTTGAGTATGAAGTTTACCGGTTGTATCTGTTGTGCGTATAGTTTAAGTGTATAAGACACCGATTTTTGAAATTCGAAATGTTTTGAATAATAGTATTTATAAGAAATATAAATGGACTTTTATCAAAGTGTTGTCAGTCCATCGATAATATACTTTTACATTTAATTAATTGTTATATATATATATATTATATTGTATAAGTATTTTTTGGTTGGCTATTACATGGTTTTTTTTAAAACTCTTTTTGGCAGTAGAACCAAAATGTGTCTAGTAGCATCTTTATTCTTTATAGATTGAAAATCAAACAAAATTAAAATAAATTGCCTAATCGTTTTTTGACCAAGTAGAAAAATACAGTGATAGAGTTGACAAAGAAATGTATAAGCAAGCATTCGTTGTCAGCAAAATCTTGACCTTCCTTTCGGACAAATTGAGAAGCACTAGGAATCGATTTCCGAATTCAACGATTTGTTATGGATATAAAATTTAAAGTCATATGCCTCAACAGTTGATCCAAATCCCCCATCTCATTTTTAAAATATTTATATAAGAACACCCGCAGATACGGATATATATTATATATATATATATTCATTCACTGTGTATAGGAACAGCTTCAAATTTTAACATGCAATTTATATGATATAATAAGTTAATGTTTTTTTAATTCAATCAAATTAGTTTGATGATTTTTATATTGTAACTTTAGTTGTTAAAAGCAAAATATCAAGAAAAAGTGGTTTTAATCCCTCAAAGTAAGTTTTTTGACTACTTGGATGATGAAACTTAAGTTTACAATAAATATTTAGACGTTTTCTTCAAGTATAGTATCATTGGCTCCGGATACTCGATGAAGCCACTCGACTCTGATATCCACTTACAACTCTTCAAATCATTTAAAAAGTATTTCATTGAGTGGCTATGGATTTTTTTACTTCATTTTAATGACAATCAAATTTTTAATACGATCAAAGAAATATTTTATTCCATTTATGTGTAAATTATGTTTTACGTTGTTGATAGTTACACAAAATTTAAACACAACAGTAAATATCATTAATTATCATTTTATTCAGAAAATTTAAGATAAATATAAAATAATATATTATAAATGTTAAATAATTTGTATACTACGTACTTCACATTTTTGTTTTTTACATTTTAATATTTGTTTTCATGTTTAATACAAATGTTAGATACCTATTCAATTTATGTAAATATTTTAAATACTGAATTATTAATTCCCGTTGAGTATTCAAATAGTTATGTAAGTTTATTGTTTGACAGTACTTAGATAGAATAGTATAATATAAACATCTATAAAATGATTGGTGAGCGGGTATTTACGTGGACGATCACGATGAGACATTCTGTTATATGTATGTAGATGTGAACTACCTGGGAAAAAATAGCACCCCATGTCACATTTTTACTTTAACCTTGTTCCATAGATTTTTCCATTTCAGTAACTTAATGTATACGACTCAGTGTTACCAAACATTGTATAAATTATTCTAGCCCATATAATAGCAAATGAATTGTCTAATAAATTGTTATACTTAAATTACATCCCCCCCCCCCAATTATAATTATTATTTTAGTATATGGAATTTCAAAACCGTTAATAAGTTGTTCCATGTCAGTTGTTGTGTAATTAGTGCAAAGTTATATAAAACAATTATTGTTTCGCGTGATTTAAGATTTTCTATGATTTAGAGTGGTAAATTATATTTAATTTTATTAAATTAAAATACTGGGTTTGCTCACAATATATACATGATAAGAGATTATTATCTGAGTTCTATCGTTAGATTTTAAATAACAGAATAGTACCTATAGGTAATTGGCGTTATATCATCCGTAAAAAACATTTTCAAACATATCGGTTGAAAATAAAAAAAGTACTTTATTGTATAAAAAAAAAACATTGATACTTAGCCTAACTTAAGCTACCATCAAAACGAATAACACTGTTATAATTTTGTTGTCGTTTTTATGATTTGATAGACACATATTTCTTTACTAAAACATAGAATTTGAAAACCTATTTTTTGTCCATCGTTGTATCGTACCGATAGAACTAGAAATGCGATAAGATAATGCATGGAAACATATTTCAATTGGCTATGGCTTTTACTCGTGATCTATCATTTAAAATGTTCAAGTTTCGACTATGATCTTAAGTTAAAATTTTATTTCAAAATGTAAAAACTACAAAATTTTTAAACGGTGATTTTATTGAATTGAAACAAAAAAAAAACAAAGAAGTGGTATGATTTATCTCAATAGTTTACTTTAAAGTGAACTGTAAAATGTTTTCAGACTTTTTATTGCAGTAGCTTTGTCGGTATGATGGATATTAAGTGCAATGTGCGTCATGCTTTTAAGTAAAAAATATTACTCGTCTACTACAGATTGAAGACATGTGCGTGTGCGTGCCCTGTTGTATAATAGAAAGATAGACTGTTTAGTGTACCCGTGTATTGCTCTATAATGATAACTTACTACGTACACATTAACACGACACGTTCTTTGAAAATTGTTTGTATTGAACTCCTTAAGAACGACCGGTATAGATTTATTTTGAAATGATGCGTGTGTCATGCATTCGTGCCTGTTTAGTCACCACAACTTTAGACTGGAATTAATTTGTTGATATTTAATCGATTTGCATCGAAGTAGCTTCGTTGGTGCAGTCTAGATATCATATTATTGAATTTGAATTCTAATGTTAGAAATAAATAATAATATTATTTTTTTTTACAGCGGTCGGTAAACATATTAAGTACTATGAAGGCGTTGGTATGAAGTGACGACAAAAATAGTAGTTCCCTCTGGAATAGAGTTAGACTGTTCAGGTTAGGTATACGTACTGCGTTATTTTTGCGCGTGTTTGACATTGATGTATTACAAAAAATTAGGTAAAATTCTACGAGGTTCTACTACATTCGATATTTGACAAATAGAAAAATACTGAACTTTTATTCATCGACAAGGGGTGATCGGACAAGGGTGGGGATAAAAAGTAGGCGAACAAGAAAAACAGCATGGGGCGGCGAGGTTCAGAGGCAGCGCGCTGCAAATCATTTGAAACACGAACGAAAACTCGGAGCCAAATTAACGCTGCGGAGTTGAATCGTAGCCAAGGGAATATAAAGCCACGGGTGCCCCGGGGGCCTCCCAAGTCCGGCGGCGGGCGGGTTCGATATTTATTGCGCCCGGAAAAGCCCGCGCCCTGTTTCGAGAGCCTGCGTGTGTGTACACGCCCGTCCCGTACACTGTTGACGAATATCCCGGTATACATTATGCATGTAATATTATATATATATATATATATACACACATAATACATATATAATATACATAATATATAATGTATAAACGTATATAAACACACCCATAAATACGTATGGTAATATAATATTATACATATAATAACATTAAAATATTATATACTTGTGTGTGTGTGTGTGTGTGTGCGCGCACACACGAGTACGACGAAAGTTGTTGTGTCCATTGTTATTATATTATATGTGCAACGGACTGACGAACGGGAACAATAAACTACCTGTATACATTATACCTATATTATAGTATTGTGATACTACCTACTAATAATACATATCTATATTAAGTGCACTGCGAGCCTGTCGTGTTCGTGTCGTATATTTAAAATTTTTACGCACGGTGGCAAAATGCTATACAAATACCCTTACCCCTATTGCGGTCTACTTATTCATATATTATAGTGATATTTTAGTCCATTTCGCAGACACAAAATAAAACGATTTAATTCAGAATTCTCGTTTTTAAAATATTGACGCCCTTTTTCATATAAACGCGTACCGGACGTTCGTATAATTTACCCGCACCAGCAGCAACTACCTATAATGTATTATTATAATATTGTACAACGAGTCAAATCGCGTTAAAAAAAAAAATAGCGGAGATTCATTATCGTGAAGTAGATTTCAACATTGTATACCCCACCAATTTCGTCACTCAAAATTAGGTCGGCCCTGTATAATGTGTAGAATCAGGGGTGATACAAGTGGGGTGGGTCTGATAACTCCGTTATGATTATTTTTTTTTTAGAGCTATTAAACGTGCTAGTTACCAGTTAGTAATCCCAGTAAGTATCTTTAATAGATAATGAACTATATCTTTGGCCATGTTAAAAAGTGGATTTTATGATTAGTGATTGGTCTGCTACAGTGTCGCAGCAACTAAATAATTCTGTGACCATAATGGGTATCTACAACCATGGTGTAGACCAAGGTGCGTATTACTCTTGACTCTGTACAGTGTGCAGTGTGCACTATCTACACTGGCCTATTGGAGGTAAACGTTGTTTGGTGAATAATATTTTTACACACGTCACTCGAAATTCAAATAGATTCATAGGTTTTTACTTTTTTAATCGCAACGGTTCTGCTCTAATAGAAGGATTGGAACATTCCTAATACTTCTGATGAAATATGAAAGATGAAATTGTATTTTATAGTTTATTAATTATGTATAAATTGTATATACATTTGGAAGTAGAGTATATTAAATAAACACCGAGTGATCCATTTACTGTAAGACACTCATTATTTCAAAAACTATTAACGGTTTTGAACATATTTTGTTTACAGAATTTTAAGTCTTTACCTAATTATATATTACTAAAATTTTTTTTAAGTATTTGTACCTATTAATCGGGGACTTGAGTCTCATCCAAAACTATTTTTTCATATAAAATTTTATATTTTAGTGCATTTTATAAACAAACTAGAAACTTATTTTTTTTGGTTCCTGGGCGATAGGTTAGGTTTTTTTCCACAGATTCGAATTCCCCTCCACCATTTAAATACCATACATGTATACTGCGTCACTGTAGCGTAGAATGTATTCATGTAAGGTATATAATGCACACGTATTATTATATCCATCCGGTCACCAATATTCAGGCAGGACACGTTATCCGGGCGGACGAGAGAACACCGTCGTCGCATACTCGTGTCCCATGCTGCTGCCGACACCGTTATTACCGCCATGTGTCTCCGCGGTGGTATAGGTGCTCACCGCACGCGCGCACACTACACACGGCTCGCACGTACACGCGTATAACTCGTAAGTAGTTTTGGGGAACAAAACCCAAAATGGGCTGTGCTATTAAACCCGGATTTATGCGTATGACGGGGTAAGTGAGATTTGCGACTATACAATACCTCCCCCCTCCCCACACACACGCACCGCCACGCCGAGATAGGGTAAAAATCCGACCCCGGTTTTAACCTCGGTGGTGTAACGAGAATAACATTGTTAATTGATCGGGTTTTAATGAGATTTGTTTTTCCGTCAACACCGGTGCAGGCTAAAACTGCCACGAAGGTATAAATCCGCGGAGAAACGATTAAACGATTATATTTTTAACGACAACTAATTTAATCCTAAGTCTTGCGGTGCGACCAACCTATATTTTCCATTTTCTTTTGGATGGAAAAACGGATTTAATAAAATATAGTATTTATAGATATGCGATAACAGTATGTCTCATTAAAATAATAATAAACCTTTCATTTTTATCCACTTAATTCATCGAGCGTGTAAAATATTAATTTTTTCGTAATAATGAAGTGCATTAATTTAAATAAATATAATTTTTAAAATATATTTTAGTTTGATGGTTACAATTTTTATGGCGGTGGATTGTACACCGTGTTTATCGTGTGGTTTAATTAATATATTTTTTTAAGATTCATTGAAATGATGTGATTTTAACCATTTTTGAGTAAACCGCTTAGAATTGCTTCTCAAATTTAATATTTTGATTTTAAATATAGAATAATCTGTCCTATAGTCATCTGCTCTCTATCTACATTTTTTTTTGTAGATTCAGGTATAGTTTAAAATTAAAATATTTCTTATTTTATTGCAAAGTTAGTAGTCGATTCCGACTTTTTAATATTATATGTTTAAGTATACATTTATTTTTAAAGGAATGCTCAAATTTAATGTTAGTACACGATGATTTAAAATATGATTTGAATTTCGATTAATATTATAACCGCGGATTCAGATTAATATTTTATTTTTTGAATAATACATTTCTTCAGTACGCATATTTGCTTAAATATTTAAAAATGAATTTGTGCCACAAAAATTGAGAAAAATATATACGCAGATAATTCCTCTTGCTCGAGAAAGGGATGTTAAAAAATCATCGGGAATGCGGGTCGTGGCCTACCGTATATACCTACTGTAAATGCATTGTGTGTGTGCGCGGATCATTACTCTCGTCGGTAGTTGTGCGTTGAATAAAAATATATCCACGTAGGTACTATAGGTATACGTGGACTGTATTATAGGACGTGATCGGTGATAGCAATCGGAAAACCATTTTCGTTTAATGAATATTATTACTACGTTTGTGATGTTTGTTTTCATTATTATTACCTCTTGTTTATTTTAATGAACATTAAAATGAAAATTAGTTTACTGGAAATAGTCATATTATATTGACAGTTTTTGATTTTATAACTTGAGAAATGTACAATCTTATTAATTTAACTTTTAGAATATTTGTTAGTTCTGTTTCAAGATTTGTTTGATTTTTAGTGACGGGTTTTGTTTGCAACATTAAAGTCTTAATTGCATTTGTTTTTGGGTTTCTTTTTTTCGTTGAACAGATTGGTAAACAGATTTTCCCACTGCGCGAATAACTTTTTATTATTTATATGATTTGAAAGTTTGATGTGGCTTATATTTTATAGATCTTAATAAAAAACAAAAAACAAAAAGTTAAAATATTAATTTTCATTAAATATTTATTAGGTTTTAAGTTTTCAATGTGAATAATTATTCTATTAATTGACTAGACTTTAAATTTCATAAATTTATCTGAAATAAATGGTTTTTTTAATTTAAAAAAAGACAATTTATAATATGTGCAATAATATAAGTTAATTATATAAGTCGATTGATAATACGTGACATAAACAATATATGAGAAAATACCCATTGGTATCACCTCTCAATTAAATTAACATGTATCTACACCTTGCTTTTAAGACTGTGTGGTATGGTTTTTTGAATCGTGATGAGAGCCATGAAAGAAAAAAGCGGACTATGGTGCGTGTTTAAATTTTGGTGAAATCGTTAATCAATTATTTGGGATAGTTATTTAAAATTCTAAGTTTTAAGTCATTATATGTAAGGCAAGGTTTGATACGCAACAAGAGGCGTGTATTGTATCCTGAGTGCAATAGATTGGAATGGTTGAAATGGCCTGATATTAGAGGGCTTGACAGGACCCCAAATTGAAATTCCATAGGGTCAAAGAGTCCTTACAATTATTGTCTTGTACCTAAACTAAAAGTTTAACGCATATTTTGGAATTTAAAAGAAGATGGAAGATATTTAATCGTATATTGGCTGATTTTAATTTTTCCTAAAGATAAGGACTTCTGCAGGTTAAATGTTTATCTAATTATATACCTACAAATGTTTAATTTCAGTTGGGAGGAACGTTGTTCATATTTATTATTTGAAGACATTTTCGAAAAGATCTTTTTTAAAGTGAAAGTTACTTGTGCAGATTTGTAGCATACATTTTAATGTATACAATTTTGGTATTGATTTGCTTATATTATTTCAATTTTGTTTGTATGATACCGAAGTAGTCGAGTAACTTGAATTGTATTTCCACTGTTGGCTAGAAGGACAGTGTTGTCTCTGTATGTAGCAAGAATTTAGAATAGTTTCAGTTGTTTGGGATATATCGACAGTAAACATGTAAAGATCTGGAGTTAAATCACTGCCTTGTGAAATAGTGTATTTGGTGAGTGGATGATATTTTATTACCCTATCGTATGACAAACAATATATTTTCTAAATATGATTTTAATATAAAAAAAACTGGAAGGAGCATGCAAGATGAGTTCTAACTTGTATAGTAGGCCTCCCTGCCAAACTCTATCAAATACTTGAGTCTTATAAGAACCAGAACAGTATAATAATTGTTGCCTGTTGGTTCTCAAGAGCAGTTGAGATTTTATCAGTTAGTTGATGAACTTGATGAGCTTTGGAGTGCCTATTACGAAACTTTTCCCCTGAAATCGATGGTGTCGATTTTGTGGTGGAGTGGAGAATATACTAAAGCAATTTTAATCGATATTTTTTAAATTTCTATGGAAATAATTGTAACTTATATCAAGTTATATAATATATATTATTATATGGTTCATGGAAACACAAGGTAATTTGTGGTGTTTATGTCCGCTGAAATAAGTTCTGTGGTGCCTGCATGGTCACTTTCTTATAGTGAGTATGCAACAATCTCGAAGTAAGAGTTTTGAGTGAGATAATAAGAGCTACGTGGATTTCATTTTTATGAAGTAGATATTGTAATTTTTTTTTGTTCATGATTTAAATGGCTGCAAAATGTGTATATAATTTGATTAGAAAATAATAGTATAAGACTTCTAAAATGTAAAAAATTGTACAATCTTGTTATTTTGTTAAAACTTAAAAGTATTTACATAACATTATAACTTCAAATTACGACCAATTTTAATAAATTCCAGTCATACCTGTATTTTTTTATTTATGTTTGTTTAGTGAAATGACCTAACCTTAATTGTATTTAAATTATGTTATTGTTTAATGAAAATAGTTTATTACATAATGCTATGTTTTGAGAGTCAAATATAAATATAATAAATAACTGGACATTACACTATTAATTTATTTTGAAAATCTTCACTCATGATTAATACGTATTTTAGGTAACATTAATGTTTGACAAACGTCACACACACAATATATTATAATTATTAAGTGTTCAAAACCATTTTTCTAAAGTAATAATAATCGATATTGAATCCATTTTTATGGCTGATTCTTAACTGTGACATTATTTTTGAGTTATTAGGATATTGACATATAATACTGTTTTACGAGAAATGATTCTGAGCCGAGATGGTTTGCCAGCCTGTATATTTCTATGTATATTTTATTATATACTAATATTGCTATTAATAATTTATTTTTCTCTTAGTTATTCAATAAGTTAAACTTATTTTTGCCAAAAACAAATTGCATATACCTAATATAATAATATAGTAATTTATTATTATAATACCTATTATACAAGCTGTTGATAACTTTTTAAGTCAATATACAAGCGTACCGTATAAATAGTTTAAAATTAATTTAATTCTGAAAAGTAAATAATACGTAGTGATGAAAAGTTCCAAGTCCCTGCGAATAATATTTTTGGCAATCCAACAAAATAACTAAAATCATTATTTTTTATTTAAATATCCAATTTTGTCGACATTTTAATTTGAAATACTTATAAAAAATAATGTCTAAGCATTTTTAAATCGCTACAAGTACAACTTATGATTAACCTTGTAATACATCTTCAAACTTTTATCAACATTGATAGAAAAAAAGTAAATAATTTCAAATATTTATAATTAGGTGGTTTAAAATTTGTCTAAATATTAAAAAAAAACTGATTGTGTATATACTGTATAGAAACAGATATTTAAAGTAACAGCAAAATGTTTCAAATGTTTACAATTAATATTTTTTGAATAATAAAAAAATAAAAAACAATTTTTTAGATAAAATATAAATAATTATTTATTATTATATGTTGAATATCCAAAAATGTAAACGAAATTTGAAGTTCGACACCCATAACAAATTAATGAGACTACGCTAACCGTTTTGTTTGATTTTAGTAAGACAGCTTTCACTACAAGAAATCTTGTATTATTTAAAATATTATTTTTTTAGTAAAAATAAAATGATTTAAAAATTGTTTCGCCATTTTTATTAATTTAGTAAAATTTTGAACTCTTAATGCTTATTGAAAAACAAATTGTGATTTAATGATTGAAAATATATTAAAATTTTTTTTTTAACTGCTGTCATAATTTTTTATGAGGAATTTTGTATAATATATCTAAGCTTATTAATCAGTAACAAAAATGTTGTCATACTTAAATCTATCATACAAAATAAACTAAAAATTCGACAATTTCAAGTATCTATAACTAGCACAAGAAGTTCCACCTTTTTCTTTTAAAGTTGTGTCATGTTTGGTAGATGATTATATAATATTATACGTATGTGGTAAAAATATAATGGATTTACATTATTTTTGAATTCCAACAAATAATACATTTTAATGTCAAAAACTGGTTTGGCTAAGAATTTTCTTTCCCTCCCCTACATTATTTTTTTGTTTTTCCTGATTTTATTGAATAGTGTTGAGAATTTTTACTTTTGGTTATCCATGCTATGTGAGCCCAAGTAGGTACAAACTAGTTAACATTTGCTACCCAAAACCATCCTGAAGATCAAGAACCTTGTTTTCAACTGTTGAACGCGTACACTAAAAAGAAACATAACACTTTATTGTAAAATCAATTGGGGACTTCCACTTAGAATCTTTAATTAAATACTTATTTTTTAACAAAAAGAATATCATATTTTTTTTTTGAGTCTTCTAATACATTAAATTAATTAATATACATTAATTCACAATTTAGTTTCAACTTAAAAACGTAGGTAAGTCGATGATTCTACTTCGTAGTTAACTAGGGAAATAAATAATAGACATTTTTTGTACAATTCCAAACAAATGCGATACAATTTTATGAAATAAAAATAATTTTGTATGGCTATACTCATGCAAATATGTGTGTTATGAAACCCTAACCTAACGCTCGTAGTTAAAATGTATTTACTATAATATAGTAGGTATAATCTATTGAAATATTTTACTAAATTAAGCAAACCCTAGTAAGCTACATTATTATAATTAATATTTCAACTACAAATATTAGTTTAGATTGATAAACATATTACGTTGCTCTAGTCATTTAATTAATATGAATTAATATCCTGATAAGTGCGTTGGGGTTAATTAAAACATGTGAGCATAAAAATAATGATTAATTAGTTTTGTATCATGTGGTGTAGAAATTATTATTTTTATTTCAGGATTTAAGATAATTTTGTTTTACAATGGTGTATGTATTATTTTGTTTTGGTGATTTCGATTTGGAAATTAGATGAATCATTTTAGCCTTTATTCAATTATATTAAACACAATATTTACTGTATCATTTACAGAAATAATACCTATTAAACATAGTGTATTGTTTAAAATGAATTTAAACATATTATGTAATTATTTAATCATTTAAAATACAATGCCACCCAAGTTTTTTTTTAATTTTACATTTACTAACATTCCAAGGATAATATCATTATAAGAAGTAATAGAAATCGTTTTTATTTATATTATTATTATTTTTTGAGTTATGAATTGAAGTAGGAATTTAAAATGTTAATACATCAAATTTGATCGTTATTGATCGTTTTATTTTGGATAATGTCTATTATTTTCATTAAATGAGAATATTTATTATTTGTTCACGTGAACGTTTTATTCTCTGTATATTAATAAGGGTGAAATACTTTCATGTGCCAAGTTTATACTCTGAAACTTTGTCAATAAGGTTAAATTTCGTATACGCCGTGGTTACGATAGTGACGTTACACGAAACAAGTTTCCAGTAAATTTGATTTGTTCAGATGGAAGTAATTCACCTAAAAGTTAAAAATTCGGTGCCATTTATATTAAACTTGTTGGAAATATGATTAACCCAGAAAATATGAAAATCCGTTATAATGTTTTAAAAACTCAAGACTGAAACAGTTGAAACCATTCGACTTTACTCAATGTATTAGTAAATACTTAATCGTATGTGGCTGATTGTTGAGAACTTGTTAAATTATTTATATAACTATTTCAGTACGTTTATTAAAACTAAAATAATTATTATTTGAAGTCAAATTATTTTCTTTTTAAAAATAATTGTCTAAACACATAACTAGTTAGTTTTCTGTTGAATTCAAGTTATGCGCCTAATACTTTAGAATATATTTTTAAATTCAGGGATTTTAACTATTAAAAATAATAATTTAAGTAAAAGATAAGTCCTCAGAATTGTTAATTTTTAGTATTTATATATAAATTAAAACATTACATGTAAATTTATCTAGCCATTATTCTTTATTTTGAAATTCGTAAATTCGTAAAATCATTAAATTTTTTTTACATAAAATTAATGAAATAATACTTTATTTGTTCTATAGTTTGTGAGAAAATTAGGAATTTCCATTTGAGTTGAAAAACATTTTAAATTAGTGAAAGTTTCATACTTGCATACATTAATTATTTTTGCTATTTGTTATGTAAAGCAAACAGAAACTATAATTATTTTCAAATTATGACTACACATTGGAAACACTGCAGGAAACATAATAACAAATTGACATTTAAATAGTGCATATTTTGTTTTTGTTATAATTTTAATGCAAAGTATAAAATTATACAAACGAGGCGAAGTATGTTAGTTATATTTTTACTAAATTAGTAAAATGAATAATTATAAATAGTTTTCACCAATACGTGCAATGTTGAATCGTGTTTTTTGTATTTATGTTAAATAAAAATGTGAGAAACTCATTTATATAACGACAATCGACATACATAACAAATATATTAATGCTTATTCTTAGTTGGAATGTACATAATTAATATATTTTTAATATTTTCCAATGATAATATCATAATTATAATTCATAAATGTTTAAACATTGCATGCAGAATTTTTATAATGATTTTTGTTTTTGCAGGTGAGTGATTGTTTTCATTACTGAGGCATGGTAAAGTACAAAAATATATTATTTATATAGGTATTATGTAAATTATAATGTTACACATTTTAGACTCGTACTTAATATGTAATGTTGTTTATTTTGTAGTATAGGTAGTACTGTAGTTAAACATTTTTTTTTCGTGGGAGGACATTGATTTTTTCTTTTAATTTTTATATTGCTAGGATACACTTATTTATTTATAACCTAATATTTTATGATCAACTCTTGTTCATAACGATGTGACATGTACTTTTTCCGCAGACAATGAACTTTTGAAAACAAATTTTCTGTGAAAGTGGAAAATCTGATACCACTGCACACAGTCATCGATGGTTAGCAAATATAAAAAGTATTAAGCTCTATATTAGATCTCTGTACGACCTGTTAGAACCCTTAACTGTTCCAATTTATGAGACCCAAGCCTTTCTAAAGTTAACATTTTAAAATGAAGACCTTATATTTTATATATGCACCAAACGAAACTTTTAAAATATAAGCAATGATCAATGGTGGGGATGAAGGGGATAGATTCCCCCATGACTTTTCATTCAATATTTATAATAATATAAAATATTATAAATTAAAAAGGGAGGAAGGGCCTAATAAAATCGTGTTACCACCACTGAATCAATGGTTTCTTATCTACAACCATACTAGAACCGAAGCTCAAATAACTTATTGTAAATTCAAATGTTTAAACATTTATTATTATTTTTTTTTAATGTATTCAAGTTGAACATTATTTGTCTGTGTGCAATTTAATACGTAGGTAATAAATAGTTATTAATAAGTCACTTAAAGTTATACAAAATATAATATGGATACTTACTTTATATATTTTTAGTAATTTTACGACTCTACAAAACTTACTGTTAGCTGTTATATACTTATATGTAAATATAATTTACAAGTGCCAACCTAAGGATTTATTATCAGTAAATGAATTGAGAGGTAGACGAGTGTCACCTCCTCCACTACTAATTTGATAGGACACAATAGGTAAAAATATAGATCTTATTTTGCCACCTCCCATCACTAAAAAAGTATATTCCAAGTTACACCACTGTTATGTTCACATATTATGTATTAATGTTGTAATTTGAAAATGGCCAACATTATCAAACTCACAATAGTTATGAATAAGGTCATTCAATATTTATGTTATCAGCTCTGACACGTGAGCCTCGAAAAGTGCTTAAATTAAATTGATGTACGTTATCGGCCTATAATATATACATGTAGAATATATTATTTTGTGGCACGCGTATTTTCAAGTATGATATTTAGGGTACGATTGTAGCCCCTAATTCGTAGAATCATACCCTGAATATCATACTTGAAAATACGCGTGCCACAAAATAATATATCCTATGTTTATATACGCAACGAGCTGCAAACGAGTTGTGGCCCAAATACTGAATTGTGTCCCTCGGGTTTTTTCAGGTTACACGAATTGTGTCCTTTGATTTTCAGGTTACACGAGAGTCACCTAATTATGTAAATTAAAAGTAAAAACAACAACTCAAATAATTTTAACAACATTACATATTAGGTAAACATCGTGAAATTTCTCCAATATTACATATTTTACACCAAAGTTGAGAATAAATAATGTTGTTTTGTCATATTATTATATTAACAAATAAAAATAAGTATACATTTTTTAGTAAAAAAGTTAACCTAAAAACAATAATACATTTTGCGGGATTTTTTAAGGGACGCAACTAAGGTGCCTCAGCTCAGCTCGACTTGGAGAGAGGGAGAGGAAGAGAGAGACATATCGTTGAATTATTGTTATAGCGTACGGGTATCGATTACAAATTAAACTAACAAGACGTGTACCTATACATAATATATAGTGACGAATGTTAAGTGGTGGAAGAATCTTTTCGCTCACCTGCAGTATACCCATATATCAGCTACCCATGTATACGATATAATAACGATAGTCTAATAATTTACTAAAAGTAGTCGATATTATGTGGTGAGCAAACACATGAGTGAATAAACGTTTTATTTGGGTCGTCGCGCGTATCACGGCAGCTCAGTCACTACTCGTCACGGCACACAGTCTATCACTAGAGTCGTACCTAGGCGAATCAAGACTAGTCTAGGGTTAGAAATAGTTAAAATATTTTTCATATGTTTAGGCATTATGTACATTGTACAGTGTAGAACGAAATTAATGACTACACATGACTCATCATAAATATCATAAGCTTAACACCAATATAAGCGAAGGACTCGAACTTTGTTGTATTGTAATGCGGGTAGTATTTTTTCGGCTAATTATCACACTTACCTAGGTATCACGTTATTATTGTGTAATTCGTACATAATCACGACCGGAAAAACAGAACAAACGAAAACGGAACGAAAATCCCACGCTGAATCATCTCCAACCCTTTAACCATCACCACCTGCAACACTAACTCCTCAGTCCTCACACACACGAGCTCAGGCACACACACACGCGCTCTCACACTCAGAAAAAGTATATATTTATATACAGTAGAGCGTGTAAAAGCCACGGCCGCCGCCGGGGATAACGAGGCCCAGCCGCACTGACGGCGCGGGATTGGGCGAACGTCGCTCGGTGTATAATTCAATTGCACGCCGTTAACGATGTCTCTATCTCCTCGTATACTCGCGTAGGTGTATGTGTACAACGCGCACACGCACACGCACACACGCGCACACACTTATATAATATATATATATATATATACACACACGAGGGTGGCGCACGCGGCGGCGGCATAATTGTGTTTGGTGTACGTAACCCGCCGCCCTCGCGATGCTGCAGTGGGATGACAAGCGGCGGCGGCGGCAGAGGCGGCGGCGGCAGAGGCAGCAGCGACAGCGGCAGCAGGTAGTGGCAGGTACCCGGGATGTGCCGCCGCCGCCGCCGCCGCCGCTACTGCCGATAATATTATGCGTATGTACGCCCCGGAGGGACTCGCTCGCCCGCCGCCTTTGAACGGGTCGCCGCTCCGTCACCGCCGTCCTAGTAATCAGACTGACACCACCACCGCCGGCCTACGAGACGATGTTATTATTATTATTATTATGCGCGCATATAATGTTATTATATACATTTTTTTTCCCCTCGAGCAACTCCACTCCCGCCGTTGCCTGTACCTACCTCATTGCCGCCAACACGTTTTCGACACCGTATTTTCCATCTCGGTCGCGTTGTTTTCGTACACCGACCGGCCCACAGCGGTAACAGGAATCTCGCACAACAATATTTATTCCAAGCGCTCGACGTTGGAATATTCTGCCAACAGTTAGTGGACACTCGCTGTCGAGCGCAAATGTTATATTATCAAGATTACACGTAGGCAATATTGCCGGTTTAATGCGCCCGGACGAGCGACAAGGCAGCGGTCGCGGTATGAATATTCGCGTGACTATATTGCAGATAATACAACGTTAATATACTATTTTGTAAAACGTACGAAATTCTTCCACAAATGGTGAACAATTATTCATAAATGTAATACTAAAAATAAAAGTATCGTATATATCGAGGGTTTTTTTTTACATTTATTTTCATCCTCTTAATATTTCTTTTATTAACATTTTTTATTTATATTGATTATTTATGTTAAACTACATTTTATCGAATATTACACTTGAAAATAATCATAGTGACTCCCTTGGAAGTATAGACACCAACTAATTTGTACATTAAATATTTATAATTAATTCTATTGTTTTTAATTAAAAAATAAACCTAAACTTGAAATAAAAAACTTAAAAAAGCTGTATCCCATAGAGATCAAAAAAAAAAAAAATTACAATTCCTATAAATTCCTAGCATTAGTTATTCCTTCATTATACTTGTATTTTAAACTCATACCGTTATTATAATATTATATACGTATTAATATACTATATATACCGTTATTACTGCTGTGGGATGTCGGCGAGCATGGGCGACAACCACTCAACAACTTTAATCCTTTTATAATACGCAAATTGACGACTTCACTCGTCGATGGTTTGGCAGTTCGTTAGTGTAAATAATAGTTAAATCACTCGATAGTCTGATTTCCGCATTAATAATACCACTGAGCGACTCGATATAGAAACTAGAATTATAGATTATTATTTCCAAAAATTACACACGTCAAGTATTATAGTCTGCAGTTGACGTTAATCATTTTTACCTGCAAAATTATACAATATAATTGTGTTACATAGTTAGGAACAAACCCAATAATGTACGTAGATAATGGATTTGGATATTCGTGAAACATTCAGTTTTAAACTAATTCGTATCGTGTAAATCGCTTAAAATATTTTTCTGATTGTCTTTATCGTGGAATAAAAAGGACAGATGTTTGCGTAAAACTTTTTTAGTGTTAACAACTCTTCGTATTCGTCCAAATAGTTTTGTTGGACACCCGTCATTCTGCAGACGGTATGCCGTGGATCGCAAGGTGAAAATCTGAGTAAAGATATTTTTGATGTTTTGTAAACTTCGATTAGAGCACGAGAGACGATGAGTTTGTTTTTAATTAAACCTCTTCCTCTACTGAACCAGTAAACTCCCTTCGTCCAACTGCCATTGCTTATATCTCCAAAGTCTATCCCTTCAACAGTTTGTTTGCAAACAAACTGCTATAATTAAAGTTGATCAGGGAACGGAACTTCCCACGGAAACTCTTCTTACCGACATGTTGTTGTTGGGGTTTGTGACGAACGGCCATGTAATTATAATTTATTATCTCAAGATGGAAACCTTTGCATACTTTGATTTTTATAATATTCACTTAGGACTCACATACTTATATCGTATATGTTATATTGCTATAAAATATAAATGATTGTTGCTTAATAATCCGTTCATGATTTGGATGTTCTAAATATGTTTAAAAAAATACATTTTTTATGAAATGAAAATATTTGATTGAATGGTAAATACTATAGAAGACTTATGAGTGACCAAATTGATTTATTGGAAAAAAATGTACGTCAAAATCGACATTGTCATTACATCAATGATATAAATTATGAAATATATTTAAAAAATATATGTACTTATTATTTTAGAAACCCTGGTTATAATTTGAATAGGTATTACTGTATTAGGTTGGTAATTGGTATTGAAATAACTATTGTGATGATAAGATGACATTTAAACCATGTTATTTTAAAAATTAAAGTGGGTATTCTGTTTTATTTCATTTATTAATATTATAAAGAATTATACTTTATAATTACAATATAAATTGATTGAAATCTTTCTTTGTGATGCAAATATAAAAAAACGTCAACGGTATTATTTTTGTGGTTTTTAATTTATTTATTGGTTTTTAAGTTTAAATCTTCAGAAGTGGTTAGGATAACCAGGTAGACGATAGTTTGATATTAACTTTTTTCTTTCAAAAAGGTTATTTTGAACGTATAATTTGTTTTTCTGTTCACGTCGAAGCTATTAAGATATGTAAGTGATGGGACTACTTTAAATGTTCTAGACAATATTATTAGTCTTTCGGCATAATTGGTCTATTGAAATGTTAATTGTATGCTTGACGAATGTGATCATTTCTCTCTCCCTTTACCAACGCCAATCTCGAATCTTAGTCAAAGCTGTTTCTATAATATACCGTAAATGGTATTTTTCCCTCTTGCTCTTCACTACATTAATACAACGAAGTACTCGGTCTTTAAATTGAATAGCGAGATTTATGCTCGGGGCAGTGTGGACACATATAATATGTGTGTTTGTATATACGTGTTAAGTTCCCGTATTCGTGTTAGTGTGTGGGACCGTGTGTGGGTACGTGTGCGTGCGTGTGGGTCTGTGCAGTGTGTGTATAGGGAAATGGTATAACGTCGCAGTAAAACGTGTACAGAGGGGCAAAAAGTATAATCAAAGAGGAGTTCACACTCGGATTGCGTGACCCGCACCGTTATCGCCGCATTTTATCGACTGTCCCCTGGCGACACCTCGCCACCGCCACCAATGGTGCCCCCTCCCCTTTCCTCCACCCCACCCCCATCACCCAAACAGTCGGCCTGTCCACGATCACACCCTCTGTAGAGAATTTTCAGCGGCAATAAGAGTGACGTCAACGTTCCGCATACACATAATACGTACACACGGCGGCAGTCTAGCCATTTTATTAAAAAATCAAATTAAACTTCGAGCGACGAAAAGCGGCTGGAATTGAATTTTTGTTTACTCTCCACTAATACGTGTTTCAACAGTAATTTCAGCATGAATATATTCCTAATTCCTGTCCCTGCCTCAGGTAAAACGCACATAAACTAAATAAATTATTCCAGGTTATTGTTATTTAATGACTCTTTGTAAACTATAATGATTATGTTAATAAAATTAAAACGATAAACTCGAATTATTAACTAATTATGCCAAAATGTTTATAAATTTATTTATTTTAAACGTTGTTGTTTACGTATATAAATAATAATTATGACGTGACTATTTTAATGTAATCGAAATTATAACTAATTGTATTATTTTAATTCGCTCAAAACTATTTTTTAGCTATTATACGCATTACTTTAAAATGTATTCAATATATATAAATATTGATACAAGAATATATTTTTATTATCATGAGTATTTAAATTATAATAAATTACTGATAATATATCAATCTTAAAAATCTTTATTCAATATTTACTCATTATTAATTAGTTTTTGAGTAACTAGGAATATTTATTTTTATATATATTTTTAAGTGTATTAATACTACATTAGATGCAATGATTTTTCATGTAACCAATTTAAAATTATTACGGTTGTAATATCTTACTAATAATACGCCACTTATCTCCGTCGAGGAGAGACGAGTTTTCTGTATTCTGTCCAACTTTTTTCATCGATAAAATTCAGAGAATGTGCTGATACAACACATACAAATACAACAATACAGAAGCACTCTGTGTCGCTTCCGTATAATTAAATTTGCATTGCATATGACAGGGATTTTATATTGTTGTTGCTTGTCGAAATTAATCTGTAGCAGCCGTAACTACACACTTTAATAGTGCTCGCAATGACATACTTAATGTACTTTACTGCTTTATATAGGTACACACTATAGTACACTACTCGCACAATTGTAATTTAATATTATTACTCTTACTGCTTGTTGGATCACAATTATTTACGCGAAGCAGATAATACGGTTACTGATAAATGATAATAATATTATTATAGAGTAAAGTTCATCGAAATATCCATACTATGCGTTGGTTCATATTATCTGAAAATATTGTTTACGTAACGTCGATCATTAGAATAAATTGTTGTATTTATAATATTTGCACTCTAAGGGGTTTTAATATATATTTTATACTTGAGATAATATTAATCAAAACGTTCGGGACTGATTGCACTAAAAGTGTTCAAAATATTTGATTAAAATTACCAATACTTCTCTAAATTATGCAGCTAATAGCCTAATTGGTTTTTTCATTTAATAATTATGAAAAAATGTATGATTAAATAAAATTGATAGATTTATTTATTATTAATTATTAGAGTTTGCAATAAAAATGTTAGAATTATGCAACTAGAATTATCAAAAATCATCTACACATTGTAGATTGCAGCTAAACATTATATAAAGTTGAACTTTGTATTTAATTTCACCGTTTTACAAAACAAATTTAAATCTTACGTAGAATATTCTATAACCAATGTAAAAAAATATGGAAATATGTTTATTGACAAAATATCACCTAACTAACGGTTATGTTTTTGTGTTGTAGTTGAATGTCTTTATTATGTTAGATTATCGTATATCTCTAAAAACACGACGTACTTAAACTAAATAATATTTTTTTTAACAAAAATAAGAATTTTGTAGGATCAAAAGTAAATTTTTTTATAGAGTTTTGTAATTTTGTTTTCGTGTTTAATATTTATTGCTTATAGTTCAAAATTACCAAAGAAAACTTAATATTAAAAAGTTTAGTTGTCACGTTTAAAATTTAAAAACAAAATTTAGATTAAATTAAAAAAAAAAAAACCATTAAAATTAATTAATTTAATAAATCGAAATGCACGCTGCATGTATATTTTTTACTTTATATGATGTATTAGTTGAAATATCTTATTTTTTCAAACTGAGTTTGTTTATTTCAGTACAATATCACATAATATATAGAAAAAAACAATAATTTACAGTTATTATTATCATTTATCGTAGTCCTTGACATCAATATTTCTTGTTTATAGATTATAGGTAACTAAATAACTTTATATCACTTATTCAAAAATGCAGTATAACGAAAACAAAATTTTGATAATAAATAATATAAGCTTCTTAATTTTTATAATTGCACACAAAAGTTTCAAATAAAGTATCTATTTGATGAGGATTTGATTTAGGAGGGTGGGTCTAATTCTTCCCAATTAACCCACATTTGCGCAAAGATGACTTATCTTATTATTATAATATGGTTTATTAATTGTATGATACATTTATACATTTACATATTTATTTTGTCACACATTTTATTGTACGTAGTTCATACATTTTTGGAATAACTACTTATATCTCATGATTCACTTTTTATATTTTTGTTTAACACAACAAAAAATATTGCTATTATACAAAATACTAACTTCATACATCAATTTATTGTTGTAAGTATTCTGCTTTAATTTACCTAGACATGGAACAATTAAGGACATAATTAATTAATTAGATTTTAATACACATTACCAATTTGGGAAATTTTAAAAAGATATTTAAATTTTAAATACTATATATACATACGGAAAAAAATTATTTTAATTTTAACTTTTATTAGTAGTAAAAACATTCTCTTCCCTAATGGTTTGTGTTTACTTTTGTTTTCTCTTCTTTTTAAAAATACTTTACGTTACGTATTTATAAAATAAGAGAATGTGATTTCATCTCCATGCCTTTACTTTCGTTAGCTGTTTTCTAAAAGACTTTTGTTTAGTTTTTTTTTAAGGAGATTACTTTTAAAACTGATAAATCTTAGAAATGGCTTAAAGTTAAAATGTTCAAGTTGGAATTCAAAAGTGTAACCAAAATGTATAAAACTCAAACCTTATTTCGGGTCGATTCATAGAAAATTTTGTAAAAACAGTTCCGGTTTGTTAAGGGTACTATAGCACTTAAGACTATAATGCATGGTCATTTTAGACTCTTTAAAACAATAACTTGGTGTATAAAAATTACAAGTCTATATGATGTTTTGAATAAAATATTGTTGTTATTTATTACATTAATTGATCATTACTGGTAATAAATGAAGAAATTTACGAGTGCAATTACATAGATTGTGTCTGGATTGCCTGAATTTGTGATTGGAAAAAGGCAGCACTCCATATGAAAAAAAACTAAAAGGTTCCTATAGAAAGTTTTATTTGTAACAACATTTGTAGGTTCATTAAAAGAAAATAATAAAAACCATACTCTTACCGTGCATTTACTGCTTTTGGACAGACCAAATGATTTATAGTGTGCCTTCTACGAATCAACAGCACACAAGTTATTTTCACGATAGAATAAGAATAATAGAATATAAAGTTATACAATTTAACATAATAAACATATAACCCATTGGTTTTTGATTGAATATACATTTTAAGTGTCATTAAAATTAATTGACATATTTCTAACATAATATTATAACAACAATGAAAATAATAAGTATAAAGTAATACTGGAGGGGATTGGAAATGGTGATTTGCTGACACCTCACACGCGACATTTAAATTTATTATATTGTTTTATTCCCATATATCAGATTTTCTAAGTAGTAATGAGTTGTTGATTATTTTGTTTTAACTAATTAATTCATTGGAAAAATGTATTACTTTAAAATAAGTAGCGAGTTCTAAGTATAAATTTTTTTTAGTTCCCTAACTATTCGATTTGTTGCTACGTGATGTATACAAAATGTATAATACGTAATTTATTTACGTGATTTCTCATACTATTTTTGATTGATTCTTAAAAATTTGGTTATTATTGATTTTGTCATTTTTTAAAGTAAAAAATGTTATTAGGTAGGTACTAATGTACTATAATGAGCTAATGTTTTTATTTTTTATTCTTATACAAAATACATGTACTAATGCACAATCAACTTTATAATAATTTTCTTTAAACATTTTTAGCTACAGTTGATGGATTAGTAATAGTATGTATTTGGAGTTCTGAGTCCGTTTTTATAGAGGGATAAAGAAGTTTAAGAGGACATGATTGCCTTACACGATCAACGATTACCATGCACACATTGTGATTTTTACAAGAACTATAATAAATTCATCTATTAGTTTATTCATCAATTAATAAATAGATAATAGCAATTTTTTTTATTTACTAAATTATTTCTTAAAATAACTTGAAAAAACGCTTTTAGCTAATGAACAAAAATGTTTTAAAAAATTGATATGATCAAAAATTCTTTAAACAGTAAATATTTTATTTATACGAGTACAAAAAAACCATTTCACGCTTAATGTGTACTCAGTAAATCGTTAAGCGTGAAAGGCAGAAATGTCTTCTTGAACTTTTTTTATCTAGTTACAAAAATGGACTCTGAACCCCCAAATTCATGTTACTATTAGTGAATTCAGGTTTAAATATAATAAGTAATACCTAATCTTATAAAAATACTTTATCACATATTTTCTTAAATTTATTCTGCTAATAATTATAAAGTATTAAATTTAATTAATTAGCTCATTGTACCTATATATATCTAAATATTAATAACTTCTATTTTTTTTTAACAAAATTTTTTTTTTACGCCATCTGTTACAATTATTGAACAACAAGCTTAAGTGATTAGATAAACTGCTATTGTAATTTTATTTTTGTATTTCGGATACAATATTAATTTTGAAACACGTTTGTAATTTGTAAGTGTAATATTACATTTACACCTTATATTTTGTTGTGCAAAACAATTATGAGAGCAGCAAGGACTGTTATTTGTTCTGTAATTATGTGTTTATTTTTTATCTTAGGTAGGTTAGTGCTTTTACAACTTCTATAATAGCCTTTTTTAAGTTTCTTTACGGAATTTCCGAGTAAATTGAAGCTTATTATAGACCACACGGATTAGATATATTATTTAGATGGTATTTTCAACTATTTTGTATGGGTTATATTTATCGATTTACGAGGTGATTTCTACAAGTGTAAGGAGAAACTACAGAATAAAATACATTTTAGCATTTGAGCAAGTGTGATGTAACTAAGCTCTGCAACGACTCGTAGAATATATATTTTTCTTTTCAATTTTAGAATTTTCAATTACATTAAAATTATAAACCAGTGAATAAAAGAGTATACATTTTATACTATTGAACCTTAGAAGAAGCTTTAAAATGCGTGTAAAATGAATGGATACTAAAAATAAAACTCAAAAGGTACTAATTTATCTGTATTATGACTAAACATAATTATATTGTATGTTTATTTAGGTGTTAAAATTAATTAATAAAAAAATAAAAATTTTAAATAATAAAATACAGGGTCTCATTGTGTTTGTCTCCATCAATAACTCGTTTGAAATATGATTTTGGATACTAAAAAGTTTTTACCTACCTATTGCATTAGAGAATCACAATAATTATTATAGCTCGTAGCAGTGTTTGGATTACTTATATTATTAAGAAGTTTTGTTTTTGTATTTCTTAAAACCCAGGGATAGCTTTTTTAACATCTAAACGAGCATTTCAAAAGCTAAATTACTTATTCCCATTAAATATTCAAATAGTTTAGATACTTGGATAATTTTTAAAGTTTATGCAGGAGGTGGATAGCGAAGTATTATATTTGCGGAGGAGTGGGTATGCGTGACAGTTTGTTAAAATTGACTACAAATATAATATATTAGGTATAAGTATAGTATGTCTTACAACCAAAGAATTTAATTTAGGCTTCATTATTGTTTTTAGATTACCCCTTAAAAAATGTTTTTCGTGATAATTTGCCACCATGCGTATTTCTGTCACTTTAATTATCTATCTGAGGAAATCTAGGAATTTAATAGACTATTTGATTAAAATGTACTGTTCTTAACTTTCTGAAATTTATCATATTGGAACTAATGTAGGTAATTTTTATACTATTAAAATTTAAGCTATAATTAAATGTTAAAATCATGCATAATATATACATATATACAATAATAAAGTTAAGTAAATAAAAGAATATAATATTTTTATTTTACAATATACAATGTTGTTCAATGAAAAAAATAAAGCCCGCTAACACCTGCTATATCAGATTGAATTCGTGACAGGGAATTATGGAATGAGTAAAAGGAGAAACCAATCCGTGAAGTACGCTAATCTGACATCCAACGTGGGTTGTGGACTGTGGTATCTATAAAATGCCGCTTGCAGTAAAATGTGAATTCAAAATAAAAATTCTATTGTGGTGGTTATGGTGTATACTGTTTATTTTTAAAAACATGTATTTACGATCCCTTTTAAAACGTTGTTATTAAATATGGGTTCTGCTGAATTTGAATTTTACATACTAGGTAATTGAAAATATCAGACTTGTCTGTTTGAAAATAATTTAAAAGGTTAAATAATGTAAATATTTTTTTATTTTGTTCTGTGTAATTTTAAATGTATCCATTAATATTAGGCTTTTATTCTTTTGATGTATATTTGCGTATGGACCATTATATAAACTGATATTTCAAAAATAATAAATGATCCAGAAAAATATTTGTTAGTATATTATATTGTTTGTGGGTTTAAAAAGTTTTTTCCTTACCAAATAGGTAGGTACTAAATATTTTTAGAACATATATTTTGATTTTTTCCTTTTGTTTTTGTTTATTGTTGGGCTCTTATTTTATTGATGAATTGGTATTCTGTTATAGAATGAATATGTTAATTTAGTATTTAAAAATTAAATGCTGAATAAATAATAAATGTAAAGTTTAGAGAAAAAATGTAATTAAAATGTGTAATTGTAATTTTACATCGTCATCAAATCTTAATTATTGTACCGCATGAGATTCAGAGCGAAGCAATAAATAAACAGATTGACATTAATGTGTGTTTTCTTAAAACATTTTTTTTCGTCTGTAATCACCTTTTTGAGAAGTAAAAATACTTTGATTTGAAAATCACGAAAATGTGCAAACTATTTTGTAGTTACATATGTATGAAATGTTAATTGTTTTATTTAAGGCTTAAAAATACAGTAGATATAAAAATCCTCATAAATCATACATATCTCAGTATTTCTTACCGAAATTCAAAATTCGTAAAATATATAAGCACACCTTTTTTATAGACTCTGATGTTTAAATTTTGATGAAATTGGATGTTTTAACGAAGATTAAAGATTTTATTTGTTTTGTTTGAATTTAAAAATATTATTCGTGTGTACTTGAAACTTTTTACATATATTATTATAATAATAGATAATAAACCTAATATTAAATGCTATATTTTCAGAAAAATTAATTCGACCTACCATATTACTAATAATAAAATAAATTACTACATTATAATAACTTGTTAATATGGCAACATAAATACATAATAAAATACACTTACGCTGATAGACTGCCTTCCCTCAGAATCGTTGTTCATCGTATAAGTTCAATGATTAATCATTGAATTAAAATTTAACACATTCATTACAATGACCTACCTACTCAATGATAATGTACACAGTAAACTCGATACCTACTACAAGTACAGCAAAGCAATTTCCCATTTTTTAAAAATTTAAATTTAAAACCTTAGAGCTACCTTGGTCAATATTTATCAAATATTTACGTTGTTACAATAAATACTTATAATGTTAGTTATAAAGTGGATGTTCTACTTATTTATTTTATCGTAAATCTTGAACCAAGTACTATTAAGGTTTTATAATAAACAACTATGTGCCATCTGGTTGTATGCGGTCAGCCGTAATGATCAATAATGCAGCAAGATGCGGTAAAATGTTTAACTTAGATTATTGTTTTTCCAATGTGTTTTTGTTGTTATAGTAGTGCCTACGCGATGGACTATGTAAAACATGGTTTATTGTCAAATTAAAATTAACACTAAATAGTAATTATTTCAACGTTGCTTGAACACAATAATTGAATTGAAATCAATTTCTTAACATACCTATTGTCAACTTTAACTAGGCACTTATAAAAAAGTTTGTGTGGTCGAATTAAAATCGAAATAAGCTTTAAGTTCAATAATCCTGATCATTATCAGGATAATAGAGAAGAGATTAAACTGACACGTACGAATTGTGTCAAGCTGCAAGAGCCATTAAAAACAGTTTTGTAATTGACTGCTGACCAATCGAATTAAAGTCAATTTTTCAAAAGCACTCGATTTTAGTTAGTGTATATTATTTTCTTTTCAGGAGTTTCCATTTTCCTAATTATGCTCAAAGATCTCCTGTACTCTTTCTCCTAGAGGTCTCGTCTAGCGAGAAACTTGCAAGCTGGCTCGTTTATATCAGACGCCCGTCCGAAATAAATTAAATCGAAATTCCCAGTAGACCAGACGTGGATGGCGGAAATAGGGTAGTGGTTGACCCAACGTTGATTGATAACCAAGCTGTGGAATTGATTGATGGTCAATCGTCCGTGAAAAGTGAAATTAGAGCAATTTTTTTTTGCATTTACCCTTTTAGAACACTCGTAAATATTTAGCTAACTATACATTTCTGGAAAATCATTAACTAGCAATACATTTTTGGTTTCATCTTGAAAAATTAACTATACCAAAGCTCAACAGTGACTTTTATAGTACTTATATTAATTTGTTTCCCCGTTCATTTTCGATTTTTCTCACAGACAGAAATATTTCATCTACAGGATTTAATTGACGGTTAAAAGACAATATTAATAGGTAGTGGTTTACTTATGTTATAAATGAACAATAGTTGGCACAATAAATGAAAAATGTGTTTTCGTTTTAATAATAATTGCCAGATGGTCTTTACACACTTTAAGTCTTTAAATAAAGTATAAACCAATGGGAAATTCAAAATGTACAAAAATGTAACTACAAATTATCATTATTTTTATAATTTGTCATCGATTGTTTTAATTATTCGATATAAGTTTATTCATATAGTACTTAGTCGTTTCAGTAATAACGTTCCAAAGGTCATCGTCGAATCAGTGGCATTAACCATAAATATTCATTATTTTTGACAGCTAATAGGTAATAGATTAGTAGCACGCTCTTTGGTTTACAGTAAAAAAAGTATAGATTGATGTTGGTAACTATAGTATAAACTTAACTTGTTAAATAGAATAAAAAAATGCTGTGATTCAGTATGCTGTCTATCTCTGTTGGTGTGATCTAACAAAAACAAAAATATGATTTCAGCTTGTGGTATACCAGATAAAATATTATCAAGAAATGTAATTATAATAATTACATTTTGCACAGATGAAAATAAAATGTGTAATACGCATTGTTATAAAAAAAATTTTTGCTACAAAAATAAAACTTATTTTCTAAAATATAAAAATGTTTCTAATTTAAAATAACAATTTAAACAATATTCTCGTGGTCCCAGAATGCTTAATAAGATGCATCAGTAAGGTTTCTGAAAAGTAGGTTTTAAATGTAATTAGGTATGACGCTTAAGAATAATTATTTTATGTACCTAACAAATACCTTTGGAAGAATATCCGATGTTATGACTCACATATATTTTTTTACTATTTTTAAGCGAAGTAATCTCTACAAATTCTCAAAACATTTGGAGTATTTAAGCTAGTAATCGGATCAACAACTTTTTGAGCATGAATCATACATGAGCATACAACAATTATTTATACGCCATAATATCGAATTATATTTATTAGATACAAGACTGAGGCACAAAGGTTTGTGAGAAAGGAGTAAAAAGGTTGGTCTATTTGAATATTTTTTATGTATCTTAGCAGTTGTATTTATAAAAGTAGAAACATTTTTATGTTTTATAAATATGTATTATTTTTTTTAGTAACATTTTTATTTTTAAATTTATATTTTACCAAAAAGTTCTTACAAATTATGTATATTTTTTAAATGTATTATTGGTACGAAATGAATACTATATTATTATAATAAAATAAAATAAATATTAATAATTATAATAATATTAATATTTTATTTGGTCAACCACATACTAAATTCTAGAACTCGTAAGTAGACCGCATACTAAATGGCAGCTATAAAAAATAAACTTATAAAAGTTTAAATATTTTTATTTTTCTTCGGTTTGTTATGATGCGACTTATTAAATTCATTATAGTGGCTGCTTTCTAGTTATTTAGTGTAACATAATATTATTATTGTTTATAACGGTTGGTCAATTAATGTTTGACATGTGACATCAGTATTAAATTATTATTGTAACAATAATGTTTTAGACGATTGTTACCATGTATTAATAATTATTGTTAATAAATTGTTTAGTTATTATTATTGAATAATAGTTACAAATGTTTTTTTTTTATTTTATAAATTAAAAAACTTTTAAAAAAAATAACAAAATTATGTAATAAAGTTATTAAGAGAAAATTATGAGTATATTAAATACACAGTTTATACTTCGGATTGCATTTAAACGTTAATATTTTTTTTACGAATTAAATTAATTTTTACAGTAAATGCTGCAGGCTATATTATTTTATTTCATACAGCGTAAGGCTAAAATCGTTAAAATGTAAACTTGTTTGATATTTTTATTCGGAAATTGCGATAACATATATAGTAGTTTTATAAAACCAACAGTTTTATATTACCGTAATAAAATTATGTTGAAACGATATTTCACCTCTATCCTATTGTACAACGCTAAGAGGGCGCTTTATTGAATTTTATACACGTTTCTCAATTGTTGTGATACTTTACTCGATTTCTTATATGTTTTGTTACCAAAAACCTACATATTTTTGCGAATTTACTTTAAAAAAATGAACTTAGGTTTCTATAAATTTACAAAAATACATTAAAACAAATAGACAATAAATAATTATGTTAATTTTTACAGTTACAATACGAACATTGGCATTTTTATTTATATATAAACGTGATAAAAATATTGTCAATGTGTTTTTTATTTCACAAATATTTATCGAAATGTTACAGATAATTTGATTTAAAGGTATGACCATATAGTATTCTATGTACTTCTATGTGTGATTTACGATACTAAAACGATTAGAACATCGTTCACACATCGCACGGTGATAGTTTACACAAATATTTAAAACTAATTTTTTTTACATTAGATTAACAAATGCAATTAAGATCATAAAAAGAAAATAAACGTCGATTTAAATATCTGCTTTTTAATATAAGAACGAATTAATTTAACGATGGTGGTCGAGTGTCAAGTATGAGTAGTACGTTTATAGAAATTGCTAATTTATATTAAGGTAATCAGTTGGTACACTGTACTTGGTAAATGTAATAATATATAAGTAGTCAACTTTGTTGGAATATAAATTAAGTCCCAACGAGTAATTCTTCTTTAGACAGTCACAAAAAAAAATTAGAGTATATATTTATACAATTTGCCTATGTCGGATGCCGTCGGTACTTCTTATCATATAATATACGCGTATAGTGTGCTCGGGCTTGGGTGTTTGCAAAACAAAAGCTATTGTTCATCAGACCGCCGCAGGAAGGGTAGATCGAAAACATTGCGCTTTCAATGCAAAACGACGGCGATGCCCGCGCATCCGGATTAAAGGTCTCTGTGGATAATTCATAACGAATGTGTCCGGCCAACCCTGCCGAGATTACATACGCGTTTGCATACGTAATGATTTGAAGGGTAGGAGAAGAAAGAGTGAAAAAATGAAAATAAAAAATATAGCTCATATACAACAACGTGCGCATGTGTATCATATATGTGTGTGTTGTGTGTATAAATATATATATGCACATAATATATATAAATATTATTCTGATTGTTTGGACCATATTATGTTCTATCTGTATGGATTGAAGCCGCTTAAAACAAGCTCATCGTATCGGTATTGATCCTCTGAACGTAGTCGAGATAGACGTCATCATCCAGGGATGAGGTTTACAAGTCAAACACACATACGCACACTCATAAAAGGGTTAGTGTGAGTATATATGTGTGTGTGTTTATGTATGTACGAGTTTTGCTTGTGAAACGCGACCAAAGCCGAGGGTGGGGGCATGCGCCTTCCTCCACACAAACACACACACACACTATTCACATAACACATACACATAGTGTACACACTCACACTCGCAAATACGCATTAGCGCGTGCGCTGATACATACACATAATAATATATAGAGGAGGTGGTTTTTAGTCGAGTAGAGGGCTCTATTTCTCGGTTAGCGCCTCTCTTTATTGGTAAAGGTCTATGTTGTTTGCTAAAGGGACCGAACGGAACTAATTCTGAGTGAACGCTCTTCTATATTATCGTTTTCCCTACCCCCCCACCCGCCCTTTACACGCCACTTCTACCACATTGTGCAGCTTGTCTCTTGAAAACTACCGATTTTGTCCCGCCACCGTCCTCGTCAATCTAGCTTTGTATATATATATATTATATACACACACCACGCATCACCGCTCTCGTTCCACCGCCCGGTTCGCTTTTCGTCGATGAACGATCGGCGGTATATATATTATACAAGAGGACTTTATATGGGTCTGGGTAAGGGACGAGATGCCCGTGTTGAAATGAGGGAATTAGGGTTATCGACGAATCATTATATTGTCTGCTGCTGTCTTTCCCAATAGATTTTTGGGTTATCACAGGCCTGTATATATTTCCGGTGGCCAGTGAACGGTTACATTTTCAAAAATATACACAACCACCAAACGTTTTCTAACGGGTTGTTAATATTATTGTTATTGAAATTATTAAATTAAATCTACTATACCTGCCTAAGCCTATATCTAAACACGTTATGGTTTGAGTATTTGAAAACTTAAATTTTGCTTTACAATTTTTCATTCTGTATTAGAAAGTAAAATCTATCATGTTTAATGTACGAATCTTACTTATATATATATAAAAATATAATAATATATATATTAGGATCTTTTCTTGATCGCTGAATTGAGTGTAATAAAAACACAGGTATAATCGTATAATAATAATAGTAAAGCAGTTTTTAAAATATTTTACCCGTACATCTGAGTTAAAACATTTAGAAAGATGAGTCATTTTATGACGTTATACTAGTGAAAATAAATTGTCATGAAATTAATGATTCGATAAAAATATTTTCGTTCGTGATTTTTCTGTCTGTGACAAACAAGAACGTTCTTATTATGTAATTAATTTGTAGGTATCTACATGCTTATTATTAATATTATTATCAACTAAAATATTATTATCACGTGTTTGAATAGAATTTGTATCATAGTTAACAATTAAGTTGTTAATCATAATATTATAACATATTATGTTAATTAAATGTTAACCAACGAATTTTGTATACATGTCAAAATATTAAAATGCTATTATATCCAATGCAGGTGGTACCTATATTTAATAAAACAACTATATAATATATTCATTATTTTAATTACATTTCATAGTAAAAAGATGATAGATAATTAACAAAAAAAAAAAAATAATAATTATAAAACCAATATACATCATATGGCATATTTGAATGATAAAAAATTGCTAGAATATTGTTTGTGTTTATTACGTAATTTACGAGGTCATCTTTCAATTTAACCAAGTCTGATGGTTCGAAGAGTCGATAACTTTTTGAAAATACCCTATAGTTAGTGGTAGTGCGATGTAATATTTACAATATCAGCGAAGCTGTGTAATTATTTGAAATTATGGTAATACAACTCTATCGAAGTGTGAATCACCATAGGTCAGGTGAGTGGAAAATTATCACCATAACGAACTTCTTTGTACCCACGGTTTTTTTAATGCAAACCTTGTCACGGCAGTTAGTCGTACAATATTTTAGGACAATGGCGTATACAACCAAAGTGAGTAAAGGTAATTTATAGTTGGTTGATTTAGATACGGAATTTCCATTGCGACATTGATGCAGATAATGAGTTATATAGTTAATATTGTGTTACGATTGCGTAATATGTACGAAATAGCAACGGTTATAATATTTATAGCTAATAATAATATTAGTTGAATAAAAATAATTATTTATTATTTATATTTAAAACGTTGATTTTGGTTTATTAATTCAATGGTTTTTTTTTTAATCAATCGAGTTTTTACTAAACAAATAAACAAAATATTAATTGAACTCTTGATTCAGGCCGAACAATTTACTCGAAACGTAATCCCTATTTCAAGTTCAACCCATGTTCATTAATTACTAAACACGTCTCGGGAGGTTGACAGGATATTTAATTGTTTTTTCTTATGAGAAATAAATCAATTTAGTGCGTTTTACATTTTTTTTAAAAAATATATGTATCTACTAGAAATATTTATATAATTTTGAAGTACGTAACTATTCTTATAAATTTAATTTTATAAACAAAATTATTACAATAATGAAGTTGTACCCATAGTTATATACGTAGGTACAACTGATTATTTTAAACAACCTCATTGATATATTATTAAAAAAAGTCATCGCTAATTTTAATAAGCTCATATATTTAAAATAATATAAAATCAATAAAACATAGTAATAAATAAATAGTAATAATAATAGTTTATATTATTAATAAATGAGTGTAATTTTGGGTTTTAACTTATAAGATTTTAATATGAATGTTTAATTTCAAAGCCTAAGTTCGTTTGAGCACACGTTGTGCTTTAATCTCAAGTAAATTTCATAACACATTTTAAAACGTTTTCAGATTTTTTTGGCGACACTTGTTTTGTAGGTACGATGGACAATACGTATATGCTTTTTGGTGAATAATATTACTCGTTGACTATAGATTTGTACAATATGCAATGCGTGTGCAGGAGGGCCTAGTTATCTTTTTTTTTACACTAGATACAGATATAGTCGACACACTTATGGTCTCTTACTTCCCAAACATTCTCACGTACCTACGCAGATAGACAATTTTCTATATCGATCCCCTTACAAAAGGTTGGTATCAAATCCCGTCACAGTAAATTTAATTTATATTTTATGTATTTTAGAGATAATATAATAGTAATTACTATTTTTAATAATACAGTACACTTTGAGAATTAAATTTTTCTCTTTATTATTTATACACACAAAATATTTTATGGATAGTTGCATGATAAAAATACATTTAGGAAACTTTAATGTTTATGTCGATAAATGTTTTGATTTGTTCTAAATATTATCGTCCAATTTTTTATGATATCTCACAATTACAGTTCATTATTGATTTAATACTCAAAACGGATACCTAACGGCTGTACATTACATCTTATTTGCAAAAAAAAACTACGTTTAATATTATTTTTATTATGTTGTTTGTTAACTGTATTTCCGTTTAAAAAAATAATCATCTTCATCATTAACAATTTAATATTGCATTAGTATTTTACATTACAAACACAATTCAACTATTGTTTGAAATATATCATTTACAGTTTTCTTCCAAAAATAATACAAAATATGTCCTATATTAAACTATCTTACTCAAAGAAACAGAGTATGATTTATAATAATAATAATCTATAGGGCAAGAAATCAGATAAATACACCACGTCTTGTACAATATTAATAAAATAATATAAATTTACAAATAGATTGGCATTTACATTAAGTTAAATTGATTTGTTGACGCGACTGCAACTCCGAGGAATTCATTTTTCAACAACGTGTGTTGAATTGAAAATATATTTTACGTATGATCTTAAAAATAATCTAAAACTGCACTGATTGGTTTTCATCAGCATCAGTTCTTATATTTTATTATCTCCATACTCCATTTAATAACACTATTGCTTGTCCGTCTCTTTAACTCTATATGCGTTTTACCTTGCGTCATTATCTTTTGCACTAGTTAATGTAGGTCCCTATTTTCTGATTTTCCAGAAACTCTTGTGCAGACAAACTAAAAAAGATGTACGACTTTAAAAAATTATCCAAATATAGGGAACTTTTTTCCTCTTTTGACCTGAAAAATCTGAGCCCGATCGGGCGCTAAATTAATAACACGATCCAGGACCGATCCCTTTTTACCTGATAAAATCATAACCCGATTACGTTCCAAGAAAATCATTACGTATATGCAGTATAATAATTATATAGTATGTACACAATTTGTATTGTTAAATAACCAATTTACGAATTTCAGAATTGCTCGTATTCATAATAATATATTCTGTACATTCACTAACGAACTAATCATTAATTCACAATTTCTTTTCAAATAAATTCTTGTAAAAGCCTAGAACTGACAAGAAAATGATCACTGTAGAGTGTTGGCTTGCTCAAAAATTTGTTATCGTCAATCTTAATATTAACTTTAATGTACAGCCTACAGGAGAAAACGCTGGCGCGAACGACTGTATCAAAGCGGTGCGCGTGTCACGATATTATATAATACCTACCTATAGTTATAGAAGGTAAACAAAAAAAAAAAAAAACGATAATACTATGGTTGAACGCCCCGATGAACATATACTTTATCTTACATGATTTTTAAAAAAATACTAATAACGAATATAAGTCCACCATAAATCATTATATTTATTCGAAAAAATTTTAAATGTTAACAAATTATTTTTAACCAAACCTGATGGATGATAAGTAGTTTTGCGCCCTTAGCCTGTACATTTGGGAAGGAAATCTATAGATTAAAGATTAGTTTTCAAATGAATGTATTAACAATACTACTGTTTTGAAATTCGTAATTTGCTTATTTAATACATAGCATACTGTATATAGTAAATATAAAAATATCTGATGTTCTCACTAACAATACAATTTCTAAGCTGGTGATATTTGAATCACACAACAAGATCCCATAGGTTTTACATTATTTTCTTACATATTTTATAGTATCAATGTTATATCTTTATTATTGATTTACTAAAGCTTTTCAAGTAAAAATATATGTGAGCATTAAATGTTTGTTTTAATTTCGTTTTAAGATGTAAAGATACAATATAATTACATTTTAACATTTTTATTTTTATTACTTTATCATAAAATGTAATTTAATGAACTTCCCTTAATGGTTACAGTATGAGGTAATGATTTAAACTTTACACCGTTAAAACCTATATTAAAAATGAAGGAATCAACTATTTGATAGATATTTATTAATAAATGAAAATGCTTATAAGAAATATTGTGTGAGTAATAGTTAAATCTGCAATACTAAATAGTAATAAAGCGTGTCAATGATTGCTTATGGTAATAAATAATAATACTAATAAAAAAATAAATAGGTACATATGAATTGTATTTACATTCAAACAAAAAACATAAAGCTATTTTAATATAATTTAAGGTTAGTTATAATGTATTGGTTTAAGAAATCGCTGTTATCGTGAGTAAAAGCAATTTAAAGTTTTTGTCTCAGACAACATTGAGCAAAATATGATTTCAAACATTAAAGTTGAAAATAGATCTTTTCCTAAAAATTGAAAAATGAGAGGAAAAATGTTCTACTATGAAGACAGAAACCTCAGCTAGCTGTAGTCTATTACAGCCGAGGCGTGAAAACTCAAATAAAATATTTGATTTCACGAGGCATGAAAATCAATATTATAATTCTCGATAATGTTCGACGATTTTCTAATCTCTTCCTGACCGAAGAAAAAATTATTTAATTTTAATGTTTTAAAATGTGTATGATATGCAATGAGCGCACACATTATGTTATGAGTTCAGTTATATTGCGGTGTTATACTTATGTAGACAATTTTCGTAGTGGCGTAATAACGTAATAATGTTTGTGTTAGAATAATCCAAGTACACTCTCACCCACATACATATAGCAAACATACTTAAAGCTGGGCAAGTGAGTAATTATTTTTAACTAGTTAAAATTAAGTTACTTAACCATAAAAACTAATAAATTTATAATATAAGTAAGTTCTTGAAATTTGTAACTTGGTTAGGAGTTAGTTGGTAGAAACTTAAGTTGGAATAGAAGATGAAAGTACATTTTTTGTTGTTGTTTAAAATATAAATTTAAAAAACCATTTGGTAAAGTGTAAAGTATTTCATTCAAATATAATTAAGGTACTAACTATTTATATCTATAGTTTAACCAATACTTTACAAGAAATATAGGTGATTGATACGAAATGTATTTATCGTTACAAAATACAAAATATGAATTATTAATTTATATCTAGTCGGCACTCGGCAGTTAAACGTTTTACGGAACATAAAGATTTTTGCAGTAAAAAAAAAGTACAAAATTACTATTAAGTTACTCTATGTTATAACGAGTTGGATTAGATTATCTTAAGCCATTAAATTAATCAATACAATTCGTTTATTTAGAAAGTTAATTTCTACTCAACTTTAACTTTCTTGCTAGTTAGCGGCCCCAGCTTTGCGGCTACATCGTTCAATACGGTACAATAAACTAATCGTATATAAATGCATTATAGTAATATAATCGTTACCTACGTGTTGATTATAAGGTAATTGTAAGGTAAGCAGTAGGTGCCTACTGTGATAAAAATAATTTGTGTACGGTAAGTCCGTTAATCTTAGCGCACACCATCGAGAAGAACACTATCCAGACCATGTTAGTACAACGAAACGAACTATATTTCTCGCAATTCGTCGATTCACCATAATGACGAGGAGTGTTGTAGACGTTACACTACGCGTATAATAATATCTGTTATTCCATAATATTCATCATATTATTATTGTGTCGGGTAGTTGTGTCGTCGTGTCGCAATTCACAATCACATCATTATAATATCACCCACGCGCGCCGATCTGAAGAAAAGCTGAAGCCGAAGAAGAACAACGAAAAGAACGATAAAAAGATAAATAAAAAGAGAGGTCGCTCGGTGTGTCGTCGTCGTCGACGGGGGTCGGGTCATCGAGAACGTTTTCCGCGGATAAACGTAGCAGCGCGAATGTAGGTACACGCGGTGACCGAATGAGCGACACGTGGAGTCCGGATAGCCGATTGGCCCACGGTCGGAGGGGTGTGGGCGTGTGGCGGAGTGAGCAGGCCCATTCAACAGCACCGCGCCACGGCTGTACGGCTGCAGCATCGGCATCGGCGGCGTTGACGACGACGACGACGACGACGACGACAACGACGACGAGAGACAAGCCGCCGATGTATATATAGCGCTCGCGAACATCCGCCGCCGGCTTGGAAATCAATAACAGAGGTGGTCGGCGGTCCCTCGGCGTCAGCGGCGTCGGCGGCGGCATCGGTGGACGGCGCTGTTGTGTATATCGCGAACACGGTTATATCATATTATTATACATCGGGTGCAGGGCTCACAGCCGTATGCGTGTTTTACATGTGTCTCCCGCACGCCGCCACACCCGACGGCCATCCCCCCGGCTACTCCGCTGCCTTCGACGCCACCGCACCACATGAGCGATTCGCGATCGTCACCGCCGCGCGCAGCAATTGAATTACATAATAATATATAGCACTTGTTGTCGTGTGGCCACTGCTGCTGCAGCCGTCGTATACAACATAACGTATGGTAGTAGGTAGGTAGGTACGAGAAACTCGGTCTGTAGCCGTCGCCGGTCGATAAGTCATATTATTATTATTGTTACTATTATTATGTTATTCGACACGAAGTGGCCGACGAACAATACATATAGTTTATTAATTCAATTATTCGGGACTTGAAACATTTATAGTATTTTCGGTTACGGTCAAAAACTGTCTGAAATGGAGATAATATACTCACGGAACCCCATAAAAAATCAAAGATATGAAGGGAGTATTTCATAGAGCAGCTAAACAATGTTGAGACACCATCAAATACAATAACAAGTGAAAAACACCGAACGGAGGAACCAACGACGAACGACGTAACTCTAAGGGAAACCAAAAAACCTATGAATAACTGGAAAACACGACTTGGAAAACTTATTAAATATGTTGCTAACAGATGCATAAACTTATATTCAGCGTATATCAGATCTGGAACGAAAAGTAAATGACAAAAATCTGAAAAGAAGTAGCAATTATAGAGTAGTACCATCCAGAAATAAGGCGATGAGATCGATTGAAAATTATAGATGGACAATAAACTCTGGGTACAAATAGTACTCATCAAGACATTTTTTAAATTTATGGCTCTATACGTTTAGGAAAACTTTGGTTAGGGCCAAAATGACTTCAGGAAAAGAAGACTGTACATTTAGAAAATTATGGAAAACATAAAGTATGGATTTCTTTAAAATCTATGGCAAATATTTGTTGATTTCAAAAATGGTTATAACAGTGTGAATCAGAAGATCCTTTATAATATAATGGACGGTTTAGAAAAACCAAAGAAATTAGAGGCATTGGCCAGAGTTTCTGCGGGAAACATAATATCAAATAAGGGTAGACCATAGAGTTGTTGAAGTGGCTGGTTGATTGATGCTAACAGGGTCAACTGAAATATCGATAAGTATCCGGCTTAGGTTCTAGGTTTTGCAGATGACCTGAACGTATAGTGACTCAATAGGTGATAAAAATAGAGCTAGCAGTGGAAAGAATAGGACTGAAAATAAATGTGGAGGGAGAAGACCAAATTTATGAAATTATTAAGCACTTTAGCTGACGCAAGTGACACAGAAGATTGGACTTTCGAAAAATTAAATGAATTTCAATACTTCAGAGTGATGATAATGAATATAGATTGTGCTAGAGAAATAGGTTGTGGATCTAAAGAAGGCTGATTGGGCATTTTCTCACTCTCAAAGTTTCTTAAGTTAAATGTTTTCAAAAATATCTGTGGTTGGATTGTATACCTACGTTAATGATAAGGGCCGATAAGGGAAATACTCATTGATGGGTATGTGGACAGTGAACACAACAAAACGTAGACTCAGCACTTTTAAAAATATAATTTGGAGGGAGATTTGTGGTCAAACATTTACATTAGTACTGAAGTGTGGAGAAATTCAATAAACTATAAGAGGGAGTGCGAATTGTACCAATCACTAACTTTATAAAAAATCCCAGGTTTCAGTGATTAGGACACCTAATGCACAAAAATGATCATAACATCATTAAAGGGGTCATGAGTTGGAAACCACAATGAAAGAGATCCCGAGGCCCGAGGGAGGTCCATAAAAAGGCAGTTAGATATTATAGAAAATGAATTGGAAAGACTAGAAAAATATGAATGAAGAAATAAAATCTAGGATTTGGAGAAATGGAAGAAAATAGTAATGGTGGTAAAAACTTGTAGATTTATAAAAGGAAAAAAAATAAAGAAGTTATTTCCGGTATTTCAAATTAAATTTTGTGATTTCAAAGTTCTTAAAACTAAAAAAAAGGGTTTCAATTAGAGAATACCGGTAATATATAGGTACACAATTGGTTATTGAAGTGTCAATGGGATAAAAATGGTTACCTTTTTATTCATACAGTATAGTAGGTACAGTCGAACCGATTTTTAAAATGTTTTCCATGGTATTTTTCACCATGTCTCTCTGCATTCCCACACACACTACCTGAGTTACCCATTTAGCCTGATCGAATTCTTATTTAAGGTTTAATTAGATTGGAATATAAAACCGGTTTCACGATATTTCATCGTTTCAATAAAATCAAAACAATTTTATTTGTCGCTACAATCCTCCGATAACGACGATGATACACAGTGCAGGTCGTATAATACTTATATTGTTGTAAATATATACTACACCATACTGCTGCGTGGACGAGAGTTGCGAACAACGCACACATACTATTACACAAACACATCAAATACATATGTGAAACATGAGTGTGTGTAAGTGCGCGCGCGCGTACGAGCCTTAACGTTTTTAAGTTCGTAGGGTCATACGGACAAGGGGAGGCAGACGAGTGTTTTTATTTTTACGACGCTTTCCGGTGACGCGCGAAATCTCATTAGTATATAATAATTTCCCCAACGCCACCCTCACAATTGCAACTCCACCTAGCACGCAATAAATAATAACACTATATGATATGTTTCTCAACCACCGTGGTGACTGTTATTGTCTTCGTAAATCCTTATAACAATCCGTACACTCTGTATAGTGTGTACTGTGTATAATAGCAGCGTTTTAGTGCATATATAGGTATTATAGTACGATGATTATAAGTATATTTTACGGGCCTCTGTCGTTGTGCGATTAGACACATCTAGCCGGGATTTTTCGAGAAAGGTTTTCGGTTTATTATGTGCATACTTCGTGATTATACATCTTATATACCTATGTTATCAATTGAACCAGGTATCCAATGCGAAGTGCATCATATGTTGGGTGTTTTAGAACGATGCGTTCCATGTAACAGAATATACTTCAAAGGGGAAACTTTTATTTTGGATTTTCGATGTTTTTCCATTATTTTTTATTAAATTATTAATTTTTAATAAAATATTTTATACTAATACTTGTACGAGAGATGATTTTAGAGATGATTAGTTCATCTAATACCATTATAAATCATATAAAAGTTATTAGATATTTGTACTAAATGACAATCGTACCTATACTATGTATGAATGCTATAACGACTTATCTATCTCCAACGATTATCTGATATGATGGCTTACTCAAACAAATAACAACTAATTGGTGACCCGGAGATGCTCGAGATTGCTCATGCCTAATGTTAGGTATTTTGTTATTGTATTAATATTAGTTTGATTAAGATAAAAGAGTGTTAAAATGGCCGAAAGTAAAATCAGCGTTAACCTATCGCTCGAGTAGTTATGTGCCTATAAAAAATATGTTGGTCACTTTTGAGGGTATTATTGTGTCAAAAAGCCATTTTTGAAAATTTCTTAGAGAATTTTTTGATAGTTTCTAGGATATTTAAGTCCGGGCCCTTAAATAATAATACAATCACCACCATCGTCCGTATAACATAATTTTTAGATTTGTTGTTTTTGCAATATGATAGATAGGTAGCTTATAAACGAAATATCAAAACTTAGATACGCAATTTTTCTCAAGGAGTGTCATATAGGTACGTGCGTGTGTATGTGTGGGCAACAACCCTAACCCGGTGTAGGTGATAACTACCATTAATCCCTTTCCATCGCTACGTCACGGATGAAAAACAACAATCAAATAATAGCGGTGGCGTCTTCGAACGGGTATAATATATTTTATTAGCTTGTTGTCGTATGTTTTTATTTATTATTAACCATTTGGACATTTTCCGTGTGCACTCGGATCACATGAGAAGTCTATGCTTACAGAAGTGGCGAATCAATGCTTAACCGTTTGTGCGGCGCGAGAGGGTAACGATGACGAGTCTACCGTCCTAGAACCGAAAGACCGCCTCCAACGCCGAAATTGTCACAGAGTTTGCGTGAACGGGTGTAGTAGTAGAGACAACACAATTTTTATCTGTCACTGTTTTTAAAACTTTTATTATTATTATTATTATTTACAATCATATCCACATGACAGTTTTTTTTTTTTGTTGCAAATGTACAGGAATTATAACGCAGTATACTATTACCTTAGTCTTATACACACGGATGGAAATATTTATTGGTTTTCGAACACCGTACTACATTATACTCAGTATAGCATGGCGAATATAATATGAACTCTTGGATATTGACGAGTTTTTACAGTGATCTAGTGGCTAGGCTATTTTATTCAGCTTTACTAATCGTACGATCGTCGTTGGAGTGTATATAATTCAGTAAATCCTTGTCTGTATATCGTTATGTTATATTATACAGAGACACAAAATAAGTTTTGCAAATAATTTTAATACACTACTTTTTGTTGTAATGAATTGTAGGTATGTAATATATATGTTAACAAAAACCAAAAAAATAGAAAAACTTTATTGACACCAATAACAGGATAAATTATCAGAATAATTATGGAAAAATGTATTTTACTTTTTAGTACAATATAATAATATTCACAACTCACATGTCTTAATGAGATATTTTTATATCACCTAAAAGAAAGTAGGAAGAATTAGCTATAGGAGTTTTAAATTTTATCGATTAATATTATAAGGTCTCGATAACACTTAACTAACAATCTTCATACGCATACGACAGTGTAAAAATTGTGCCAGTACACATTTTTGGAACAGTCATTTTGTTTTTCCGAAATTAATTTCTTTATTATTGTAATAACCAAGTGGTGTGAAGTTTTTTTAGGGTTTGGCAATAATATTAAATTTGACGGATACCTACCGGGTGCCTTTGCTCACCTCGATTCAGAATACAGTTGTCAGTTCTCATTAATTTCAATGTAATGTTAGTACAACACTGCTTTTTATTAACAAATCACAGTTACTAATAAATAAAATTATCAAAAAAGAAATTATTAATATTAATAATTAATTATTACATATATATGTTGAGGAATCTCGTGTTAAAATACCAAGGTCTATACTTAGATGCATAAACCTTTGATTGATTTAATGGTTCAATAAAACGTATTGGGCCAATCATGGCAAACTACATCATATTTAAGGGATCATTAGCTCACTATTGATTCATTAACTGTTAAGTGTTTGTTTGTGCAACCCGGCAGTAATGTTATGCATATAATATAGTTAATACTTAGACTAATATCGCCATTGAGTTAAAATAATAGTGAAAACATTATCTGTGAAATATCGTTTTTATTTTTTTGATATCAAAAAATATTTTTTTTTGGTTTCAAAATCCATTATTTTTGCGTTTTTTTTTAACTTGAATGACTTTTGTAGTTCCAATATCAACAAAGTATAAACGATATTTCACAGCCAAAGTTCTTCTTTTTATACGGTAAAAATTTAGTTTCTTAATTACGACTGTAACCTTTTTGGTTCTTTCCCGCGCAAAAAAGTTTTTACTATGTTTTACATTTGTAAGACGGAGGTAATACAGGAGGGTGTAGCGTCCTCTTAAATATAATTCAAATTATTAAATTACACGGCTTAGTGAAATTCAACTTTATATTTTATATAGATTATACAATATATCTGAGAAACTAATAAAATCAGTAAGCAGTTATTATTTTATTCGTTATGGTATTACTAAATATAAATATAAACATCAACATTATTTCAATAATTTATTTAAAGACCTTAAATATGATTGAGAATAATAAGTAACATAAACATTTGCATATTTTATATATTTACATAATTTTTAGATTTTTTTATAACATTATTATTTACTAAGAAAACCGTTTTAAAAATGAACACCATTGTGTAGGTACTTGATAATAATATTATTACTGTATTGTATTCAATCAATAAATTATGATGTATGAGGTCATTTAAATACTTATAATATGGTAAATGGTACCTCGAAAATACCTAATAATGGTTTATATTCGTTGACGGTTACGTGTTTTATTCAAATAAAATACTTTCACTAAATAAATTCTAATTACCTACTTACACAAACTGAATAGGAGGTGCATAGGTAAGGTCTTGTATAATACTGTTTTTAAAGAGATTTATTTTAATTTACTATGGTCTAGTATGGCACTGTATACAGTCTTTCTAAATTTATTGTATTTTTATCCAATAATAGTGATAAAATAATGAAGCATTCTTCCTTTTATCGGATAAAAATGTATATAGAAAAGAGTAAATTTAACTATTTGGTAAAGTTTTTGTAATTAGTTGAACTCTATAATGGAGTTATTTAAAATATTTTACAGGACGCTAACATAAAATTCTTTTCAAACTTTACCACGAGTTGTAGGAAATGAATTACGACATAATGAACATTGTGTAGTAAGTTTTGAAATTGACAGCCATGTTGGATCTATTTGAAAATACTTGAAACTGTTTTTAAATGCGTAGAGGATTGATTTCCAATTTTATGATTTATTAGCTAACGACATAATAATTTGTGATTTTAGGAAGATGTGTCTTATAAATAATTTAATTCTACGATTATAAAATTGAAAAAAAAAATATTTACCTTACGTTATTGTTGAAGCAATCATATCCTTTATTTCTTTTTTCGTTTATTTGATAAAAAAAAGCGTAGAAAATAAACGTAGGCATATGCAAGCGTTTGGAAATAATCGTTCGTTTGTTTATTTTTAAATATATTTTTTATCATATTTGGAATAAAAAAATCAACAATAAATACATGTAGGTATAAATAAAACTTTATCATGTATTTGAACAAATTGGCTTGTATTTATGCAATATTCTGTTTGGTTTTCAATTATTAATCGTGCACAAGAAGCGCTTGGAAAAACATTACGTATGCCAGACGGTCTCAAGAGAGTGATATCCGCACAACTCACGCATCACTGAAAACGTTCCAATGGAAAAATGGCAAAAAAATGGTTCAGTCTTTCCAAAGTAGCTTTTATTTGCCAATAAGAGAAAGTAATGAATGGTGGGTGAAAAGTTAAACCTACAGCTGTTATTCAATGTTACGTAAAGTAACATGTATAACAGCGGCAGTATGAAAATATTAAGCGATTTTTTTATTTAGCATTTAATCAAAAACGTCTTACTAAGCAACACATGTAGACATTTTTTTATAGCTACCTCCAAACCTCTTCAAACTATACTATGCTGTCTTATAAACTATCATTTTTTTAAATTTAAATCTATTTTATTTCAAAAAATATTATATATGACTATTGTTTTATTTCAAAACAATGTGTATAATAAATTTATTTTGAATAGTAAACATAGGTACAACTTTGAACTTAGTATTTACGACCGACTAATATATTACGTGTATAACTGTTTTACGTTTACTGGTTAAAGGAATAATTATACAAAATAACTATATAAACCAAGAGTTTTAATTAAACAAATCAGTTTGATGTTAAGCTTATAATTATACAAACGCACGTATAGCTTACTTCTGGTTTCTTTACCACGAATTGAAACTACGTTTCCATATACATTATTGAGAGCCCAGGACAAATCAGTTAAATACACGAATCTTATGAAAAAATCAATCATTGGACAGTAAAACAATACATTGTAGCTGGTGTACAATATGTTTTACAATTCACACTCTTATAGTTCATTCTCTATTAAATTAAACCAATCTTTCTCTTCTTCTCTTCTTTCCATCCTAGCGGGGCCGCGATATCGCTCGAGATGAATAAACCGAAATTATATACATATCTGAATAGTTTCGCACCTATAGAAACTTCAAACTCACGACGTATTTGCAAAAGTTTAAACAATGATTTCAAATAAAATTAATCAAATTTTTTATTTTAAAGAAGAATTATCCGATTTTAGTGAATTTTATAAAAACAAATTATTGCAATAATTGTAATTATCAGTGCAATCTCAAATATTTCTGGTTAATAAAAAAAACTTTAATGCCATATACTTGCCAAATGTACTACAATTCATATAATATTTTTATTTAATATACTTTTTTCAATCTGATATTCTATTTTATTTGTGTGATTTTTGAATTCTAATAAACGGTTTAAACGTAAATAATTTTGACAATTAAATAATATGAATGTTATTTTCATTTCACGCTGTAGGTCTGAATATTTTAATGATTGGATGAATAAATAATATTTCCCAGATTGAATATTTGCATAGAAATGTTTGATTTTATTTGTTCAATCAATTATATAATTATATAGAACTACTGAACTGAATAATTATATTATTTTAGATGATTATTTTTATTATTATTTTATTTCAATAACACACATTAACTAGATTTAGGAAAACTGATATTAAAGTAGAATAAAAAAAAACTTTTTTTTAGACTTAAATGAATTGTTTGTTTTATTTTAAATTTTGAGTAAAGCAAAATAATAATAATGTATTAGTTTTACAATGGTGTGTGTTTTTTTTATCTGCCATCACGATTTGGAGCAGTAAATTTGTTCCAATCTACTTTTCTAAATAACTGGAAAAACAAACAAAAACAGCGGAAGAACGAAAGTATTTACGAAACACAATTTGATTTTGTTTTCATGTTGTAATTCAAAAAGAGAATAATATTTATCAAATATTTAGTTTAACCTTTTCTATATATTATACAATTTTCAAAATAGTTCAGCTCTGTTGGGCGTATTAAAAGAATTTGATATTTTTGGCTTGACAATAATTTCAAACTAGATTTCTTGTACATGACTATTGTTACTTTAATAGAAATTTAAAAATGTCAAAAATACAAAGGATTAGTTTTTAATAAACGTTTGAATTTTAAATTTTGATGAGACTGTAAAGCAAAATTATAAAGTACGATTTTTGCTCATCTGAATTTCGGAATTTAAATTATAAACATAAACATGAATATAAAATATTTAATATGTATAATGTATATATATAGTATTTATTTATTTAATACCTAATATAAATAGTTTTTGTAATTTAGCAATATAAGTTTAAACTATCACATTAAGAAATCATAAATATTAATATATAAATATAATAAAACATAAGCTGTCCTTAGAAATAAATGCTGTTTTCTTCGACCGTTTTCTTTAAACCTGTCTCCTTCGCTCAGAATCTTTTTTTTGTTTTCAATGATTTATCATTGAATTAAAATTTAACACATCCATTAAACTGACCTTACTCAATGCCAATATACAGTAAAAGCGAGTTCCCTGGATTTTCTTTTTATTATTATAAATAAGCATTTTTATTTTTAAGATTTATGTAAATACCAATATAAATACTGAATGAGTTTAGTATAGTGCTTATTCATTATATTCGCGAGAATAAGTTATAAATAGTTATAAATGATAAAGGGAATAAATAATAATAAAAAATAAATAAATAAATAATGAGAATGTAAATTGTTTACGAGATTACCGAGTCAAGTTTTGAAGTTTTGTTTGCGATTGCCATTTGAAACTGTTTTTGTTCTTAGTAAAAAAAAGCGGTATTTGCTTGAACTAAACTCGCGCTAACAATATACTTGATGTACTGGGAATAATCACAGTTAACACCATGGCAGCCAAATGAATTGACGATCATTGACGATATAAGTGTTAGTCGTTTTTCCGGAAAATTTGTATGTAATTTAAGAATGCATGCGTGTAAAGAAAAAAATGGACAAAGAGGGATAGGATAGGCCGATAAAGTGTGAGAGAGAGAGACAGAGAGCAAGCGAGAAAATGATAGGGTAAAAGAAATAAAGAAGAAAATGACGCCGGTCGAGTTAAAAATCGGTTCCATTAAAGACCCAGGGGCGTTCGCATCGAGGAGTTCTCTCTCCTGTTCCATTCGGCGACAGCCGTCATTATTTCGGATACTCGTATAAATCGTCGACACTAAAAATAAAGCGGCTTCTCTAAGGCGATTTTCCACTGTACCACCCTTCACCACTACCGACTATTCCACAATACCTTTGCCCGTTTTACAATATTATATATATATATATATATTTCCCGTCCTCCTCCTGTTACCCAGTTCACCACGCGATAAAGAGCTTTCACCAAATTAAATCTCGTATGGTGGAGAAGTAACCTCGCTATCGCAGTTGCCCTTGTTAGTTTTTATTTCACCCATTTACCGTGGTATCTAAGGAAGTGGTAATAAAATTATACCACGTGTACGGGGAATTTAAAGTATTTTATGTCTACTTATCTCCAATTATACATAGTTGAAATATATTAACGGCTTCCCGAATGTGCAGTAAATGTGTGTTAGAGCAAAACAGACATAGACCCTACGCGCACACGCGTTCAACCAAGTTGTCATTGGTACCGTACCAACGGTGAGCTCTACAAGTATAAGTTAGAAAGTTTGATTGAAAGCTCAACAACGAGACAACTTAATTATTGTCGATCGGCTTGCACGGAAAAAAAATAATTGGTATAAGGGAACGTATTATTGGATTTCTAGGCCAAGAAAGTTTGTAAAATGTATGCATGTGCAATTTATCCTTCTAAGCAGCCGATATGATAAAGAAGAAAAAGTTCCGGCCGAAACGGAACCGAAATCCTCCCATTGCCGTTAACGAACACCGCCTAGTCTTTTAACATAATGGAAAGTTTTAACGGATTTTACCCGGCAGTAACGAGAAAACTGCTGGACCGAAATATTTATGGAATTTTTAACAAGCAGTCTCTGCTAAGGTCGGGCGGGGACGATAAACAAACAATTAATTGTATTTTAACAAGTTGTTATACCTAATGTTATGCGCAAACGGTCTCTTACAAAGTCGTTGGCCCGTAAAATATGCACACAGCTAGTGTGACAACGGCGTGAACTATCCCATGAGAAATTACACCTGCATCTTTATTAGTGATAAATTCTCAAACAGTTATGAATTTATGTAGGTAGTTTCAATGAAAAGTTATTTAAATCCGTTATTGAACTATTTTAGCCTTTAGTGCTGTTATATTGATTCATATTTAGTAGACTATATTATACGAATAATAGTATAATATAATATGTTAACTATATATATATTAAGTATGATATGATTTTGATTTAATTTCTTTCTAACGCATATTCTTTTATTAATTTTTGTTGCAGGTGAGTAAATGTTATAACGCTGTGTTTATTTTCCGTACTAAAGTCTAAGGACAAGACAGCTGATTTGTTGGAGCATGTGTAAAGTAAGATAAAAGTACATTATGATAAATATAAAAACTCGAATTATGTATGTAGGGATCGAAAACTGTAAAACCTGTAACAGGTCCGGATTAAGAGTGTTAGAGTAGAGGGGGGGGGCTTCCCAAGGGCCCACGTATGTAAAGAACCCATAATGCTGTCAGCTTAAAACTTTATCAAGTGGTAATTTGTAATTTTTATAGTAAAACATATTGCAGTTTAAGATAAATTAGAGAAAAAAAAACTATCGAGCTATATAAATATAATATTATATGTATCAGTACCATCTGCTGTATTTTCTTAAAAGTGTTAGTTCTGTGACATTATGCTTAAGTATTATTTTACGCAATTATTAAAGTAATAACAAAGTGTACAAAATCTTAAATTAAATAATTTAAAAAAAAATGTATAACATTTTAGTATTTTACTTAAAATTGAATGATAGTAAGGTTATTGATTAATTCTACATAAATAGGTACCAATGTATAATTAATCAATAGGAATTTTACGTATAATATTTCTTAACATTGCACACTCGTGAGGAATTATCATAAAATTAGATATCAATATAATATCATACTTGTATTTAAATATAGGCAATATTATAGTTTTCAAATAGTGATAGGAATAATAATACATAGTGTGACATCTAGACTGTATTTTTTTCTCCGCTGGTGGGGACCCACATCCAAGTATCGGTCCAAGGCCTCTAGAGGCTTTAATCCTAAAATTGAATATTAATACGTAAATGGGTAAATGGTTTCCCCGTAAGCATTATGAAGAGAATATAATTATTTTGTCTTATGTATGTCTTAATTGGATTATTATTAAATAGTATTGTAACGTTGAATATTATAATTCAACAAGTTAACAAAAATACTAAATATATTTTATTTATGAACATATTTTTTAATATAAAAAATAATTCATACAAATCTGCTGTGAATATCAAACAAAGCTTAAAAAGATATAATATTATTGTGCGTCTAGTAATAATGAAATGGAATAGTGCACAATATTATTTGGTTAAAATATACTATTTTAATCTACTAAAGGAATGATCAAATGTAATCCGTCGTATTTTAATTATAGTTTTAGTTTAAAAATTGGTTGCCATTAATCATTATACAACGAAAGTATTTTTAATATTCTATTCAAATCATAAAAGTCATTGAAAAACATGATCACCACCATTCTTCCCTCTAGCGCCTACGTTTTAATGGTTCATCGCGATTGATATTATATATATTACTGTTTGATTAAAACTGATTTTATATTATCATCTTCAAAATGATTTTACTGTTCATACATGGGATCCAGTATTCGAGCTCACAAGATTCGTATTATGACCAACCGTTTTATACATAAATCCGTGTTTCACACTGAGATCATTGTAAACGGTTTTCCCTTATATAATGTTCGAAACGGAAAAAATGTTCTGCGTCAGTTATTGACCAAAAAAATTGTGGACCATTGGAATTTATTTAAAACCAAAACCAAATACCAGCGAGCTTTTATCTCGGTTACCATACTATTTGTGCAAGTTTTTAATTTTTTTTTATACATTTTTCATGGATAATTAGATCAATATAATATTGTGATCATTCAATTCCATACATTTATAAATATTAGTAGGTCACGTGGTTATCAATAGGTAATAATACTAATAATAAGTATTGGTATCAATATCTAGTAATATAATGTTATAACCGACAGCTCACTGTTTGTTATAGTAAGTCATACAGTTAACAAGTGATAAAAATGTTGATTTAGCATATTTGTTTGACAAACATAATATTATACGAAAATCTAAAATTGTATTTCAAATGCTATTATTATTCTGATAGAGCTTTAATATTTTACCGTTGGATTTTGGTTTTATTCAAACTTGTTATACTAAATATGATTTTTCACAGTAAGCCCATCCATTTATCTTCATTTATGTCACTCAATATTGAAGTGTTCACAATGGTTAAACACCATTTAAAAAAAATTAATGTACTCTTCTCATCATAAATACTGACCCAAATCAGTTACGACACTAAGCAGTTTACGATACTTCATTAATAGGTCTGAATCATCGAATGTTGAATTATCATAATTACCAGTATTATTTATGTATAGCAGAAAACTTTTCAGAAGCAAATTTAAGCAATATTATATGACAATATGAAATGTATTGATTTGTAAGTTAAAATAAGTTAACTAATTATATAGTTAATTTATAGTTTTAATGAATTTTTATTTTTAAAGAAAAACTTGATTATTCAAATATATAATACTGGCATTATTATATAATTTTAATATATTTAGAAAATAATCATTTAATTTATTGTACAATCACTTTAAATGTTAAATATAAGTAGTTGGTACCTATATATATTGTAATCTGTAGTTAATCGAGTTCGATTCAGAGTTATTTTCCTAATGTAATTGTTTATTTTATAATATTTATTTTCAAAATTAGAATTTATACAATACAGTTCACAGGATAACTGAATTTGTATACGAATATTATTGTTGATTTTGTCTCTTGAACATTTAAATTTGTCTGTAATTTTCGAGAATTACGTGGGAAAATTAAAAAAAAACCTTGAATGCCAGAATGCTATTTTATTGATTCAATGTTCCAAAAGTTGATTGATATTAATCAATATTTTCTTCGCTTTCGTGCTTCAGCTCTTAATCAAACATTGTGTTTCATTTTTTGATTAACTTTTTTATTAAACTTATTTTATAAACAGGTAATTTGTTATAAGTCATAACAGTACACCTACAATCATTATATCTAGGGCCCGGATTTTAATGCGAAGTGCATTATTTTTTGGGTTCTCTGGGACAATATATACCAATTAGTGTAAGTCATTTCATGTAACAAATATCTTAAAAATAAAGCTTTTATTTTTAATTTTTTAGTATTTTTAGGTAATTGTATTAATAGTTAGTGCATATATTTATACATTGTACAAGTTTTTAGTGTAAATTGAGAAATTTAAAATATTTTATCAAGAAATAGTGTTTTCATAATAATTGTTTGACAGTTTTTAGATATTTTTCATTAGAAACCATATCAGTTATTATATTATTTATGAATGTGATAAATTCTTTATCTATCTCCAGTAATTATTGTATATGGACATGTGGTGTCTTACTCAAACAAATAACAACTAGGAGATACATCACGATCGAATTTATTTACAGTTAATTGTGTTTTTTTATTATGCGTGTCTAAGGTTTAGTATTTTGTTTTTTTTTTAATTGTTAGTTTAATTAAGAAGAAAGTAGTGTTAAATATTCAGAAAGTTAAATTTCCCTATCACTCACATAGTTTACATATGTATGGGTCTATTAAATAAATATTAATCATTTTTAAGGGCATTATTGCGTTAGTATGGAATTTTTGGTTATATTTTAGAACATTTTTTGATAGTATTTAGGGCATATAAATCCAGGCCCTAATTATATTATATTATAACCTATAGGTTACTTTTGGAATTTGAAATTACTTTTCGTGTCTTTCATAGGTTATTTTAATTCTAAAATAAAACAAATTCTAAAATTGTGCTCTCTCGATATAAGTTTAGTTAACAAAAGTTTTCACAAGTATAATTAATAATTATATACCTATATACCTATTATAAAATCTCAAGCATAAGTGGATGCAAGTTTGTGTGTGATCTGAGTAGAAAGTAGAAAGTTTCACAAAATCTTTTGACCAGTAAAGGGTTATTCGGGTTTTTTTATTTGCTAGGAGTGTAAACTCTAAACTATTTATGACTTTTCATTAACAACAATTATTTTAATTCAAATATCGAAAACATAATATACACATTGGTGACCTCACAAAGTCTAATTTTAACATGTAAAAAATATCATGATACTTCACAGTAATTCACATTTACTGATCATGACATCATATAAACCGTGATATACAATAATTAGTATTTTATTGACTACGCTGAACATACCCAACTAAATGATTTTTATATTTGACCATAGTTATAACAAAAATATTATTGTTTTAATATATCACATATATATATATATATAATATGTGGTTTATAATTAGAGCTTGGAATGTATTGCCTTACAAAAAATGTTTTAAGACCTAAAAATTCTATATAAAGCACCTATCAAACGTACTTAATTTTTTTAAATTTAAACCAGTTTTGAATTAAAAACTTTTAACGTGTAAAATAAATTGTTCTTGTTTGATTCTCCGTCGCCGATCATAATCTCGATTTGTACGTCGTTCAAATCAGATAGAAAAATCACTATATTTTATTATGTAAAAACGTTGTTAGCACGCTACAAAGTTACTTTCACAAGAAAACAATTTTAAAACACCACATTTTAGTGTTAAATGTCTTAAATTATCACCCTCTAAAAAATGAAAAAAATAACTTAAAATTTAAAAGTTGTCAATAAATGCAACATATAAACTTCATATTCTAAACAAGTACAATGAAAATCACATAGCTAGGGAAAGTGATTCAAAAACCAAGCTCCACTTATAACCAATTATAAAATTCATCGGAGACAATTTCTTAGTACATTTTAGTGGAGGGGTCGGCAATAAGATCCCAAGTGGTCCGGATGATTTGAATGCACATTTTTGATGTCCAAAAATTTTTTTTTGTTTTGCAAAAATTATACAGAGAAAAAAATGTAAAAAAATATAACAAGAATTAAATTAAAATATTTTTGGTGGTCCATTTATTTCCCTATCCACGGCCCTGTTTCTGGACTCGCAGACTGCTTATTTCCGACCTATACTTTAGTGCGTCGTTTAAATTTTGAATTGGTGCACACTTCTTAAACGTATCATATAATACGTGTAAAACAGTATCCGTTGACAATGTTTTGGTGGACGATCAGCGTATAGGTTAAGTATTCGACGATCTCGTTGACGATCGCAGGGTAGGCCTCGTCGGTGAAACTAGGTTTGAGGAAATAAAAATAATGAAAACGAAAGTTACTGTTTCCCACGGGAGAGACCAACACCGTCACCGTGCTCGCTGGAATTAATCGTTTTCCACGCCGACAACTACAGACATGTAACGAGGTGTTATTGTGTAATGTGGTATTTTTCGCCGAACAAACGTCAGAATCAGAATTGCGTGATCGTCACTTTTTCTTTCTTTCTTTATTCCTTTATTTTTTTTTTCATACCCTGTGAAAAAGCATGCGTAATCCTGTTCGGGGTTCGCTTCATCGTCGTCGGTGATACTGAAAACATCCCGCACGATTTGAAAACCTCCAAAGCCCGTCGGTCCCAATCAAAATGATTGATGCAAAAACGAATTTCGCACACCACTATTATCTTCTCCAACCCTGTGGAACCCGACCCCCTACCCCCTTAACTACACCCCTTTCCCACCGCATCAACACCAATCATATCTCACCGCGTGTTCCGCTCCGTCCATATTATATAGGTACACACACACACAAACGCACTTTCGATGCAGTTGCCACCGTCGTTCGTTGTCGAGCAGATCATATCGTTATAACAGCCGTAATACGAGTAACAATAATAATAATAATAATAATAATAATAATATGTAATAACATTGCAATCGATCGGCTGGGCAGGTTAAATGGACTCGCACGCCGTTAGTGTTCCTCTTTGGTTTCAACGCCGCGTAAATGATTGTGCCACGCCGTATTATATCTGCAGTACCTACCTATACCTACGGCTGATGTGTTTTGATATTATATTAGAACGGAAGTGTGAAGACGTCATAATATAATAAAACCCCTCGCACGATTTTATTGGTTTCGATAGTGTTTTTATACTTATATCATTATACTTTGGGCAAGCGGTATTTGATGTTGTTTTTGTGCCCTATATAGATGGTACTATATCGCTAGACTGTAATTTGTGGTTGTGCAAACGAAATTGACATTGACGTATTTTATATTCATTAATGCGTTCCGAAACGATAATAATATCATGCTATTCAACACAATACGCGTTTAGAGGTTCGTAATGTATTATTTGTAATATTTACTGGTAATATTGTATTATTTCAATAGCATTTATAGCATTTATTACGTATCATTTGCGTATTATACAACTCGTACACAACAAAGATGTACAATGCCAAAATAAAATATTTTTAAATGCCTAATTTATTTATTATATACGAAAGAACGGCAGTATAATAGGTATATTCGAATTAGGAGATAATTGGAAAATATTTTAATAAATACTCTCTAAACATCTAATTTTATCGATTTAACTTAAATTATTTTAGTACGTTGTTGTTTTTATTATTATTATACTTTATAATTATTATATTGACAAATATGTACAATGTACTAATATTATCTTATTAAAACACAGGGGATATAACTGTGTACATTTTATAATTCTTCTTAATTAATTAAAATGTTAGAGTTGTAGAATATTTTAAATGTCTAGAAACTAATAAATATATTACAGTCAAGATGAAGACAGTAGGAAGATACATAACAATTCTTAGTAGTGTTATATGTTATTAATAAAGATTATGTTAAAAGTTTCTAATACTTTCATCAAACGCATTTGTAAAAAATGTAACGTCACTTTTGATTACATTTGCACATAGACATGAAAAAAATGTTACTTTTGTGATGTTTTGGATTTAATTTTATGTAAGTATAGTATATACAATTTCACGTTTTAGTTTATTTACTGAATGAGTTTTAGCACTTGCTTGTCTTGTCTTAGTGATTGATGGAGAAATTTGGGGATATTCTTTTAATTTCTGGCAGCTTCTGTTTGTCGACATTTAACGAGGAGGTGCTTGACGGTTAATACTGTACTCCACAGGCTGTGTGTTGGGTTAGGTATTCTTAATATTACGTTTAGATGTAGGTATAAATATTAAAAAACTAAATTTTAAATACCAATTTTACGAAAAAATTGTATTGTATGTGTGATATAAAATAATTCGTTTGTAAATTTATAATACCTGGCCTCGTTTAATTTATATTTTATCACCAGTGTATATGTGAATAGTTGTATTTGTATATAACTAAATTATTATATCATATTATTACTGTTTAATTAAATACGATTATTTTGAAACAAAAATGTTACAGGTTGACAAAGTTCTTAGTAACTATTATCATTGAATTGGGACATAGGGATACAGAGTGGAAAACACGTGCTGTATGTGACAAAATGGTGCTACGTTAAAGTTACAGTGGTTGAAGTTTACAACACGGCGGCCAAGTTAAAACTGTTATTGAACGACCGTAATGGTTTGAATTTTACAAATGTGAAATTAGTGCTGAAAGTATAAATTGTGGTTTTGATATGAACATATGAAATTGCTTAAATACTATACATTATATACTATGTAAACAAAATATAAGTATCAAACAAAAATTGATTATGTGTAAATACATTCTACATATTTATTAAACTTAATAAAATATAATGGCCAGTAGAAGAAATATTTTTGGGTGTACCTATGAATGTTTGAAATTAGATTGTTAATACCAATATGGATGGATACTCCGGTAGTCCTAGGTACTTGGACACAAACCATGCATGTATTATTATTATAAATTTGAAAATAACATTGTAAATCATGAGGTTTGAAAAAAATTCTGAGTAGAATTCGGTTTATACTTTATAGGACATTTTTAAAATGTGTAAGTACCTACCCTAAACACAAATTATTATGCTTTAGATTTTTCAGATACTTTTGATATATATGACATAAGGTATATAATATTTTTAATCTTTAATCATTTTTAAGGTCCAGCGAAACGCATTTTATCCAAACGTTTTACCATAGCTAAAAATATAAACGCTCATAAAAAACAATTTTGAATAACGACTTGAAGAATGTATGGGTTTTACAATGATATGTTTTTTTTAGTGATGTATGTGACCACAATTTAGGGTATGGTATTTAGAGCACTGAATAAGTTTCATGCTGGTACTTTTTAATCCAGGAATTTCATCTAGTTGGTACTTTAAAGGGGTCATTTCTCAATATATCGAGTAGTTTCACTAAGCGCAAGAAAAAACCATCAATAAATTTCACAAAAAAAAAAATAGTGTAATTTACGTCACATCCGATTTTAACGAAATCGATTTTTATTATTTTGTACAGCTCAGAAAATAACAATCCTCTAGACTTAACATTAACCTCAACTGTTTGTTTAAGTATTCTGTAATACAGACAGTATTATAATTTTAAACAAACATGTTCTACTCAGAATCGTTTTCTGGCTTCATTTCAAAGTAATATGTTTTAAGGCGAAATCTATATGCAATTTAGGTACATTACTTTCAAGAACAACATTTTAAAATGGGGTTGACTGAAATCCCATAGTTTGAATATTATTTAAAAATAATTTCTACAATATTTATTGTCTAAAATATATTTGTTATATTTATAACGACCAAATGTATTATTTTTGAATTCAAATTCATTAATTCAATTGACATGCTGATTTTTAATTTTACAAGTGTGATACTATTTAAAAAATACATTTTAATACACATTTTGGTTAAGAATAAAACTTACAGTTTTAATAATCTGTTACTCACTGTATATCTTTAATATTTATGTTCATAAAATGTTTCAAAGCTTTTACATTTATTCTTTTTTTGGCGACTATAAATTAAAAATAATGATATTTTTGTCCGATGATTTATATGTAACGTAGTAATTTAATATTACCCTATTATTATGTGGTAAGGTGAACTTAGTGAGACGAGTGTACTACATTTGATCTGGAGGTCTTTATTTTATGTTTTAGCTTAACTTTTTTTAACGTTAAGTCATAAAATATAATAATATGCTAAATAGTCATCAGTCATTAGTTTAATTTTTAGTGCTTGAAAATGATAAATTGTAATTTTTATGAAATTAAAACAACTGTATAATATATTTGCAGTTTACTAATTTATTTAATGTTATAAACCACACCAGTAAACTGTAAAAATGTCTATTCGTATTTAAGACAGTAATAACTGTTATTATTCGATATCATAATATTTATAGAAGAAAATATGACAATTGACAATAAAGATGAATCTAGAAAATTGTTTTTTGTAGTATTTTGTAATTTTTTTTTAATCTACTAGAAATTCCAAAAATATCAAGAATATCACATGTAAAATTTATTCTATAGAGAGAGGCTGTATGTAAAACTTTTAAAACATTCTTCGTTTCTAATAAAAATGGTACAAACATATCAAAATGTACTAAAAAAAAAATGATTTTTACAGTATAGAAATATAAAATAAATGACATATTATAAAAAGAAAAATTCTTAAAAATGTAACCTATATAATTTGGTTAACTATTTCTGGAATATTTAAAACCAAGTATACAACCGCATAAAAAAAAACATCCACGTTTAATGTTATACCGCTGAAGATATTTCCACTAGGTAGTAAAAACCAAATTAAAAACTTATTCTTTTTATCTTATTAATTAAAATAACATTTTTCAAATTTAATAATTTAAGAAGCCAATACTATAATAATTTTACAAAGCAATAAAAAACCATTGTTTTAAAAAAAATATAGAATTCAATATAATATCTGGTTTTATGTCATTTCAATAGTAGAAAATATGTTGTTTTCTCGTATATTTATTTGTGTAGGTACAACATTTTACCAAATACGTTTGATAGCAATACATGACTATAGAAACAGTGATTGCTTTATTAGTAAATTACTATTTTTACACGTTTTTAATGTATTCAATAAAATGAAATATGATTTATTACCAGTGAAAGGTTTACGACATTTATGGGGTCATTAATTATAAACATGTTATAATATTTAGGGAAAACCTAGAATTATTAATGAAAGTACGGTAGAGGAAACCGAAACTTTTTTTAATGTACTTAAAAAATCATATTGCGATTTAGCCACAGTAAACCCTGTTTTATAATATTGTGATAATCAAACAGTTGATAGGTGTAGATGGTTTCCACAAAATTTAAAAGAATAAAAGAATACAATATGAATACCTCATATAATTATAATATACACATTATATTCCGAGGAAAAACCCATGGTCTTATTATTTTCGGTTTTCGTCTGTAAATGCATTAAAAATGATGACGTTGCGGTGGCCGGCGGTAGTTTCCGAAGCGAAGCGTGAAACCCGTGTATGAACGTGTACCTACGTCCTACAATCAACAAATACGTAGCATAATGCTGGCCGTTTTGTATCTGTTATTAAATTATTATTGTTACCGGGCAGTATAATATACATAATATATTATACTCATACACATTCATTTGTATATATAATTTAAGCGTTGTGATGGACGACAAACACACGTCGGTTAAACGATTATGGTCATGACCATAACAATAATACGTGCATAAACACGCACGTTATGATTGTAGGGCGGGAACACGATGGGCCACCAGACGAGTCGGCAGGTAGAAAATAGCGGTGTGTAAGGTATATATAATATTATGAGTTAGCAAAAACACGTTGTAAAAAGGTGAAAAGTTTTTTTTATTTCATTTCTTTTTTTTTTATTAGCGACCGTTTACGGTACATGACGTTTTAATAAAACGCCAAGGGGTTGTTGTGGGACGCAAACAGTGAGTGGTGCTGGTGGTGGTGTTTGAAGGGGGGGGGGACATGGGTGGAAAAGAGATGGAGCGACCAGTAGAGCGAATGTGGTGGTGTGCCTGCAGTGTTGGTGGAAGAGAAACGCGATCCTTCGGACCCTGGCAAAGCGGGAAAAAGATAGAAAGAGAGAGACAGACAACGGTTCTGTATGTAGAGCGAAGAGAGGGATACAGAGAGAAAGAAAGAGAGGGGAGAGAGAAAGAGAGAGAGATAAGTGGGAAGGGAAAGACTGATAGAGACATGAAAAGGTGTGTGTGTGTGTGTGTGTGCGTGAACGAGAGAGGGAGAGAGAGAGAAAGAGAGGTCCCGTCGCAGATTTAGTGGCCTGGGGGTGTATATGCGTGTGTGTGCAAATGATCGATCCTCTTTTCCCGCCACTGCCTGCTGCCGCCGCCGCCGCCGCCGCCGCCGCCGCCGTTCTCAACAAGCTCAGCTGGAGCAGCCAGCCAGGTTGCAGCAAACTCTCTCGCTAGTCCGCCGCCACCGCCGCCACTATTGCCGGCACCGTCATTGCCGCCGTTCATTTTTACAGAGTGCACAACGACGACGACAACGTCGGCGAGAGAGGGATGTGGTCGTCACCGCCGCCGCCACAGCTACCACCGCCGCATCCCCTCTTCGCGACATGCACGCCCTCGCCCCGCCGCCGACACACTTTACTGCCAAATTTCCGTCCCGGGAGTTTTATCCCACTCCGCCACTCAACATCTCGCTCTCTCTCCTCGCCACTCTGCGTGTGCGGTGCGTGTGCGTGTACGTGAGCCCGCGTGTTTGTCCTGCTCTCATTCTCTTTCTGGATTTGTACTATACACACCGTCGTGTTTTTTGTTTTTTGTTATTCATAAAATGTTGCAAAACGGTGTAGCGCCATCGATTTATTTACCCATAACGCGCCCATCCCCGTTCCCCCGCACGCGACCCATCGGGGTACCACTGCTAACGGGACGAAAAGTGGAATGCGCGCGCGACAGAAAGGAAAAAAACCTTTTTTTATCTCTTCATTGTTACATTTGTCTTGCGCTCCGCCGTTCCCCGCCACCGTTCTCGTCCTGCCACGCCGCGGCTACCACGTCGTCTCTGGCTGCGCTGAACGGGACGCTAAATATTTCGCCTGTAACGAGACCCACCTACAATACTACCGCACCACTACATAACTCCATTCATGGGTAGTGAGAAAGTTGTTGGTTTTCGGTTTAAAAACCGCAAATACCCACTCCTGGTTTGGTAAATCATGTTCTTATGACATCGGGGTTGACGGGATAGGCTCAGAATTTCGTCTCAATTATTCGGATATAGCACCTGTCAAAACGAGTTTCCATCTGGTTCTGCACAGGTTTCCACCGCTCGTAATGTTATTATCATCATTATCACATACGACAAAAGTCTGTCTCGAGCTAACTTTTCGAAAGTGGTCGTTATATTCTGTACGAATGACACACGACGCGTGTTTTTATTACACTCCCCACCCCCCTCATTAAGCGATTCGCGCGGCACGAAATCGGCGCGTGCTCGACGGGACGATTTACGCGCACCGTCCAATTTACCGAGCGCGCGTGCTCTCGAAATAATTTCGTGAATTATTATTATCCTCCCGGGGAAGATTTCGGCGGCGGTGGCGCGGCATGGGGTGGTCGCCTTATGTCTGCGGTCTTTAAAAATTAATTAATGTTTTAAACGTTCGATGATATATTGTCGACTTGCTCGCGCCCGTGTACTAAAACAACAACACAATAATATATTATATTATTATTATATGACCACACATAATATTATTATGACTGCAGTATACAACTACGTATTATAGTCACGAAGGAGAGTTTGCAAAGAAACCGTTAGGCCTATAATAGTATGTCTTCTTGTACAATGAGCGCATAATATACAACATAAATATTATTTTTATTATTATTAGCCGAGATTAAATTCGCGGGGCCCGTGTTGTACAGTAGAAGTTTGTTCCGCGAACGGTATACGAAAGAATGTCATCGCTGCCCGCCGACCTCGGTCTAACAGACTTTATTTGAGAAATACCGCATCGGAATGGTATGTCGAAAATGTCTACATAATAATATAATAAAGATATTCGGTTCGATCAAACGATATAAAAATATATTATATTTACTCGACGCCAACGACGAGCTAATTTAATACGATTTTTTTCCGTGACGAAGTTGGGGGGGGGGGGAGTTGGCAAATTTCGTACGCCTATAGTGCTGCCGATGATAGGTACCTACTGTTGCGCGCTCGAGTCATGACGTTATGCGAAGGGGATTTACTCGCGACGCACCATATATTGCTGCTATTAACTCACCTTTTACGACTCACTCGTGTACACGACGTACCGCGAAGTAGCATACATTTATTATTATTATTATATGTGTCATAAAGTACGATTGGGCATAGGTACTGCGTACAGTAATTCTTGTCCAACCAAACTCTGTTTCAGAGAGAAAAATAAATGAAAACGTACGAAAACCCACTGAAGAGTAGGTAACTAATATTATTACGATACGTGTAATGTATTACGAATACACTGTTTTGTAATTCGTAGACAACGAATGAGCAACGGTAATATAGTCAATGATATCTACTAAAACCCAAGAGCATTAAAAATATTAATAATTACACCTATACCGATTTTTAATCGCTATTTATCGGAAAGATAATATTGTGATATCATATCATTATTTGATGGAGGGTTTTTTTTTTAAAATTTATTATAAACGGTCCGCTAAACATAATTTATTATACTCACTATTTATTAAAATATTTATGAACTTATATGAGTAGTATATTTTTTCCGCAATTAATTAAACGAGGTAGCATTTATTCAAAATTTAAAACACCTAATCGGGTGATAAGAAAATTGAGAAATAATTTCAGACGTAGACGCTGTGTAAGTATACATTTTAAAGAATAATATATTATATTATTTCTAAAGTTTTTATAAGATGTACTTACTAGATATCTTATAGGTTTTATACGTTAACAATATTGAAATGAAAGTTTGTTGTTTTCACAATGTCAGTATAACAAACAACGTGTAAATCATATTTCTTATTATTTTAAGACATTATTGTGTCAAGGAATTTTATTTAATAATGCATTAGTTTTTAATAAGAAATAAATATAATTAAAAACAATAAAAATAATACATTTGTGATTATTTTATGTGTCTAAATAAAACGGTATAATATATTTAAACGAATATCTTTTAATTATTATTATTTTATTTACAAGCTTTTGCTTATAAGCTTTTTATAGCTCAAATAATTTATGTAAAATTATATTAAATTTTTAAATATTAGTGAATGTTATTATGTGACCATTAGCACATTTAAATGCTATATTTGCTTTTATTATTGTAAAAGACATGAATAGTTAATAATTTGAATTCCTTAGAGATCTTAAAAGACTGTTGGACAACACCAACGCGTTCTTTGTTGTGTATAAAATAGTTTGATTCTTTTGAATAAAAAAAACGAAAAAAAAATGAATGATGCAGTAGAAAAATGCTATAACTTTTTATTGGTAACAAAATTCAGAATAACCTCATGAAAGATAGGCACTATAAGTTTTAAATTTCAGTCGACCTTTCCATTGGAACTTTTAAAACTTTACGACTGATGAAAATATTGATAAAAAATCAGGTCATTTTAGTGTCAAAAAGCTACTATTTAATGATTATTGCAGTCTGACATGTCAAAATAATGTATAAATACCTTACACCATTCAAAAAGTATGAAGTATATAATTTAGACATTTAGTTAATTATATTAATTTATGTGTAGCGGATGATGCGTCCTGTAAAAAAAATATACACAAATCGCGTCTCAAAAGATGCGGAACCCAATTCGTGTATTTTAATCAGAGGTTTTCACCATAGAGTGGCATAGACCTTATACTCATAGACCGGCCCTGTCTATAATACTAACATTGTGCACGGTAAGTCGAGATAGAGGGCGCGATTATGTGCCCGAGTGACCGATAAACGAACGCAATTAAATATATATTTTTTCATTATATTATATAGTTATATAGATTATACTACCACCAGTGCCCCTCTGTCATAGATTCGATTTTAATTCATTGGGGCGGTCTGCGAGTATAAGGTCTATGGTTCTTACACTACCAATAATTAAATGAATAATAAATAATAATATGTTTGTCGAATATATAATAAATAATTTATATTGTGGCGTGGTGTGGCGCTGTCGTACGCTCATCTGTTGAAACGCTCTGAGTGTACGTACCGGCAGGTATTGCTAGCTCCCTCATAGGTGTAATTCTTCAAATAGTCATACCTACTCGACGAGTACTTGTCACTCCCGAATCCAAAGTTAACTTTCCTAAGCCTACTACAAATCCCAATTCCAATAAACCATCGTATGTTCAAGCTACTTCTTCTAACCAAAACTATCCTCACTTTTCTTAGTACACTGAAGCATTATTTTTTCTTTTATCTCTGAGTTCACTGCTATCATAAAGCCCCTCCTGTCCATGTTAACGACTTTTTTAAATAAATGTCAATTATAATTATCCATACCATTGTACGTCTTCCCAAATATATTGTTATTGTTTTATTTTAATTTAGAATCTAACATTATAAGATTCATAATTTTATATTCTTATTTATCTTAAATCGCCTTATTTAAATAATTGTACGTATAGGTTACTATACTTTATTAATATCTATCCATACTCGTATTATGCTTTTATATTTTATTTGTGGCTATCTGTACGCATCTCTTGTTATTACTTTAATTGTAGAGCTATAATAGTTAGCTCCATTTCGACAGCATGTACATTTCGAATTTTTCGAGAAAACTAGAAGCTAAACTAGAAACTAGAAGCTAAATAAATAAATAAAAAATATATATATATAATGTAGGTCATAAATAATTAAATAATAATTATAAATATAATTAAAAGGTATTCAAAAATTTGTTTATTGAATGTAATAAAAAAGTTAATACAAATTTAATTACTTAAATCTAATCAAAATCAATATAGTTATAGTCCATAATTTAATAATATAAATAAATAAATAAATAATAATTATATCAATCAAAATGTCAATCAAAAATTAGATATACCACGAAGAACTTCCAAAAACAAAAAAAAATTCAGCCACCTAACAATATTATAGGGGGACACGAATACGTTATTCTTGTATATCTTTTTACGGGACGCAATTTTAAGGTGCCCTGAATTTAAGCGCTGACGAGTTGTGTACCATCAGTTAATTTTATCCTAATTAAACAACTTCAGTTTTTTTTTTCATTTTAATATTTTTTTTTAAACAGCCCTTATATTGGATAATATATTGATTACAATTAAAAATAAATATTTGATTTTAATAGACTTATTAACTTATGTCAAACGTGAAATTATGCAGTGTTGCTGTATATCATGGTGATTTCCCGTATATACACATATAATAATTTTAGTAGTCTATTTTAGGAAGTCAGCATTGCAATACCATGATATTTTATATTTTACAAAATATAATAATATGTAAAGCTAATAAAAAAAAATATATATAAGTGTTTATTATTGCTTGAAATATTGATCATAGAGATTGTATTGAAAATTTAATAAACGAATAACATGAAATAATTAATTTAAATAAAAGTAGTAGTACTAATACAAATTAGCTCCAATAGAAAGTTTTTAAAAAGAGATCGCCTTATGATTCATCAACTTCTACAAGTTCAGATTCAGTTTGATTAAGTTAAATATTTTATCAGTAGAATGTATTTTTTTTATATCATTTAATATTAATAATCCTCTAAACGTTAACCCCGGGGCATATAAAATAAATAAAACGATGCTGCTGAGTATATAAAGGAATTTAAATTTAAATCACAAAAATTATAATTTGATACATTTATTCTACCATGGATGTATTTATATTTTACTATGTATAGTCCTGGTAAAATCTATGATCGATTACACAACGAGTTACTCGGTAATAGAAATTAACAACCCCATTAATATATAATATTATATATACAATTGTAAATGTATTTATTGTTAAATATTGACGTATTTTTCTTTTATTTTTTTTTGTGTGGTAAATACTACATTGTTTGTTTTTCTTTTGTTGTATTGTGGAGACGATGACGTAAGATTACTGATATTTTTTTAAATAATTGGTCACCAGCAATATGGAGGAAAGTTCATGAAAAGGCTCTGGCAAAATAACATCAGCAATTAAAATCTCTGTAGTAAGAATAATATAGTATTGCATAGGTTTTCTTTTCTGAACAAACAGAGAGATGTATAATATTTATTTTCACTCGCTTTGTCAATTATTAAGTATAGTACTGTGTTCACACACACTCTCACACACACACACGCAAGTCGCACGTCATATACATGTTATGTTTAGTAATCTATGTATGTGTATCATTTAGCTGAAAATATTTAATAGTTATATCAGTTTTGTATTTAATTTTTTTGCGAACTCTATGTCATTCTATAAGGACATACAGTATAATATATCATAAACACCATTCTGTTCATTATGTGCTGCGTTTTGGTTATCGACACAAGACCTTCTCCTAGACCATTTTTAAAACTACGACTATGTAGCTATTAGGTTTGTCATATTATTCAAATTGGTCAGGGTTAACACATGGCCTGTGTTGCTTTTCGAAAATATGTGTATTTGCCTCCGTTGTTTGATATGCGGGAAATGTTGGTCCGTGACATAACTTAATATACTCTGTCGTTATTACATCGTCGGCTGGAGGTTATCTATACTGCGGTCGATAGGAGGTCGGTCTGTAGGCAGATTTTTACTGTGCTCGCCAGTGTACATTTTACGATATTTTCCTTTTATTACAAGTTAACTACAAGCCGAAAGTGTTTTACTTCAACACGCTATATTCGTTAACACGACATACAGCTTGAAAAAACTATTTTTTTTTTTTTGAACAAAAAATTGATCCATTATAATATATGATGCACGTATGACATAATATACCAACGATGGCAAGGCATTTCGGAAAATTATTGTGTGGAAAGGTTGTACTTCTAGTGCGAATATAATAACCTGTAGTTTTAAGTTAGTATTTAATTTTTAATTGACATTATATTAATAACTAACCATATCAAATAAATCGTGGTCAAAACAATAATTGTTTAAAGATTTAAAAAAAAAATAGGATAAGTAATTTTTATTTGATCCGTGACTCCGATAAAATAATTTTACCGGCATTTGGTTAACACTCGGTGCTTTCATTTCTCTCACTCACTTTCCCACTCATCTGTCCCTCTCCTTCTCCCTCCTCCCCTCCCTCTCTCTCTTTCTCTCTCCTCATAAACCTCTTTAGCCATTTACGGCAGAGTGCACCGGTGATAGATAATGTTACTCATATTCGAGAAAGACAATTACCATTTCTGTATTATGCAATTAAAGAGCTTACGAGCTTCGGCACAATGTTAGTATTAAAATTAATAAGCCGTTTTAAATAAGATACTCGGCGCTTTTGTTTGCGAGGTATTGTCTCGCCAACATTTTTCGCAATATTATTATCTATTCATTGTTTGGAAACAGTTCACTCTCACCCACCCTTTTTAAAATGATGTTTCACTGACGACCATTATAGTCGTTTTCTTAAAACAAATTTTGTAACTTATTTAAGGAATAATACGTAATACAGTTACGTGAATTATTATGTACAAGTTCAAAGTGTATTATTATTACTTTTTTCTTTCGTTTTTAATAATTTGTGTTTACAAACTAATATTTATTGTTTTGAAGTATTTACCGATGGGAAATATTATATTGATAAAAACGATTAAAATTATCTCTCCCTTAGTGTGTACTATTGTTTTATAAATTGAGCAAAGTGAAAGATTAGCATACCTAATAAATCAATGTTGAATTGTCGATTCTTGCTAATCCTGAAATATTTTTTGGCTAAAAATACAAGGAGTTATTTTACAGTTGGTATATTATATTCTCAATAAGCGTAATTATTATAACTTTTAAGTCCCAAACAACTGCTTTTTTAATTACTGAATTACAAATAGTGATAACAAAAATATTAATATTTAATGTTTAGGACAATAATATTTTTTGTTTAATATAATCAGAAGCACTTACGTCTTAAGGTATTAATGTATTTTATATTATATCTACTGTATATAGTCTTATGAATTTATATGAAATGTTTGAACAAAAAATAAATATTATTATATTATTATTACTATATTATTCCAAAAAAAATTACATTTTTATCTCAAATCGCAAATAATAAACAGTAGTAAATTTATTACATATATAGAACCATTCTTCGAGCACTTTATTTTTCTTTCGCTCATTTCATCAACCATTTTCTCTTTCCACGTCCCTTGACACTATTTCTCAAAAAAAGTAATATTTACTTTAACCGAAAATTCTATTTATAGTTTAACGTTTAATGTATACTTCAAACTGTTGTGTATTTTCAACAGAATTTTCAATCTCTTATTTAGGTATATGACATATAAATACTTTTCAAGAGCCTCGTTACGAATGAATAGGAAATACGACTAAATAAAGAGAGATTACGAAATAAGTTTTAGGTAAATTTTAAATAAAAGTAATTTCAACGTGGAAATCGTAAACATCTCAGCATTTAGACAAACTGAATTGGTCCCTGGAGTATTAATGAATATGCTACGGATAAGAAAGGTTTTTTTCTTAAGTTCGGAATTTATAATTGGATTTAAATTATAAATACTTTTATGGCATATTATAGAGTGTTTAAAATATAATTATATATTAAGTATTTTTGCACATTATTTAAGTTCTTGTCTTAAAATGTCATTTAGACATTTTAAATGAATATAGCTTATAATACATACTTTATAATGATTGAAAACTGAAATGAGAAAAATAAGTAAAAACACTGTAATATAAATGTAAATTCTCATATTTTTAGATTTACCGTATTATACGTTTGAGATGAAAGTTAAATTAAAATATATTTTTATCCCTTATTTCTTGGAATTTAAAACTTTATATTATACATGGAAATGCAATTAATATTTTTCGTTTGAGATACAGTTATTTATTTATTTATTTTTTATGCTTTTGGTATCACTGGAAATATAAATCGCTGAAATTTTAATAGGAAACTTAATGGCGAGTATAATCGTCCTTAACGAACTGTGGATGGAAGGCGTATTAAGTATAAATATTATATGTGACGCATTTTATACATTATTAATAATTTCCTTACGAAACGGAGTTAATTATATAAACCGTTCCGTGGGAATAATCCTCTGTGCCTCTACTGTAGAAGTTTGTCACACCGGTAAAGGTTCTCATTCAATATTCTAGTCACATATTATTGTATTTGCGGTATTCAATAATGGACACTTAGACATTTTTGGTAATGTCTGAGACATGATTGAAACGGTTTAGAGGTTTTTAATGATTTATAGTTTGGTAATATTTCAAGCACGACCGTGGCCTAGATTTAATCAATGCTTACAATTAACGTGTCACTAATAATGACAGTTAAATTATAATAGTTTTGTAATTAATTTAAAACTATTAAGTATAACATTGATGAAGGCCGGAAAGTGTCCAGCACGGAGGATAAGACGTGTTCGTAAACATAACTACTGAATTCTTGTCATGAAAAATGTCAATTATTTTTACTTCCTAATCATTGATTAGTCCAAAGATTGATATCAGTGAAAAGATGATTAAATTGAACGCTTTTATTTTAAAAATACTATCATTATGCAAAATAATTGCTAGTGTTACCTGCTTCTATGTCGTATTGATAATTATAGAGGTTTTATTTTGTTTTTATAAAATACATTTTTACTATTAAAATAAATATATAATATTTTGTCATGAATACTAATGTGTTATTATTTTTTTTTTCCAGGTGAGATTAAAGAAACTTATTTATCATATGAAAACTAGTTTTAAAATGCAAAAACGTAAAACGTAAGTAATTTTTTTATTTTTGTTAAATACATCGAATATAATATTTGTTTAAACTTAGACGTTAACAAATGCTTTGGCTTAAAGATAATTTATTTTCACAACGAATATTTTATCATAGATATGAGACAACTGGATAAAAAAAAAAACCATTCCTACAAAAAATCCTTTACATAGTGCTCAATACATAACGCGTTTATTATATTTGTTGATATTTAATAAATGCGTCATAGAATATATTATAATATGTGCTGGTATATCCGTATAGGGTTGATATTTTTTCGGGATTGTGCAGTTTTGTTCCTTCTCGTAAAATATATACCGTCTGGGGATCGCTAAATCAAAGACCGGAACGCTGGCGCTGTAATTCGCCGGGAGAGCACTTATTCGAGACGCTATACCGGCGAAGCGTAAAAATATTGTTTTTATTTTTTCGATTCGACAGCAATTTATTCTGTCAAAATGTTGTGTATAACATTAGGTGATAACCTTGGAGTAATAATAATGATAATGAAAAAATAAATACGGTCGGGAAACGATATATTATTATGTATTATGTCTTGTAAATAAATCTCAGAGACGTTTGTTTTTAGGTCTGATTGTCGAACTCTGTACTTATACTATACGGTTTTATCAAGACCCTTTTTGTAGTAAACGAAATGTATAGCAATTTAACCGATTCGTAGTCATTTAATGTTTAGTCGTACACTCGATTCGAACGAAAATTAATACCTATAATTAATCGTACGCGCCCAAACTCCGTATCGGTATATTTAAGTATGTTTTGGTTCGAGTTTTGTTTTGCCGTTGTGTTAAAAGCGGCGTATAATACTAAAACATGTCAGGGCATAAAACGACTACTTTTGAAAATTTGTAGGTGTTTAAACACTGCGTGGGAGGAGTATATAGGGTTCACAACCAACACACTGGCCTTTCCTATCAAAATAAGATATTGTAGTCTCGTAATTTTTCTCGCTCGCTGTTCATCGCGTAATCCCAGGGCTTTTGAATGGTTGACGGGTTTGTCAACGAACAGCTGTCTCCGTCTTCGAATTTCCTTCGTTTTAGTGCCCGGATTAACATTGAAATGCTCGGGAGACCTGCAGTAGTTTATATACACTCTCATCACATCGAGTCCCTCGTCCACCGCCTGAGGGCTGACTGTGAATAGCTACACATTCAACTATAATATACGTTTCTAACGAGACACCTGCATAATATCGTGTCTCGAGTACAATGTTCGCTATATGCATGTCCACCGGTGACTATATTATTATTATTATTGTTTTATATTTGTCGCTGAGGTAACTGAAATCCAATGCCCTGTTTTCCAACCTACCTACTGTAGTGGCTGTACGAAGGGAGTGCGATGCCGCGGCCGTCGTAGAATTTTATTGTTTCGCCACGGCACGCGGCTAACATGGGATTTGAGTCTAATAAAAATGCATTTTCGGAATTGAGATATACACATAAAAACAAATATAAAATAGAGCAGATACACGCATTATATATAAATGTACTTGTATGTAATATTATTATATATTATATTATATATGCGTACGAAAAAATAAAAATAAAAAAGTTTCAACGGGTTTGCATGGTGCACCGGGGTTTTCTCGATAGTCATGGTTTATTCGTATGATAAAATAAAATGTTGTACGGCATTTGGAGACGTGGACGTGAAGAAATTATCGAAGCCATTTCACCCCCCCCCCCCCCTCCCCTTCTCATCCCCTCCCAACCAACTCTGGATGTTGGTAAAATCCAATTTATATCCATTTTTTATTTATTTATTTTTTTTTTTTTGGCTGATCGCCCAATAGTAAATATTATATCCGGCCCGATGAATATTTCTTGGAAGATTTCGTACTAGAGCGGCTTGAAAATACAATTTAAATCGTGTCAATACGTCGAAGTAAACTAGATTCCTTGTAATCGAACCGTTTTAAATCTTTTAATATTACATTTTCTGTTAATGCTTGCGTACGAGTAGCAACTACCTACGTGTTTAAAGTTATAATATATATATATATATTTATATAATCGAATAAAATCATCTTTTTAAAACAATTAAATTAGACATTTTTTATATTATTTTTTATAAATGCCAAATGTATAAGTATAAAAATGATTAGGTTTCAATATACAACCTGATAGAATATTATAACTTTTTTTTACTAAGTCGATTATTTTACTATTACATTATACAATTTTATCAAACAATATTAACAATATTTTTCATTTAATAATACACCTTCAATTATGATATTTTATTCATCTAATCCAAAAGTATCCAACGTTTAATGATGCCGTGGGTATACAATATATATAATGTTGCATAATGTTTTAAAATATTATATGATCGTTAAAAGTTAATAATGATAATGTTTTTATTTTATATTCATATTAAATACTTCTTAGAAAGGATTAAAAACCACTGATGTATTTAGAGGTATACCAATGATATATACTGAGTTTATCTTTACTTAGAACTAATTTGTTTTTGTGCATTGTAAATTATTTAGTATTTACGTTTCAGTTACCTTCTTTCAAGTTTTATTTTGTCTTTTTAAATTTACATTATTTTGAATTTAGTTTTTATAAATTCTTAAACGAAAAAATAACAATAACCATATATTTCCTCGAATTAAAATGCTATATCATGATTCCTCTGGAGACAAATTCAAATAATAAACAACTATGACATACTTGTTGAATTATTAATCAGTCCATAGCTAAGGATATACAACGGTAGGTACCACAGTTTAAAAATATATGCCCACGCCATTAGTGTTATAAAAACACATTTGGATACCAGAAAAACTCAAACTAACATATAACCATATATATTTTTGTACACACACTCTTCTAATCGTTTAAAAACTCAATAGGTAATGTAAAATATACTGATATAATAAAGGTGCATTAAAATAGAAAAACTTTTTGTTCATTATTCTAGTATGGTGTAGGAAGAATTGTTTGTTTTTCTGAAATTCTTACTTATATATTTTTAGATACTTATTTATAAATTCGCACATTTTTTTTTCATTTTTTATCTCAAATTGTTTTTACAATAATTGTTATGGTTAGACAAATGAGTTGAGATACAAGCGCTAGGAATAAAGAATGTTTCATCGAAAGAGAGAGCGAATTCAATTTGAATTTGTACAATTGAATCGTCAATGATAATTATTTTTAAAAGAAAAGTTGGGTACAATGATTCGATTGGTGAGATAGGGGGAGCGAAATATAGGTGGAGTAACGTCTTGTTTTTGATATAAAGACCTGTACGTTTGAAACGCTGAGCCTCGATATGTATTTAACTTGATTTATATTGGTTTTATAGCGAAAGGAGATCCCTGCCGGCAGCAATAGCTGTAGGGTGTAAAAATAAGAAAAACCTTCTTCATTCTTTGGAGCAAATTTATGAAACAGATTGAAATAACCTGCAAAGGAAAAATAGGAGAGAAAAATGTAATAATAATAATAATAATAATAATAATAAAAGCATGTTGTGGGTGATGGGGGAAAATATATATATGTATATAATGATGTGTAGCAGCAGTCACTCCAGAGACTTATGAGGAAAAAAAACTACCCCTAGCATACGTAGTTTTCACGACTCACCGGACACGTCCACACCGATATGGCTGGCGTTTGAAAATTCGATTTTATGTCTTAAACATAAATGCGAATGTGCGAATTTCTCACATAAAACACAATAATATATACAATATGTATACATATAGACACGCATTGTATAGTATTGTTTAAAAATTAGTTTTGTTGTATTAAATTGTGTTGTTTTCATTCAAATCTGTACCAAGTATCATTGAAATTTGATATTTTTTAATAGATAAATTCCACAATGTAGTTTTTCATGTCACGTATATACATATTTACAACGTTTTCGATGATGCCAACTGTATTGCCTAATGTCCATAAATTACATTTTACGCATTTGACTATTAAATAGTTTTAAAATCGGACACAATTAAGTTGACGATCCAAGTTGTTAATATTTTCAAGTTATATACACATAAAACATAAATAAATAATACTTTGAATTATTACTTTTGTTATTTCCAATATTTTATTGATGGTTTATTTTAAATCTTTATGACGTGTTAAAGAATAATTTTATAGTATTTTTTTATAATGTTTAATTTAACAGTTATAATATTTTAGTAACTAAACAAAACAAAATATCGTATATAAGTAGATGTCAGAGTTACAACAATTAATACAACTGTGTTTTACTTCTATCAAACGATATCATATAATAAAATGTTTTCTTTATTTTTTTTTACGAGCTTGCGAAATTTTTAGAATAATATAATTTACGTTGAATGATGACGATGTTTTGTTAGAATTTTAGTTCAACAAAATAACTATGATTATATAAAAACAATAATTTAATATAACCTTCTGCTTCTATATTGAGATTTTAATTATAAAATAATGTATAATGTCATACATCAACCGCAGGAATGATAAATAAACACGGAAACAGCAAAAAATAAAAAAAAACCAACAAATGTATAATATACTTTCATAATACGAGCGATCATAGCGCATGCGGCATTAAGATTATAATATTATAGGAAATAGGATTGGCTCGTACCGGACCCAGTCGGTTGGAAATCAATGGTTTGGGCGATCATCGACCGGAGCGCCCCTAAAAATAGGACACTAAAAATGTTTTCGCTGCCATACGGACCCCTCCACGGGGGAGAGCTGATAACGCGGAAACTAATCGATATAGATGTTTTGAGTGTTAGTGCGTGTGTATAATATATTATAGTGTTACTCCGCAAACCACGCAGTATATTATTATAATGCGATTTCTCGTAGGATTTGAATTTCCGACTACTGCAGCACGTTCTCGTTTTTAATATTATTATTAATAATATCGCCGAGTCGTCATTCTCATATTATAAATAAATACATTTTAATATAATATTATTTACTATATATAATACTATGTTATATTTAACTGATGTTAATTAGTCGTTGTAGATACGTTACGCATTACGTTTTGTGGTCGTAATTGAGGTTTGCATTTACGTTCGGTAGTCAAAGGTCGGCAGGGGGTATCCATCCTCCCGTGCCGACGAGGTTGCCGTGTCAACCACATATATATATATTTTAACCGCCAAAGCAATTAACGATATGTAGTATGTACGTATATAATACACACATGTATATTGCATTATTATTTCTCCGCTATGTATTCGTTTGGTTGTTAGTGTGCCGCTCGATTCCGTGTGCCTGCATAAATCATATTATGTTTTTTCACGTGCCTCGCCGTTACAAACGTAATTTCATATTATTTCGTCAACCGATTGACGAGGCTTTTGTAAAGGTTCGCCGAACGAACGTCGATCAATGTACAATAATATTATTATGATAAAATATCGTAATATATTTCATGAATATTGTATATGCACGCTGATAAACGTTCGACGTAATTGTTGTTGATTTTATACATAAAGACGCGTGCGCCTGAAAACTGTTGTAGTGTTACACGTAGATTTTTCAAAGGGGTGAAAAGCCGCAACAAAACAACTATCAAAGCCACGTCAGCTTGCGTTATTATCGACGAGACTTAACGAGGAGCTGCCACGCCGCCGTCGACGTAGGGTAACTCAGTCGTGTCAGACGACATCGAAAAATAAACACGTGTGAACACTATATTTTGTTACACCGTATGTTTTTTATGCGTTCACGATGGAATACGAATTTAAACTGTTAGACTCGTTTTAAAAAGAGCTCGATGACCGGAAGCAATAATTCCATTGGACGTGTTGGCCACTCGTTTCACTTGACTCACCTCGGTGCAGAGTAATGTCTCACTCGTCGAAACAGTTAGATATTATAATTATTGAACATTTACATTAAATATCGTTAAGTATACAATTATTACTTAATATAGTCACTTTGTATTAAAACGTCAAGTCTTCATATCTAAAGCCGCAAATTCAATTATAAAAAATCTCAAAAACTTGCATAGACGCATAATTAAAAAAAAAAAAATAGCAATTATTAAAACTTTAAATGTATTCATCAACAATTTAGACATTTAAGATTTTTTAATTATAACTAGAATGATTTATGGTTAACCGATTGTATTAAATTCATAGTCTCAAAAGTAAACAACGAAAGTTAAAACAAAATCTTATTACTCGTATTAAATAATAAATTTTGTAAACATTCATGGTTAAACGCTTAACAATAAAAATCTTTTTTAAGATATTTTTGGTATAGTAAGGATATAGTTATAAGTATAAATAATTCGATATCAGTTGTTTACTATTATTATACTGCTGTTATTTACATAAATCATATAATTTATAATTATTATAATACTCAAATTCTGGTAAATAATTTGATAAATTCTCAAATAATAAGTGTTAAAATACATTTTTTAGATATTATATATTTCTAATTTATTATTTATTAGGTTAAGTGACAACTAGCTAACCAAAATTGATTACATTAATGCCAAAGAATACATTTATCTATTATGTTTTTAAAATTCATTACCTAGATGTTATTTCTTATGCCAAACTAATGCTAAATCGTCATTTAAAAAAAAATATATTTCCGTCTAAAAAATTGGTGTCGTCATATACAGTCTTAAATATTTCACTGTGATGAAATTATATTTAAAAAAAAATCTGTAACAGAAAATGTATACAATACTTAACTAAATTTAATAAAAGTGCACGAGCTGTAAATTCCACAATCCTTCATAAATTGTCTTTCTCTTATGGAAACGTATAATAAAATAATATAATTCCAATTGGTTGAGATATTTAATCATGGATATATGTATAATGTATATAATATTGGGGTGGTTTTTTATTTATTGGTGGAGAAAAAAAGTTAAATAAACTAAATGAAGCATCACTTTTGACCTTTTGTTCTTTAGTATAAGAAAATCATTTTGGTTAAATTTCGTGATGACATTTGTATTATGTTTGATGACTATTAGTATAGATCAATTGTTTTATTATGACAAATATTGTTCAGTAATATTTAAATCAAATATTTTTTTCAGTATTTAAAAAAAGAAGAATTCACACATTATAATATTTTTACTTGTATGCAGGAAACGAATATTTTTTTACTGTAACTTGATATTTATAATAATACACAATAACACATTTTTCTTAGATTAACAATTCATAAAATATATAATTAGATGTGTAGGCATGAAAAAAGTTATCTAATACACATTTTGCTTATAGCTATCTTAGTTTTAGTGAATATTATTTGAAAATATTTTGATATAAAACATTTTATCATATTTCCAATTGTCTTTTAAGCACGTATACTCAATCAATCGTCAAAAAATCAATTATTCAAACTATCGAATATTTAAATATATTATTGGTTTTCTTGAAAAATTATAAATGCACTAAAAAATTCTGCTTAGCTATTTTTATTAATAACATTGAGTACGGTCACAGGAGACGTTGCTGAAGCATTCCTGATACAAGAAAAAATTTGATCAGACAAAACTAAAAATAAATAAAACATATGAAAAGATACTTACTATTGCTCGGAATCATAAAACTTTTATTATAATTGAATAAGATGTATAAACTGTTAAACAACATTTTATTTCAAGAATTTTGTAGGTACCCATAAAAACAATTTTGAAGACATTTCTAAATTTTGTTCTACTTTTTTTATTACTCTTACCTGTATGTATTTGATCATCTCGGAAAGTGTACTTTTTATGTACTGCAGTAGGTACTTACTAAAACTAATAATATGAAAACAAAAATTAAAATTCTAATAAACATTTGTCTGTTAAGTTTTAGTAGTATTTACTAAAACAATTTCAGTGTAATTTATAGATCATAAAAAAAACAAAAAAAAAACAGTCGTGTACAGTATGTTTGTGACTGTAACAGTGTGACGGTTAGCTTGTACCTGAATTGGAGTGGATTAGTCGAATTGATTTGTACAAAATATGTTGTTTTGGGAGATAATTTTATACGAACACGAATGCAATTGATTCAACATTATAGTACCTATAGGTACGCAATAATAATAATAGTTTAAAATTCATCGTTTATCAATAGCACAATAAACACACATTTTTTCCATACACTGTATACAGTTTACTTCGTTGTTGTTTATTGACTGATCGAGTTTATTATTCATTTTTTAATGACCTTTTTTTTTGTTTCTGAAACGCGGAAACAATGGGTTATGATTTCATTGTGCGTTTATTTTCAATTTTTTGTCCGGCCGGTTATTAATTAGCATTGGGTTGTAATTAATGTTTTAATTATTCGTCGTGGTAATTCATGTGAGTGTATGTTATTCACTATGGGTTTCTCTGACGTCACCTGATTGAGAGGTACACTAACAAACGATTGAGCATATAAAACACGTTGATGAGTGAATTATAATAATAAAATATAAACAAAAAACAGAACTTAATTTAAAATAAACGTGTTTATTGTAAATCATGTATAATTGTATTTGTACGTCAAAAGTCCGATGTAGAGCCCTACGCTTCAGTAAAGAGAATACCAATTAAAATGGTTTTATTAAATTAAAATCCGACGCTGCATTCCGAATCTTGTAAATCAATTTAAGAAATTAAACTGGCACATTCCTTAATTCCCACTTCCCTTCCTTCTTTGACTTCCTGTTGTTTTATGTGAATGAAAGGGGAAAGTCTGCGTTTGCTTTGCAATAAATCTCTTCACACACGCACATGAAAACGCACACGCACACGAGCATACAAAATAAGATGAAGCAGATGTGCAGATGTAGGCGTTCATGAACGGATTATACGTGATTGGACAATTTTTTTATTTTAGTGCAGGCTTTGTTTATCAATAAGAATTGGAACGAACCTGAGGTACTTTAATTATACGATTTTTCCCATCGACCAGTTTTTAATTAAACAACTTTTTTCCCTTTCAATATTCAAAAAACTTCGATGGTAAATTTCGTTTTGTCGAACAAGTAAACTATGTAGGTATATACATAGCTGTTTTAGAAGTTACAAAATGTAATCCTCAATAATACCATTTATTTTTATTTTTTTTACCTTCAAATTTTCTCCTCGTTAAAATAAATATAATGAGGCATACAACTATATTTTTATAGGCGATATCACAACGTGAACATTAAAATAAAACACAAAACTGAGATCCAATACATTTCCAGTCCATTGTTTCAGTTCACTCATGGAACATTGGTTAGTTATGTTAAAGTACCTACTCCATGTATTGACCTTATTCTATTTAGTTTTATGAGTTTCTAAATGAAGTCGTTTTTTTGAGCGTTAAAGTTTGTCTAAAAGTCCTTATCAACTATTCTCATAAAAATATTGAGTTTCTCTATAAGTAGATTTGAATATATTTAGTAAATTAAAAAAAATATCACTAAGGTTTCACAAAAATACTTTTATCGTACCTAGTTATGTACTGCCATTATTAAGGTCATTACTACTGTATGGACTATAGGATATAGGTAATATATTATTACAAATTCTATGTAATCTTTTAAATATAAATTAACATGAACATGTTCAACGCCTTAAGATAATAATGTAATAAATCTACCTATTAGTAATATTGAATGTTTTCTCCTCAAAACTTTCATAGTATTTACATTGTACGGTGGGCCTGACTTATAGTTCAAAGCGGTCGGTGTACTCGTACTACCACTCACTTATAATTCTCCGGTCAGAAAACAGTTTATAATTTGTTTATAAGCATGATGGGTTTGAAAAAATAGGTCAGCGGTTCGACTAGGCGGAAATCTAATCAGCGGCGTAAAATCGCGAGCATCCCCTTGTAACACACGCACAAAGTTTTCGCTCTTCGGAGAGGAGAACCAATCGTATGGCACAGGCTACATGGACTAATACAACTTACAAAGTTGTATTAGCGATGTACAATACCACTGACAAAAGTGATATAATTATTCGGTATTGAATCGCAACTACGTTTCTTCTCTGTGTTCACTAATAATTGTTATTGTCTCTTATGTAACCTAATGCTATGTAATAGAAAACTCTGCAAGTTTACAGATTTATTTTGTAAAATGTATTTTATTTTTTCAATGAAAATATGTCGTATTGATATCGTTATTTATTAGGATAGAATACACATATTTTCTAACCATTGAAATAGGTTAAAGTCTTTTTTAAATAGTGTTTAATGACAATTTAATTAATCTTATAAATTAGTGAACGGCTGATATTATAAGATACGTTTCCAATATCCGTACCACGCGTTAAACGATAGTGAACATTAATTAATGTATTACAAACTTTTATCGTCACATATTTTGTTTAAATTTATGAAAAATGAAACACGTCCTACAGTAAATTTAATTAAATACTAATATAATATTAAAATGGTTTTACTTATATTTTGATTTTGTGCAGTACCTAATAATTATTTTACTAGCAATATACCTACGGCATACGATAAAACTAATTTTAAGTTTCATATTAATATTTAATTATTTTTATTATTTTGAAAATAATTATTATATTACATATTTTATTAATATCATTTATAATTTATTTATTTTTATTGATCTTATACTTGACAGCTATGGCAATTAGCTGTTTGTAGGTTTTATTGCAGGGTGGGATATGGTTGGTTAGAATACGTTTTTTTTGTTTGTGTGGCAAGGATTTGTTGATAAAAACCCGGGTGGTCACCCATCCGGGAGCTAGCAACACCGGCCGATACGGTACACTCCGTAGCGTTTCCGCAGTTGAGCGTACGACTACGCCGAGCCACAGAAATTTATAATTTACTGAGTAAATAACACAGATTTTTTTAAAATTTTAATGAAACAAATATGATGAAATAATTAAACAAATATCTACATTTTATTTTTTTTTGTAATTATTCATTCTATTTACTCAGTACACACTCATAATCTATTCTTGTAATTTGTTTAATAAGGTTGAAATATTTTTTCGAGATTTTTAATATATTATGTCATAGATGCAGTATATCTGAGGTGCTGTTAGTCAACAGCATCCTCCACAAGCCATTCGTGTGAACTCGTTCTACATAGTATCGAATTTACTTACTGTTTTAGTTAATAAATAATAAATATTTTTATGACTAAAAAAAATATAAATAAAAATAAGATACAGTTTAAGGACATGAAACAGATCGCCCAATAATATTCGTACGATCTGTATATAATAAATATAGCAGCTATCGATGGCATCGGAAATCATAAATATGTATCACAGAAGGACTACACCTAATGATCGAAAGATCGAAAGATGATAGTAGTAGTAGTAGTAGTAGTAGTAGTAGTGGTGGTATGGTAGTGGTAGCAGTGGTATGGTATAGTAGGAAGTAGTAGCATGGCAGTGATGTTAGTATGGTAGTGGTAGTATGAATTGTACGAGACAAAAAAATATAGGAAAAAGAACCCAAACTAATTCCTTATTTGTCATTGCAGGGTATTGACGTGATCCCGGACCTCCCTTTGTATACGTGCTAAGCATAATGTGCAACTATACGGAGATACCGTGGGTCGAATAAACGATAAGGTTTTATTTCATCCGAGCTGTAAAATGTAGTTTGATCGTGTCGCGCGCGGGACACTGTATAATATAATATTATTATACGATATAGTTACTGAATAGGATATCTCAGACTTTTTTTTTGCACTGATAAAAATCATTCTATACAATATTGTTGTATATATAATATATATATATATATATATACCGGTTAATATAATATTGGCAATTTAGTTGACGCGGGTTAGGTGAGCGCACTGACATTAAGTGGTTTGTTTTATCCGATTTAAAGTAACATTGTATGATAATTTATCAATAATAATAATGGCAGTATTTACAAAACAGCAGGAAAACATAAATTGTGTGCGCGAATATAAAGTTTATAGAAAATAAATTAATACCAACGTGATACATATACATCTATTATCTATATAATATGTGTGTATTGTGTGTACAAAAATTTTGTGACATTGCTTTTGTTCCATTTATCACTCGGTTTCCTCGATTGTCGTTATGAACGACTATAATAACAATACCGACAAAAAACAAGTCTGGTTTTAAAATAAATTTAGACAATAATTTCAAACGGAACCATAGTGGAAATAAATTTAAACCGTACGTGGGATTGAAGATTCGTAAATCAACTATTGGGCTGACTGGGCAAAAATGTAGCGTTATACCTTGTGATCTACTTATGGATTTTCAGTTCGGCGTGTGTCATCTGTCTAGATCGCCTAATTTAGATAAATCATGCGATCTACTAATGTGATTATGCTTGAGGTATGCGCTCTGTATATTAATATATTATGTACAATACTACAATAATATTAATTTTAATTAAAGTTTTCTGTGAGTAGTTGTAAGTAAAATTCAAACGTAAAAAAATAATCAAAATCAAACGAAATTAGGTTTTTATTTTCAAAAGAACTTCTTCAACACAGTTTGTATATTTTATCATATTGTGTCATTATTTTCAGTTTTTTTTTTTGTTTTATGTTTATAGTCATTGGTGCAATAATTAAGCTGCAGGCTAGTCCTAAATCATTAAAAAAAATGTTTTAATTTTCTGTATTTTTAGTACTATTTTATCAATTATCATTAAAATTGTAAGTATATACTTATATTATAAGGGTCTACAATAAAATTTTTTCTTTAATCTATTTGAATAAAATGTTAAGGTTTGTAGTTTGAAACGTCCAGGCAGGTAGTTCGTTTGGGTGTGTTTGTAAGTTTTCGGCAGCAATAACTGTGTTTCGTAAATAGGAAATCCGAAATGACATGGTGTTTTAGAAGCTTTTTAATTTTATGTAGGTAAGTTTAATAAAATACATTTAATATTCATAACGAGTAAATATGCACACAGATTTTTTATGTTTTTAGATTAGGTAACTCCCACATATTGAATTCACGTTTTTGCAAAAAGTAAAAGGAAATCATATTGAATTTGAGTTATGAAATTTCCTCTTCTAAAAAAGTTTTATGTACATTTTATTTTATTTGCTTTATAACATTTATACTGAGATAAGAAAGCTAGATGGTTATTAATTGTAACATAATAGTTCATAATTCGTAAGTTATTTATTTGTATTACTTATTAATACGTATGTGGTGTGTATGATATATATAATCTGTATACATTTGAATAATCGAGGCCAGGTTTAAAATGTTTTTTAATGATTAAAATATTTTGTAAAGATTTGTTAAATATGAGTTTTAGAAGATATGAACTCGGCTATAAAAAGGTCGATTCGCTCATGCTAATTTTATTGAATGGAATCACGTATAATAAACACAGCCTGTTTTAATCTGTAAAAGTTGCAGAAATACACGTTTAAAAATTACAAATATAATGAAATACCAACAAATTAATAAACATTGCTTATAATAATTGTATGGTTACATAACTATTAATTGATATAGAAAAATAAAAATTGTCTGTAGATACCTCTAATTGAGTACAGCTATGTGTATATCTAATTTACTAAGGATTTTCATAATGTATTTAATAAAAAGATCAAAAAAATAAAACATCTTTTGAACGGTATTGAAAATCATATCATTATCTTGATGTTATAATAAACATAGTGTTCAACGATTGTTTAAAATTCCCTCTTGGGGAAACCTTATGAAGTTATGTATATAAATATAGGATCTGCGGTACAAACCCTTGAACCAAGGTACAGACTCTACAACTGTGGTTCAAACTCGGCCGCGCCAAACGCCGACTGTATATTGCAGCATAATATGCGGTACTAGCGGGTAACAGTGATATTTTCCGTCAACCACCGCCAGTCTTGGAAAAACGGCCATCGTCGCTTGCCATTTGGTTCGTTTTTAGATCAAATAACATTTTATAGAAGCCATTATTATATTTATAACTCTTGCGTTGCGACAAGCCTCTAGCCACCCACCCTCCCCCCAAACCACCGCCACCAGTCCGACGAAACGCGTCACTCGTTTACCGACGATTATAACGTGTCGATGTAAGACAACAACCTTTATACATTACATATTTATATAATACTATTCACGGGTCCCCGTAAGAATAGACGTTTCGGCTACAACCGTATTATATCTACGGTTGTTGTTTAGAATTTATTAAATAATGTGTTTACATAATAATAATATATATATATATATATGTATATAGGGTATCTATTTGTGTAGATTTGTGAAATCCGAGTAAATCCTTGGTAAAATATTTAGTCGTCTAACATAATATATAAATGTGAAGTATTGTTACTGTGCGTAGCGTCGCTCCGTATCGTTCATAATATAATATATTATTCAGGATATCCAGCGATATTGTATTGTGTAGCTGAGTACGGTGTAATCGGCAGGGTGCGTATTCGGCGGCACTATTCTATGCCAATTACCCGCATATGTATATATATATATACATATACCTAATAAAATATATATTATACTCCTATTACACTGCCGTATTCGGCCCACAGTGTGAGATCGTTTTCTCTTTGGCATCGAGTCTACGCGCGTTGTTCTAAATATTGGCCATTGCATATTAGACTTCAGAAATAATACTATTACAATATTATTTATATGGTAACGGTATTCATGTAGCGTTATGTCTAGTATAGTAAATAGTATTATATAAAAATTAGTACCAGAACTTAAATCATTTTTTCATAATCTGAGGCGGGGTTAATTATTGTAGTATTGAGACCTTATTAGTAGGTAATAATGAAATGTTTGCTTAAATCGTTGATCTCAAAAACAATATTATACATATGGATTTTATTGATTTCAGTAATTAGTACAAAAAAATGAACAAGGCACACTTATAATATTATATTATATAACAATATAACGGTATACCGTGTTTCTCCATCGTACGAATTATTTAAACATACATAACTTCATACACTCATCACGTGGCGTTTGAAAGAACAGTAACACATTTCCAATATTATATAATATTTCAAAAACAGATTCCGGATAAAAAAGGATAAAGAAAGAAATTCGTGTTATTAGCGTTTCGTGCGGTTTATACGGGTCCGCGCATAGTATAGGCGAACGGGGTAACGGACAAATTGCTTTATTGGAGGATGTGTTTATCTCATTTTACCCGGTGCTCATTTATTGTGGACTCGTATCTGCAGAAGCCATAATTTATGTAACTTTAGAGCACTTTTTTTCAAACTGTTCCTCTCCCCAGTGCCCTTGATATATATATATATATATATAGGGTCCAACTAATGTGTTTATAATGAGTTTCAAATACACGATGTTATACTTTTGGTTCTATTTTCCTCTCTTCTTCTTTTTTTTTTTTTTTTTGTTCAATTTCGCTCTGCCTGCAGGGACACACATTTGAATTTACAGAACGCTACTATAATATTAACGTGCAAAACGCACCATCATCTGTAAATGTGCAATGGGGTAAATTTTAAATTTATGGTTCTTGCCTTTATCTTGAATATCGTCAACAGTACTTTAATGTTGTTCGTGCTTGACGATTTCAACTAGGAATGGTTTTTAAATGTTAAATCGAATCTAAATCTGCAGGATTCAGTCAAATGTTATTCAATGTTTTAAATGTATTTTCAAATTATTCAGTGCGTAGGAAATGTACAAAAATTGTACCTAAATCTGTAGATGAAAAATACCAAATATTAGAATTTAGAAGTTTTAAAATTCGAAGAAAAAAAAATTGAAATTTAATTTTTTAACGTACTTTATATATAATATAGGTAGTAGTATGGATATTTTGTGGTTTACATGCGTAGGACGTCACGCGTAAATAGGATTTTTTGAGGGCCTGTGCAAAAATATGCAAAGAATTTATTATTACCGTAAGTCTTTTTAGATGTTATATGGGGAAAACAAAAACTTCAAACAAACAAAAATTGTCAAACCGTAATGGCGGGACACAGAATATTATTATGATAATACATTCTTATACACATGCCGTCTAATGTAATCAAAACAAGTACGTTTTCTGCGACAAATTTATTATATAGGTAAGTTTATATAAAATATACACAGTCTAGTTGTACCAATGTTTGTATGCACAAATTGAGTTTTTATTTTTAAATTCTTGCTTTTTAACTAATTTAAGTCAGATGGATTCGTTATGTTTTTACCAATCATATTTTATAAAAAAAAGAGAGAATATACATAAAACACATTTGTACATTATATATATATTTATCTATTTCGGTATGGTTGATCTGTATGCATCTAGACAAACACAACGTACGCACACATAATCATCCATTATATGTATTCATCGACGGGAGTTTTAAAACGCCAGATTGTTAGGCGTGTAATTATTTCATTTTTATAATTGAGATTCATTACTGCAGCTGACCAGGAGACAATGATGATGACCAAGTTCCAGGCACACATATATATAAACTAGATTACTGCGTATACATAAACGTAACTATACCAAGTGTCCACCCTTAGGTTTGTATAAGTCGATCCGGTGAAGTTAACCACATTTTCATATATCACAATACATATTATAAGGTCGCAAAGAAAACACGACGTCACGCCCTAATTGCAGTGTATTATTATAACAATCATGATCATAATTGATATAAGATAATCATCATAGTCGTGATAAAAAAAAAATAAACAGCACGTGGGGACGTTGCGTGTGAATTTCCGAACCTAACGAACCAGAGACGTGTTTAAGTTTTATAAAAAGTTTGAACAAATAGATTACGTATCAATATAATAGCCAATATAATGTATTTATTGAATACTATGAAAAAAATATAATATAATAATACCATGACAACGAATATTGATTATTATTTTATTTTTATTCACTATCGTCTTCGTTTTCCGTTTAATACAATTCGTCTTTATTTTTATTTTTGGTTCTAATCGCCAATTATATATAAAAGTTCCATGGCACGATTCGCAAACGGTTGTTATTATCACTTCGTGTATACATTTTGTTTTTTGTTTGGCGGTGCAGATTATTTTTCGACGTTGTCTAAAAAATAAAAATAAAAATTCCAAACGACCGGTCGTAACGAACGCGTGCGCGACAAAAATCAATTAAAACTCACAGTAAATAATATATAATAGTGTTTAGCAACGAGGGCAGTAAAAGCAGACGACCTCCACACGCGCGCGCGCTTATGTAACGGGTGCGTTCGAGTGTGCCGCATACGCGAACTGCCACTGATATTGCGGTATCTGTATCGCGGGGGTGCGTTTATATAACGTCTACACCTAGGGCACGATAAAGCTATTATTATTTCGTTGCTGCGAGTCAGATAATAGACGACATTTTTAAAATAAAAATAAAATAATAGTTGTCTTTACTGTTATATGATGCAGTTTTTTCAATTCTATTGTCCAATTATACAATAAGTCAATAAAACATATAGGTAGCAAATGTATTATTTCTCAATAGAGACAAAATAATAATAGAACGTAGCAGATTAATATTTTGATTCAACAAAAAAAATTGTGTTTTCATTTTTTTTTATCTTGAAGTCACAAATTGTCTTTTACGGTTATATATTATTGTATTTTTAAAACGAACGTTAGTGTTAGCTTTATGTCTTTAGTGTGAATGTGCTCATCATATGGTTTTATTATAGCCTTTTCTATACTCTGAATGAATACGAAGGTACAGTGTGGATGCAGATCATTACTCTCGTCGGATCATATTATTATCGTACACACATGCGCATAAACATATCTGTCCTTCTATTCTTCTTCTCCTCTTCTTGTTTTTTGACATTATCTACCGATTAGACGACGGGGCCGGTAGTCCTTGCCTTTCACTTCCCCACAGGCACTGGGTTTTCTCTACCGATATAACTATTATGAATATTATACTCACACATCACACATCATACACACATCACAGCTGACGTATCTCAGTTACCTACGTACCTAATATATTATAATATACCATCGCGATATTCTCCCCGTCTAAGCTCGTCATCACAGAACCCTCGACGTTACGTCCGCCACTCTATAATATTGGCGTTGAGGTAGTAATAATATTCGATGCCCGTTACGAAGCGGTATGCAAGACAGTCGCATAATTATTAGTAGGCCGCTAGGGTCAGGCAAGTGTCTTGGATACATGTACCACTGCAGTAAAGACATAAATCGTATTTAGTATAATAATACATAATTGTTTCGTGGGTATCTATTGTACTCTCTTCGGTTGAGAGATGCTTCACGGGTATCTTGTGACTTGTATCCTCTTCAATTTACATACTCAAGATACATTTTCTATAAACGAATGTTATATAATTCGATATTTTTTTTCGGTGGTGATAGGAAAAGAATTTCATTTTTATGATAAAAAAGTTATATAGGTACTTTTTTTATTAATAATAAATTATTCACGTAATTCGTTCAAATGTATTGTTTGGATCCCGGTGATCGTCATTTATCATTGGCCTATAGCCGATCAAACGTATCAGGTAGAACGTTCAAAGAATTTGTTTATTTTTCAAAGGCTTACAACCATGGTTGTATTAAATTATAATTTATTACAATACTCGACATACTAATTTGTATATAGTATGTACCTATTGTACCTATTTCCATTTGAATTTTCTAAAAGTGTCTCCATGGTATACCCAGAAATGGTATTTTCGATCGAGTAGGTCATGGGTTCATAAAAGAGGTAGACTTTCAACACAAGCTGTAAAACTATTGCAGCTTGATAAGATCAGTGCCACTGCTCTACCATTCTATAGTGACACTAAATCAAAAGAAAAAATAATTCAAAACATTTATATGGTGAAATCAGTTTGACTAACAAAATGGAAATGTCAATTGTTTGAAAATGTATTTGTGAGTGACACGGTTTGTCGTACATTTTTGCTGAGGTTTTCGATTTCTCGTCTGCAAGCAGGTCAGGACACTATCCTTCAGTATCTTATCGCTCTGACGTGCACCGACGGATACTTGGTTTTTCAGTACTTACTTCGCCCACCACCGTATCACCTTATCAAATAATAATAAACAGAATATGATATGTCCCGACACCCGCAGTCTGCGTTATCGGTACTCGGTAGGCTACGACACAATACGCACACAGACGTGTTCCCATGTACGTAATATGCAGCGACGTTTTTGCCGCCCTCGTCTTCCGGGAACGCCAAAGAAACACGTCTGCAGCTGCTATACTGCGTGCGTGTGCGCGAGCGTGCTGTGTGTGACGCGTGACGTCTCTCTGTCGTCGTCGCAGTCGTGTGCTGAGCGGCGTCAGCATGACGGGCACGGCTGGCGGGGCTGCAGGTCGTTGGGGTTTTGTTCGGTCGACCGACCGGCTACCCTCTGGCCCGTCAGCCCGCCCGCTCGTTTTGTCGCGCCACTCGTTCGAAACGCAGTCCGGTCACGTTCGTCGAAACGAGCGACGTAACGAAATTGTTATCTCTCCTCCCCCGTGGCCGGCTCGAAAGCCCGGCCACCCGCCGCCGCCGCCGCCGCCTCCGCCGCCAATGTCCGGGTACGCGAGGCGCTCCCCCCGCACGGGCTAACCCCGCCGACCCGCACAGCGAGCCCCCTAGAAACCGATGATAATTACGTAATTAAAACGGACGTTGACAAGAGCACGTAACAACTGCTACGTCGACGACGACGATGACTATAATACCACTACGACTACTTCTATAAATTACTACTGCTGCTGCTACTGCTGCTGCTAGGAATACTATTTGACTGTAATAATAATATTTTATTGCTAGAATCACAGAATATTACAATACAAGACAATCAAAAAACAATTAGTTGAGTAAAATTAGTTAATTTGTAGAGTCTATATTGCTTTACTCTTCGCACCAAGTAGCAAGTTGGAATTTTTTCCCGAAGATCGATAATACACAATCACGAAATTGTATACATAATATGATCTAAAATATGTCTCAGATATTTTATTTTTAATTATATTTTTTAATTAATCCACAATGAGATCTAAAAGTGAATCTTTTTGCTTCACGGATTCTGAATAATTATTTTTAGTACTGATACTTTAAGACCCAAATTTGACCCCTCAGGTATAATTAATCATAAACAAGATCTAGTATTGGATCTTAATGTTATATTTTTAATGTGTATAATTAATACCGTTTAAAATGCATTTTTACATAAACCTAATTGAAAACAATATTCATACATTTATATTTGAATGTAAACATTTTAATTTTAATTATAATCACCCTTAGAATGTAAAACTTTTACAAAAAGATAAAAAAAAAATGGATTAAATTGTTTATCGCTGACACAACACGTGCATGATAGTATTTTTTTTATTTATTAAAAATAAAAAATATTATTAGAATATCGTTTGATTATTAGAATTTATGAATTGTGAATGAGACCCATTTCTGGGCATAGCTTTTTCAATCATTGCAGTACTGTGAGAGTGTGAGACCAAATTATGGATCTCAATTCGTTTTATTTTATATAGTTTGTTGAGGATCAAATTTGGGTCTCGTGGCAAAATAATGTAAGTATATTTAAGACCCCCGCGGTCAACGTGCTAATATATGGTTTTAGTACATTTAACAATTGTGTCAAATTAAAGTTATAGTAACGAACAATAATTAATAAGGTGGAACTTATAAACCTATGACAGCATTGTAGACATAAAAAACACTTTACATTTTTATAGTTTAGATACGATTAAAGATTATAATAGAGCTAGTTTTTAAATTTATATTTAAAATTAGCATGGATCAGCATTTATCATTACGAATGACATTATAATATTAAAGATTCGTTACTATTCTACGACTCGTCTTTAGAATTCGTACCAGTCTTGTCGTCGGTCCTTTCCGTGACCGTAAACCGCCTAAATGTTTGTATTATTTAGGCTCAAGTTCCTGTCGGCAGCTGCTTACCCACCCATCAAATGATATTATAATACAAAGATATTTGAGCTTAACTTGAGCAGTACTAAAAGAGTACTGCATATCATATACGGGGCGGTCCACTTAACATAAGATACTCATTATTTCAGAAGATATCATCGGTTTTGAAATTATTTCTTTTACACAGTTTTATGTCGTTTCAAAAAAATATGGTTTTTACTATTTTGTCCGTAATTTGGAGAAGTAATTTATTAGTTATAAGTATTCAAAGCTTTGATGAACGAAGTTGTGGACCAACACTTTATGGGGTACATCCTCCATTCAGCTCATCTAAACTATAAAACTTATAAGCTAACTACTCGTCCCAAAATTCGATTTTATTATATCAAAAATCTCAAAAAAATATTCTGCTTTGGAATAAAAAATAAAAAATGTACGGTGTCATAAAAAAAAGTAAAAAATGATAATGACCAAAATAGTAAAAAATATTATTTTCAAAAACATAAATAGTTTTACGTTTTTATGAGTATCCTACGTAAAATGGGTCATTCGGTATATACATCATATTTTATAATATGTTAAACGATATTATATTATACGCCGTTTGCTGACTTGGTGGTCGCGACAGCTGCAGCTAGCTCTCTGCGGTGGCGGCAAGTGCACTATTTTTTTTTTTTTGCTCCTAATATAATATCTTATTATAATACTATTGTCCTTTCCGTCCTCCCAACTATTACCCAGTCCAACCTCGTCCAGTCATACCCTACTCGGAACGGAAAACGATTTTATGACTTTACACTAGGGCTTTTCGGGAACGCGTGTTTAACGATTGACCATCTGCGTCGCATCCCGTAAATACACGTTATTATTATCTAATAGCGGCCGTGGTCTTACTGTGCACGTACGTTTTATATGTTGTATACGTCTCGAGACCTAACTTTCTCAGCGTAGTGTTATTTCAGCACCAACCGTATTGACGATGCGCTATGTGTATGACGTATGACAATGTGCGTGTGTGCAGTGTTATATTTTTCGAGTCGTTATCGTGTCTCGTGTTATAAAAATATTTTTCTTTCGTGATGTCCGTAATAGCTTTTTGCGGAAATGACACAAAAACGTCACACCGCCAACGCTGTGTTACGGCTAAAATTGCGATTTCGGTGAAAAATACACGCTACTGCGCGTCATATGTATTCTACAATTCCAATATTTACATAATTTTCGATTAAAAGACGAAAATCAAAATTTATTTTACTGGAAATACTATGTCTATTTAACGTCGTCAACCGTGTACGTGCATTATATTATTATGGCGTATATATATTATAATAATAATGTATACTGTATAAATTAGGTTACACATAATCGCATCAAAAAAACCGTACAGATTTACGACTGTATAATATTATTATAAAATATAACACATATATCATATAAATATAGTGCGCGGTTTATCGAATGATTTTGTTTTTTATGTCGGATTATGTTGCATAATATTTATATTTAACCGTTTTTCCGAACTCTGGATTATACAAAATAGTTTTAAATGAGTATCGGTCTAGATACACTCATGCATTCGTTAATCCCTTTACCCTCATAGAATTAGAGTAATATTTTGTGTTTAATTTTAATTAAAAAACGAGTGTGCCAGATGCGGACTAGGTGTGAGAAGAACAAATTTAACCGCCTCAATTATTATATAAATTGCCATTAAAAATAGTGTTCTTTGCATAAATCTTGCATAAGTTCTAGGCGGTATATACATTTGAAAAACATTTGAGAAAAAGTATAAAATTGTGTAAGAGATAAAAGTGCCAGATCTCCAAAATTTAAGAGTATTCTCAAAGCTTTTTTTTTGGAACAACACTTTAAACACCTTGACTTTTTTATGTTCTCACACATTTCCGGTCGGAAGTTCAAGAGAGCTTTCGTGGTATCCTAAGTTTTGAGAGTAAAATGTCCACAACACTATAACTTTTGCCGAGTGGTCGCTTCGTATTTTGTGGACCAACAATGGCATTAAAAATATATACCCCAAAGGATCGTTTAAAAACAAAAAAATATATACTTTCTACATTTTTGGCAGGGCTTTTTTTCTTCCTTACCCTTTTCGAGCTCAACAACTTTGCACTGTTATACGACTGAGATAAAAGCCACGTTTTATCGTGAAAAACGTACAAGGTTTTTCATTATTTGTAAAGTAACATTGACGCAAATTCTATTAACCACGGTTTACCCTCGACTTACCTATTTCTAAGAGATCACGAAACTGCATTGATGAACCTCGTAAATATATATATAGTATATTATATTTTATATCAACGTGAATTTGTACAAAATATATATAAAACACGCACGCACACATACGTGTATGATGTGAATGATGCTTACGGTTTACCTATACTATTGTACACCTTAGAATGCCTGTTGCTTATATCAGTATATCCACAGATCTGCTGTATAATTTCTTATTTCAAAAGTGTTATTGTTGATAGACAAAATGTGTTGGAAATACATTTTTGAATATCATGCAAAGAGACATTTTTGCAGTCTCATATCAAAAAATAAAACTGATCAGAAAGTTACAGATTGAAAACAGCGCTTTTGTGTATTTCATACACATATTATGAAGTACTATATACTACATATAACTATAATGAGAATATTATTTGATTTGGGGTGGTCAAGTAATTTTATAATACTGTGAGGTGTTTAATTATTATACTTATGGTAAGTAACTTACCAATTATATTACATCCGGGAATTCTCGACACATCTTAATAATTTATTGGACTTGGTTCGCATTATACCTATATTATATCACATAATAATATATTCTTATACTAAATTGTTGCGCGTACGTCCGTCGGGGTCACGTCATATAATTATAATAATATGTCCTATAGGTATATATTATTATCATAGAATGATAATTTTATACTGGAAGTTATTACACGATATGCGCAATTTTAGGGGTGCACGTGGGTCAAAATTACACATACCCCTGTCGCGCCTGCCCCCAACCTAGCCTAACCGTACCTACGCATATTATGTATAAAATAGCGACACTGCAGTAACCGTCAGTGACGGTGCAGCCACGGGGTTGATTGTCATCAAAGCGCCCGAAATGTCGCACCGCAACAATATGCGCTTGGCGTTCGCTGTTCGCGATTAAATTTAAATTGATGAGATACGCGAGAGCAGATGAGACACGTCATACTATACACATAATGTATAAATATGTATACACTTCAGATTATATTATATACACTACGACACGACCCGTCGTCGACATATACGACGGAGGATACCGCGCGCATGAATGTTTGACGTGACTGAGATTATCGCTGCCTCCGCCACTGCAGCACTGTCTAGTGTATAATATTATATATAGTAATATGCATTATAATATAATTGTACACAACTGTTAACTTAACCAACACCCGCCTAACATACGGAGTGATCTATTTAATGTCAGACACTCGTTGTCATTTCAGTAAACACTAACGAAATATTTTTTTTACATAATTTTAATTGGTTACATAACAACTACAATTTTGGAAGAAAAATATATTTTTACTATTTTTGAGTGACACTCTTTTGAACGACAACATCTAAAATTTCATATTTCGGAGCAGCACGTTATTCGTAGTACTTCGATCTATAAAAATTATATTTTGGACGAGTAGTGTATAGGTTATAACTTATAAGTACTAAAAATGCTGATGTGTGGAGTAGTGGACCAGCATTTTTCGGGGTAAATGCAGGTCTCATAAATGCGTGACTCATAAATTACTCGTCCAAAATTCCATTTTTATGTAACAAAATACTCCAAATAATATTCTGCTTTGGGTTAAAATTAAAAATGGATGTTTTCGATAAAAAAGTAATACATATTTTATAAATTTATAGATAAAAAATTATAGAAAAAATAGAAAAAATACTGTTTTTTAAAAAATTTAAATAAATGTTAAAATTAAAATGTGTGACTTACGTTGAATAGATCACCCAGTATACTGTACAATATTTGTATTTTTAAATATTATAATCAACATAGTGGTTATGATAATGAAAATTAATATATAAACATATTTATATTATACCTCGATGAAATGTTGTATCGTAATAATAGTAATATTATATCCAGTTGTGATTCTGGTAGAATTCAGTTGGTGGGATAACATATATCACTCCCGTGATTTATTTATTTTCAAATAGTAGTAGCGCGTGTCTATTCAGTACCTTCTCGACGTAACAAAAATAAAAATAACATCATATTAAATTCGTGTACGTATAGGAAACTAAAGTGCGATACATCACTCGAATGCAACCTACACATCGATGTACTAATATTGCCTATACACCGCGCCGGCTCATGGATATAAATAATCTGTATTATTAAAAATTAAAAATAAATTATCGTGAATGAGGACGTATTGGGTTGGTTCACAGCATAATTATGCATTTTATTTTAAAAACCAGTGGTGGATTGTTTCATATTTTATCATCTTTTTATTTATTTAACATTGTATTTCATAAAACTTTAAATTACTTTTCTAATAAAAATATAATAATAATCTGGAGTATCTAGATTGAAATAATAATTTTAAAATCAATACATTCAATGATCAAACTAAAAATTATTTACTCCAAAATGTAGGTTATACCATTCCTACCCAAAGCCGCGGTGATGATTGTCTGTCGACGGTGACTGGTTTAAGTAGCAGCAGCAGTATGATGAACAATATTAAGCCCAGCATTTCTGGGTCTAAAATCCTTCTTTTTTTTGGTCGTCGTTTGCGTATAACGATTTTTTTTAACAATGTATACGTCACACAAAACAACAGTATATTTTATAATCGCTGCAGTAGTGTGTAAACTTAAATGGCTTAAAAACGTAATCCCACCATGATTAAATAGAACGAAACTCGTATTATGTCACGAATGCGTGTGCTTACCTGTAAAATATATACGTAAAAATACGACGAAATTCTAATCAACATGTTCAAACAAAATGTACACACATAACAACCCAACTCATCCGGTAGCGTACGTGTATCGACAATCGACATTCGTGCTTATGTATCTACATTCTGCCTACGAGTACATACATTATACAATTATAAAAGTTGTATGTGCTAATTGGAGTCCCAGATCTAAAGCCTTCCATATCTTTCCGAAGCGATTGTCACAGTTACCTCGAATTTAGTTTAGAAACTACATAATGAACGTCAGATTCAACTTTCAAAATGCCTGAAAAGTCAAACCCAGAAAACTCATTATATACAAAGATATACAGTAGAAACTCCACTGATTGTGAGACGTATTTTAATATTATGCAATTATTCATAATAACTTAAACAATGTCTGTAATAATGGTTTAATATAGGAACGATAATTCGTCAAAAAGTTGTTCAACCTTATTTAAATTACCTACTATAGAAAAATAATTTATTTTAATTTGTCTAGCATGATAGAAATAACACATTTTAAATATCCGTACGTCACTTGTAGGTTTGCTACATTGTATCGCAATATTATTGTGTTAGAACGCTGTTGTTATTTTTTTTTTATCATTGCCCAATGTCTACATTGTGTGATTCTATGCGAATAAAAAATAATGTAGTCATCAAAACGGTATTGAATTAGACAAATTAAAACGATAATTATTTATGGTTTACTTTTACCAAACCTTTGAAAGTAGTTAACGACAAGACAATGTGTAGTGAATATAGTGATTACATTTTTCAAAACAACAAAAGCATATTTTTAAACGTTAAGTTGATTCGCGTAGGTACAGCTCTCTTTAGTTAAAATTAATCATTGTTTGAACATTTTAAATATAAGTCCTAACCCGGTAAAATTGCTTCATTATAATAACTTTGATGCATTTTGTTTTGTGTAGAAATTAACAACTTAAAGCGTATTTTTAAATAAAATATGGTAACTCATTAATAATAATATCACAATATAATGTACCTACCGTATACACGTCACATTGCACTGTACGACCCACGGCTGTTTTTAAACTTTAAATGCGTTAAAAAAAACCTTTTTGTATTGTTTCATTTTAGAAAAATAGTTAGTAGGATTAGATACACGAATAAAAGTTTAACTTGTTATTGTATAGTTTTTATGGCCGCATTAAACTGTTAGCGTTGTTGTTAACAATAGCTCATATTGAACGCTCACATTAAAATCATTAGCCATCCGACAGACATAATGTCACTATTTATATGTCATGCCGTACATAATAAAAATAATATTTAAAATGAAAAATCTAAAAACTTTTATCATATATCCGTCGGTCAGAAATGATGAGGTGTCGGTCACACTTATTTTTAATACCATCGTTTTATATTTGCATTATATATCGAATGTTTTTGGTTGCGGTTAATTAAATTACTAAATGGTTGTTATTTTTTTAATAATATTCGTAACGGAGCGAAAACTTCACGTGTACATAATAAAATATATAAGCTGTTTATATATATGAAGATGTGTAATGTATGTAATACAGTGCTCCGATTGGTTCGGCTTTCGTTTTCAGGGGGATGTTTAAAAAATTACGAGCTCGATCGATTTTTGATTCTTTTGTGACAGAGTGATGTGTGTGTATTTGTGCACGTTGACGATGGGACGGTGGAGTGAGGAGATTTGAAAGAGAATCAAATGACGACGATGATGTTTGAGTCTGATGACGAATGAGTTGGGGGCGCACGTGGCACTGTTGTAAGGTGGTGGGTGGGGTGATCTGTGGGTGGAGGGGGTGTAGACTGGTAGACGAAAAGCACGGTTGTGAATTTAACGAGCCTAGCCCGGTGTTTGCACGAGCAAGGGTGAAGAAAATATATCGAAACAATAATATAAAAATAAAAATAATTTACATACCTAACAAGCTGTGGTGGCGAACGGTATTCGAGTAGTGAGGGGCTGGGGGTTAGAAGGAGAGGATACGAACGATGAAGGATTGGTGCTAATTTATTAAACTTATTTTTAACGTCTGCATTCTTTGAATATTAATATCACTCCGAATCTCAGACAACCGCCGGGTAAAAGAGACTTTCGTAGGAAAAATAAAATAAATTGATTTTCCGTACAGTTGTTCGTATTGGAGCACGCGTTGTTTTGAACACTTTCGTACGCCACCATAGCAGCAGTCATGGCGATAACATAAAATTTGTTATATATTATTGTGTAACACATATTATATTATTATATTAGACATTGATCTGTCGGTAAACGCGTGACTGGTGTTCATCAGCGTATAAGACAACGCGTTAGAATGCCATTGGGTATAACAATATTATATTATATTATATTACATATTATAATATATTTGTAGTTTGTACAGATATATAATATTATGTTTCAAATTATTATATATGTCATCAATAAATAGACGATTTGATGTATGTGAAATCTGTATGTTCACCGTCCTTTTTCCAATAAAACACTCTGCACTTATAACTATATAACTATTGTAGAAACATGCAAATTATAATTCATATAATACTAGGGGTTTCGCCCTCTACTCACTGCACTCGTAAACCCTCCTAGAATACGAATAACTGCAGTTGTATTTCTTATTTGAAATTATTGTTTATTTATTGTTTTGGTTGCCATGGCAATTTATAAAACACTGAATAATAATTTAAAAACTTTTTATATGATATAGATGGTGCATAATACGTAAATATGCACACGTGTGTATAGCGACTACGTCGTCATCAGCCGGTGTTATGTCCTCCCGTATATACAGGGTGAATCAAAATTTATGTTACCGCCACTTCATTGATTCAAAACAGAGAAAAATGTATAATACGAAAGTTTTTTGATTTGAAAAACATTTATGATGATTTGTACATTTTATAATTTTTAAGGGAGTTTTGGCGGTCAACTTTAGAAATTTATAAAAACTTTAAATATTTCTCAAGCATATAGTTTTGCATTAATTAATGTCTTCATATTATGTTTGCAAAAAATTATTGGTTTTCATTTGAGTTTCTATAAAGTTGATCCCTTAAAACTCCTCTAGTATATTACTGTAAAACATAAAATGCACAAATAATTTTAGATATTTCTAAATCAAAAAACTTCCGTATTATTAGACATTTTTCGTATATTAAATGTTTATGTGATGAAATGGCTGTAACATAAATTTTGAATCACCATGTGAATTGTGTGTATATATATATATATATATGAGAAAACGACCTGTTACACGCGTAAACTACTCGTTTGAAACGTGCGCGAGTTTTCTTCGGCTGGGTGCAATGTGCATGTGCGCACACATAATAATAATAATAATATAATTCACATTAACGACGACGACGACAATGGTTATAATAGTAATAATATTAATAATAATAGTAATAATACAACAACAGTACTTAATAATAGTATAAATGTCTTTCGTCGCGGTCGCCGCGCCGCCGTTGTCGGTTTCTCACATGACGGCACTCGGTGCAATAATATTAATATAACATAGTCGTGAATGTCGTTTTTCGGGGGCGCTAACCGCCCGGAAGCAATAAAAACGAATCAGTTTCAACGCGCTCATTGACTACGTGGATGAACGGGCTGCGGGGTGTGAGCGTGCACGTATTTCGTTTTTATTATTATTATCATTATTATTTCTGTTATTTTTGTGTGCATATAAAACTTGTATATAATACACCGTGACAATGTCATTACACTTAAACGCGTATACACGACTATTATACGTATAAATAGGTTTCTGTCTATAATACTCGCTGTCGTGTACATAGTTAAATGCACGTCGCGTGCTCGCGTACACGCGATTATCATATTATAACGCTCATCTAAAATAACATATATCGTATTGAATAAGGACGAGTGGAGAGACGGCAGCCCGCGAATTTACAATCGAATTTCGTGTTTTACGTTCGATATGTGTACATCGCGCACGTCTTTCCCCCCTTGCAGACGGTTTACACCTATACGACTTTCACTCTTTGCCGTAAGTATTTACTGCCTATACGGCTATAATATACACCCCTCGAAGACGACGATGTTAATAATGACGGTATAGACGCGTATATAGTTACATAATATATAATATGTATCGCGTAATTTTGTTTGTTTTTCAATTGGCGCGTTTGCTCGCCGCTCTTACGTATTATTACTATTATCATCATCATCGTTATTATTATTATTATTATTATCACTATACGAAGCGGTGCACATTTTGCCGATCGCGCGGGTTTAACGCCGACAATATCTCGTCATCGTCTTCTTCATCGCCATCGTGTCGTAATGATGTGTGTGGTGTACGTATAGATCGTTAATGCCTTGACACGTGATGAGATGTGTAACATAAAATGATATAATAATAATTTATACATTCTGAACGCTGTAGATACAGAGCGACAGAGTGTACTCGATCCACACACACACTCGCATATTATAATATACACTCGTGCGATTAGAGCTGTTGAGTATTCGTAACTGCAGCTCTGTATGCGTGGTTTAATTTATTCGCCAAAGGATTTCTACACTTTATTATTTTGCATAAATTTGCGCGCTTAACGCTGATGCCGAGACACTTCGCGCGTATTACACACACAAACACACACACATCGCTATCCATAAATTATTCTGATAGCCAAAACGTCATTATTAATTTTGCATCCGAGAACGTTTGTTTGTCAAATAATATTATGTTAACACGTTTTACGTGCCCGCATTCGTCTGTCTGAGGTGGTGTAGGCGGCACTGCAGCGATATGCGGATATTCACCACAATAATAATAATATTATATACGTTTTGTCCGCAATATATAATAATTATAATAGACATCCGATTATTATTATTATTACTACTATTGTTGTAACTGAAGTTTCCTTATAGGTTGTTGTTTCGTGGGGTGAGGAGAGGTGTGGGATCTGTCGGGTATTGCAACAGAACCTCACCACCAAACCAACCGACCCACTGAAAACCGATTCCAAGTTTATCATAATAATTGTATGCACACAGTTGATATTATTTCACTTTGCCATATTGCACCTACTGCGCGTGTTGTTATCGGCGATTTAAATGTATGTTTCGAGAAATAATTATTATTATACAAATACAATACTGTTCGATGTATACGCATCTCAGACATTAGGTGGTTAGACTATTGCGGCCATGTTTGATTTACGTATTATTTTCATAACGCAGTCGTTATTAATTTCAACGCTCGCCTCTGAATCCTATCCGCAGTTATGATACGGTATGCTCGTTATCGTGAATGCACAAAAATCCTTAATGTACTGCGATGTGTCACGCGATTTAAATACTATACGCATTAAGCCTGTTAATTCATTTAAATAGATTTTTTTTTGAACCTTAACTGTTTATAAAGTTATATAATTAATGTACACTCAAGTATTTTAATCCGTGATTAAATTAATGGTCTCTTGTAGCTGTAATTCATGGCTATACATTTTAACTGAAATATATTATACAATAGGAACCCGCAAAAGTACCTTCTCTTTTGCCGCCCGTCCGTCCGTCCGAAAACTCCAATTTTCCTAAATCTATATAAGTATTGTTTATTTTGCGGGAAAATTAAAGTGTACACAAGGGATGAAGAAAAAACTAACCGCTGCACCGTTTTTAACGCTTCAAACGAATGACGTGTGTAAATATTAGTACAGTTATTGCGATCTTGGATATAATGACTAGGTACTGAAGTACAATAAGAATACAGACTATAGTCATCATCAATTATATAATATATGGTGCGTGTGTTTGATTCTCGAATTATAAAAAATAAAAACGTGCACCGGACGCGCTTTTCATGTTACTAAAAAAACGTATTCTTCAGTTATTTACTCTAGTCCCGTAAGCGTAATAATATAATGGGTACATACAATTTTTCGGAAATTCGTTTATAAAGGCCCCGTGTTGGACGCGTAAAAGTGGCAGTCTATTAATAACAACTATAACGATTTATTGTAGCGTGCTCGGGGCCCGTAACATCCTTAAAAGGTTTGATCAACCACGGCGGTCTCGCGTGCGTCCGATAGTTTGTTTTTCGAGTGCCGCGAAAACACAATTGTGTATACAAACTCGAAGATATCTATTGCCTCGCTACGGTATAACAATAATAATAATAATAATAATAATAATAATAATAATAATAGTAATAATAGCAGTAATAATAATACATAGTCTTGCAGGCCCCTTATATTTCGCTCGCTAGCAGCTCTCTATGGTATATCTACGTAAACCACACTTCGCCCGAGCATCGAGCACGGTGCTCTACATTATATAATATTATACAGGTAGATAGATGTACCGTTGTCACGCGCCGCTAATCTCTTTACGGTACTATATAGCTATTGCACAATACTATATTATACACCACCACCACCACAGTTATAGATAGATAGATACAGCTGCAGTTTATATAATATAATGACGGTGGTGTGTAATATAACAACAGTATAATATAATGATCTCTCGGCGCTAATACGGTGCAACACTAAATGTAGCGGACGCCGCGCAGAGGGTTGGTTATAGGGCAAAGCCCGTCATTTGCCGATGTCGTATTTATATATATAATATATATATATAAATTGTATGGATAGGTATAATAATAATTATTGTAGTCAGTCGGTCGGACGAGGGAGGTGGCTGTCAAAACTTTCTCTCCTCGGTGCGCGCCCGGTCAAATCCTGTTTTCTCTCGTTCGATTTCGACAACGGATGGCTGGCTGCGACTGCGATTGCGACCGCCACCACCGCCGCCGCCACCGTCAGCAGCACCGCCGCCGCCTCTGCTTCTGCTTCTGCCTCTGCTACGGCGACGACGACGACGACGACGACGACGGAACGCCGAAACCGAGACCGCGAAGTTATTCAACGTCCGCAAACTATTTGCAGGCGGCTTTCTCCATTTCCCCGGGGAAAGTGTTGGGGTGGGTGTAAACCGTGGGTTCACTTCGACCGGATGGCAATTAAGTTTTTCCGGGTACACTATACGCGCCGAGTATCTATACACACACACAAACACACAGTCGTATTATAACACGCCATGTGAATACAGGATGGTGCACAAATAGTTTTCCCGTTTTCGCGCAAGTCCTGACTCGGGAAAAAACGCAGGGCTCGTATAATTAGACTTAGCGACTCACTCTATACTATACCACCCGCTTATACGTACAATAATAATATTATTATTATATAAACGTCGTATATTATATAGTGTAAGGAAAGTTGTGCACGGCACATGTGTCTCCCGGTGACGTTGAATTATAGCCATCCGGCGGCGGCGGCGGCATTGGTGGTGGGTAGGTGAAATTAGACTGGAATAACGCGTTATTCGTCGCGCCCCGAACACGACTTCTACTACGACAACGACGACGACTAGACGCTCGGGCGTCGCATATTTCAAGCAGCCCGCCGACGACGATTATTTATCACCGAGAACGTTTAATTTCGCGCGTATTAGCTCTCCCCCTCGTCCCGCAATGGTCGACCACCGCCCTAAGCAAAATACTCGAATACCTCAACTGCGTTAAGAATAATATTTATATACATCCATTGCTGTTTTAATATTATTGAAACCGCGTTCGTGGCAGTTACGTTTTCGTGTGGGCAGTCCCTCGTTTATCTATTGTTTAGAATAAATTAAAAACGATAATACCCAATATATTTTTAGTATAATTTCTGCCGCTTATGTGTGCCCTGTATGAACTAATAAAATATGCAAACCGATAAGAATATAACGATAAAAAACGTTTTTTGATTGCAAATTAAACTTATACACTTTTTAAAGTAAAACATGCAAATGAGACCGTAAATGGTCACGTTGTTCACACCGCGGTATTCGGCAATGCAGATCGAACATTACCTTTTTTAATCCCGAGTGCAACTGTTCGACCGTTATATTTTTCCTTACCGATTGCAATGCGACAAAAAAAAGTACAATTCGACCTTATCCTAACCGTAAGGCAATATTTTAGATTCAAATTTACAAATCGTTTATCACAGGGGTAGTGAACCTTTTTCTGGTCAAGTTCCAAAATGTTGTAATCAAAGTTTGAAAAAAAATGTTACGTGGCAGTAATGTGATCGTATCTATAAATATGTTTCCCGGGCTTGTCGGGTAGGGTGGGTGAGTTTTGTTAAACAAATTTACAACCATAAAGAATTTGAGAACTAACAACTATCTAATAACAACTATCCCCGCCTATTTTGTTATATTATAAAAGTAATTTGTGTTCCTGTTCATCATTGAATAGTTTTTAATATCAGATTTGAGTTTTGTTAATATTAATGAAATACAAGTAGCACTAGTTTCATCTGCCACTATTTTAAACTGTATCGATACAAATTGTTTACTAATCAAAATAGTTATACCTATATATGGCAGGACTCCGTGATATTACAGAATGAATAAAATATGACACGCGGGTCTATGATATATGTACAGTATATAATACTATACGTAGTATTATAATTACAAAAATATGAAAACTGTAATGGTGTTCCACACCAATATTAGAGCTAATATTGAAAGTATATTCGTATAATACATTTTTTTCAAAGTTCAAATAATGGCTGGAAGTTAGTTTCAAAATTTCAAACATGCATAAAATTAGTAACTATGTTATTTATAAATATATAATATTAGTTATTTTATTCACTATTATTTTTCATTAAATGCAACTTTCGACAATAAAATGAAGATATTTACGCTTACTGTTAAAATTCAGCCAACGCGCCACTACATCTCGCAGGCCATAAGTTTGCCACCTTTGGTATATCTGTAATTGTGTCACGCGTCTAATATAAATATGTTTTTCAAACTTTGCTTCGATTTGTTTCGATTTTTTTAGACATCGATCTTTTAACCAACAAACATTTTATAATATAATCGTTACAAAAATAACAATATTTCAAAGGGCTGTACAATAGCTGAATATACAGTCGTAAGAATATTAAAATGTTCATTATGCCTACAACACGCGATATGATAATTCGAAATACAAAAAACAAAAAACATTTATTCATAGGACTAAAGGAATATTAAATTAAAGGTGGTGTAGAACATGTTGTTTTATTTTTCAATCGTTGATTAAAACTTTTTTTTGTAATGTCGCAGCCAGGTGAAAACTTATTAAAAAGTCCAACATGGTAGTATGTACCTGTACTGGCTGTGTTACGATTAATACATCGTCATCTTCTCGTCAAAATTCACTGCTATTTTGCTCTTATCCTTATAACCACTGTTCGAATTACGACTATTTTGCACTGAAGAATCAGGTATAAACCAATAACTATAAAGACTGAAGTAATGAAAGTGATGAATTCGGAATTTATCTAGTTAAAAAAAATATTTTTGGTCTTTTTGTTGAAGTTTATTTTGAAACTTTAATATATATATATTATAAAACGTCGAGTAATGATGATTGCTACGCTGTAGGCTTTTATTTGTATTCATAGTATTCTAATGAATATTTAGTGCATCGAAAACGAGGTATTTCATTTTTCTCATTCCCCATTACAATGTTTTGTGTAAAAACTTTTAAATGTAAACAACAATACAACTTTTACTCATGGGTCTGGTACTCTGATATAAGAATAATGCGAAAAACGAAAATGATACTATAAAAATAATTCAATTAACTTCAAAACAGTTCTTATGAACAAAAAAATAGAAAATATTATATTATAAAGTTCCTATTGAAACGGTTTTTATTGATTTTGTATTTTTTGCACGTTTAAAAATGGAGTCTAATAATGGTGAAAACGGTTAATAATAACAATAATTTAACCGTGTGTAAAAACATAAATAAAAATTCATTATACTTCATATCTGACATCACAATTTGTATTAATAATATTTAGTAAACATAGATTTATGTTCACTATTTGTTAAAACAAAACAATATATCCATCAAGTTTAATGTTATGAGCGTTTATTCAATTATCAATAGAATAAAACAATCGTTTTGGTTTTGAGGCAATTTTTAGTAAATAAACATAAATGATTAAATAAAAAAATATGTAATACAATACTGTATTATAATGAATAGCGACTATATGTCAAGCATGCCTAAATTTGCTCACGAGTTATTTATTTATTTAATAATTTTTGTTTTTCTCGATATTTACATGTTTAAATAAACTGTTAATATAATTTATACTTAAATAATACTTTATTTTTATCACATATACTTTATTTTTAATTAATCCAAACGCAGGAGTTTTATTGATAGTGATTATATTTTTTCATCCCTGTACTAGGACAATAATTATAAATAACATTTAAATATAATATTATAATATTGTACTCTCATAACATATAATATTTATCTTAATAGTAATCTTAAAATGTATAAAGTTGTTGTACTGTATTATCTGGAAATTGTTTTTCTTTCAAACTTTCCAACAAATATTTCATCTAAATGTATATAATCAAGTTATCTGATTGCATTTTATAAATTTGAGTTTGATTTTAATCAGCTCAGTACAACTGTATGGTCGTAAATATTTTGTACTCGTATTTTGTAAGCCATTCTACTTTTTGGGGTTGATATTATTGTATTTATATAAATTGAGAAAGTTTGAATTAGTTGTTTACACATTTATTTATTCTTAACTCTTTCATAACATAGTCACGTTCGCAGTGAGAATAAAAATATCAGTATCTATACCTAATTTCAAAACAATATTATATATCCAACAGAAAAAATACAAGTTTAACGTTTATAACGTAAAAAAAACACTAATGTCTCGTTCATAGTTATAAAGTTTAAATCATCGTTGTCAGAAAATAATGACTGTGATAAATTGTGGTGAAAATTATACAATACTATATGCATTTACCTGCCCATATTTTGTTGGAATTATAGTAACGAATACATTATACGATTTGTATACAAATAATAATAGACACGAAGCAGATAACACGAACCATTATGTTCGTGCACTCTTTTATGTCTTTGACTTGTGTGAAAGGAAAATCTAAAGAGCAGAGGGTCAAGTTAAAGAAATGTACTTTTAAGGAAAGCATTCCAAGAGATTTCTATTATAGTGCTTTTGTATCCAAAATGCTAACTATACGTATATAATATATAGATTTTATAGATTATATATAATATGTGTGCGTATATACTATATACGTTCTCTATACATTTTTGAAACATTTTTTAGTGTAGATAATGATTTACAAAAAGTATAAATATTATAATTACATTGAAACTGAATAATCTTTTAAATCAAAACAAGGTATACATGACACAATTTATGGCTGATTCTTATTTTTTTTTTATAACAAGACTATTAATAATTCTATTGGCATGGGTGAAAGAAACACGTTATGTGATAAATTCAATCGATTTTTATGATGTAGAACGTTTTGTAATCTGTATTGCATATTTGCATTCAAATATAATCGTCCAACAATAGAACGGCTTAAAGGTATTGAGGATATCGATCAAACAGAAATCATTTTCTTAATCTATAATAAAGATCTGTTTTCTATTGTATATATATATATATACAATATATATTATATGATTTTAATGTTTTTTGCTTGTTGTTTAATTCTCGTTTTTGGCATACATATTATCATTACAATTCGGTCGTTATACCTTGTGTTTCTATGGTCAGTTTTTTATTATCTCTACGACACTTATTTTATAGACGTACCTACATCGTCTTAAAATATTGTTATCAAGGTGGATATAATAAATCATGTATCCACCTTGATTATTATTAATTGTCATCAATGTATTAAACAGTTTTAGATTATTTTATCTACTCAAACTATAATTGCCGGTTATTACCTATAGTACTTTTTTATTTGATGGCATGTAATCATAATAATGAATCATAATGCGCGCGTATGTCCTTGTACATTATACACAATATTATATGAATTATATAGTTGTAGTAGGGTTTTATACTTTTATCGATTTTGATGGCCAGTTGCCTGCAGTCACATGTATATTTAAACGGGTCCAAAGTATATATATCATCTCGTTGCGTTTTTTTTATGTTTCGTCTCTCGCAGTCGGATAGCATATAATTGACGTGAGCAATTTATTCACATTTTACTGCGTTTAACATGTCTCATTTTATCCGAAACACTCGATCCAACGGTAAGTGCTTGTCGCTGTCGCATATTAATAATATCTACCGGTAACGTTTAACGTACCATTATATTATGATGTCGGTTAATGGTTATAAAATATAGACGCAGGTACATATTATACGGTGCGGGTTACCGTGTAAATACACGTGTACCTACGTCCTACATATACGAATTGTTTGAAAAGTGTTTGAATTCATTTTTATTGCTTTTTTTTCACGAACGACTTACTATCCGTGTATTATACACGTTAGTACTATTTCAGCAATATCTCAGCGCATAATCTACTTACATTTTACCAATGGTTGACGTTTGTGACGATAGAAATATTTCGATTAAATAAAAATTGTATGTAGTAGAATTTTTTTTTTTTTGTCAAAAGCAGCTATTTGGTGCATCAAAAGCTTTTAAACAGCCCCGATATCTACCTAGGTCTTTTATGCTCTTATAGTTCCAAGACAAAGAGAATAAATGTTTAGATTGCACATATTATATACTTATACGTACACGCATTTATCAAAAAAGTTTAAAAATAAATAAACCACCATTGCATGTCAAACCCAAACGACTCTCCTAAATTATAATTTTTATTTGATCTTTATGAAATTTTATTACATTTAATTTAATTTTTAAGCTATTATTACTGATATAACCTAATAAAAAGTCATTGTATCGTGAAGTAGAATTGAATTAGTTACGTAAAAATTGTTTTCTTGAATAAAATCAAAAATCATTTTTAGAAGTCAAATAATGTAATTGTTGGCACTTAAACATAATTTCTATGACAAATTATAAGAAAAGTTTTTTAAAAGTTTCCGAGATCATATTTTATTTACATTTATGCCGTTTTAGCTTTTGATTTTATATTAAAATATAACAACAAATTTATTGTAATAATATCCAGATAAATATATATTATGGCCAACGATTTAGTTCATTCGATTGACATTTTTATTTATAAACATTAAAGCACAAGAAACGTAAAAAAAATCGTACAATTATTGATTCATAGTAAAAAAAATATAGCTATTTGGATACTTTCTTTTTATTTTATTGATGTGTTTCTGTGTCTGTTGAAAGTCTTAACGATTTACATAGCTATAATTTGTGTGAATCTAAATTAAGTATAATATAAAATAAACAACTTCTTTCGTGTTGTTGAGTATACAAAAAATTGTGATTACTTTTTAGAGATAAATCATCATATGAAATATTTGATTTTAATAATACATTTCTATATAATTGACAAAATGATTAATTTCAAACAAACATAGGTATACATAATTTGAATATATGAGCATCCGAATTCTTAAAATATTAAATAAAGAACTAAATTATAATTAATAATAAATTAATAATGAATACATTTTAATTGTATAAATAACTATTTTAAAACACTAAACAATTTTGCCACAATACTTTTAAGTGTTCTAATATTAAATATACCAACAAATTATTTAACTACATTTCGTAAGTACATTTCGTAAAAAAAAAAAAAATGTTTATTAAGGATAACTATTCGTTTTTATAAACACACAATATAAATACCACAATTCTGACATATAATGATTGTGGTGTTTTCGTGCAACTTCATTATAACAATTAACTTAAAGTTTAAATACAACAAAAATTAAAATAAAAAACTATTTTAAGATGAAATAACTGCATTTTATTAAAGTAAAAAAAAACAATTAAACGTTCATAAAAAGTAAGTAAAACCCATCATTTTCAAAAAATAGTATTGAATAGATATAAAATCAACCTGATTCGAGTAATTTTGGATTCAGATATCGAGTTGTACGTTCTAAAATTACAAATTACAATACATATTTGTAACCATTATTTAAAAAATTTAAATTCCAAATATTATAAAAAAATATATAAACTAGAAAAATCAAAAAGTAATAATCAACACGTCATAGCACGTGATACAAATACTATATTTAATTTTTTTTTTTCATAAGTTATTTATTTTTTAATAATACTTGAGTTTTATTTCAATAATGTTAAGCTAAAAAAATAATGACCATTTAAACTGTAATAAATAAAAAAAGACTTTTGTCATTAGACTGAATATACAATTTTGATATAATTTTTGAATTAAAATAAATGAAATGTAATTTATGCTAGAAATATATGAGTATACTACAACCCATAAAATATTCATCCCTAGAGGGACACTATAATCAAAAGTCATTGGAAGAATCATTATAAGTCTTTAAATGAGAATGATATGATGACGCGTCTCTATTGAAATTAATGTTTGTATTTTCCATGTCATGCATAAAATATAAAAATTTACACATTTTTTTCAATTTTTAAAGAAACATTAAAAAATTAAATATAAATTATAGGCTGTATGTAGTTTTAGAAATGTGTTATTTTTGGTTATTTAATCATACATACCTTACATTAAAATGTTTAGTTTGCATTTAATGACATAAGCATAATATTATTTTGTATTATTAAAAATCAGTCAGGATACAAGGAGCGGGATTATTTTAGGTAATAATCTTTTTTTGTTCTTCTAGGTGCAAGCCATAGAAAGACAATGATGTATTTATTATTATAGAAAACATTGATAAACGTCGAGCTTTTAAATTATATTTATTCTTTGTGGAGATAATTGTATTAAATGTTCATGTGAACTGGGTTTAAATATATAATAATTTTTTAAAATATATAATATTGTACATACAATAAGTGTGTAGTAATTCTAGATAGGTAGGCAGTATATAACATTTTCAAGTCTAAATACCTAAGTAAATAATATGTTTGTTTTTTAATGCGTTTTTTTGGTTCATTTTAATTCAATTTTCCAGTTATTTTTGTGAAACTACTAGTAATAATAAGAGCATTGTGGTCTGTAAACAACCACTGGACACTAAATATATTGTTGTAGTCGATTCCGAATATAATATGTATCCGAGTTTATTTTTAATATTTAAGGAAAGATCGAATATGGACTTGTGGTTTTCATCGTGAACAATATTTTCACCGTCGAAGGGTCGCCATGGCGCCGTCGTCTGTGATAGGATATTATTAATAATTTACTAGGGATCGCATGTTATGATATAGAGAAGAGGTTATGTGGAGTGGATGTAGCAGACTGGACAGGTAATATGTTCCAGTCGATGTTGGTAATAATTCTTGAATGGTTAAAGTTCAGCTGTACCCTCACCTCCCAACTATTGTCGACCGTACACAGAGTTTGACGTCTACGTGAAACTGAAAACGATAAAGCAGCAACAGAAGGATTTTTAGGTCATCCGTATACGAGGGTTCAAAATATGGAATGTAAATCAAAGCCAAAAGAAGTATTTTTTCTGTCCGGTGTTCCACAACAGTAAAGGCCCTGTGGCGTTTGGTTTTAGAATTCCTACGCTTTACCGTAATATTTTATCGGCAAAGCGTTTGAATTGTAAAACCAAACCCCAGTACGAACATCATGCAAATTTATGGAGCCACATCGATCCCATCAATGAAAACGTGGATTTCATTAAAAGTTTAATGCTAATCAAACCTTATCTGTACACCGTACAGAGTAATATTAACCAATATTTTACAACTTTTATTTGTTACATTTAATAAATGTATGAATACAATAATAATCCATTTGTATGCTTTTCTAGGAGTAATAATAATAATAATAATAATAATAATAATAGAAGAATGATATATTATTATATACGTATATCAAATAAGTGGTTTTACATATAATTGAATTTAAAATTAACATAAGTTAGTAATATTTACATTCTTTATTTAAAAAATATAATAATATAATTACGTTATTTAATTGTGTTGTTTTAATATTAAATAGAATAATTTGTTATAAAACGTGTCTATTTATTAAACTATCATCTAGACTAAGTAAATAGTAATGTATCAAAGATAAAATGTGAAGTCAAACAATGTTTTCATATATAACTTCCGTAAAAATTATATATGGTCATCGTAAGTCTTATTTTATTATCTATTTATGGTCGTTAATAAGCTTTCCAATATGTAATTATTATTTCAATGTATGAATTGTATAACTAAGTTATATTAAATGTTTTAGTGTTGTACTTAGCTTAATTAATAAGATATTTTTAAACTGTAATTGAATATATTACAATGGACATGATATTATTATGTATCAATCTTATGGTATGCTCATTATATTTATATCATATTGGATGATTATATGTACATTTTACAAGTTATGTATTTATGTATTATGTTAAATTAAAAGTTACCATTTCGGTTAAGTACCTATTATGATGTAATTTTTTTATTATTAGTAAATATACACTTACTACATATTATTATGCTCTATATATGTTTTGTCTAAAGGCCAACGGAGCCGAATATTTGTTAAGGGCATAAACTCAGACAATTTATATTAACGTGAAGTGACGACCATATGCAATAAACCTCATAGAATTTGTCCTATTTTGATAATTTTTTATTTTATTTGAAAGAGGAAAACTTTTTCCATGTCACATTGAACCCTTACGTTTGAATCAACTTTAAGCAATGCCAGCATTTTATACTCCAAACTACTCAAACATGCGTCATGTATAAACGTTTATTACAAGAAACTTTTAAAATAGAGTTTTTAAAATCGGAGTCAAATCCAATCTATACTAAGCCCTCGTCTTTCTAATATAAAAAAATTATCAAAATCTGAATATTTCACGAGGCTTGAGTGTTTTTCCTGCGAGCAAAGTTTTTGAACTAAAAACGCATCTGCTCCGACATCTTAAATAAGTATATTAAATTGAGGCGATTATCTTTTTTTGGTCTAGTGTTATCCCCATATTCGAAATTCTAATATATTTTGTTTTCTTTGAACCTATATGATTTAATATAATTACCAATATTATGTGATATTAATTTATTTGAGTATTTATTTGATGAAGTCTATTGTCATTTATTATTTGTTTTATCACATGTTATTTATTATAATTGTATCTAATTATGTTTATTATGTAGTCATATATTATGTAGCACAGCATTGTATAATAGTATTTAGATGAATATATATAATTTTTTGTTTATATAATAAGTATTGTATACGAATCTAAATGGTACCTGTCCAAATACAAAATTCACCAATGGACGTTTCTCTTGGTAATGGAAAGGAAATATAAAGGTAATTCAATTTCATAGTTGGAAGGATATTAGAAAACGATAGAATACTGCCACGTCCTTCGAAATACTATGGTTGGTCATACAATAAATATATAATATATATCGTAAAAATTGTGAAAATCGGATGTAAGGACGTTTCATGGGAATAAGTAACAATTCTAGTAAAGAATCTATTATAAAACACATGATAAAAATAGAATGTTTTTAGTTAAATTACATTTATCAGCCAGTCAGTGTAACGATATCGGGTGAAAGCCTTTGAATAAACAATGATGATTTTCACGTGAATACGGAGCAGAAAATAGTAATATATATATATATATAGAGAGAGAGAGAGCCATGAGTTCAAGAAAATAAAAATAGTTTACTCTGCTTTACCTATTTTTCATATGTGAGGAATACGGTTAAGCTCGTCTGGAGCTCGAAGGAATAAAAACGTCTAGATCAAAAAGCAACTTGGCGAAAGAGGGTTAGGGGTTATGGCTTTTTTGGTCTTATATACGCGCGTATACAGCTCGTTTTGCCTCCTTCTACTCCTCCCCCCTTCCACCTCCTCCTGACCAGTAAATGGAATCTGCTATTCATTTCGTATACGGGGTGTACCTATGCTTATGTGTGTGTAACGATATAGCTGCATGTGCGTGTGTATATGTGTATAAACTAGCATTTGAAAGAGGGGGTGGACTTCACGCGTAGCTGTATACCACTGAAAGAGAGCGCGATTTGTCTTGGTTGCCACAACATCCTTCTGGCAAGACCAATTTGGAACTGTCTATCCTTCTCCGCGCCACACACACACATACAAACACACACAAACACATACACGCATGCATACATATATACATATATACATACACACTCTGTGAAATTGATGGGAGAGAGAGGTGGGTCAGTATAATATAATGTTCTGCCACCGCATTCAGTCCTCTTCTAAAGCTTTTGACCTGCCGCCGCTGTCATCTATATATAGGTCTAAATCTTTTAGAGCGCGTAAGCCTCGTCCGTATACCACGACGAAACCCCTTCAACGCGTACATCTCGATCCCATATACGACTATAATACATTTCTATAAGGCCTATTTTTGTGGGCCACGCAAAAATCCAATAAAGGCGCAACAAATAGACAGGAAGATAACAGATTGTTTCGATATAGGATATACCTGTGAGTGTGCGCTAGCGCGCGTGTGTGTGTGCTGGTGTATTTTATTTTATTCGTCGTTGAGTTTATTATTTCTTTTTTCCATTTAAACGTCAGCATTCAAACAAAGAGAAACGTATATACTGTGTACTATATTATATTATTTGAATAGGATTTCTGGTACTCTGTTTTAAAACAAACAATACAATCTTGAGTCTTGACCGTATGGTAACGATCTTCTTCCCGAACACTTAAAATGGGATGATGGTATTAATCGTTGCATTAATTAATTATAAAATTGTTTTATTCTTAAATTTTTTTATAGACCTCTTAATTGCAAAATATTTACAATCTATATGATACAAAAAGTAAATTATTTAATAGATAAAGTCGCTTGACTAAGTAAAATTAACCCGGCATGGAAGTCTCACAGTTTCACAGTTGAGATACCAAATGATTTATTTATAATCATTTGATTTTTGTTAATTTCGATTGAACAGAGTGGTTAGTATAATATAATCATTATACCGAGGTTCATTTAAGATAAAGTGTAAAGGTGCGTTATAAGATATTAATTGATGACTTTATATTGATAATTAAAAGTAATGGAATAGAGATATAATTATAGACTTTTAGGATACATTTTTTATGTAATACGGTGGTAAGAAGGAAAAAGAGAGGGTTAATTAACGAAGTAAAATAGGAAATAAATGTCGAGAATGATGTTTCATTTTTAGAATTTTCGAGTACTTTTAAATTGCCAGGGTTGGAAGCAGCAAATCATGGATTGATCAAAAAAGGGAAAAAGTGGAAAAGGGACACAGTTTGTTTTTTTATTACGAGTAGTATTATTATTGTGTGGATAATTGTTTTCGACGTCTGTTATGAGATTTGTAGTTTGGCTTTGGATATCCCTTGAATTTTGATGTGTGAGCACCTCCACATAAGGGGTACTTGTCTGGTCTGCTTTTGTTTTTGGTACAACTGTTTGGAAGGCAATATCTCAGTACTTAACGCTCTTAATTATAATTACAGAAGCTTGAAGTGTGCTCATAGTCCTGATAGTTAGCTTCTTTGGTAGACCGCTCTTGGTCTTATATGGTATTTTTATCTAGGACTGACCTATTAGGCTTCATCTGCATATAGACACATATTTAATGACTGATTCCATAGAAATTATCAGCACCTTCATCTTACAAAACAGTGACATAAGAAAGGAGAGAAAGAGATTGATCCTCAAACTCATTTTTTGGTGGTAATATATATTAGTAATATAAGTAATACAAGGTTTTTTTCTTCATCAAATGATATTATTTTTTATTGCATATGACATATATTATGTTTCGATATAATCATTTTAACCATTGTCCTTATCATTAATTTGTATTGATATAAATTTATTTCAACTTGCTTGTTAATATTAAGTGCTTAATTACTTTAGGACCTAATATTAGTAATCAATATATTTCATGATATATTTTTTATATTTTTTAATAAATAGTTTTATGCATTTTCAAGTTTCATAACTCATCAAACTAAGGTAGAGTATACTCACAAAAATGCGCGATCTCAATTAAGATTAACAGAATGAGTGCCTATTTTCATATTTTCTGATCTGCCAAATATATTTGGGGCATGTCCAGTCCGCAACTGTCTTCAGATAAGTAACCAACACTGCCTATCTAGCTAAATACATTTTGTTGTACTCGTTAAATAAATACGTACACTAAATTTACTTCAGTGCGTGATTTTATGGTTTTTAACACATATCAAGTTACACCATTAATCAAAAAAAATTATATATTTAACACATTTAGTGCATTATGTTAATGCAAACAAATGTAGGTATGGTATTAATGCTGCTTACGGTTCTCTAAATGTTACCAATTTAGTACCATATATAATAAATACATTTTATACCTAACTTACACTTATGTTTATCATTGGTTATAAATGTATGATTTCATTTATATTCTGTTTATATTTAAAATATATTATTATATTTATGGTTCAAGAAGAGGACATTAAACTGGCGATTTTCTGCATTTTAATTTGTAGTACAAAATAAAACGTCAACGAAATTTATAATTTATTTCACCGCTACTCCAGTATTATAAACATTGTTATGAATTATTTATTTATGTGACGTGTTACCATTGTTATTTAGAACAAATGTAATAAACGGACCAAATAGAATTTTTCGAGCAAACAATTTATGATAAGTAGTAATACAGTAGTTTATATACCTCTGCTGAATAATTACTGCAATTTATGATTTAACTTAAATTCCCGATTATTTTATCTAAATATAAAGGTCGTGGAATAATGCACTTATGACATATACGCACAACACACTCAGACAGCTACATTTTAAAAAACCAATTGCATTTTGCAATTTACCGTACAACATTATGAATATTTTATCGTTTTAGAACAATATTTAATTTATCTGAACCACGCGTCTTGCATTTCGAGCTTCACGATCATAGTTCTGTATTTTATATTATGCTTATTGTAGATTTCCTCCGGGTTTTATGGTTTTTTTTCAAGTTACACTAATATTTTAAGAATGCCTGGGAAACAGGTATTCATAAATTATTCATAAACTATTTTCGTATACCTGTAAAAATATAAATCCTCGTTTTTGCTCTTTGAATACGGAATAATATTCATGCTTCTGTGAAACGTTAGGACACAATTTCTTTTCTTTTACACCCTCTGGAACGCGTGTTACCATTTCTGTAGAAATGAAAAAGCAAAAAAATTCGATAACACCTTTTGTTTCAATGGCTTTACTACTATTTTCTTTTCGACATTTCCATCATTCACTATGTATGATTGCGATAGTATTATTATATATGTACCTATAATATGTATAATATGTACCTATAGTATTATTGTGACTCATTCGGGTTTATGTTATGTTTCAGAAGCTGACTATACGCTGGACGATTCGTATTGGAACCAGGAGAGTCCCGTCGGTGAGTTGTTTGAACGATATTAACATTGGTATATATTTTTTTTACGTGGTAAATTTTTTCTTCGTTCGGTTGGTTTGTTATTTCAATAAATTGTGAATTTTTATTACGACAATTATTACAATAATAATAATAACAATAATAAAAAAAATACAAATTCATACTACGCGTCTCTTGTCGGCAGTTACGATAATGTATATGTATATTTATATATATTTTTTTTTTACCCATGTCGACCCATTTACTCCCTGTTGCTAATAATTTATGGATTCAAATTACTCCCCCTCCCGTCGCTATTAATTTATTTCATTCGTATGTGCCCCGTGTACAAACAAACATAACACTCATTTATCTATTCTGTATTGCGGACGATCTATGTGTTAAAAACGTATTAAACACGCAGTAAATTTATTAAAACGGGACAAGTATGACTTGTAATTAGTGGTTTTTGTAGGGTTATTCAGCCGACGGCATAATAAATGGATGACATAACGATATTTCTGGTACCCTTCGGAATTAACCAAACTTGGTTTCACAAACCCGTTTCCGTAAAAAATGTTCCTATTATATTATATAGTCGATAGGAATATTATTATTATGCTTCCGTAGAGCTCGAAGTTAATGGGAACTAAATTTGATTTTAAACCTTAGGGTCTTAAAATGTTCAGTGTTCTGTAAAGTGTAAATACACCCCCACCCCCCCCCCACCCATTGCTACGTCTGTACCTCACTTTTTTTTATATAATATGTTTATTATTACGACATAATTTACAACAAATTATAAAACGTAAATTTAGACCAGATATACTCATTTAGATTTATATGAAAAATATTTAAATTATTAAGTCCTAAAATTATTTGTTTTAAAGAAACAAATTATGGTAAATAAAGTTTTTTATTGAATGCATACTACTTGTTGTATCATTTATATAACAACGTGTATTATACACATTTAAAATCACCTTTGTATAGGCTTAAACAATTTCGGTTGAAATGAAAATAATAATTTAAGCTACATGTCGTACTATCACCGTCACGCTATAGCGACAATAATATGACATATTATTTGTTATGTTATTAACGTCGGCTCCAAACTAAATAAATAGTTATTTATTGTTCCATACGTTGATAATTTATACATTTGAGTTTAAGCTCAAGTTCAAACATTTGTCGACCTAGGCGGTTGACTATATTCCAAATTCAGGATAACAGTTTAACGACCGATGGCCTGTGTATTTAGAATGAATTAACTAGGTACAAGAAAATTGTTGGCCGTTGTGTACGTGTGTCGCGTGTGGTATATATTTTACTTCTATATAATGTGGGTGTGGACCATTTGAAACTTTTCAGCAGATCAAAATATGGAGACGTGCCTTGATTTTGCAATTCGAGCCGATTGGGTATATTTATACTGATAAGGATTTTGATTCCTAGAAACGACATCAAAAGGAAGATACGCATGTTCACAATGAACAAATAATTAGGTTTCTGAGAGATAACAAGAGGTGTAGTATGACTTAACTTAGAGCACTCAGAGCTTCGAAAGTTCTCAAAACTAGTAAAGTGACTGTATTTGGTAAGAAATATAATTTTGTGTTATCTGACGTATATTTGGAGAAATTTCCAATCAAAACAATTTCTCATCGATGGTCTCAAAAATCAAAAGTTTATAATTTAAAAAAACAATGATATTATTACCGTATATATAAAAAAAACAGATAATGCTTTAAATTTGTCATTAAAATATACTTCAAAGTTTCCAAAGTTTGAGATGATATTTAAAATTTCTGAAAGCAAATGTTTTTCTATCTTATCTTTTAAACATATCTTCGTAGAACAAAAAAAGTGGTATATTAATAATCGATTAAAAATACTTCAGCTGGACAATTATAATAAAATTAATAATAAAAAAATATATAATATAATAGCTTTATCATAACTTTAATGATTCGTTACAACTTCTAAGAAATTGTTATAATTATATTTCTATAAGGCTTTATGAAAAAAAATTTATATTTAATAAGTTTTAAAACTAAAATATTTTCTCGGATAAAACTAAATAAGCTTGATTAAAAACGATAAAATATTATATGATTTTAATATTCAACTCAACTATTTTAGTTAATCATACAACACGCACGTGATATAGTTTAAGTTTTTGTGAATGTAAAGATTTTGTCAATTATTTGTGCATCACTATTCGATATAGCACATATTTTTATGACTGATGACTGAAGTTGAGTAAAAAAAAAAGTTTTTATGAATATATAAATATATATAATTTGCATAAATACAGATAAGCTCAAAGTAAATACTATTATTTTATGTGTACATTTTTCAGGAATAAGGAGAAATTAAACATCGATTTATTTAAAGTTATATCATTCTTCAAACATAATAAATTAGCAGTGAAACTTAGATTTTACAATCCTGCAAAGTAGTAACGGTCTTAATTCGTGGTATTTGAAAGTCTTTTAGTGTGCATTAGTTCGCTTAGTACTTGATTATGGGTCATTTGTTTAGAACCCTTGTTAGTTTGGGAAAATTGACTTGTTACTTGTTAGAGAGTATACGAGTGCACCGTGGTACTTTCATCGAATTTTAGCTTTTAGATTGGGTAGACTATAACTCTAACTAAATACTGTGTTGAACTATTAAATTAAATGTAAGCTATTGTATTTTGTATTATATAAAATACTTTAACTTATTAAACTCAAATACTCAATTCATTGAAAATATTTTTTGAAATTAAAACTCAATTTTTTTCATAATATTTGTAAAAAATGTAAGTTAATAATGTGTATTACTTATTAATTATTCTTTATTATCTTAAATATAATATTGTATACTATTTTATTAATTTATTTGGTGTTACATAATATGCATGTGCATAGTTCTCAATTTGCAATATTATAATTATAAATTATTACATATTATTATAATTTATATTGTTGACTTATGCATAAAATTAATTTTATTTTATATTTTCGTAGTATTGCATTTTTAATAACCTTAAATAATATTCGTTGATTTTTTTTAGCACTATGTTAAAAATATAATTTTTTTTTGCTTTGATAAATTATATATTTTTTCATTTATTCGTATTGCAAATAAATTGTATTAAAACGCCAAACAAAATATAAACCAGAAACGAGTTCTAACCAATCGTTCCCCACCTCACAATAATAAAACCTGCAAAAAACACCTACAAACAGCTAATGGTCATAGTTGCCGAGCTTAAGTTCAATAAAAAAAAAAATATATAAATATATATAAACGTTTGTTTTAAATTCTAGGATTTGTTTATTGATTTTGTGTAATAATCATCATATTTATTATAAAATAAATGTTATATTTCGTATTGTGTAATTGTTTTAGATATTGTTATGTTTTATACTTTGTGATTATTGTATATTAATACCGGTTTCCTTTATTTTATATCTAAACATTCAATAATGAATAAGCCAATAAGGTTTGTTTGTTTGACCATGGCACACTATCGAATTGTTTGTTTGAAATTATAAAAAAATATATAAAACAATGACCGTAGATTCCCAGATAAACATACTTTAGTGTAAAACAATGAAGGGAGTATATAATAAAATAAAACATTGTGGCGATAACGTCGTAGGTGGTGGTGGCGGGGTTTGGTGTGATCATTTGATGTTCCAACGAGACAGTTTCGCCTTAGCAATAATAACAACGCACGTGGTCATGGTGTTTGAGGAGTAAAGAAAAAAGTAGCGACGTATTGGCAAAGATCTTAGATAGGATTTACAAGTCAGGGCGGTGTTTGTAGTTCAAAGTTTTACATGGGGTCGGGAGACCAAAGGGCTCTCGACCCCGCAGACCAGAAAGGATCTGTGTTATAATGAAATTATACCCTCTCGTTCGACCTGGCGACAGCCATACATACACTCGTGACGTTTTCAACAATGCACAGGGTGTGCGCAGAGTGTGCACAATAGAGAGAAAAAAAATGTACAGGGCATAAAGAAAAACGATACTTAGCCCCTGGACTCGGGTAACACTCGACTTTTAAGACAATGGGCAGCTGAGGGCCACGGAACGAAATTGTATATAACCGCCGGAGGGCTCTCTTTTCTATGTCAATTGGCGAGGGAAGAGTAAGAGCTTGGTGGTGGGTGACCTATTATTGTTATATATTGTTATTGTGGGTCACATCCACACACTGTCGTCGCTATATACATATGCGGCATATCCTGCATTCCTGCGAATGGGCGTAAACTGAGCAGCATGCGCTGCAGAGGCGAGGCCAACGTTTTCAACGAGTATAATAGTATATATTATTATTATAGTTATAGTCGCACACGACTCCGAGATTTTTGTTACAATATTGGGGAGAAGGCAAAGATTTAAAGTAACTTGAGATGATTTTTTCTGATGAAATATATTTTAAATCCGTTAACTTAAGCGACGAGGTTTTAAACTATCGACCGCTCTAAAAATTACATGAACCAAAACAATTTATTTATTCACAATAAAATATGATTATTGCATTGCATTATATTATACGTTTATATTCTTATTTTTAATAAAATTATACATTTTAGATTTAATAAAAATGCATTTGTTAAAAGTTATAATATTAAAACTTAAATTATTTGAAAATAATTCTGGAATAGTTATTTACATTTTTTAAATGAAACGTTGTTAGAAATAGTTATGTGTTAAAAAAATAAAACGTGCTTAAATAATATAAATTGAATTCACAAATGCTAAATGTTTAGTACATTTAATCAACATTTCTTGTTTCAAACTTAAGACATCTTCGGATAATTTAAATAATTAAAAAAATAAACAAATTATAAGTAATAATAAATAAATAGAACAACAATAATTATTGTGTTAATTTAAAGCAAATTTAAACCTATTTAATTTTAGGTTCTTTGTTTATGTATGATTATAATATGACAATATTTAGTACTTCAAGTACGGTGTTGATGTGTTCATTATTTTGTTAATTAAAATTGTGAAATCTGCTTCGTTGTTAAAATGTATAATATTGTGGATATTTTTGAATATATTATGCTTTGCAAATTTTGATTTAGGTTTCGATTTTTAATATTAATTTTTGCTCTAGTTATTTAAATCTTATTTTAAAATTTCTATTTGTTTTTTTTTTTGTATGGAATATATTGCAACTACATTGGAGTTTATGCTACGAATTATGTTACAATTTTCATTGTTGGTTTGAATTTGATTACTGTGAATTTTGTTGTTTTTGTTTGTACACTATTATTTGTAATGTATGACAAGAATTAGCAAAATTTATTTAATAATTATAGTTGACAAATATAAATATATTTGCTAGTAAGGGAGTAGAGCAGAATATCTAAAAATGAATTTTAAATAAAAGGTAGATGTCGTTTTTCTTGATTTAATAAATGAAAATAAAACCATAATAAAAGAATTTTCAGTAATGCAATGTTTTTTTAAAAACTTATATTATCATAATAAAAACTACAAACTGTATTCATATTTACTTAAGATTTAATTGTATAAATATTTATATTATATTTTTGGAATTTATAATCAACTTTTATAGTTCTTACTATTCTTAGAAAATGTATTCAAATTATACTTTATTTTTATTAAAAAAATAGATTTTTTCAATTAAATACAATTTAAAAACATTTTTACTTAACTATAAATTTATAACAACCATTTTAGTTTAACAAATATTATTGGCTCTTAATTATCTATGAAAATACCTTACATATTAAGTAAATAAACATATTTTGTACCACCTTCGTTAAATAAAACAAATATTTAAATAATAGATAAATACCTATCAGTGTTTGCTTTTCATGGTTCTATGTGCTTGGAAATGTTCAAGTATCTATGATGTTATTATTTTATTGCAATAGCTTCAAATGTAGTAATTAACAACATTAAAATAACAGTTCAAACTATACTTTACTGTAGTATAGGCTACGATATACTGATTTACATTACACTGATTACAGCACATTGTGATGGTTATGGATAATATTGACAAAAATATTATATATTAATTATAGTGAATTTGTTGGTATTTTGTTCAAGACGTATTGTATACTATTAATAGTACATTAATACAACTAAGTTAAGATAAATTCAAAATAATTATGTATATAAGATGTTTACTGCAGAAATGGGACATTTCATGGACATGTTCCCTTTCTGCAGTAAAGTGAAATTTCCAAACACTATATTTAGCGTTTGGATAGTCGGATTTGACTCCTTTCTACAATAAACGATGTATTTACGCGTGCTTAACAAAAAATGATAATAGAATTAAAATTGATAAAAATGGACTTGTCCCGTTTCTGCAGTTAGCGATTCATTACTATATACATTTTACTATTTCAAAAATTAAAATTAAATATAGAATACAAATATATGAATTACAAATCTTAAAAATAACTTAAGAAAAGTTTTTTTTTTTGTCACATGACTCAATGTGTCCATTATAATTGATTATATAGAGTCCATACCGCGGGCCGCGGGTTGGCAATCCCTGATATAGACATACAATTATACACTTTTCGTACAGCGTTACACATAATATTATCTGAAGTGCAATTGATCTCATTGGTTAGGTTAAGTTTATTTATATAGAAAAATCTTTACAGTAATATTACATGGATTGATATACTATTAGGTAGATAATATAAATTCAAAGAAAAAATTAAGTGTTATGAATTTAGGAAATTATATTAAATTTTTCTTTTATCATAGATAAATTATTTGTTTTAAAGAAAAACTTACTCAAAAACCAAAACTAGAGAAGTTTATTGGTTGAAAACTGAGTATGAAATTAGAGCGGTTATAGTTTGTATGAAAAAAAAGGAAAACTTTCGATGAAATCAGAATAATTTTTTGAACCTCAAATACAGCTGCTGATATTATTAATGTGTTAAACTTATGGTTTGAAAGGAAAGTATTTATGTTCGAGAAAACTTTTTCGATAAATATTTTGAGATTAACGAGTTTTAAATACTAAATTTGGCACGCCGACTAATGTATCATTATAGCAGCACAGTGAAATTATATCATTTCAATATTATTATTACCTACCTCTCTTTATTTATAATAGCAGCATAATTTATATCGTATTTTGAATAAGGTATTTACCATCGGATTAATCTATTATATATACAATTGAATATGTTCAATAAATTGTATATTAATCTATACATTTTAAAATTGAAACATATTCCAACAATACAATTAGTAAGATTTGATTTAAATCTAAAAGTATTTATTCAAACTACTTTTTAAATTATCGCGGCAACATTTTTGAGTTTAAAAAAAATTAAGTGAAAAACATTTTCTTTCACTGGTGTTTTTATATAAAATCAGTTGTTTCGGTATAGATGAGTACATTAAGTATTTACGTGCCACTCTGGTGGATATAATCTTGTTCGGTTTCTAGGGGTCAGCAAATTAGCGATAAAAAATATTCGGATAGAATCCGGATGTTGGGCCCTCGTAGAAAATAGTGTGGTGGGTTGTGGTAATTCATTTGAAAGCAATAATAAATCATCTCATTCGGAACACGTTTTTGAGCTTCTAACAGAGTTCGACTCGCTGACGTTTCTTCGTAGTTTTTCAACAGTAGTCTATAGTTTTTCTTTGCACTCGCTAAAACTGTATTGCGCAATGCTCGATAATAGAAAATCTACCCCTTCGTAGTACCTACCATCTAGATTAGATTTTCGAACTTAAAACATCCCACATTCCCACACAAACTTTTCGAGTAAAACTGCGGTGTCTAAAATATGTTCATGGAAAATAAGAACACAACAAAGATAAAATATCTAATTGACTTAGCTTCACTAAAAAATTTTAACATTATCGAAATAGACTGAATAAGTAGGTACAATCCTCGAAGTCTAAAAGTAATGAATTGTTTGATTTATTTGTGAATAAAAAAAAAAAAAAATACCTAAACATAAAATTATATATTTATCTTTGCGTGTGTGACGGCGACCCATTTAATTCCACGTCAAACAATATTAATGAAGTTTCGTATAGAATTGTATGTAGTTTTAAACATGAGGGTATAAAAATAATGATAATAATTTTATTAGCTAGTATAAAAACATAATTGATACGCGCACGCAATGTGTGCAATACACATTTACTTACTGTATTTACATCAAAGCATCATTTTAATTAATTATTTTACTAATCTGGTTACGCACCCAATATCTTTCTAGAAAAGGATCGATAAAGTTAATTGAAATCACACATACATAAGGAAAGTAATTCAATTTTTCCCCTTCAATTTCTTGCTTCAAAACTTTGGGATAAGGTCCAAAACCTTCTGTGATTTATGTACATGAAACGATATGTACTGAAACCCTAAGCTCTTGATAGTTAAGTGGAATAACTATAGTCGAATTTAAAACCAATTATCCATGCGAGAAAAGTTTATGTGAAAGTAAGAAATGGTTGACTAAGATTATATATTTTATTTTTCCCACTTTATTAAGTTAAATTAAATAAGTTTAAAAACCTTTAGCAACTATAATAATATTATTATTTGATAAATTAGTTAGGGACAACTTTTCTCCGTCAGGTGATTTTTTCTCTAGAAGAAAACTACGAGAAAAATAACCGCCTAAATGTGTGTATATTTATATATATAAATTATTATCATGTGAAATTCAATTTGAATTTGTATACGCTATAGTAAAATGGAAAACCATAACTTAATTTTTTTGTTCACCTTTAAAATGTAATTTGTACCCTTATGATCCTAAACCCTTTGAATGACCACATTTATTCAGTAAAAACTGATGGGTCACGTAGTTTTTTGATACATTTCTCAATAGACTGCTGTACTCAAAATGAGACACTTTTGATGATACTAAAATGAGCAACCTAATCCACCCCTACTCAGTTTTTGCTAAACACCTATAATTACTATACACATTTTAATATAAATAATTAATGAATATATTTTTCTATGCTGAACATCTATTTTACCGAATTGTTTATTGCCCTACATAAATATTAGTTATCAGGTCTAATAAATCATCATATATGATTATTATTAATATATTATTAATTTAGTAAAATAGATGTGCACCATAGAAAACTATATTCATCAATTACATATTTATACTAATATGTGTGTAAGCATAGGTATTTAGAAAAAACTGTGTTGAGGTGGATTAGGCTGCGCTTTTTAGCATCATCAAAGTGTCTCTTTTTGAGTACAACATTCTATTGAGAAATGTATCAAAAACTACTTGACCTATTAGTTTTTACTTAATTATACTAAGAATTAGAACTCAGATTCAAATTTCCAATCATTCGTAGATATGCATACTAACCATAATATTGTTTTTAACTAACAAAATTCAAATTTTTAGATCTGATTTATTCAGATAGAAATAGGCAGTGGTCCTCAATTTAAGCTAAGCATTTCAAATGTAAAACTGTGTTATTGTATAATATAGAAGTGGTATAAGTCAAACAACAATGGGACGCGTGCTAGAACGTACTCGTCGATCACTCATAATTATTGTTTTACACAAAAATACAAAATCATAAATTATAATGTTTTTTGGTAAGTATAGTTAAAAACAGACAGGTTATATTTAAATTAATAACAATAGTTTAAAAAGGTTCCAATATATTTCAATACATTTCTTTTAAACCAAGTTTTTAAAATTATATGGAGACCCAATAGTTTAACTCCTTTTTATAATCTGATTATAACTTAAAGACACGTATACACAAATTATTAATAGACTTTGATTTAATTGCCATCAATTTTGTCACGTAACATATTATTAGCCCTGTTTAATATGCATTATATAGGTACAGGTATTTGTGTATTGCAGAATGCGTACATTATTTTATTGTCTTCTAAACAATGCTCAATACTAAAATGTACCATTTTGTTATTTTAAAAGTGTAAACATGATGTTTCAAAACAAAAATAAGGTTAAACTATTTATTTCTATTAAGTAGGAAGTATTTTACTATTATAGTGTCATACAGTAAGCTTATGTTTAGTACCTATAAAGAGTAGGTAATAATTTTACCGAACTCATCGTTCCAGTCAAGGATTTAGACGTTAGAGGCATGTATTGCCTTTTGTGATATTTAATTTGAAACCATAATAATTTTGAATTTGACAACGCTTTATAAACACTTGCAATATGTTTATTTTTAAAATAAAAAAATTTATTTCACTCGTAAAAATTATTACTTACGGTATTAAACATTTATTTCTAATACGTCATACATTAATGAATACATAAGTAACTATCACTCGAGTTACATAAACCTAACCGGTATAATATACGAGTGAAAATATTAGATTCAATCCAGTTACCTAATTCTTATTTTTTTTAAATATAAATCATGTTTTATTTATGTAAATAAAAAAATAGCATTAATCCTCTCCAAACAAGTTTATCAAGCCTCGCTTATACTTTCCCCTTTTAAATGTATTCTTCGTTTTGTTATAAAAGATAAATCATCTTACATACAAATGATGATACGCATACTGCGTCATGAATATACTCGTAAGTATTGTTTTTGAGTGGATTTTGAATATGGTTTCAATGAACAGTAAAATTGAGTTCCCAAGTTCGTGCTCCGGAAGCGATTTGTTTTTTCTATTTGTTTGTTTTCAGAGTTTTCGCACAAAATATGAAAAAGCACCCAGCCAATTTTCTCAAGCGATAAGTATATTCATAACAAAATAAACAACGTTACCCATCTGCTATAAAAAGTATGAGTTTCTAGCACAATACATATTACATTATGTTCTGAGATTCACAACCCTCCTCCGGACCACCCGACATTAACCAAACTTATAGTAAATTAATAAAATGTGTTTTTTATTCATTGAACTATATCAGGGTATTACGTATTATTATAATATTGGTTTTTAATACCCAACAATATTTCGTATTATAGTTATTAATTTATTATCATCCATAATATATCGTACACTACGTAGTAGTTGTGTACTTATGTTTCTGAAATCACCACCGTCATGTTCACATTTTTCCATCAGTTTTAAAACAAATCTACACGAAATACCACCGACAATTTTCATGTATTGTAACATAAAGCAATCCACAAAAGTTTCGACAGTTCTCTAATAGCATTATTTATTTTTAATGTTTATTGCATGTTATCTACATACTCGGCTGCGAGGCATGTGCTGAGATTCGTTCGGTTCAACTTGGCGGTGGTTACAAGTCTCCTTGTATAATACCTACCTATAATAATATAACTATATCCTGCAGGTCATAGTGTCCTAAGGGTTTCGTATAAATCTTAAACATCTCTCATACATCGCATGTGATGTAATTTAAAACTTTTGTTTAGTACTCTTGAAACCCAGACCAAACCCTAGATTATCGTACATCGCCCGTCACGGCGGCGTCATCTGCCAATCGAGCAGCTAACTGCAACAACGTGTAACGGTTAGATTCAAGCAAACAAGATTTCTATAAATACGGTACACATGGATACGACACTTTGCATATATATTTTGTTCGAGTAGGCCTTACAAATCCGGTACGACCATATTTTATAAAGTGAAAACAATATCGATTATTATATTATTTTCGTCGTCCGACTACGTATAGACGCGAATCTCTATATTATAATATTATAAGAACTTTATTTTCGTGGCGCTTGACAATGATAATTTAATAATAATAATAATAATAATAATAATAATAACAACAATAACAACAATAACGACGACGACAACATCACACGCCGCCGCTTATGAATATGTCATGATATAATATAAATATAGTACGATATGAGAGCGCACGTGTGCCACTACTGGTGCAGCCTACGCCGACGCCACCGTGTCTCCCCCGTCCGCGTGTACTGCCGCCGCTGCAGTGTTATAACACGACCGTGATTTATAACAGTCCTAAACTCTGCGCCCGACAGCCTAAGTGTGCGTATAAATCTCTCGACGTGCGCCTTGTCTTGAAAGCGACAGTCCGGAAAACAATACTACACACGCACAGCGACCCGAGAAAAAAAGAAACCGTTGTTCTATGTTAATAATCTGTTAAAATAAAAAATAAAATATATAAACAGAACCCGTGACGGGGGGGGGGGGAGGTAAAAAAAGAGGCGGCGGCGCCCGAAATGATATTATATATGCATAGAGAAAAAAAAACGAAAACCCGGTGTTTAACCGGAACGTCTTTCGCAATGGAAAACTACCCGCGCCGCGCCGCTCCCGTATAAATATCCTTGCCGGATGTCGACGCTTTAGTTGCGTAGAAGTGAACCGTTTTCCCACTATAATATCGTCTGCACTATTTGCTCGAAACGTTTAATATGAAATATATTACTACTACTATTATTATTACTATTATTACTGCAACATAGCCTCGCCTGATGTCTAAACGAAACACGTCGGAGAGCAGGGGCGTCATTTGGGGAGGGGGGGGTCAGGGTGTGCGGTGGCACCACTTAAATTTAAAATATTCTCAATTGGCCTGCTGAAACAAGGGAATCCCCCCCTTGTAGATCCGCTCTATTTTTATATGGCCTGGTGAAATTTCAAAATGGCACATCCAAAAAAAAAACTGAAATGACGCCCCTGTCGGAGAGCGTATTAATCGTTTTTCGATTACGAATTTATGTAAGAAGGTAACGTTATCATATTATATCACATAACTGCTTGTATTCTCTGTACATATAGGTTATTTGCTCAGTGATGATAGAAAAATTGTTATTTTTGAATGGTTCCTTTGAAGTCTTTTGACACACGACTATTTTTTTTGTTTCAACAATAATACTGTTGTAGAAAACGCGTGTATCTATTTCAAACGTATCACTGTTGAGATAACAATATTTTCTCTATTGATAATTATTATTATTGATTGTTATGTTCTGCTTATAAAAAACGAATTATTGTGTGATTTCTAAATTTCTAAGCCTAGGTACCTATCGTTTGATAGGTCGTCTATGTTTTTTGTCTTCAATATTATTAGGTATTAACTGAAACGTTAAAAATCATATATTTAAAAACATGATTCAAGTATTTAAAAAATGATGTTTCAATTAACTTTTAATCGCAATAAAATAAACAAAAAAAAGATGGACAAGTGGGAACCGCCTTGCTGTACAGTAGTTGTCAAGTGTGTCATTGTAATGGATGTGTTAAATTTGAATTAAATGATAAATCTTGCATACGAAAAAACGGTTCTGAGCAGATAAGGTGTGTCAGCCTAACAATATTATCGTTTTAGTAATACCTACTCGGTGGCTTGAATTAATTTTGGCAAAAATCACTGCATTTGCATATTATCTAAAAAATAATTATCTAGGAAGGTTAGTTCATACTTTCTCTATAGATGTCAATATGTAGCTTGAAGTTGTTCACAGAATCACAGAGTTGTTGAACAAGAATCACATCGAAAATGTTGGATTTATTTTTATTTTTGTAACCAATGACAACCATTTATATGCAAACAACTAATACTAATAATAACAATTAGTACTATAATTTGTAACCAATAGCAAGTATTTATAATATAATATATGCAAATGTTTTGATTTTTATATTTGAAAACAGTATAAATGATTTTTAAATTTAAATTTTCGAAAATACTTAAATATTTAAATTAAATAGACTACACATTATACACTCGTGATGTGTACATTTTTCACAATAAAATTTAACAATTTTTTATGTTTTCCGGGTATTACCTTCATGTTTCCGAGAATTCCCGGAAATTCCTTCCTGGGAATCTCCGTCAAATAACGTTTCCAGAAATGGCCCTATTGACGAAGAACAAAAATATACTTCTTACCGTATTTGCATATTATGTAAGGTATATCTTGTAAGCACACACAATGCAATTAATTAGTGAACTAGGTTGTAGATTAATAATGACAAAAACAAAAATGTCACGAATTTATATTATTCACCCCAAATGTTTGCACCTTTATCATGTTTTCTAAAATATTTATCATTAACATAGGTACTTAGTACTTACGTTTTGATTCTATTGGATCTCACTTTCTACCGTATACATTCTACCTAAATACATAACAAAATGTATCAAATGAAAATCGTCGTGTACTGAGCTGCACCAAGTGTCTAAAGTATAAACACCAAAGAGTATATTATATTTTCAACTTATCTTATGTATTTTTCATTTGTTACTTTATCCCATTTTCCGTACCTTGTGATTTATTTAAGACTTATGTTATGTTGTGTATTTTTCATCATCTCTTCTTTTGCTTATTTTCTACCAAATATATTATGTGCACGTGTGTTATATATAAAGTCAAGTATTTTTTTTCACAATATTATCACGTTGTGAAAGTTTGTTTCACTAGAATTATTGATGACTTTGCAGGATTTCTATTGTTATTTATACCACCGCGGAAATAACTATGTAATAAGCATGGATTTTTTTTCTTAAAACAAAACACTTTCAGGGTTATATAATATATACATATATTTTTTTTTCTGGTCATTCGTGTATTTCTTTTTACTTAATTAACATTTTTAACAAAAAACATAAGGTATATCAAACTTCTAATTTGATATTTATAGCTAAGTTAACGGTAACAGTCTGTATAATATGCATACTATTTAACTATATATTAGTTTAATAAAACCTGTAACTCAAATATACTATTTATGATGAAAATACTTTTAGAATCTAAATTATTGTTTTACTTATAAAATATTATCTAAACAAACGCATTAAGGTAATTTTTACTTTATCAAGTAAGTTTTATTAACACTATTTATCTTAGATTATGTACCTAATTATTTAAACATTTTATTTAAAAATATATTATTTTTAAACTTTAAACTGTCAAACTGACAATCTAGTTAAATTGATTTTGTTTATTTCAATCATGAATACTACCTATTCAGTATTCATAGCCATGTTCTTTAATTTTTAATAATTAATTTTATTCAATTACGGAATGAGTTAAGATAAATAATTTATGTAAATTATATAATCACAAGAATTTGTGTGTTGTGGTATTTAAGAAATATAATTATGTTGTAAACGTAATTCTTTGACATTACAGATATTAAATAATCAATGCATTTCCGACATCAAAAAGATAAAATCTACCAACATTGCTAACATCTCGTGTAATAATTTCCCAGACGTATGACGATAGGAAACATCTTTAGATTTATATTCCAATTGATCGAGACACGAATGCGAAATGAGTGTGAACGATACTGAAAAATGCTTCCGGTGAGCTTCCCTTTACGGATTTGCATTTGCCTTTGGGGAAAACTTTTGCTTGAATCGATATTGGTTTATATATTTATATATATATTTTTTTTTTTTGAGGCAACGTTAGAGTTCAAAGTGAAAACTAGGGTCCGATTCCTACATTCTCTCTCCCACAGATATATGATATATATGTATATATATATATCTGTCTCTGTCTCTGCCCCCTATCTCTCTCTCTCTTACCGTCCACGGAGACTTCTCCCCGGAGACACATAAATTAAAGAGAAGATCGGTAACAGTGGACTTTTTTTTTGCACCACTATATATAATATAGTATCACGGGCAGATTGGAGATTGAGTGGTCGTCTTGCTCGATAACCCGCAATAAATAGCAAATCATACAACCATAAATAATTCCTCTAATACCACGAATATCGAATATTACTCGAAATAAAATCAAAATATTCTAAAAAACAAATAGGTGTACATTAATTGTATACCTATACAATATACATATATATATTATATAATAGCGATCGTGACACTTTTGACTAGACGTCAAAAATCTATTGTCCTGTCTTCCTTTTTTTTATTACTATTATTATTATTATTATTATTATTTCTGTACTCTGAATAGTATTGCACATGATAGCTTAAAAATGAAATCCTTATTGTGTGTCGATGTTACAATAGTCCAACAGAGTTATTGTTGGATATTTTTCTGTATTCATTATAATATATCCAAGATTAGTGTACGTCTAAATAAAATAATATATTATTAGGGATGTTTTTCGTCTAAATCATTATATTTTCCCTCTGATTTTTTTTAAAATGTAAATTTTATATTTATATATAATATTATTATAATATTTATAGGTATGAATATAAAAATTAAATATGTGTGTTATATTTATACATGTTGTCGTAATAGTAATATATATATTTTTCAAATGTATCTGTGTGATTATGTGAACAATGAACATACCTTAATATTTTATTTGTAAACGATTATACGGAAATCTCACTACTTGGGTTTAAATTGTATTGATAAATCTGAAATCACTTAGTTTATTGATTAACACGATGTGAAATAAAAATTGTATTTTATTGTTAATGTTTTTAACACATCAAATGTGTATGTATAACGAATTAATGGAAAAAATGTTTTGTATTCATTAGGATTTTTAGCAGTTACCAACTTATAGTTGCATCGGATAATGCAAAACATAAGACCAAAAGTTTGAAAAGAGGTTTTACTCAAATTATTTTCATAAACCGTTGCGAAAAAAATGTGTATAAATGAATTCATAAAACTAAATTTGTCAAATGAGTTCATGAAAAGTTTAAAAGCTTTGTCGTTTTGCTTACAAATTCATAATACAACTCCCGAAAGATGATTAAGACAAATAGATACCTACTCGGTATAATTTAAATAATGCTGATTACACCTTTTTATGTATATAGTATACACCAACTATATTATATAAATAAACAATATGAATAAATAATTAGTTAATGCGGGTTGTGTAAATATTTTTAAATAAACGTTGCGTTAGTTAACGAATAATTAGACGTTTGCGACGAGTTTCAAACAGCATTGGACGTTAAAATTTATAGATTCCGGATGGGCAAACACTCGGAATATATATTTTAGCAACGCTTACTATATAACTAGCTTTTATAGCTCTTTCCGTCTACCGTAACAAGCTTAACTGGGTTCAGGCAGGGATTATGCATAATTTTCGTGATGGCATTTAATAGGGAACTATCCAACATAATTTTATACATAATTTAAGTACAAAATTATTGTGTTGACACGATATAAACATAATATTTAATAATTTTAATTCGTTTTATGTCGCATGACATTGTTTTTTAATAATTTAAAACTGTCTGCAATTATGTTGCGATTCGATCCATAATATATAGTATTTGCCGCGCCCTAATCTATTTTTTATAAGAACAAATATAGCGAAATGATAATTGCCAATGCCATTAGAAAAATTATACGCAAAGAAGGTATTTAATTTGTATAAAATTTGTCATATAAATTTCAAACTTGTTTTACACTAGAAAAACGAACAGTACGCAATTTCTATGTAATGTGTATAGTCAGTTAGCCTTGCGTTTCCAATAATTTGTGATGTAATTTGAAAAAGAAAAAAGAAAACAACCTAAATATTATCACATGAAATATTATGATTAATGACTGTATGCGTACTATATGGTTACATTTATATATGATTAATGTACTCGATATAAAAATGAAAAGCAAACCAGTGAGTTCTAAAAGCACTCCACGCAAACATTTTTTTTCGTTCGGAACTGAAAAATAAGTTCTGTAATAATATAATTCTGAAAGTTTATTTTTGTCAGATATGACGGAAATTTGTTAGTTTTTTTCTATATATCACTATATAAGCACTGTACACACGTGCTTAGTTTAATATAGTGTTCAGTTACGTCCGCCTCCACCGTCAGTATCTAATATATAAATATTTCACTGATACGGAAAGTTGATCGCCGGTTGTATCCCTTATATCAAATTGTTAAGACTATTCGTTGGTGAGAGGCGAAGTGTCGATCAATAGAAAAAGGATTTTTTAAAGTTTAGCAAGATCAATATGTTTAGTACATAATATATATTGTGTATATCATGGGCAAATTGAGGTGAAAGGTTGAAGTACATTTTATGGTTGACTCAACTATTTTTAACGACCGTTGAAATGTTTTAAATGATTTACATTTTTCCTAGGTTTGATAAATAATAATAACTCGAGTTGAAAAAGTAAACGTACATCAATTGTATCCCAGTTAAAGTGTGCCACAGAATGAATGTTTAACAAAATGGTTTATTATTATTTGGAAAGTAACGCAAATCATTTTTTCGAGGCCCAGGTACTAGAATTAAAAAAAAAAACGATTAACTTTATTTTAATTGAGTTATTCAACATTTTCCGCAGCATTACGTTTAAAGTTTAGAGTTAAGTGTATCATTTGATAACTACCTAATTTGACGTAGGTATAACCCACGTAGTATTTTGATGTCAACTTGTCGATAGGTATTAATCTAACAACAGTATTAGGAAATTAAATTCAAGTAATATTTTAGACATTTTCGTATAATTTTGTGAATAACAATATAACATAATATAGGATACTGATAACCGCTTCATATTATAATTTTGAACGAACATCATATTCTGTAGATAATGTCTACTAGACATATTATATTTATGTTGTTGTCAGGGCCGGAGGCAAGTGGGGTATTGGGGGTCGTGACACCTCGCCATCGAATAATCGTAATGAAAGTCGGCCCTTTCGGCATACGGAATTTTTTAGATAAAATAACCTATTTGTTGTATTTACAAATACAAATTTAATATCTTTTAAAAACATTCCAATTATACAATATAAATAGTTCCGATATCAGTTGGCAAATGGCAAATTGATTATTGATATAAATAAAATATGTACACCTAGAATAGCCACGGCAGCAGATACCTACTATAGCCCATATCTATTTTTAAAACTGTTAGTATAAACTGATAAACATTTTCCAGTATTCCGTACATCCATCCACTACAGTACTACTCTACTGTCTAGTGTCTACTCTCTACTGCAGTACTGCACACCACCAATCATTTCACAAATCACAATACACGTTCTGTCGTCTGTGTGTGAGTAGGTTTATATTAATATAATTTTCACTTTTAAGGGCAGCCCTTAAAGAACGACGAATAAATGTACAACCCACAATAATTATTGTAAAAACATTGTTATTATTTTAAATTTTTATAATATTGTATAGAATATAAAAACGTGGTGCCTGGTGTAATTATTAATTTAATTATTTACTTTTTACCTTTATTAACATTTTAATAAAAATCATATTCCTATAGGTACCTAAACCTAATTGATAAATATAATGATCAATAATAATATACATATATCTTAATATATATTGGATTTAATTTTAGACTAACCATGTATAATAATATGTACTTATGTAATATTTGATTTACATTAAAAAATTATTTTAAAATTACATTCGTTGTTATTACTCCGGCTTTAAATTTTTTTCGAGTCTGCAAAGATATTTGGAGTCAGCAATTTTAGTATGACACCCTCCCCCCCTTCCATCAGATTTTTTTTGTGTCGGCCCCGGATACAGTTGCAGAAGTGATTGTTGATGTTTTAAAGAAATTATGAGTCGGCATAAATTAAATTTCAGTCGGCAAATTCTTGATCTCACCCCCCGTCAAAATTGTATAACTCCGGCCCTGGTTGTTGTTTATTGTATGCATTTGATTACAACAATAATGTTGGTATTCGATTCAGTTTTGTTCAGTTCGTTATTTTTAACACTCATACTTTCTTATAATCATCAAATCTAATCTCACCTTTGATCACAATCTAATAAATTGGGGTCCATACAAAATTATTATTATTAGAAATCAATAATAATTGTTGAAATTCCAGCTTTGAAGATAACTCGATTTTAACTGAGTAGATTGACGAGTGTATGTGTAAGTCCTATGTAATTTAATTTCTAGGACCGAATTTTGTGAATTTTATGTGTGAAGTTGGCTAGATAAATGAAATGTATGTGTATTGTTCAATTCGTAAGTAATCGTAAGTTGAATTTGAAATTTGTAAGTCCACCGATTCAAAGATAATATGTACAATATTAACACTTGGTGTTATATTCACACTATTTTCCCCTCCCCCAACTTTCTCCAAAATACAACGGACAAATTGTAAGTTATAACGCTTAATTAGTAAGTAGTTGTAAGAAGTTAGTTTTTGGAATTTGTAAGTTTCTCAGTTCTAAGTTGTAACTAAAATTAACCTAAAGGAGTGCTTAATTCACACTGTCTACCCGCTTTGTCCAAATTACACCGTACAACGAAATAATTACAATTATTGCTTACAAATTAAGCTCTACAACTTACAATTTGTCCAGTTTAATGCGGACAAAGTAGTGGGGTGGCGCTAACTCCGCACACATGTAACAAGTGAGTTTTCGAGAATAATATGGCTAAGATTTGTCGCATGTGTGTTGTTAATTTCATCATGACTCCTGAATATACGGGCGATCCCATTGTTATTTTAAATTCTGAGCACGAAATGACGATCATAATATTATATGTTTATTTCGCTTCAAGAAGCTCTCACTCTTATCGTCATCCCTCAATCGGCTTTTCTCACCGTTCATCACTTGTAGATCGTGAATAGCGAGGGGGTCAGTGTGGCAATTTTACGATATCGGTTTGGGCGTGTATGATGTTATAATATTACGATTTGGTTTTATCTGGTAACAGCCGTGTCGACGACGATCGTGAACACGATACGGTGTAATAATTTATTCGCAAAACAATCGCCAACGCGTGACGGGTGGAGGGTGTGGACTATATAGGCGTAAAAATGACACTGCAATCATCCACTTTGGAGTGGTAAATCGTAAATCACGTCATGCAATGATTTCCGAGAGCAACAAGTGCGAGGGCCGCCCCAATTGAAATTTAATTCCGCGGAACGGCCGTCGAACGTCGAACACGTAAAAGAAACAGAAGTCCGACAGCTTATAAATATGTGTATCGCGTATCGAACATACTTAGAGTTATGACTTATGAGCGTAAAATAGTCCACTTGAAATTTTCACTTTGAAATATTTTAAACCTGAAAATGTCACCTTTTTTGAAATATTCAATATATTACAAATATTTGTTTATTCATTTTGTAACAATGTAATATGTTTCATGAAGTCGTAACTAAATTGTCAAAATGACTTTTTTTGTCATTTCTTCATTTTTTTTTTTTTTATTGCAATCACCTAAATCAGAGTAATCAACTTATTTTATATTTCTATACGCCATACAGATTTTCAATCTTTCCCGAAAACAGCAAATTTCAAAAATCAGTTTTTAACTTAATCTATAAAATATATGGCACATTGCTGCTTAAACACTTTTCGTTTCTTTACTCGTTTGTTGTTAATACATATTATAACCGCTTGTGCGCAGTGTAATAATAGTATTCATTAAAACTCATTAAACTCGCCCACAAAGAGTTATTCTTATTTCTTTTTTAAAGTTTTTTTCGTTCATTTGACCGTAACAATTTAGTTATTTAATAAATTATTAATAAAGTGTCACTGTGAAAAAATTTTGTGTTACAAAGTATAATATTTAATATAATATTTATCTATATTTTATGATAAAAATATATAATATATTATTTAGCTATATTATATGATAAAATATAATATAGATGAAGAATCGGAAAAAATGCTTAAGTTCAGTACTTACTTAAAATCAAAATTAGAGCAATATCACAGAACTTTATTAATGTGTATAGCCGTATAGGAGTTTCATACAGTTCATTGGTAGTCCAAAAATGTACCGTACCCCACCACAATAAAGCCCAAATTATGCCACCACAGTCCACAAGCGACACTTATAAACTCAGGTTGATTCACCAAGAGTACTCACTTTTCTAAGCATATTATTAAGTAGGTACTTAATACGAGTACTTAATACTCGTAACTGATTTATTTATAAGCTATTCAAATTTGTAATATTAATAAATATACAGCAGTTAAAAAACAAAAATGTTTGCAGATTAAAATGTTAATAGATTAATAATTAATAATATTAACAACTATATAATCTTAAAATGATCATAGTTCCCATAATATCGCCTAATCTTGAACTATGATTATCCTAAGTAAATACAGTTTGATAACTCAGAAACTATTCGATTGTATTTTTATTTCAATACATCAATATTTTCAAAAAATTTATCTTTAGATTAGAATAAAATAATGGGGATGTATAGTGAATACTATACTATACTATACTTTCGTATGTATGTATGTATGTATGTATGTATGTATGTATGTATGTATGTATGTATGTATGTATGTATGTATGTATGTATGTATGTATGTATGTATGTATGTATGTATGTATGTATGTATGTATGTATGTATGTATGTATGTATGTATGTATGTATGTATGTATGTATGTATGTATGTATGTATGTATGTATGTATGTATGTATGTATGTATGTATGTATGTATGTATGTATGTGTGTATGTATGTATATATAATATCCATTATATGTGAAATACAATTTAATAAAAATACTGGAGTAAATATTTGAATAAATTATAAGTAACATTTTGAGAGATTTAACTCACAAGTGGTGCTCGTTAATAATCGTCGTGTCACCATGAAATGAATACGACGAATAACTTCAATATCAAAACGTTATTCGTTTGATATCAATTCCGAAGAACGCCAAGACCGCGCTCAGATGTTTTAATGCCCATTAGGCACTGTGTATTAATATTTAAAAACATTTATTTTAAAATTTACATCATATAAAATAGTATAGTAATCTTGTCAAGTATTTGAGTAATTGTATTTAAATAGTTTTCTAGTATTCCAAGTATATAAAATACTTTTTTATTAGTATTTTAAATATTCGTACTAAAATACTTACCGAATAAAATAACTCATATCAACTTATACATATTATGTTAATCTAAAACCATATTATTTTGTTTTAGATGTGAATATTATAATGTAATATAATAATAAATCAAAATCTGCATCTATTATTTTATGAGTCACAACTTTTTTTTTAACAGAGATTATCTAATTGCTATTTGCTATCAATAGTTGATTATTACCTTTATTTATTTAATTAAAAAACTTGTTCACAATCAATTTTAAGAAAAAAAAAAAAAAAAAAATATTTTAGTTTATAATTGGATACTTCCTAAGTATTTTGTTTGGTAATTGTATATGTATACCTATATTTAAATAATATACAAAGATATACATACTATTTCATAAGATTCAATATCAACGAAGTATAACTGGCCGCTTTAAAGTATAATCACTGTCATAATAAGCCGTATCGATAGTTTGTATTTCAACGATTCCCAACAAAAAGCGACATGTATCACTTATTTAGTTGTCGATATTTTTATACAAATATATGACGGAGATATTAAACAAGGATCGATATAGAACAGAACAATACATTGTTGTGAAAACGCCGCTGTTTGAAATTCATAGTCAACCGCGATGGTGTCGGAAACTCGAGGGTAGCCACGATTTTACTTCCTCGTCCCTTTTACTTCGCGTACCTATGTACATAATACTAGAGCAATATATTATTATTATTCCACGTCGTCCTTTCACTGAAGCGTGAGTGTTCGCGCACTGATATTGCTATAAGTTTTCGATGATGAATATTATTATTATTATTATTATTATAACTATTACTACGCTGGCTCGGCGGTGAAATAAAACCGAAATGAAATCGCAATTATTCTGCTAGTCATTCACGCGGCTGTCAATTGATTTTGATTACGTTTTACCTTCTCCACATTGCCGCTCACTACATCAAAGCTTTTCAGGATGACTTTCCTTCCACTCCGAAATTCCATCCATACCTTCCATTGCCCTCCCGTCATCCACTCCCATCGGGTTAATACGTGCCAACGATGTACCTATTGTACAAGCATCGTTATCCCTTTAACTTTGCTAAATTGTCCTTTGATGCGCATTGGCCAAATGGCAAAGTGCTTTATCCCCGTTTCAAATTTGATGTAACCCATATAATATATTATTTGATATACTATATATTATACAGGGTGGTTCACTGAGAATCATCACCCTCATTTGTTCCTTCAATAATTCATTTATTCAAATTCTTAATATATTTTCAATTAACATTATTTGATATACGATTTAAGGAATGTCCTATAGCGATACAAACTTTTTATTTTCAAATGAAAACCAACTTTTTTTAAATTATTAAGCAAATATGTTTACAAATGTTGATGTATTTAAATCCAAATTTTAACTTAAAAATGATATAAAATAAATTTGATATTGAATAAAGTATTTTTTTTAAATACTATTGCTATTTGAAAAATGGCAGTTAGTATCGCCACAATATTATGTCTTATCTTGATTCTAGATGTTATGAAAAAATTTAGGTATTTGAAAGTATTGTCTTTAAGTATACTTAAAAGTTCCAATGATCAAAATTTGAATGAATGAATCATTTTTTTTATTAATTTTAAATTTAAGGGGGCTGAAGCGTTAAATGATAGGATTAATATTTCGGCAATTTATATGACATAAACATTTGGGCTGTTTCAATGAGTGAGTAGTAAATGAACATAAGTGTGTGTAATTCGTTATCGCTTTTAATGTGAATATCAATGCGTCGAGGAAAATGAAATATATTTTTGTTTGCATAACATAAAAACTACTAAAAGCGGTAGCAAATTAAACATACTTCTTGAAGTTTGATTGTAATTTTGAAAAATAGTTGAATTCATATGTTTCTAGACTAGGTTATTTATGAATCACTTTTTATTTTTAAAATATGATGTGCCCAAAATAAATACAAATGTATTGTAAATATTTCACTGAATTTCAACAATAATATCTTAATTTTAATGTGCATTAAAATTAAAAATTTTAAACAGATTTCCTAAATAGCCTAGATAGATTATCGAAGAAATAATACATGTAATAATTAAAATCGGATATTATGAAGTATGTGTAATTTACTACCATTTATTGGTCTAAAACAGGGATGGCCAACCCGCGGCCCGCCTTGGAAAGTTTTGCGGCCCGCGACATTTATCAAATATTAACAAAAAAAAAAATTATTAATATATTATTATAAATAAAACGTAAAAATATGTGATTATATTAATATTTTGGCTGATGACCCTTTTTTTTTTTTTTGGCAACCCTATATGTGGCCCGCAGGATTGTAATGTATTTACAAACTGGCCCGCAAGATCATTTGGGTTGGCCATCCCTGGTCTAAAACATATGGAAAATATGTGTGCCACCTATACCTTTACCCTTAATTACAATCTATACACAAATAAGTAGAATAAGTAATTTTAATTAAGTTCCTATTATACTGACAAGAATAAATGAGTTTGGATAGGCACTCAGTAGTGCCACCCGATAAATTCATAATTGAAGGGAAAATGAGTATGTGCATGCTTGGTAAATTATCCTATATTTATAAATATATGATTTACATAAATTGTCTGATCGATAAATAAAACAGATACAGCCTTTTTCTACATTTTGACAGTTAATGTTATCAATGTTCATAATATTAAATATTGAAAAATATTGAATTAAAACAAAACCTTGTATAATAATAATAATAATGATTAACTTTTTATTGTAGTTTGAAAATGTTTTTGTTTTTTCAATCAATTTTAACAATATTACATTTTTCTAAAAAAACCTCTATTCATTTTTATAAAACATTTCGAAAAAACCTGCACCTTTTGTTCATATGGTCACAAATATTCTTATACATTGCATGGCAGTGTTCCAATTTTGCTATTATAACGGAAACATTGTCACGAACACTATAATATATAATATATAATATACAATAACATGAAAACACTATTCAGTGTTGTGGCCTAAATTATAGTGATGGAGTTGAGGATGACTAAATGCATGACAAAATCTATGAATCAAACGACAAATTGTCAACGTTTCCGAATGATTAGTTTACAAAGAAAAATATTTTTAACCGCACAAAATAATATGGTGGAAACATTATTTCTGTAACTCTTATAGGTGAATCTTATTCTCTCGGTTTTTTTTATTTGTCAAGTTTTCACATAATAATTTTGCATTCTTGGAGATTATTGATCGTCAACCATTTTACATATGACAGTTCTGCCTCATTCTTTTTTATTTATACATCAGGGAAATTTTACCTTTTTCCATTTTATGTATAAATGATTCAATAGCTTCATTTTGTTTAAAAAAAAAAATATATATATATATATTTCATGCTGCTACCACAAAATATATGTATGTCCTAGTTGGTAGCAATTTAATTTAATAGAAATAGCGAAACGCTGCAGTAGGTACCTACATCACATAAACTATATATTGCGTAGTTATATATACTCGTATACTGTAGAGTAATGAAAATATGGAAATAATTTATGTAACACCTATGTAACATAACTTCCCCATATATACGACTGAAACGTATACAGTATACACTTTCATAGACATTAGGTAAATATATCGAATTACCAACAAAATATCACTAAATCAATTAAATAATATTGCAAGTAAATAATCATATGGAAAAAATATCGAGCGTAAAATGTATAATTAATATTTAATAGTTAGTTTATAATATTTTATATAAGTTAATAGATAAAGTATACTTTTATATAAATAGCAAAATAAATTAAATTACAAAATTACCATCAACAGTTTAAAAGAATAGACAAAAACAAAAAGGCGGAACAATATAAAAACACATGTTATAAATAATTATACTTAAGTATACACAGTAACACAGACATAATAAAATGTACAAATGTTAAAATGAAAAATTGGAATTTTCAAGGTGAATCATCGCTGCTTGCCGCTTGGTGATCGGCGAACGATCATTACACGTATAATAACATTTATGGATTTAATATACCTAAAGCTAACAGCATAGTGTGTGTAGCGCATGCACCAAAACAATAAGATAGATAAAATCGTGAATATGCTTACCAGATATTCACTAAACATGCTCTAGCCCAATTTTTCCTTTAATTATGAATTTATTTATTGCAAAGAGTGTTTTTGAAATTTTTAAGCATATTTAAGAACCATATATTTTTAATTATTTAGATTTTAATACCATTTAATGAGTGTCCTGGGGCAATACAAACTTCTCTTTTTCCAATGAGAACCATCCTTTCATGCCATACATTTTTAAGCAGATGATTTTTTTTGAAAACGTTGATGTATTTAAATCTGAATTTGAACAAGCAGTTTCTGAGCTATTACGATTTACATACTAAGACTTATAGTCCTTAAAGATGGTTTACAAAAATATAAAATAGATTGAATCTAATTATATTATCATCGATTCATTATATTCAGTTAGTTTTTACAAATTATAAAATATTTATACCTAATATTAATTACTATAATTTTCAAATCATCATATCTTCCAAACATATTATCATGGACCTAAAATCCTTAGAAAACAAAGTTAAATAACTCAAAAACTACTTGTTTTTATTTAAATTTATATATATTGAGGTTTTCAATAAAGATGTCTGCTTAAATACTTCAAGGGGAAAATGTTTCCACAGTTGGTACTACTACAAGACACTCCTTAAATGGTATACAAAATCTAAATATTTAAAAATAAGGTCATTAAAAATACTTGAAAATTCTGATATTCAGAATTTAAATAAATTCATTATTAAACAGAAAGCATGATTGGTGAATCAATTGGTATACATCAATGGCCAATGCACAACCGAAATTAAACGATTCGATTAATTCGATCGTTGATGAAAAAGACAAAATAATCAATTACAATACTATTGTAAAATATTTCTTTGAAACAAATAAATTAAAAGAATAAAAAATAAGTTATTATTTTAATTGTAATATACTTTTAGTAACATTTATTCATAACAAATCATATAGGTAATATAAATCATTAAACACAATATGTTGAACAATTTTAATTTGCCAATATAATACACTGGTGACATTTCGTCCATGTGATATATTACTAATGATAATATTTATTTTTGATATATCAGTTTCGCAATATTTTACTAAATTGTGTCTGTGATATTTCGTCGGAAAGCCAAATTTATCTTACTCAGAAATGTCAATTATATATTGGCATATCGCACGAATAAGTCAAGCCATATAAATTGTCTTAAGTTTAAATTAAATATGTTTATTACAATGTATTTATTTTGAATTCAAACAAACATTTTTAGTTTTTTTTGTTGTACATCTTATTCAAATACCCAACTACATAAACTTGAAACAATATCTTAAAAATAATCTGAAATACAGATTAAATGTATATTGAGTTTGGAAAAAAATGTTAAAGATTTAATATGTATTATCAAAAAAATATGCAAACTTATAACCTGTACCTAAGTTTTTTAACCGATTTCTTTCAATTAAAATTTGAAAGAAGTTGAAATCGTTTAAAGTTTTTTATACACACAAAAATAGTTTACAGCAATATTAAAATGTTTAATGCCGATAAGTTTTTGTATACATTTTATTTTAATTATAATTTGTGTACATAAAAGTTTCCATTGATTATATGCAAGTATCAATAATAATAGGAAGTTTATACTATATTATTAAATTGTGCAACAAATTATATTGATCGAAAATATTTTATATTAAAAATTAATAGTTTTTATTATTTTAACTAAAATAATTGATTAAGTGGTACATAAAAGTTTTAATTTTTTTTTTTTCACAGAAACCATTAGGTAATATTATAATAATATTCTCATAACAGTTCAACTTTTATTACTTCATTAAATGTATCTAATTATAATATGGCTGTTTTGTATGATATATTTTGTAAAAAAAAAATATCAAGCCATTTTTTCTGAAAAACATATAATATTATATCTATTCTCCTAGTTTCTAAACAGTAAAAATAATTTCATATATAAGTTTTCTAGCACAACCTTTTTCGAAACTGTTTTTCAATAATAAATTATTACCATTTGTAAGCCACTTACAATAAAATATAAAACGTGATAAATTACATCGAATCATACATATTATTATTAATAATAATAGTGTCTAATTTATGGGCTATTCTCCGGGTTGTTCCTTCATGTCGTGAGTGAACTGGGCATTATAATGCGTTCTAACAATTTATTGGTTCACCCAAAATTCAATAAACGTAGACACAGCTGATATTTAGTATAATGTGTTGACTGTTGAATTGCTTATAAATTGGAAATACAAATAATGGTATAAATAGAATTTTGCGTAATCAAATTTAAATCAAAAAACACGTGTACGTTATGTTTTATTTATTTCTACAAAAACAAATAGGTCTAAATTGTATTTGTACATTTGTTAAAATTGAATATAGAAATATTTTAACTGACCATTACAATTTGTTTAATTGTTTAAGTTGTCGTACAATTTATGGGTTGATAAAATACTATATTTCATTAGTAATACAATTAAAAAAAGTAGCTATTAAGAAATAGAGATAATTGTGATAAAATTAAAATATTCATTTATTAAGATTTGCGTACCTAGTTAAGAAGAATATTTTATTTTTTCGTTTCGTTTTTAATAATACACGTTTAATTATTCAATGTCTTGAATATTTTAACTTCAAACGCTTTTTTGATAATTCATAAGAGTAGGTACCTTAATACGATATCTTTAAAATGTTGGTAGTGTTTCGATACTTGAGACGTTTTGAAATTTTAGGAGAGAGGCGGGAATAAAACTAAATTAAAAACTATTTCAATAAGATAAAATAAATGTAGTTCCCATGTAAGGTGGGATGTAATCAGATGGTTTTTTTTTTTGAAAATGTTGAACGCATATTAATGGAAGTGTGAATGAATAGATTCTTAAACTTTAAAGAAAAACACAACACAAAATAATGTTTTCTTCAAATTATTATTAAGTATTAAACTATTGAAAATTATATGGTCTTAATTTAATGTAAAATAAAATATTATTTAAGGAGATATCAAGTCATTAGGGTGTTTAACATAGCCGGGCCACACCATTGAGCCCGGCTCGATATATTGCCTATCTTACTTTAAAGTTGCTCAATTTATACAATGGTTTACCAACCTACATTTTTTATGTATAACTTAAGTATAAATGTGCTAATATTTGTTGTGCTAAAAACGATAAACGTATCAGAAATTCTATATTATATTTATTTATTTTTAATTACTAAAAATACTAAAAGATATAATGGCCAGTCGCCCCGTGTAGTGTTGGGATAGCGACTGCAGAAGCGTGGGTAACGAAAATCACTAATAAGATTTTAAATAATTCAAAAAAACTATACACTTTAGACAAATTTTGGTTCCACTATAGCCTTCAGTGCATAAAAACATAAGTACAACAAAATTAGAAAATATACTTTAAAGGTAAGTAACATATTGTGTGAAGCGAGCAACCTTTACACGTATAAAATAGGCAATTACGATAAGCCCACATGTTCGGTGTATTGCCTTGAATATTCATAATTTTCCTGTAGTTCAAAACACCTCGGGGTGTTGTATGGCGTGTGTACAATATATAATATTCGATACGTCATACACATGCGTATAATATATTATTATATTGTAATAATAAAAATAATATTTTAATGGAATTTTCGTATTATACTATTACAATATAATGTCCGCTGTGAAACGAGTGAAATCTCTGACATTTCTCGGTGTAGAACGCCGCAAGATCACAAAAAAAATATGTCACTAGAAAAATATGTATCGGCGTGTGGAGTTTTGAGGGATATAAATAAGCTTAAGGGCGAGCATTATTATTATTATATACAGACGTCAGGACGGAGTGGCATTCAGGTTTTTTCGTTGTTACCAGTTTCCTGGTCGGCTTTTCCATCTCCTGCTGATCAGAGTAGATACTCGGAGCGCAGTTATTGTACTCAAATATTACTAGAAGGTTACATAATATATCCTATACATCAATCGATGTTCTTTGCATTTCTATATCATATTTTTTCATGTTTTATAAAAAAAAATATTTTCTTTCGCAAAAAAATATTATCATCCTTGTCGCACAAAAGACAACCTACCTCTACCGTTCTCGGCATCCCTTTCCATCATCAACCTTTTTATCTCCTCCTCTGATGATGATGAGTGAGAGGAGTGGGCAAAAATTGAATTTACAATCGTGCAAACTACATCGTTATAATAACGGGACAATTATTATTATTACTATTATTATTATTCGCAACATTGTGTTTTATTTATCACAAACGAGCACTTCTTTGACCAGATATATATGTTTTAAAATATTAAATTCTTGTTTACTAAACAATGCGCAGCTCGTATATAGTTTTATGAAATGTTTTATCTTATACTTGAGTTATGCTCGCACAGATTTCCTGTCAATGTGTATGAACGGCGCACTGTAACGCTGTACTGAACAGGAAAATTAAAATAATTTCAACAAGACGCGAAAATATAATTTAAACTCCCGGAGAGTATTATATATCTATATTCTATATAGTATATATATTATAACAAACGTGTACTTTGAAACAGAAACTTTGCTTATTGCTCCCGTGAGACAATATTGGTATCTTATACACTTTATTATTAATTAACAATTAGCGAACCGTAAAAAATACAAACAATATAATGGCATGACAGTTGGTGAAGTTGTCTTCGTGTTTTTATTTTTATAATTTTCTATGACCGTAATTGTTATAACATAAAGATTAGGTGCACGTTTTACGATTCTCGTGTTACGTTCCCTTAATGCGATTATTGTTTTATGATGATCATTAGGTTTTTATGCGATTATTCGTAATCAGATGTTTAAGAATTTATTCGATATTCACACGCATACGAGTCTGAATATTAAAAATGAGCCATCGTGGCTACAATTATTATAAGCAGTCAATAATTTTTTCTACATTTCTTTTGTTTGACAAATGTTATAAGACGTATTTATCGTGTTCCCTAGAGACTCTGATACAGTGACATAGCTACGTGCAAAGAACAAAACAATAAAATGATCGCAAGACGGTTTTATAAGTCGTTATATTTGTAATATAATATTAGTGAAATATCTATTATAGAAATAATTCGTCAGCAGAGCTCCTCAAAGGTGTATTCTTTTTCGGTGTCAGAGAAACCGGGAGAAGGATATATTATGCCTTGCGGCTGGGTCGTATAGTTTTCGTGCCTTTGTTGAAATACATTGCCCCTTCGGTGGTATGCGGTTTTGAATGAGATTTACCATGATGGACTTTAATCCAATCAGATATAATAACGGGATCTCGGTATGATAATATTATATGACGTGTCTGTTTGTTTCACGTGAATCAGTGGACAGCCAGACATATTTGTCGACATTTGTTTCAGAGAAGTTGTATTTGTTTTTGACATTGGCCTGTGGCTAATATTCTGGATAGGCTAAGATGTTCGTTGGAATTAATTTATGTGTTGGTGATTATTAAACGTGCACAATATATACTCGTAATACATCTAGGTCATTCCCTCTCCAGTCCCCATCACCGGGAATTCGGAGAAATATCCGTATACCACTTGTAAACCGTACGTATGTATAAAAGCACTTATTTTATCATTTATAATCGGAAATCAAAACTATAGAAAACTTCACAAATCACATCAAAAATTAAATTAATATAACATAACAATTTTACTAAGCAAGTAATATTCAAAAACTAATTTTTTCGTCGAATTGAGCACTGTAGTTTTGTAACTATTAATTTCTAAAATTATATTATTCTCTGTACAGAGAATTATTTGTTCACAGAAAAATTTTAATAGTTTTAGAATTGTATAATATATACAAATTATGAGTAATACAAGTACATATTATAATACCTAGTCAATTTAAGTTTTTGAATAAAATAAATTCAAAGAAAATTTAAAGTGACTAAACTGGATAAAATCGTTTAACTGTAAATTCAAGAGTTTACAATTAAGTCGATTAATTTTAATTCAAAGAACACTTTAAACCAGTACTGAAATATTATGTTTCCATCAAATAAAAAAATTAACTCGCGATATTGATACATTCAACATAGGTATATTTATATTATATACCTATGTCGTACGTCGACCAGGTTCTGTACCCTATAGTTATCATGCAATAAATATAAATATATACGATAATATGTAAACTGGTCGTTTCGATTTTATCTTCCAAATGCTGAAATCAATATCATTTTCACCCCTGCCATATGTATTTATTTTGAGGAATAAAATAGGTACCGTGATCATCCGTTTTTACAGGCTGTTTTATATATATTATATTTTCATTTATTTATTTTCGTTTGGTGTGCTTTGCAGGGGAAGTGGAAAGGCTCCTGCGGGATTATCGACAGAACCAAGAGCTGGTGCGGAACATCGGAGCCAATTATTATCAGATCATCTACCCGGTACAAATCAGACATCATGACAAAATGGGCATCTCTACCCGAGAGGTAGGGTCACAGAAGGTAAGCTTTGGTGTACAATATGAGAATAGCGCGCGCATATGTGTGTGTGTGTGTGTGTGTGTGTGTGTGTGTGTGTGTGAGTACGCGCGATTGGGTGGTTGATGGACGAGTAAGTGAGTGGTGGGTTTTATACAGGGAGCGGGGAAATCGATGTTCTATTTTCTCCTTTCTCCATATTCCAAACGATGTTTCAAATGTATATAATACATATATATATTATATATAAATATAATTCATACGCATATACATGTAATATCATATATTGTATGTAAATATATAATATATGTATACACGTGCGTATGAGAATTTGTGAATTTATTTTCGTACATACATTTCCATCACATTTCCGATATTTGTTTATCATATCCGTGTCATCTCGTTTTCTGAGTTATAGATTTTTGATGTTTTCCTTGGTTTTTTCTTTTTATGTGTCATTCGGTGAAATAGTTCCATCCGATCTTTCTCGCCTATCGTCCACATGTTAATTATATGTTTCTGCAATTGTATTTAATTATATAATTGTACAACGTTCACAGTATATACTACTATATCATGCGATGACGTAACCACGATACTACGTTTTGATTTTCAGTTTCCCAGCTCGGGGTTGCATGGATCTAATGAAGGATACTCTTCCGGTGGATCTTTTCGACCGAAATCTCGGGTGAGTTTAAAAGTGCATATTACAATTAAAAAAAGTGAATCGAATCATTTATAACATAATATTATGACATTAAACGTATATTATAATATGTACGCTCGAACACTTCAATAATAATATGTAATAATATTGTGTAGTATTACTACATGATATAGGTACATATATGTCGACGTCGTACACTTATAATATTTATGAGCGGTACCGTGCGGGCGAGTTATTATTATCATTCAAAATGTAGGTCGTATCGCAAACCTATTTTTATCGAGGCAGCGGGGGGCTTGCCGAGATAACGTCAGAGAGGGTTCCTGAAAGAGAGGATAAATCGTACCTGTCCAATATGGATGTCGTGTGTTGGTGATAGCGCTCCGCGTGGGGTTAGATAATGAATGTAATGACGTACCCGTGCCGTTTTGGGGATCAAGGACATTTCGAAATATATATATATATATATATACCTATATATATAAACACATATTAGAACGATAATAATACAATATGTTACACGTATGACCTTTTCCTCTTTAAGTAAAATAATGAAACACAAATTTATGGTTAAATTTATTGCACGTTCTTTATAATATTATTATACACGATATAACAATAATAATAATATGTATAAGCTATAAGCTTGATATATCCAACTCAAACACATTCATGTTAGATCTAATTACGTTGATCTTCAAACATTTTATAAAAATGCACATAAGACACGAATTACATATATTTTTAAATAATCAGAAAACCAAACCGAATCAAATTAAGAGTCCACATTCAGATGGAAAACCCATCTCTTAAACGAAACAAAGAAACAATTATTAATGGATTGAAAATCGGGCACACATTATTTACAAAAGGATTTCTCATGGCAAAAGAAAAACCACCTATATGCGAAGCATGCAGTATTATTGTATTACGCTCACAGTAAATCACCTATTAACGGAATTTCAACGATATGAACAGGATCGATAGAAACTCAACATGACAGACAGCCTCGACTCTACACTGGTCCCAACCCTAAACGTTTTAAAATCAGACAATTTAATCAGTAAAATATAATTTAATTATTTATAATATAACATTTTGTATAAAATAAAAATAATGCTTAACATATAAGTAACTCTAGCTAATGACCATTGCTGCCAAGTTGTTATAACGATCAATAAAAAAAAAAAACTATAATAATGATAATAATTTTATTATTAAGTTGGAACATTATTTATTCTCATAACCGCGAAATAGACCTCCAAATTCGTCTTATTGGTTCCAAGGATATTCCATATTTGTAAATTCATACTGAATCATTAAAAAGTAAATTTTAAACATAATATTTTTTTTTTTTGTATATTTTACAAGTTTTTTGACAGTATCTTGACTTTTTGCAATTAATGTAAAAAATAGTCATACATTTTACAAAAATGAATTACAAATTACATTTTTGAATCGTCAAATTTTTGAATTAAAATATTTTAAGCTAAACAGCATTTTGGGGGGCAAACTTCAGCGATTCATTAAAACCCTTAAAAATATAAAAATATATTTTCAGATGAAAGTTTTTGTGAATCTTCATAAAATTATAAACATCAAGCACCTATCGTTGCCTCCTGTCCTACCACTAAGCCACTAAGGTCTGATAAAATTCAACAGAAAAAAAATGTACTTACATAATATTCTGAAATCCATTTTTTAATTAATTGAAAAATATTGGCTCATTTTAGTTTCAGAGAGGAGCGAATGCAAATATAACAAGTGTATTGATTTTACAATGTTGTGTTTTTTTTTTTTTGTCTGTCATCACATTTTGGAAGAAGTAAAAATGATCCAATTTTCAAGTTCGCCCTTAGCTTTTGGTCACAAATCACATCTACTTGGTACTCTAGGGGGTTAAAAGTGGAAAATTAATAATAGTTTTCAAAAAAGTCAGGGAAAACCAATCAAAAATTAAGGAGAAAAGTGAATTTTTACTCATAACCACTTTTTGCCAGAACCGATTCCTTTATTTTGCTGTAATTTAAAAAATGAAAATTATAGAAATTTTAAATTTTAAATTTTAAAGAAGTATTAACATATAAATTATCTACAAATGGCATCATTTTCAAAATATTGACGTTTTTTGAGCAATTTTTAGATAATAGAAATTTTCGATTTTTTTATGTTTTATTTTCTAGAAATGTCGAAAACCATAGAATTTATCAAACATTTTTGAACATTTCATACAAGGTTAATTATAAGTAGCGCTTATAAAAATTTAAAAAAATCAAGAATTTTTTTAAGCGTTCTTTTGTAATGAAAAATTCATAAAAAATTTTCCATTTATATCTAAGATTTGAAAATTCAACACTAGATTTCACATAAGCTTTGCTTACGACGACTATAAAAAAAAATTCGATAGAAAAAAATTTAAAAAAATGTATATGCTTTTTAAGTTCAAATTCTTACAAAATAAAGAAAATATACAAACTATTTTGTAGTGAAAATGTATAACATTTTGACAATTTATATCTAAGGTTTAAAAATGTAATACAAGGTTCCTCAAAAGCGTGGTAGTTAAAAACCAAGTTAAGCGTAAGTCTCTAATAGTCTTTTATAAGCATCTAAAGTAAAATTTCGAAAAAATACGTAAAAATCACGACATTTTAGAGTTTTTTAGTAAATTTATAAAAAATTTTTTATTAAAATCTAAGATTTGAAAATTCAACAGAATCATCACTATAAGTTTTCTAAAAAAAAAAAATTTTACTGGAAAGTCCAACTAATTTTTATGAGCTTTCGAAATTAATAATAATGGCAATATAAATATAATATAAAATATCCTAGGCTGACAGACAATCTCCGCTCAGAATCGTTTTTCGTATACAATGATATTCTATCATTGAATTCAAATTTAATACCATCCATCACAGTGACCCACTCGACACCTACCGTACAGCAAATCGGTACCCACTTTCTAACCATTTTTTTTTTGAATTGATTAGACAAATAGATGGGCTAACAAATAACTTGTATAATTTGACAAAAAAAAATATATTCTTATAAAAACTCTAAAAACCAATAATATACAACTATTAATTTAATATTTGATTCGCAAAACATTGGCACATTAATTAGTCGGACAATGTCAATGAGCCAATTTTACATAATATAATTATTATTTTAACAATAATTGTATTGTTATAAACTATAAGCATGTATCAATATTGCCTACATAAGTCGCCGTGTTACATACTATACAGTATAGATTCTTTATTGCCGGGAAAAGTGAATTTGTGTATACACAACATGTATATGCACTTACACTACGGATTAACACAATATTATATGAAATTGATTTTTTACGGCATATGACTAACGAGATATTTATTATAAACGACGATAGAGACAACATTTTCGTCGTAAAAAAATAAAAACAATCTCATCATTCATTATAAACGATGCGTATTTATATTATTTTTTACACACATAATGTACACAATGCATTAATCTTGAAACCACCCTCGAAGTTGAAGATCGAAGCATTTATTTCTACTTTAAAAAATGTATCCGACACGAAAAAAAATCATTGTAAAACCAATACATTCGTCATCGCTTCGTTGAAAATCTAAAGGATTGAACGATTATGTCATTACATATTTACATGTAAACAAATAATTTTATATTCTGTGTAAATAAATAAATAAATATATTGAAGTTAAAATGACTGGTGTTTTGTTTACAATTATCAAAAGTTTCATTTACCGATTCTGAAATATTGACAAATCCACATAATAATGGTGTTTTAGGAAGGTGATTTTTCGTAAATTTCCCAGTGTAGTTTTTATGAAAATAACTACAAAAAAAAAACAGTTATATGTAGGACGTTTTTGTGAATTCGTATTAAATGTTTATCAATTATTTTTTATATACTTTACAAAATTGACACATTTATTTTCAAAAAATATAGAACATTTTTGCAATTTTGATTTGGACTATTACAAGTTTGAACATAATCAAATGAAAAACGTCAAAATTCGGTTTTTATGCGTATGAAATTTGTTATATTGATTTCGGATAACTTAACATTTATAATACCGGATAAATCATAATAAAATATGTATTGAATTCGATAAAGTTGAAATTGTCAAAAAATATTTAAAATTGTTAAAAAAACATCAAAAGTTTCAAAAACCTTCGTATAGTCTTAATTAACTAGTTCGTGTTCGTTTTCAAACTACAGTTATAAAATATTTATAAAACTGACAGTTACCGTGAAAAACTTGTTTGCATCAATTATGAAACTATATAAAATATATACTCGAACGCACACAAAATAGTGTGTACCATCAGTATCTTATTAACCGTAATGCTAAGTACCACGACCAGTGATACCAAATTTCAATATAACATAATTGCTACCGCTTACCGAGCAGACTGTGAATGAGTTTTCAACATAATAATATAATATACCTGTATCCTTGTAACTATATATTCGTGACTTGTGTTTGAAACGAAAAGCGTATAATATATATATTTATTACGAGTTTTTGACACAATAGTGCTATCGACCGTTATAAAGGCATAAGGTTAACTTATACGCGTACAAAGGTCATTGTGTATCGTGAACTCGTAAATGTGGAGCTTTGTGACTTTAGCGTAGGTAGTTTTTTTTTCGTTTTACAAAGAACGTTTATACACATATATAAACACCAAATGATAATAATACGTATAACAGTTCTCATTAAAATGAGTGAGGCAAAGTAATGTGAGGCTTTTGGGTAAACAAAAACGGCGTGCACGTCCGTTGATGTTATCTGTATTTAAACTAGTCATTGTCTATGATTTTAACCTTTTGCCGACAACGGAAAAACAGTGTCTGCTTGACCGCATATTTGTCTTTGGACCCAGAACGCCATTGTTAAGACTGTACGCCGACGAGTTGAGAGGTAAGTCCTGATAAATTACGGGGACTTTTAGTATATGCCATCTCTACTCGTCTACATCGTCCTAAATACGGTCGCGTAGTGTTTTCTTTTAAAGTTTTGTTTGGTTTTTGAGACAAACGAACAAATCCGAAACAAACCGTTCGGACAATATACACACAGCGACGTAATGGACTGCACTTCCACCGGAATAAAAATAAATAAACCTCTCGCGATAAGATAAAACATTTTCCTCTGTAACGTTATTTAGTAATTTGCGTCGAGTTTATATGTGTTCAGTTTGACTTTGATAGTTTTTCATTGAACATTTTAAATCAAATAATACAGAGAAATATAGGTATATATACGTTAAGTGTATTTTACATGATATACAGAGTGATTCACCTAGGTTGCTTACCCTTTTTTTCTTCAATAAAGCAGTTGCTCAAAATCTGATTTTAGAATAACTTTTAAAATATACTTAAAGACCATATTTTTGAATTCTTGAGATATTTTGGTAAAATTATAAGAGTGTCCCATGAAGATACAAACTTCTATTTTTCAAATGAGAACCCCTTCCCCCTTAATTATACTGTAAATTACTAAATTATTTAACCGATAATTTTTCTGAAAATTCGAACGAGTAGTTTTTGAGTTATTTAACTTTGTGTACTAAGGATAATTTGTTCTTAATAATGGGTTCGGAATATATGGACTACTTACTTTAAAATTGTAGTAATTTATGTTAATCTATCAAAATGTATAGTTAGTAAAAATGCAAGTCCAATATTATATCTATTTTTATTTTTGTAAAATAATTTTCAAGACTATTATTCTAATTCCTAAGTATAAATATTTTAATAACTTGAATTTTAACATTTTAAGAATTTGAATAAAGTCATAAGTTATTAAATGAAAAAATGGGGGTGAACATGCTTGGTGAATCACTCTGTATACAATCGTACTCGCAATTATTCTTGCATCTAGTCGTAGACATTTTTGGAACTCCACTACATGAATATTAGAAATTGTTATCATTTTATGCATCTTGAAATGTTTGGTATTATGATAAAATGTTATTTTTTGCACTGTTTGTTTTATTAGGTAAATACGAATTTCAAATTAAAAACATTAATTATTAATTTTGTCTGATTTACAAATCTACAAGACATCAACCGTTATAATTGGAGAAGTTTGCACATTAAAAACAATAACAATGACATTGGTTTGATAAACATTCTTAGTATTTTATACTTGAATACATTGCATTTTCGACTAAATAAAATATACGAGCTCTTCGTTTTCGTAGGAAATTAAATTTTATCGGGCAATGGCGTATAATGAGAAGCTTAATGATCTTCTGCCTGTCGCGTAATTTCCTTAAGATAAAAAAAAATAAAAATAGATTTTCAACTGTCACAATAATTCAGGTGCGGGATTTCTTCGATTGCCGGTAACTTGATTTAGTGTGCGCAAAATATATTATACATTATAGTCTGTTTGACGTGTACTGGATGGAACGAAAAAAAAATCACTTCAGTAGTATATGCCGTTTTCGTTGATTACAATTCGATGAGTGTGTTCCACATATTTATGACCCCGATTTATCTATTGCACTCATAAAACACGATTTGAGAAATAAATTCATCTCTTTTGGATTCTTAGTCGTCAATAATAATAATATACAATATTATACATCACACATCACGTCAATTCCACCGGTCGCAGAAATCTCTATCGATCGTCGTCACGTATAATAATATTATGATTGCATTCCTGTGTGGTACAAAAAAACGTAACATTACCCACTCAATTAATAATAGTTATGGACATATTATTAGGAAATTATTTCCTCTTGCACAATTGTTATAATAATACTGATTGTTGTCGTCAAGGGTATATTTCATCGGTACCCCGACAAAATATCGCCGGTAAAATATCGCGAAACCATTATATCGTAAAGAAATAATACCACCGTACATTATTATCGCGACTGTAAATTGCATTTAACTTTATCTTATCTATAATCGTATTCACCTTTGACATAGCAATGCATTCAAGTACACTAGTTTTTCATTTTATAATTTCTATTTAGTAATACTTTGTACTGTCACTGTGACTGACGCTTTTACAGTTTCACACTTTTATACAGTTTTACGGAAATAAAAATAAGTCAAAGTAGGAAGTAGGAAATCCAAATACTCCAAATAAAAAGAACAAGACAGTCAGATTATCATAATCGAGAGTTTGAAGATTATCTTCAAGGTATTTCATTGAATATATACTTCCATTAATTAATATACATATTTAATTTATTTTTATTACTTATATCAATTTTATTAAATTATACATATTTTTATCATTTTTATAAATTCTACTATATATTAAAATATCAATATTATATGCTTGAAATATATTATTTATTTATAATTAAATTACTGCTATATTTCATGCTGGCGATATGTATACTGGCGATATTTATTCCATGCGATATAATGATTTCGCGATATTTTAGTTGCGATATTTTACCGGCGATATTTTATCGGTGATTCTATTTCATCAGGTAGTGGGTGGTGCATAACCAGGTATATCGTCCTAGGAATACTGATAGGGAGTGACAGGATGAGTTGAAGATGGTTGGAGTTAAAGAGAACGCTGTATTTGTTGGCTTAGTCGTAATAATACCAAAAGAGTTTTCAATTAAAACTTTTTACGCAGTTTCTTCCACCGCACGTCGGCTATATACGCGTACTGCTGCTGCGCCCACACTGTAGTTCTACACAGCCGATAACTTTAAGGGTGGTTGTAAGTATAGGGTAAATACAGGGTGTATGTGGCATACCAGTGTATATATTATACATACATATATAGTTCAAACAAGGCTCACGGATATACACGCGATCGTGTTGACGAGAGTGGTTGGTCGATGCTGCGTGTAGGGATTGTAAGGCGGTGGTGGGAGGGTCGACTGGTCTGGACCAAGCCGTAAACTATTTAATTCAACCAGACGCGACCGATTTAAGTGGCTTGTCGAGTCGTTGCAGGACCGCCTCGATTTTTTACATTACACACTTTTTTTCTTCCCACCGCCGCAACCGACGACGACGACGCCACTGCCGCGTTTCTTACAAACATCCGTCGCGCAGAAGAAAATGTGTCACGGCGGCGGCTGAGTCAAAGGTCTTTGGTGTGTGAATCAAACATCGTTTTAACCACGTTTCCACTAGTCGACAAACAAATAGTTATACATTTTTCCCCTTTGTGTGTGTGTGTTCCGACGGGGGTCGTTTTATATTTTTTTTTTTCACACCGATTTATTGCTACTTATCGGTGCCCAAGAGACCTTTAAGGTAAATTCTAGAAGATTTATGCACCGCATCGCACGCAGCCATTATTTGCCGCCCCGTCGACCGTTCTCCGCCCGAATAGCTGACATGTTAGGTTAGACGATGTGCATGGATTATGAGCTTTAACTGAAAATCACCGCCGGACTTGTATTGTTTAAAGGGACTGTCAGCAGCGCAAAAAATAAATAAATAAATAAAGAGGAGAAAGATTTATAAACGGAATCTCCGCTTGCTTTATAGATCTGATTTATAAGCCAGTACATAGTATGTTTTTGCGTTGAAGGTTCAAAGTTCCATCATGGTGACTTTAGACTTTTATGTTTTTAAACGTTTCGATGTCGCCATATAAAATAGTGAATATAGTTTAATTATATATACTTACACCGTGGCACACGTTTTTGATATAATATGCTCTAAATGAAACCTTTTTGGTTTATTTTTAAATTTAAAATCTCGGTCAATCACTATAATTAATTTAATATTTTGGACGTTATAACAGTCAAATACTATCATATCCATGACAAACATAATATGTGTGTGCAACACAATATTTTATATCGTAAATATGTGACTGAAATTAATTGTTGTATAATATGCTTATAAGTTTCAATATATAGAGATATTTAAATTCCATTTATACGGAATGATTTTTATATAAACTCAAAGAATAATTGTACAATCAACAAACAATATTAAAGGATTTTTAATAGTCCAAATAAAACCCCGACTAATTGTATTAAATTGTAAGGAGAATTTACCGACAAACATTTTTATATTAATAGTACCTAAATGTATTTTTTCTTTACTTGTAAAAAGGTAGATTACAATAATGAAAAAACATGTTTGAGTGCACATTATGAATAAATAGGTAGTTTATTTTATTATTAATACGCATTATAAAAGCACTTAATATTTTTGTTCTAGCCGATAATATAGTATAAACATCATGCATAATACATGCTTATCAATTCTATAGGTACCTATCTAAAGAAGAGTTTTTTTCACTATGTTTTTTATGTTTATCAATCTTGTTTATACATTTTATCAAGTTTACTTATAATTTATTCTATTAGTCACTATAACGTCTTGTTTATAATGAATTATTTTCAACCATTATTCGACTAAAACTTTTATTAAATTAAAGAATATCTATCCCATTTATTTTTATTTTAAAATTATAAGAGACTTTTTTTAAACCATTACCATAATTTCACGACAATATTATACCCTTAATATCATGGCGTAACAAGAACTCTAGACCAACTCTTTCTAATATACTTTTTGTATCTTAAATTAAAAACAACTTTCAAACTGTATACCCAAACTTAATTATAAATTTCACTGATATTGTTTATAGACAAACTTTTAAACAAAAAACTACGTATCACACATGTATACTGTATAGGTACGATGCCGCTAAATGTATAGAAAATACTAAGGATGTTTTTATATAAAAATAACAGTTCAGTTTATTCAACGTCTGTTATTTTGAATTTAAATTAGAAAATGTTGACGCATTTAAATAAATACATGACGATATATTATAACATGTGATGTGAGTATGTTCACACACGTTAATATATTATAATATACAAATCGTAGGAATAACGTCATATAGCTTTAGATTATTAAATAATGTCCATTATTTTTTTAAGATGAACGTATTTTGTTTAAATATTCCTATAATTAATTATATCCCCCATGTGTAGTGACTTTGGGTAAAGGTATTACATTAACTAGTTAAAAAGTTAATTTTTTTTTACTACCTAACTTTACTAGTTAATTTATTTTTTTAATTTATTTAGTTAAATGATTCATTGGAACAACTTGGCTTTTTCTAGTTCATTTGAAAAATTAAGTCAAGTTAAAATTATGTTGTATATATCTATAACTGTAGTAACATCTAAACAATCCATTTTTTTTTATTTAGTCACTTGACACTGTATAATATTGTATATTATACAATGATTTAAATACAAATAAACAAATAAATATTTCTAGATTTATAAACATGAGTTGTCTAAATCACTAGGTACATCTAGTGTGAAATACAGATGAACCGCATAAATAACATTTTTTTTTTATATACAAATATGTACTTACTAAAACAACAAGTAAACATTTTTTTTTTGTTTTTAGATTACAACAGTTATAAAGGCCATTAGTTATAATAATATTTGATACAATGTAGAATAAGTTCACATGAATGACTTGTGGAGAAAACTGATCACTGACGGCACCTCAAAAAGGATGCATTTTTAACAAAATATTTAATTCTTATACAAAAAAAAAGTGTCTGATCCGGGTGGTGATTGGAAAAAAAATTACTCTCCTTATTTGATTGAGTTAAGTTAATATTTTACTCCATATTTGCTTTAAACTTTTAGAGTTGAATATATTGTTTGTTCACTATTAACTTAGAGCTTAACGTTCTTAAGAGGATGTCAGCACTCTATATTTATTGTTTTCTCTCTGATTTACGTGCAACATAGTAAATTTGTGTTCATTAGAACAAACTGTGTGTTATAAGCTTTAATATCAGAATTAATAGCTGTGTTATCAAACTTAAAAGTCAAAATATTATCGAGGGAACTCCCATAGACTTTTATTGATATTTTAATTTTAAAGCTAGTTATAAAAATACTTAAACTTTATACATACATATTATATAACTATACAATTTTTATATTTAACACAGTTTCTATAGGTCAATTCACACAAATATTAAAGCTGACATCACAAAATTGGTTCTGCTGAACCCAAATTTGATATGCAGCGCGTGGGTAGGAGAGAAAACAAAAACTACAATGACGTCCTCATAACGTAGATTTGACTAACTTAAGTTAATTATTTGCGTTTTAGTATACTAATTATTAAATTATTATTCATATTTGTACACAAATAATAATGATCATATGAAATCTATTATTTTTCGTAGTGTTTCATCATTTTCTTCAATATTATAAAATTAATTATTTTAAAGTTTACATATTTATTTTATTTCAATCCGCTTTTTGTTTCGTCGTATTTTTGAATGTAATTATCCTTATACATATTAAAAAAATATTTTGTTTACTATTCTGCGAAACTATTAAATTATCGTGAATGCTTATTATCTTAATTGAATCCGTACATTTATTGCCCTTCTGGGACTCGTAAATGCGGTGTATACTATGACAACAAAGATTTGGTAACCGTAAAAAAATTATTTACATTTTTTACAAGTATATTAATTGTGAGGTGGACACAATACTAAAATGTTTTTTTTAATTATTAAAAACACAATCATTTAATTTGAATGTAATATCGTGTGCTCAGGTGGCTATTAAAACCGCATACAAAACGTTAAAAAAACAATAATAATATTTTTATATTGTTGTAAAAAGAGAACATTTTTCACACAGGGTAACAAGTATGGGTTACTGTTTTTGATGAGCCACTGGGGAAAGTATGTTAGTGACTTGTTATCAACCCAAATGTGATAATTATCACACTGTAAAAACTTTAATTCGCGTGGTTATTTTTGAAATTTTTCCCAAAAAAGGATAAGATTTTTTTTTTCTTTAAGTACTTGATAAAATGTGTAAATCGTAGTAATATTTCCTTTTTATTTCCTCGAAATGTAGATAGATACATATAAATTGTATAAGATACGAAACGTATTGACAATATTATTATTCGATTGTAAACACTCAAATTATACCCGATTACCAATCGAATATACATTGGTATAGTTGTAAAATGTATTACATATTATTAAAACACCGCAATACCACAGGATTATCTACTGTACCTATTGAAAGCTACCGTAATACAAATAATAAGAATCATTTAAATTGTTTACAATAGTAGACGAACATGTTGTATATTTTTTATTGTCAAAACGCCACAATGAAACACGTCTTTAGCAAGTTACAACACGCGTATAATCCCTCAAACCGTTGGTGGGAAATAAGCCAAAAAGCTACGTAATCTTCCAACAATGAGAAAATCTATTTCTGGGCTTGCACTAAGAGAATTTTTTTTTCTTATATCGAGTCAAAACAATTATAGAGAAAAAGTAGTAGAATTCTGTCGTCTCTCATTCGTCCATCTTCGTCGCTCACAACATAATTTTGTGTAAACACGTAGGTACATTTATTGCTGCTGGCCGTGAAAAACAATCCACTCGAGTACCAATTAGGTTTCTAATTCACTATATCTACATCGTTAATAAATTAAATATCTATAATACATGTAACAACCACGACTGCAATTATTTTTGTCTGTAGTCTGTACCTAGACACGCTGTTTAATTGACCGTCATGGAAGTATGAATAACTTTACAGTCAGGAAATATTCATAGCAAAATCAATTTTATTTTTTTATGTTAGTTCGAACCTATGAAATGGCAACGATTAAAAATCAGATAATTTAAGTTTCTAAAATGTCCATTTTACAGGATTAAAATATACTAGCTGTTTAATGTAATAATTATCACCATAGTTAAATATAAAAATAAACCATAGCAAAATCAAATTTAAGTTTTCAATATTTTTGTAATATTGTATTTAATAGGTTTTAGCTAGAATGTACAAAGACTATTGCTATAATAATAAAAATCCACTTTTAAAATTTTAAAATAATATTATATTTTTTTCTTTTTTGATTAGTTCAATTATTATTCAATATATTTTTTTAGTTTCTTGAAGATCATTAACAGAAATAAAAAGCACATTATTTATACGAACCAACTGATTTAAATACAAAATGGTATAACTCTTGAAACTTTTATTGCATTTTTAAAAAGTTAGTCATCCGAATACTTTGCATTACAAAAACAATAACTGAAATATTATTGTTGTTAAATATATTTTTATTTTTAGCTAATGAATATTTCCTTTTGTCCATTGTAATGCTTAAAATAAAAAATGAAGAGACATACAATGAATTTAATAAGAAAAACTTAAATTTGTAATTAATTAATTAATTAATAAGAAATAAATAAGAAAATTTGAACGTCAAATCATTATAAAGCCTTATAATTTATATATTTTGAGTAGAGTGTGTTCAATGGTTGTTTTTCACTCCTACGTCTTACACTATAGGTATGCATTTATATACTAACCTAACCTAACCAGGTTATGATGGGAATTAAATATTAATATTATTGAAATATTTTCAAGGAATTTTAATGTATAAAGCGTTCGATAAAGGTGCGGATATGATCCGACTTATATATTATTATTTGTTAATGATATGAGACTACATGACGTCTACTTCTGAGTCGTATTATTCTCGTAAAAAAAATATGAACTCACTGTACTATCATGTATATAAATACAAGTCTTATTAACACCTTACGCGAAAAAATAATTAGAATTTCCAGAACATTATTAACTATAGTGCTCTTAAAATATTTTGAATTAATTAAAAAGTTGTATTATTATTAATATAAGACATACATTTAGTGAACAGTATGAACACAAATCATTTCAGGGTATCGATACTTTCCTCATTATGTGAATCGATTTCATGTTCATAAACTTTATTAACATTTGTTAACCCAAAAGTATGTTTCTAAGTTTTTTCAAGTTCGTTAGTTAGTCTAGTAAAATAAATGTATTCAATTAAATTGCATTCTGTAAACAATATATAAGCTTTAGATTTAGCCCGTGGTTATTAATTGATTTAATACGGACAACTACAAGTTGGTTCCCAATTATCGAATTGGTTCCCAGGTTATCTAGTGACCACAGGTAACATACGAATAGGTCTCGATGAGCTTTCATAATGATAATACAACTATGTTAAATTAACTTTTAAAAATATTATGAAATATTCAACCAACAACAATTTCTTTACAATTTCACACAGACTCAAGACTGTCTAGGATACCTAGGTTTAGTTAAAAGTGTTGCTAGTCAATTTAAAAACACTATATTTAGATACATTATATATTTTGTCCTACCCTAAAAACATCATGAGCAGCTATTCAATGCTTTTCTTTATAACTGTTTGATTAATGCTTGCCTGTCCAATATATTTTTCATGATTGTGTTCGAGGTTACTTTCCTCAATATTATTTAAATTATTTATTTTTAAAAATGATTTGCAATTTCTTTTTGTACAAATCCATGGTTTGAAATTTCTAATAGTTTTTTTTTTTTAATTTGTATTTAAAACCATTAATCACGATGAGTTTTTATTTTTCTCATTTAACATCATTTCCATTTTGACGCACTTACTTAAATTACAATAAATATACGTGTGACTATGTTAGTTTTCATAAGACTGGCGAGACACAAATATAACCATTCTATAAAATATATTCTATTTATAATCTTGTTCAGACATCATAAACCCTAATAAAATATGGGAACCAATTCGAACAGTTGTTTAATGATACGTAATTTTTATCGGGAACCTGCAATTCATACAATTTTTTGACCCTGAAACCAAATCCGTTTTACTATTTTATACAATGTTTATATGTTATATGTATATAATTTAACTTAAAACTGTTAAACTATTATCCATAATGTCGTAACTCATAAAAATATTATTTACACAATAAACTTTTTTTAAATATAATTTTTGAAGTGAAACTTTTTTAAGGATGTTAGTGACGATAAAATAATAATATAGTCTTGTGACTGAAAAGCATAGACAAATGCCCCAGTGTTACCAACTAGACATTTAAAAACTATACTATAGCGCCAAACCATATAGGATGATTTGCCAAGTATGCTAAATCCCAATTTTCTTGTATTTAAGTAGGTACATAAAGAGTAAAGAAATATTTCCGATTACTTAGATTGTTTTACATCATTCAATTATCAAATGAGAATACAAAGCTTTTTTAATTAATAATTGTGAAGCAGATGATTTTCATTTAAATGCTGAAGTATATAAACAGAAATTCAAACCTTCTGAGGTATGTTCTTTAGGTACTAAGTATAATATGAGACCTTGGTAATAGGTTAAAATGATATTTAAGCTATGATGACTTGAAAGATGTAATAATTATTACCTAATATTTAATAATTTGTAAAATTTGTCTGAGTATAATAATAACACTAGATTAAATACAAGATGTATTTTAAACTTCATATAATACCTACCACTATTAAGGACTATATTATTATCCTTAGTATATAAACTCTAATAAAACTACTTGTTTGAATTTTGATTCAGATGCATCGATATTATCAGAAAAATATATCATACTGTGTTCAACAATTTACAGAATAAAATAACTATAATAATTTGAAAAAAAGAATTTTTATCACCACAGGAAACTGTTTAAATTATATATACATTTAAAAAAAAAAAGTATTTGAATAAAATATGGCCTTCCATTATACTTGAAAAATTCCAAAAATCAGAATATAAATTAATACATTTTTAAAGTATAAAAGGGTGAATCATGCATATTATATATTATGATATTGCAGGTCACAGAGGGTGGGAGATAATTCGCCAAATATTACTGGCTACCCCAAAGGGCTGCATGAAACGGCTAAACAGTTTTGACGAATAGCATTCCATCAAATAATGTTAGTAATACATATTATTATATATGTTTTATTCATACAATTTATACTACAAAAACAAAATGTACACTTGTGGAAAACGATCCTAATAATGGACATTGAATGAAACGCGTAGTACGTAATAATATTATTTATACGTGGAAATCTGTAAAGGTAAGTTGTGGGTAACTCGTCTGAGATGTTATCTCGTTATGCTGGTCAGTATCGTACTATTAATGTTTTTCTATTTTAAAACCATCATAATAGATCATTCGCAGATAAGGACAGTTGAAGGAACAAGAAGTGTTCCTTACGTGACAAGTGTGGTCTGTAGATTCAAATTAATAGTTAACTAATCGAATTGATCACTGAAAAAAAAATATATTCAGCGTAAAAAAATATAGTGGAAACACGCTCATAATAAAAATACGTTATGGTAAAAAAATCAATACCTCTACTCTGAATCTAAAATTTTTGAAAGGTTTTAAAACGTATATTTACCGGATAAAATGTTGATTATAACCACTTAATAAAACTTTTGAACTTTTATAATCAAATGCTGGTAAAAACCACTACTCGAGAGTCTATTAATTTGCCAAGTTTTATAAAAGTAAGTCCTGAAGTGTCGATTTTGAGCAGAAATAAACCTTTTAGATTTTTAAATTCAATTTTTCTTTTTTAAATTCAATAGTAGAAAACACGAACAAGAAATCATGAACTCCATATTATTATATATAGCTGCCGTGCTTTCGTTTTGATTTTTAACGTTATTCAGCTCAAACAAATTATAGTTTCAAAAACTTTGTGTGATTAAATTATTATTAGATATTCTTTTTTAACCACATTAAAAATACGGTAAAACAATAAATATTAAACGGTGAAAACAATCTTGAGAAATTATTTTTATTGATGCCAAAATATAAATTTGAATATTACTCATCTATGAAATTATGTCACGATTCTATCCACATCAGTTTGTGTTAATCGCGATACTGCGTATTTCGACAGTTATATTTAAATGTATTGTTATAATTATTTAGAGCTATAGTCTATAATAACCGAAATATTTGTGGTCTTTGCAGAGCCTGCGCTAATGTGCAGTTGTACACAAGGTTAGGACGCTTATCTAAATGTTGTGCAATTCATCAAAAATAATTTGTTTCAAACTTGTTATACTTTATGTCTATGAGTCGAAAGCATGTCATCTGTTTTCCGAAATTATTAGAAATCATGGTTAAAACGAGTATGAGGGACTATTATCAATGGAAAACATCCTCCAATCACGAAAAATGAATCTTAATGAACTAAAACACTTAACCACGTTTTATAAATGTTGTAATACTTTGTTCGCATGAATACAAGTCACCAAACTTCACAGCGCGAACGTGGGTCGTTAAATAAGTGCCAGACATTTATTTAAGTCTCCGTTACGTTCCGCCACGAAAATATATACTTGTATATTCATTATAATATTCGTTCCTTGTATGATAGACACCCTAATTTGACAATTATAATATGGCAAATTTTTGGAATTCTGCAAAACAAACGGGATTGGAAGTACTAAAATGTCCTTAGCGCAGGCTCTGGGTCTTTGAACAAAATTAGATTGGGTTAAATATAAGATATTACATTCAATAAATAAATATTTTTCCCAGGACTGCATTGTTTTTACCCGTTTAAACGACACAATTTTCAACGAAAAATTAAACTATACATTTTTGCATACACAATCGTTTAACTATCAATTTTGGTTCTGATTTTATAGTCATCTTATTATTATAATATATTTTGGCCAATCTGTGTTCCTTTGTTCAACAATAAAAATAAATGAGTGTAAAATATATTAATTTTCTTTCGGTGGTCTATAATATAATACGTGTACTCTGTCAATTGATTTTCGATATGAAACTTTTTTCTGATTCAACAACGACGCGTCAATGTAACAAAAGTGTAAGGTATATCTAATGTATTAGATTTAATTTTATAAATAACTAATTTATGGAAGTGAATATTTATAAGTACCAATTCTCAGTTTACAATATGATTGTAGTTTGTCTTTCATTCCTCGTATGGACGCATGTATCGGTGTCTCACTAATTATACTATTAAATACAAATATATTATGCTCATTTAATATCACAAAACCTTAACCAAATTTAATAAAACATTACATCAATATATTTAATACCTAGTTGTTTCAATTATAATATTATTTTAATGATTATAAAAGTATTTTTTTTTCGATTCATTTGACTGGGAAAATACGTTTAAAACGTCATTGTAGCCTAATATTGTAATAATCGTAATTTTTGCCTCAAAACCGCGTGAAGCACACATTATGTGATAACTGTTCTTCGTACTTAAATCAGATGACATAAAGGTTTAAAAAACTCACAGTAGGCTATAAACTATATTTTATCATTGCCAGTATTTTTATTTGTTTTGTTCATGGTTATTTCAACGCGCTTTAAGTATTTCAATTGTGTATTATGTTTGAACAAACCGATGATTGTATGTTGGTCTAACGTCATTGAAGTTTTGTTTTTATCTGTTTGTACCGTTTATTCCGGGTTGGCGAGTTTCTCGTAGCTCCGAGGTATCTGAAATTCTGCGATCGGAGTGCAAGAGATTATTTTTCGATTTGCTCGGTAGTTTATGGCGTAGAGCAAACTATACCGTCAAAAAAAAAAAATGTTTAAAATGTCGGCTATGTAAGACGTTTGCCCGTCTAGGCTCTATATCCCGGCCTGATTTTTTAAACTACTCATAAAAATAGATACACTTTTTAAAAACCAACATGTTTCATAAAAATACTTTTTGGATAGCGTTTTTTCATTTGTAAGAAGTCAAGAGTCAAGACAAACGAAGCACGAAAATCAGTCTTTCACCACTGCACAATGTATGTCACACGTTAAGACTAATACAACTATCGTTTGTATCGCCCCTTTATAATAATATAATAAAATAAAACTGTTTATTATTCAGCGATGATTCGTCAGTCCGTTATTAATGTAAAAAAAACTACTGTTTCTAGAGCAATAAAACCATGTCGTCCATTCGTCCATGGAGCCACAGCCGTATTTATATAACATTTGTTTTTAATTTAATTAAATCGGCCGATCAAGCGACCATATAGGTAAATCCGCCCATGTTATTTTGTTTCCTCGGTAGTACTAGATTATTTGTTTTAAATCGATATCGATGAAAATTATTTGCTCTGTAAGTCGTAACTGTATTTAATAAATGTCATCATTGGTTCACCTACATTATAACATCATGCACATAAACTGCAGCTTTATCATCTGTTTGGAGTATAAAATCAAAAACCTCATAATATATTTTATTATAGGTATATATAAATATATTTTAGTAATCTACGTAAACACAAATAAAACAAGAACCTATTTTAATGATACCTATTATTTTCACCTTGGTATAATCCAATATATTATACTATATATAATTTAATGACTTTTTATATTAATACTTCTGCGGATAGAGCCCCGAACGAAATCCCTGCAGTGTCAATCCTATAAACAATTTCGGAAATGGGCGTCGGATAATACTCACTCTCGTTATATCATCCTGAACTCGTTACACACACACACACACACACATATATACGAAACAGTGAGGATAACTCTAATCTCTTGTCGTCTTATTTTTCTCGGTTATAGATCAAGCCAGTTCACTCCAATTAAACTCTCTCCGTTCCGTCGATCTCAAACACGAATTACCTCGTCCATTTTTACTCTAAATTTAATATTTCTCTCGTTGATGTGTAACCGATGGATTCTAGTTCACTATTTAATATTATTATATAAGAAACTCTAAATTTACCGTGGGCTCTGACGATCGTCGTGTATGACGTTATTAGAAAAAGGTTGTTGTCCGTCGACATAGATTAATATTGGAAATTAACAATCACTCCCTGGGTCACACGTTAAAAAACTTAACTACAGTTATTATGTGTCATCTACGGAATAAATAATATTAATTTTTGTTCTCGTCTCATACAACTCAATGTAGTAATTACATACTGGCCTATGAGTCGTCCCTCAAAAACGGCCAATACCATAAACGCATTTGAATATCGTAAAGTTGATATACAAAGACATAGAATCAATAAAGATTTGAACATATTGACTACGATTTCCAAATGAATAAGCATGACGTATATTAGATTAGATATTTGCGACGAACTGTTTTTCATGTATCCACCGTTACTTAACCAAAATAAAATAATTGGTCATAAATCATAATTCTTTGCTTTAAATATAAATAAAAAAACCTTTCTCGATCATAGCAGTATCTTAAGTAACTGTTCGTTCAAAACTAACAAAACTGATAATCTCCTTCGACAATATTTTTATTACATAACAAGAAACTGACTTGTTCTTTTGATTAAATTTCTATAAAAAGAGTCAAATGTCTAATATATTTATAAACGTCAAATTAGTTTTTAAATTGATTTTATGATATACATCTTAAAATCCATGGATTTTTTACACTGTTCAGTAAATACTATTACACCACAAATGAATTATTGAAGCTTTATTCGTTCATATCAGTATCGAAACTTTTGTGTACACGTCGAGATTAATATGAATCCGGGAACCCGTTAAAATGATATGCTTTGTTAAACGCGTATAGTTATATTCTGTGCTTAACGATCTAAGATAATTTAAAGCTCTTTATTATTGTTCACTGATAATAGGATGTATTCTGGAGTATGACTCTATTATTTTGAGTCCATAATCCAACTAAGGCCGCAATTTAATAAAATGCTTTATGCTTTATTAAATTTGGTACCGTAAAATTACATTTTTCTCTCAAACAAATGTATCTTGGTGTACTCGGAAATGCAAAAAAAGTGGTCAAGTAGACAACCACTCTGCTGCATAGTAAGTGTCAAATGTACCTATAGCCATCGAGAAATTCATTGTAATGGATTTGTTAAATTTGAATTAAATTATAAATCATTAGATACAAAAACGATTCTGAGCAGAGTCGATCTGGCGGACTTAAATTACTAAGTATATTTTAGTATATATATTGATGTTTTTAGTATAGTAATTTATTTTATTATTAGTAATATGAATTAGTTGAAAATTGCATTTATATTATTTTAATGGTATTTTTAATATTATATATTATTGATATTGAAATAGATTGAAATTAATCTAAATAATTTGAAAATATCATTGTGTATAGTAAAATATAATAAAATACGTTAACGTTTCAAGACCTCTTAATAATATTTTTTAAGTACCAGAAAGTTACTAAAATCGTTATTCCTCTTTTAAATATAAAACAATTAATCGTACATTATCATATTATATATTTTCAAACTTTTATAAGAAAAACTTATGTAGTATTTTCTTAAATTTTCAAGGTTTTTGACCAAGCCTATGAGATTGTAACTACATCACTTATTTCAAATGTTTGAAATAAAAAGCTAAATATACTTTTAAAAATTGTATCAGAAAATGCTTATTTAAACATTTGCTGAAAATGTCAAGTACTATCTGTGGTTAACCATTTTTGAATTACAACAAAATAACAAAATCAATTTTTTATAAAAATTAGTCCTTTTCACAACTTTTTTTGTTTTACCCAATTACTAAGAAAAGTACTGGAATAATTTAATTTTGATCCTCGTCTCTAAAGTAGGTACCAACTAGCTTTGCTTTCCAACCAAAAAAGATAATAAAGTTAAAGTTTAAAGCATTTTTTATACTATAGAAAATGTTTTAAGACCATAAAAAAAATCATTGTAAGATCAATACATCAATACATTGCTCGCTCCGTTCAGAATCTTAAATTAAAGGTAATTTATATTTGATTTCATTTAAAAACGTGGTTTCTACTAAAGTGGTTATAGGTACTCTACGTTCTCGTAAAAGTTCTTTCCTTATCGCACTTTTTTATTCTTTTAAATAAACCCCCATCGCACACTGTAAATTATTCTAAAAATGCATCCCTTTCTAGAACTGTGTCTTATTTATGCGACAAATATCTTCATTTTGGTTTGGTTCGTGTTAATATGTATTATATTTTACAATTTAATTACATAATAAATTAATTGATATCAATAACATTGTAATCTCAGTTTCTAAAAGCATGTTATCTTATAGTATTGAAATACCGTTCATGTTTGTTTAATCAAACGAAAATAATATTTGTTAAAATGGTGTTTTTCTCGTGGGCTTGCCATTCTATTGATTATAATATAGTTAACAGTTTATTATAAGAGATGCAGCGACTTCAATCAAAACTTTTCGACTACCAGTACATCATAAACTCTAACGAACAATATTCCTTTTGCTTGTTCATTAAATATGCCTATCAAATAAAATTCCAATTAAGATTTAGACGAATGACGAAGACAACAGCGTCGTCATAAATTTCTCTTCGTCTTGTGTTTAACTTATTTATAGTAAAATTACTCTGTCTTTTTTTGTTTACTCTTGTTCTCCTTAAATTCTCTCGTGGCAGCTTCGATGACAAAAGCTTTAGTATGCATTTGCACAAAGTTTGTTTTCTATTGTCAATACGAGTTTGAAAAACTTTTTTTGATTTTGATTAAAAAAAACTTGGATAACAAAGCACAATGTGAATATGGTCGTTATGAGTACAAGGTGAATGTAATGTTCGTGTCATATTGTGATAAATTGAAGTACATATATGTACAAATTGTCAATGAACATTTTTTTATTTATTTCAATTTGAAATTATTATTGCAAAGACTTTTTAATAATATTTGTAATCAAAATCCTGAGAATCTCTTAATTTTTATTACATTTACATACGCAAAACTTTCAAATGTATTAAGCTTTTAGAGTTGTATAAGTTCATATATCAAATTATGGATACTTTAAAAATACACTGACATTCAGGGGTGGATTCAGAGTAATCATTAATTTGAATGTAAGCCACACAAATATTTATCTAGTACATTTTTAAACATTACTCTTCAATTGAGCTCATATTATTAAATAATTATTCACAGATTGTGTAAGATAAAAAATAACTATATAGGTACAAAAAAGAAAGTAATATAAAGCTAGGGAATTATGTATGGGTGTGATATACCAATATAATATTTATGATAAGGTGTCGAATATAAAAAACCAATTGAAACATTTTCTGCTTAAATTGATTGAATTATTAAACGTGAAAAAATTTGAATAACTAGAATAACAAAAAAAAAATATCATTAATATCAATAATATATTATAATTATTATAAGGCTCATTATTTTTTTAACTGAGTATAGTAGTACATAACTAAAAATAATAATTTGTTAATTTTACAATAATTTATTAGTTCTTCACAAATATTTTATATATCACTTCCAGTTTTTTTTTTTTACTAATCGTTCTATTTACTGTAGTTAAACTTTACACTTTTATATATTTCTATAACTTAAGTTATCGTCTTAATAAATGGTATTTTACATGACAGTTTCAATTTGTGATCTTTATAAAATAGTCTTGAGAAGGAGAAAGTTAGAATGACTTAAACGATTTTTGCGCGGTAACAAAATAACGAGGGGAAAAAGTCAAAACAGGAAACAATAATATTTATTGTTATGGCTATGGGAAATACTGGTAAAGATAACAGGCGCGTAGAGAAACCAGAAAATTATTGCGGAAGTTATCCTTTTAAAAAAGAGTCAACTTCAGACAGGAAGAAGGGTAAAATAGCGGTCATGACAATTCTTATTGATGTAAAAGCAGAACATTTCTTTGAAAAAAATACACATTATACACATTGGTTTTCTTACATTAAACAAGAAGAATATTGTGCTGATTTGTTATAAAACTAAATACAATCTGATATAATGCAATTCCACTTAAATTTGGAATAACGTTTGATTCTAAATTTAAGTTTACATTAGAGTGATCATTGTCATATTAGTAGATCTTTAATAAAAAATAAAAAAAATAGTTAATATTTGAGTTTTTTTATCATTTTAACTTGTTAGTTATATCTAATAAAACATTTAATCCAAAATTAATTTATTGTGAATTTATAATTTGCACATATCATGTCTACACTTGCTTACATTTGTACATAATTTTTCGCAATTTCATTATTTTTCATTAATGATATCTCTAAATTACCAATTTAGATATAATTTCAATCAATCTACAGAGCAAACGAGCTTTTTATAACAATTAACAGATGAAGAGTCAACAGAAAAAATATTTTAGAACTAATACATTTCAAATTTATGTTTATTTTATAAAAACCAAATTATCAAATTAAACAATTATAATTGTGTGTTCTTTATTATGTATCTGTTTAAAATAATTTATTGGTTTTTATTTTATTACGATTGGGTAGAAAGTATGTTTTTAACTTGAATAAAAGTATATTTATATTTTACAATTTTAAAAATTATATTTATTTTTAATTCAATTTTTTTTCGATTTAAACAATGAATTTACATTACGATGTTTCTTATAATTGTATCTTAGATTTATTTATGAACGTTTAAAGGTGAATTAAACTTGATAAAAGCGCGTAAAAGTAAGTAAATCTCTGAAGCAAAATCATATTTGTAAAATCTCACGATTTTTAATAAAAATATAATATAATTTTTCTGTTATGTTAGATATAATTGTAAAATTGTAACTCATTAAATGAAGGTAGTTAGTACTAACCCATGTTGAAAAAAAAAACTAATTAATAATAATAATAGGCAATTAACAATTATTTTTATCACGTTTTATGATCGTTATAAATATGCGAAATTCTGAATCTTATTTATTTTTACCGTTGCCGATGTTTTTTTTTTCTTCTATACTCTTCAGCAGTTTCAGAATACATTTTTAAAATGCCAGTCCCGAAGTAAAGTTTTGTTCCATGTTCGCGCATACATTTAGCTTATCTTTGAACCAGAGGACGGTCTTTAGGTTCCGCGCATAACCTATAAATCCGTTGGCCGTGATTTATTAGTCTTGATTTCTTATGAAAGTTGGGACCTTCTTTTTGGAACTCTTATGCGAGTGGTGAATGCTGAGAGAAAAGTTTTCGGATTTAGTGACGACAGCAACTGTGAATTTAAATTGAATGAAATTTTTACCATATAATTCAAAAAAACTAAAAATAAATGACGGAGTGTGAAGAGAAAAGAAAAGTCTGCATTAATAACTGTAACAACGAATTGTATAATATGGGTAAACATATTTTCTGAGGCCTTTAAATTGCTTTAGCTAAAAATGATATTATTTAAATGTCTAAAATCTCAAAATCAATATGTGTCGGTTGGTATAATTAGTGTTTATCAAAAATATACTTCATAATAAATTCTAGTAAAAGATTCTAAATTTAAATATCAAAAGAAGTAGTTATTCGAAATTACTAATCTGTGTGCATCGGTCTAAATTGTATTAATTTGTCTGAAAAAAACTTACATATATGCATGAACAAATTTTACTTTTGAAAATAATCAAAATATATATAAAAAACATCATTTTTTTTTGTTCGTACATTTGTAGTACGTTCACGTAAATATTATTTATTTTCTCGAATTCAATATAAAAATATGGTCATGTATCTAAAATAATAAACATTAAATAAAATGTGTTTCGCAGCATAATTTAATATTACCACATTAGTACATTACCGTTGTACCGGAATCTTATAAAACGCTCTAAAGCGTCACGATTTCTATGGAATACTACAGTTTAATATTGGGACGGTGGTAAGTTTAATTGCTTAGTTTGATAAATAATAATTTAAAACGCGGACGTCAAATAATAACAACTTTAATATATTTTAAATCAAATAAGCGTAAGTACTCATTCCTTTTTGTTTTTATTCAACATTTGCCACTCTATGAAGGTATGCGGAAATACTGTAGTTTTTTTTTTATAAATATATATATATACGTACAAAATTACCCTTTGTGTATCGAAAGCTGCAGAGTATTCTATTAAAACGGAGAAAAAATAACAATAAAATCAGCTACAAAAAAACCAACATCCATGTATTTTTTTCTTCTAGCCATCCCGACGTTACACGCGCACTGTATAATATAAGTGCAGTGTATTCCATAGAAAGTTTGCCGCGAGTTAAAGGCCACTTAAGCTTTGTCACATGATCAAAGCTGTCTTTTACAGATGATTTTCTACCATTCCGGGTCATAGTACTCTTTAATAATATCCAATAAACTGTGCATGATAGGAATGTCGAGTCCGGAAAATGCGAGACCAGTCAATTAGATTTTAGAGAGAATTAAGTTTTTCAATGTTTTTCTTCATCACCCCACCTAACCTCTGTGTTAGAGAAAGTTATTTGCTCGTTGAATATTATTTATTATTATTGCACGATTTGAATATTAAAGGCTGAGGGTGAGCTATAATATTAACAACAGTATAATAATACCAAATTCGGAACTTCAAAGTCTAAAATATATTTGATCAAAAATATTAGATTTTATAAAATCAATCAGTTTTTATCAATACAAACTCTATTCGACGTTAAATGAAATTTCGTCGTAACGTTTTTATGATATTACAATAAACGCACAGTCGTTCATATATTATTATTGTACATTACCTGCTGTATCTTTATATTGATAATAATATGTTTATGAACAATGTTTGCTTTATACGCAGCTCATTAAATAATGTTACGGTTTGCTTGTATATTTTCAGATGGGGAAACATTTTCACAGAACTTCCATACTAATAAAAGCGTTCAACCATAAATTTCGCCTCGACCTGGAGCTCAACACGTAAGTACACCTTATTCCTAAAAGCTGTTCATTTTATGATTGAAAGTTATCAATAAATTTAACTCAACGATTTGATATTAGGTAGTGATTAATTTTTGTATACTACCTAAACGATTCAAGAATACTCAATTACAATATATTATATACACAAAATACACATAGCTTTGGGTAAATAACCTGAGTTCTTATTTAAACACTATTAATAAACTTTCCAAAACATGGTATATGTACTTATAAATTACATTTTTTTTTCTATCTATATCGAAAACAATACATGTATTTATATACATAAATACGAGTTCAATATTGATTATTAATTATAAATACGTTTTATCCTTAATTACATTTTTAAATATTATATAACTACTTTTCAAAGATGACGTAAAGGAAATAAGATTAAAAATCTAACATATTTTGGATTAAAATTATTTATTAAACATAATATTAAAGTAAGACATTTAGGTTTGTTATTAATGTTATTAAACTGAACATTTTCATTATTAAAATAGCATACCAAATTTTATATTATCAAAGTCTGAGCTCAGAAGGATAGATTCTTATATTAATTAACTATTAGGATTTATTTAATTTTAAGCAGATATTATAAAATAATAAAATCAAAAACTACCATTTAAAATAAAATATAAGAAATTGATAGTTTGCATCTATTATATGGAGAGACGATAATATTACAATGTAAGGTCACAAGTTTTAAAAACTATTTTAATACACTTATTTTCGTTAAAAACTTAAAAATCCATATTAGAACTTTGAGAGTGCATAATATTTTATGATGATTCGTATTAACAATATATACAAATAATATATGATATGTATATCGTACCCTTAAAATAGATTTTTTATAAAATAACATTATTCAAGAAATTTGCCATATCTAAAAAGCAAATATAATTATACATAGGTGCTATTTTATGAGGACAAAATCAATATGAGCAAATTCTTTCGTGGTATAAGAAAATTATGAAATTTACAAAAACAAAATCGTGTAATACTGTTGTTCTCCTTTTTAAATTATACGGTCATTAAAATACAATTCTTTATTTAGATGGTTTTTTTTTATGGCAAATAGGTCAGAAGGAATAGTTTAAACAATATATTTTATACTCAAGTCGTTGGCACAATAATTATTACGATTATTATAATCGTGCTGTACTCGTGATTCATACGTCATACTTTGTAAAATAATTAACATATTAAGAGAACAAAACCAGGGAAGTCATACTGCTGTATAGTACGTTTGAGTGTACCTCATCATTGAGTAGGTCAATGTAATATGGATCTGTTAAATATGATGTCCAACTATGATAAATCATTACATACGAATTACGGTTTACGGTGTAGTGCGGAGACTAATGTCAGATTTTATTTCTAAGGGTATTTTATAGTTAATTTATATATTTTATATGTTACTAACTAATATCTTCGTATTTTTCTACTAGTAATACGGTAGGTTAAACTAATTTTTGCCACAGAAATATAATATAATAGCATGTACCTATTGTTGTTATTGTTAGGTAACTTATAATTTATAAGTCAATATCGACGTACCGTAGATTTAGATATGTATCAATGTATCATAGTAGGTTATCATAATAGGTCAATGGTATAGATAACTTTGAAATTAGTCTAAATGTTTTGAAAATGCAATATGTACCTATATAGAAAATAATAAATGTATATATATGTCATTGTGATACCAATACATTGATCGCTCTATATACTTGAAATATAAAATCAAATTATAAATATTTATGAATTTCGTAATAACATATAGGTAATTTATAAAAAAAATAATTTAAAATGGCAATCGTGGTTAGACTAACTAGAATGCTTCATAGTGTCGTTCAACATTAATCATCACTTTTCTAGTTTAATTGTTAGGTACGTCTTATTTTCCATCGTCTGATATGTACAAATATATATATATATATATATAAATATAATACATCATGCAGGATACTAATATCGTATTCGTCCATTGAATCTGAATCATATTATACCTATTCCGGACAGATTTTGTATACACAGCAACTTAAAAGTGATCGTATTTGAAAATTATAATAGTATATATACGAGATTGAGCGTCTCCGAAATCTGAATGTTATACGCCACCGAGATGTATATTTGTAATATCGAAATTGGCAATGTATAATAATATAGTAATCGAGCTTATCGAACACTCTCAGTAAAGCGGAGATATTATAATATGATATTTATTTTATTTTGCTGAACAGTAGGTCTTTATAAGATCTACCACAACAACTGTTTTATAACATAACGAAAGACCGACTTGATCATTTGGTTAAATTTATATAGAGAGAGCCACGCGTCTATATGTATCCATAAACGTTAAATTAGTTTTTAAATAAGTCTTATGATACATTTTGTAAAATCAATGGACTTATCAATTTTCACACTGTTTGTACATTTTATTGCATCAAAAATGATTTATTTAGAATTAGGTACGTGGATATCTATCTACACGTGTATATAACCGTTATTGAACTTGTGTTGTGTTTATGTCAAAATTAATATAAATCAGAAAACACGTTAAAAATGATATGCTTTAAATGAGTAGTTCTTCTGTGCTTAACGATCTAAGATAATTTAAAGCTCTTTATTATTGTTCACTGTTAGGGTGTATTATGCAGTATGGCTCTATTATTTTTAGCCCACAATCCTATAAAAACAGCTATTTAATGTTTTGTTAAATTTATAACCATAAAATTATATTTTTCTCTCGAACAAATGTATCTATTCGAAACCAATCAAACATATAAACTCAAACACATAAAATTGGTCAAGTTGATTACCAGTCTGCTGCACAGTAGATTTCAAGTGTACCTCGTCGTCGACACTATATGGATTTGTTAAATTTGAAATCAATCATGAATCATTGCAAACGAATCTGAGCAAAAACGATCTGACAGACCTATACTTTTAAATTTATTTTATCGTGTATTGATATTGCTCTATTAAAGTAATTTATTTTAATATTAGTACTACGATAGGTTGAATTAATTCATAGTTGAAACATCCATGTTCGTAAATAATTTAAGCAAAACATGTCTATAAAAACTAAAAAAATAATGAAAATATTTTTTTTTGATTTTTGAGATCCAGTAAAAGCTACTTACGAGGAGTCTAAACAAATATATCATAAAAATCTCAAGTAAATATTTTTAATATTTTTGAATTGCTATAAGAAAAACGTATGTGTCATTATTGGTTTAGAGTTTCAAGTTTTTTAATCAAGCCCAAACAATTTTATCAACACTTACAAAAAAAATTCAAAATTCGAATGTTCAAATAAAGCTTAAAATATTTGAAAATTACACTGAGTATAGAAAATGGTAATTCGAGTAAAAGTGGTAAATCAAGTTTCTGTGATTATTAATTTCTGAATTACAACAACTAAAAATCTATATTTTTGCAAAACTAATGTTGTTTAAAAATTCCTGTTTTTCACAATTTTTCTTTATTTTTCCTAATTTTGTTTAAAAGTGTCAAGAATTTTCCATTTGATAATTTCTCTGTATCACAATGGTCATATTTGATCTTCCAAATGTACCAATTAGATCTAATATTCTAACGAAAAATAAACTATCCTCAAAGTCAAAAATCGAATCTTTTATTAACTATACATCGTGTGTATGGATAAAAAAACACACTCATATTATGGTAAGATCAATACATTCATCGCTTTGCTCGGAATCTGAAAATGGTATTTTTCTTTCTTTTTAATAGTTTTTCGTTTGGTAGTTTTTTTCCCCATTAATTTTTTTCGTATTAATCATAACAATAGGTGGTGCGCACGCCTGGTTGTCTAACAACTCAAGAAACACGTTGATCATTCAGTACTGTGGCTTGGGACAATAGCTTTAACGTGAACTATTTCTTGAAAGCTGCAGTTCCGCTAAGGGAAATGAGAAAATAATAATTTTCTGCTATTAAACGAGAGTGTAACAGTACAAATGAGAACAGCAGGTCGGTACAGAATTAAAAACGCAATGTGGTTGAAAATGATTGAGCCGTCGTCCCACTACCTCTATATATACATATAATAATAAAAAAAAGATTTTCAAACTCGAAATGGCAAAGTTTACGCATTGCTTAGAGTATTACCATAAAATAATTTTTTTTATCTTTGTGCTTTATCCTTTGAATTTGGCCGTTCATTGCGTACGCGCACACAAACATATCGTATACACATAATATACATGTTTGTGTGAATAACAGTTATTTATGTAAACCAATCACATTTTGATTAAACTGAGTGAAAACGGAAAATTTCTAGTTTCTCTAAAGTGTAAAATGTTCACAGAAATCCAATAGCATTAAGAAATAGTATAAACTTTGATCAGTATATTATATTTGTGAAACGTTTTTTTTACTATTTATTTTTTCTATACCTAATCCTTTATTTGATACATAAATTCCGATTACGCTGAGCAACAACACGGTTCGCAAGTAACAGCTAGCAATATTATTCGCGAAATCAACGTAAAAACATATTTGGTTGGACAAAAATATGTACCTGTATGGTTTTTACACTATAAATCAGTTTATATTGTTTGTATTTACTATTTAATAAATGTGCCAAAAAGGAATATGGAAATATTATAAGACCCATTAGCCATTACATAGAAATTTGTTCGATATTACTAATTATTTTGTGTTCAGTCATATGAATTCAATTAGGCAATTCCCAAATTTCCACTTAATGATTTAGCAAAACTAATTAAAATTAGTGTGTGTTGTAAATGAACATATTATATATAATTCCTTATATTTTCCATATTAATTATTCTGTGTTCAAATATATTATATATGTCTACTACAAAAATTTCACAAAAATGCAGTATGTTGGTCAACGACTTTTTCTAATTAATTTTTTTTTTATTTTAAATTTTAAATTCTGATGTTCTGACATATTTCAAGTAGAAAAATTGTCCGATCAACAACTTTGATAGATGTATCCGGGAGCATATTGAATCTAGTTGGTACTTTGAGGTGTAACCATTTATTTAATATCTATATAATATAATGTGGTATTATCATGTTACGGATGAATTCCGTTGTAAGTGTGTGTTTTGGCGTATTTTTTCGGTACAAAAATAACAATAATAATAATAAATTGGATACGATATATATTTTGTTAGGTTTGGTTTTGTCGCTGATTGAGCAGTCGTACTACCTAAACACAAATAGATTTTGACACAACGTGGCTCACACGACTGACAGAAGAGATTATTAGAGGTTTTCCGTATACCGCGTAAGAGCACGTAAGAGCACTTGTATTATGGTGAGGTATTTGTCATTCCGTCAATGCTGTACATATACTGCAGCCGGTGCTTGCTCGCGTCAATTATTTTCGTCTCCAATAGTATTAAACTGATAATCCGCAGTTTTCGGAATTCTAGCAAAAAAAAATACACAGTTAAATCCCTCCGAGCACAGCGTGGCACACGATCTTACTGTACTACGGTATAATACTTGTTCAGTTTATATTGGTTTAAGAGATTTCGCTTACGCTTTCTACAACATTTTGTTGGAATCAACAATTTAAAAGATAAATAGTGGGGGGTCTGAGCGAAGATTAATTGGATAAACTTTTGTTGTAGTAGTATGTACTTTATTCATATATTATGTGTTTATTATTAAACGTGTACGCTTTATGCTTTATCGCTATTATTCTTAACCCAACAGAATAATAATAATAATAATAATAATAATAATTCATCCATCTATTGTTTTGTCATTTATTTATATATAGAAATAATTATATCAATATTATCAGTCTAAATTACGAGCCTTACTGTAACACGACTAGGTACACGAGCAGCAACAAACCAAACGAAAATGTATGTTCTGGTCACATTTTAATCAATCAACAACAAATATGTATATAATTTAAGAATCCACTCTCGTCGGTCGAATAAAAAGGCCACGTGCCACTTATTATGTATACTTATTAAATAATTTAAAAATATAACAATGTGGTTCGAACTGAAAAACGCACAAAACAAAATTAGATTTATATTCTGGCAAACAACGGACACCATCAGTCACTATAAATTATAATTTTTAATATAGCTCCTGTAGAATTTAACGTTTATGTTTTACCTGAAGTCGGTATCTATAATATGACTATATAGTTTATACTGTTAAAATTCGATCTAAAACGCACTCATCGTTATTTAATGTTATTGTCTCGGGGCACGTCTTCAGAAAAATAAACGGAACGATGAGATAATGCTAAAAAATAACGAACGATAATATAATATTATTACGATGATTTTTCTTGTCTTCGACAAAGAGACAACTCGATATTTACTGTATAGGTACCTGCAGTAGTTTCTGTAGGACGACCTTTATCCGTTTTAATTGCGCAGACATGGATTTTTTGTTCTTGGGTTTCGCGGAAACTCATTAATCGACGGGACGTGCGAATTGTTGTAGGAAAAATAACATTTTTCATTAGCCACAATTACTCGCAGCGTGGTATCTATTATTTTTATAACATACGTTTTATTCACGATCATATGGTTTTATTTCGTCCGATTGTCACGACCGTGGACCGACGATGTACATATTATTAAATGCACGTGTCGCTAAAAAAAAAAAAAAAATGGAAAAAGTCGTCTCGTTTCCACCCTTTTTATAATAATAATAATATATATATATAGGTAATATATTTTTTTCACTTTATATTTAACACCCGGAGCCGTACTTGCGCGCGTTATTATTACTATCATGACGAGATCACGTACACTCACGTACACGCGCTCGTTGAAAACGTCGTTCTGTGTTCGCGGAATGTTCTGCTCGGACGGGGAGGACGCGGGTGGAAATTCTACTCTCTCTCGCGCCCATTAATCGTACCGATTCGTATATTAGCCCCGCGCCCGCAACATTGATCGATAGCCGCGTCGACGGCGGCGGCCGCGGCGCCGAAACAGAAATTTCCCGACCGGACTGATATAATATTATTTTAAAACACTATTTCACACGCCTCCCTGCGGATTTTCTGGACGAAACGCGTCAGCGACGGTGGGTAGGTCACGTGTGTGAGTGCGTCGTGCGAAGAGCGCGTGTATGCCGCAAGCTTTTATATTTTTTTCCGCCGCTGTGCACCACCGGTATACCGGCGCACATATACCGCAGTAGTGGTAATGGATGGGCAACTCTGGGGAAATACTCGGCGTTGTCGGGTCGAAGACGTCTGGAGGTTTCGGCGGCGGAGAGGGTCGGTTTTCTTTCATTAGGTACGCTCTACGGTGTGTGTGTGTGTGTGTGTGTGTGTGTGTGTGTGTGTGCGCGCCACAACTCTCCTCCCGCCCTGGACACCGCCGAACTCCAGCTGGGGATAATCAATCATCGTTCTCGAATTGTCGTTTATATAACCACTGACGAGAGAATGGCATTATAACTGTGCTGCGCCAGGTCACCCGTTTCTCTCTTGCACGGGATGCACGGTGTATTATTATTATTATATATTGTGTATAAAATGTAGAGTGCGCAACCATACACGCCAACTCGCCACACGCCTGACGTGCGAGTGTGACCTGAAGGCTCCTTATTTGGCGTGTGTACAACACACGGCCGCGTATCCGGGGTTTTGATTATGGGATAGGGGAGGGGGTCACTTAATAAATTATGAACATGTATTAAACACTCACTGGATATAATATATAGGATCGATGGAGAGTACTATATTATATTATTATATTAAATTAATTATTTACGCTTTATAGAAATTAAAAATGACGATTACAAAAAGTCGATACGTTTCTTTCTCTATGGAAACGTGATTATTAAAATATCATATAAAATCATAATAATAATATAATATGTCTGAAATAATAAAATCATTTTCGATTACAATTTATTATAATAAATAAATCATATTATATAACACATTTACACAAAATTATTTATTTTTCAAATGTGATTAGTGATTCCGTTTGCGTAATTGTATTGTTAATTATTTATATCATTAATAATCTACTTTCAGATACGATTAAAATTAATTATTCATAATATCACGACTGTGAGTTAAATGCATTCAACAATGAATTTTTTTTTATCATCTAATATTTACCTAATTAAATCCAATTAGAACTGTTTTTACATTACTAAATCTTGTGCATAATATACTAAATTACTTTTACATTTAACCATAGAGGTTATATTTAATACAGCAAGCTTTTTTTAAATTTTCTTATTCAAAAATATTTATATAATTTTTTTTTATTGTAATAAGCGATAAGCCTCTACTTTTTTATTTTTGTTTTAGTTTTGACGAACGTTAATTCCAAAAATAATTTAACTTTTAATTTCATGAACAATTGTTTTTAAGTCATTGTTATTATCATAAATTATAGCCGGCATTGAATAAAATTAGAGATAAAAATGAAACGTGGGTATGACTGATATTAAATTTTGTATCACAAAATAAATCTTAAACATAACAATTACCCATGTAAAAAGATGTTTTAAAATCGACATACGTAATCTTGATAAAGACTATCTAAAAAAAAGTAAAATAATAATAATTTTAATAGCTTTTTTTTTAATATAAAATTTATTTGTTAAAAATATTTTTTATTCTATTTATTATTATTTTATTTAAAGAGAAAAATTAATTTTGCAATTTTAGTATTTTGAACTGCACGTTTTTGCAATATATTTTGTGTTTATTCGTGCGTGATCAACAGTTTTTTTAGTACTCAGCCCTGGTTATATAATATTAATAGCTATACAGAAAAATGTGGATAAATTTTAAAAGAGAAACAATAAGTTAATTTATTACATTATGACAAAGAATTTATCTATGTACATATTATACGGTAATAAAAAATACTCGTCCTCCCTACACCCCTCCAAAGACGACAACCTTAGCACATGCACAGTATTACTTATAAACGCGCCGATGATCATGTGCAGTTTATTACGACGTATTATAATCGTATTACTCGTGTTCAAATATTACTTTAACGAAACCCAATTACTAATCCCACTTCCTTGACCGTACGCGCCATTTATATAGTATGTTATTCTCATATTGCTTCGTATGCCCAACCCGAAAGTTCAGATTGTTTGTTCACGCTCATATTATACACGATGTGCTTATTTATATAACATAACATCCTCGAAAATCAAATAATACAGTGTTGATGTTTGTTTATAATGACTAATGAGTAATGACGCATATTCGCATAATAATATTTGAGATGATCGTGTTCGGAAAACAGTACATGCAAGCTCTAATATTAAAACACAATTTGGCAACATAAATTATTACCTATTTATTATTATTATAACTGCAGCACGTGATCCGTAGGCGTATTAATACCTATCGATTACCTAAACATACATAATATTAATAACGGCATATTTTGAATAGGTAATTATTATCACAAACGAAATCCGGACAAATCATCATGGTTGAGAAACTCAATCAGCAGTATCGATCACCGTATTAGCATATGTGATTCGTGAATGATTTTGCTTAAAACAAATAATCACGACTCGTATATCAAACTAAATTTTCAACATCGATGTTTGAAATTATAATTTGCTATTTTCTTGATTTTTTTGCCATTGAGTATGTACAGTATTGCCCTGCAGGGTAAAAACGCCATGTCGAAATTCCGAAAGTAGGTATCTCAATTTAGGACTAAGTAATGTCGTATATTGCAGACTGTCGGGTGATACGACAGTAACCCCGACATACTTTAGATGTTCTTATTCTATCCGATAAAATTCTGTTATGCTTAAAATGTCGGAACACTATGCAATAAAATATGAATCTCCGGGGCTTATGCAAATTACGAATCCAACGTAACATACAGTAATAATGATTAGCAACTAAATTATGTACTAATTGACGTATTTTGCAAAGTGTCTACGTAAAAATCCGTTTATACTTTATACCGACGATAAGAATATAACAATAATAGCCATACGCGTAAACGTATGAAAGTTTATATTAAACGAATTGGTAACGTTATATAGACTAGCTAGATATAAACACGATTAGGAATTCGCATCACGTAGTGAACTTTGGGATCTCTAGTCGAGTCGTGGTTCTGAAATGTTATTTTTTTTCATTCCACTCCAATATGTTTTGATGTGTTATTAATAATATTAAATACATACTGAATATGTGACATGCTTCTTCAATTATAATATTGTGTTTACATTTCAAAACAATTTATGACATAAATATAATTTGTATAACATTAATTTAGTCATAAGCTTTTAGTGACCTATGAAATAGAGATAGAGTAGGATTTTACTTTCATGTTAGAAATTTTTTTAATATCCATATAAATAAATATATTCCTTCACATATTATGTTACATTGTTACAGTAAACATTCTATTGTACGGTATACTACGATTAAAAAAATGCAGTTAATTAAAAACATGTATGTAGTAGTGTAGTATATACTACATAATACCTGTATAATATAGATTGTCCAAAAATGTTTAGTTTTATAGTTAATTATTTCATAGTACTACTAGTTTAAATTTCCTCGCATTTATGTCTATTGATTCAAATTTCTTAAATCGTTTTATTTAATAGTGTTATTTAATATTTATAATCAAACATAAATAAAAGAAAAAAACAAATACTTCTGTAAAATTTAAAGTGCTATAGTAGCTAGGTTCTATAATTTAATAGTTGAAACAAAATTGTAGTAAAAATAATGTAGTTAATTTCAAGTACACTGTTAATAAACACAATACTTTAAAATAAAACTAATTAAATGTTTAAACAATGATATAACAAACATACATGGTAAATACAACTGGAATTTAATTTTTAACATAAAAATTAACTTTTCATTGTAAAGAACATCACTAAATATATATGAAAAAGAATTTCCATTGTGTTCAATGTACATATTTATTCAATCAAAATTTACAAAACTAATTCAAATTAACTAAACAAGAATTTTTATGTTTCATTAATTATTATGCGTAGTTTCAAATTAATTGAAATAAATTAAGAAAATATGCATTTGATAAATCAAACAAGTGCATAACCCACCTAAATATAATACTATATCATGAAATTGCATTTTAAATAATTAATAATAAATAAGAGTTTAATAAATATATTTGTTTATAATTAAATGTACATAATATATTATTAATTCAGTAGCTTACTTAATCTTTTTGGATCAAAAGTGGCGAAATATAAGATAAACTTTATGACACTGTAGTGTAATTCTTGTTTAATACTGTTAAACTATTCTTGTCCAAAACTTCATAATGCCACATGCATATATATATAAATCACAAAATTTATAATCATAAATCATACCAGCCGAATAAAAGGTCTCTAGAATTGATAATATTATATAAAACAGTTTGCTTCTAATGTAAAACTGAATTAAAATAATTAATAACCGTCACATTTCGGTGAGTTTTTAATTGTCCTAATTGCCTCGATATATTATTTGGTGCGAACCGTTGCTATGTTGTTTTCGCTGACAGTATCGCCTAGTCAGAGAATAAAAGCCTAAAGTTGGCAACTACATATAATAATCACAAATTTTTGACACAAACATTTCTTCTAAACGAATGTCAGTCAAATTAATTTTCCTATTAAAAATAATACCGATTTCCCGATGATTCGACAATATTTCGAATGGCAAAAAGACATTTTGTCAGACCCCTCTTCCGCCGCTAAAGAATATCGTGAGGGTATTACGAAATATATGCTATCCGTCAAGATCGAAAGAACTGCAGGCGGAATAAATCCTATTATTTGTAGACCGATATAAGTAATCCGACATGGCAGCCCAGGATCACTCATTGTCTTCCCAATCTTCTACCCTTTAATAACGTATCGTATATTCTTTTTTTTTTTATTCTACTTTTTATTTATCTATATCCGCATATAGGTACGTACGAGCACACCGACGTCAGCTCGCAAAAATCTGTCTATTTAGTATTGTAACCACCGGTCACCGACTACTGCAGGGTTAGGGTCGTATCCGGTCAATACCAATTTCGATATACCATATATATAATATGCATATTATATTTATATAGTCTCTCCTCTGTACATCCATCAACGTATACGGGTTCACTGCCTGCTATGTTTCAAAGGCCGAAATCAATAAACTAATAAAGTTTGTTGTGTAGATTGTAAAGGTACAAGAATATTGTAGAAAATTCTATCAGAAATTTAGCTAACTAAACTATGACAATTAAATTGTAATACATCTATTATTCCATTAAACTACAACAATAATAAATTATACAATGTTTAAAATATTAAAGATTATAATATGTAAGTACTTATAGTTATTATATACACTATAATGACAGCATAGGCTTATAAACGTTACTCACAATTAAATATTTTTAGTAATTTCAAATTTGACAAGGTATATTCGATATATTTTAATTGGGGTATGAACAACTTATGAAGAACATTTATTATATTTTCAAGCTTTTTACTTAAAAACAAAACATACATTTAAAAAAAGTATAAAAATAGAAAATTGCATAGGTTTATTACAGCACAAAAAGAACAAAAGTAGTTTAAAAATATTAAATCATGTCTAGTTGATAATAATATAAATATTTGGTAAAAATGATAAGTCTATAACTATTAATTTTCGAATTAGGTACAACAAAACCAGTGTTTGTCAAAAATTGATTTTGCAGAAAAATTCCTGGTTTCGGTATTTTTATTTTTGTTTTTTTTTGAAAATTGAAACATTTTTAAACTCCGTAAAGTCGATGACAAAAAAAAACACGTCATTATATAACCAATACATTGCTCAGAATCTTAAAAATATTATATAAATATATAATAACAAAACATGAAAGAGTATAGTATATTAGTATCCATATAATAATTAATAAAGCAACATGTTGTTATAAAAAATTCAAACAACTAACAAATATTCTTATTAATACAAATGTATTAGGTAATTTTAATCAATACATGATTTAATAATAACGTTCTAGAACTTAATTTAACCAAAACTTGGTTTATGAACTTCAGCATAAATAAATTGTCACCACCACTTTCTAGTTATAAAAATTAAGTACATGTGAAACTACATGTTAAAGATAAATTACAATAACTTATGAAAGGTGCGGAAAAAAAGATAGGTAGTTATACTAGTGTTAAATACTAATCATAAAAGCTATGTACAGGTGATAATACATTTTGAATGATAAATTACAATAATACGATATATTAATGTAAACAATTCCAAAAACATTGGGAGTTATATGAATGTGAAAATACAAAAAATATATGTAATACTAATATAAAATACCAAGCCTAACCCCCCCCCCCCCCCACCGCGCAAAAAAAATGATAATCATACAAATTTTACACGTTTTAAAATAAACATGTAAGTTACAAACAAATTAAGAGATTAAATAAATGTATCGGTCCATTGGAGAAAATGTGAAAAAACATAAAGGTAATATATGCAGAAAAATAATAAAAACAACTTGAATTGTAAATAAGAAAATTAATAAAATTATATATAAGCAACACTATGAGCGGAGGACTCGTTTATGGGTTCGTGTGCGCATTTCTAACAATTGGATTTGAGTCGGGACAATACTTAATATTTCAAGCCCTCATCGCGCATGCGCCAAGATTTTACATATTAACTCCTTTTTAGTTTAAAATGTTTAAGCATTTTGGCTATTAATTAAAATTATTTATAAAAAAAATTACCATTAATTCAGCAAAAAAAAATATTATAAAAAAATCTTTGATAAATAAAAAAAATTAAAAAATAATAAACGTATTTAAGGAATATTTATGTATTCATTTTATTTTTAATATGGAATTTAGTTCTTATATTTTTTAACATTGATATTAGATATTGATGTTAACATTTAAGCTGATAAGAAACCAAGACTATACAATCTTAAGTGCTGGTGCAGGCGTTATAAGGACTCGGAATGATGGGGATTTTCCCGACGCAGATCTTCGAAAATCGAAACGGTATACGGGTTTGACTGGGAATGTTGGTCGGTGGGACTCGAGCGACAATCGCCTTAAGCCAGCAGTTGCACCATACTGCACGGAGTCTCACCAGCCTCCTTGTTCAAAGGTCACAATTTCTTCTTGTGTAATGGTCACGATTTCTTCTCGTACAATGGCCACATCAGCTCCTTGGACTTGAAGCAGATGTGGCCATTGGACTTGAAACGAGTCCCACACGCAAATGGACGTGTTAGGTACCGACGTGATAGAAATAGTGTCAGAACCGAAATCTAAAAGTAGGTCATTCCTGTCGGCTCTGTAAAGGCGGGTCCTGAGTGCCAGCAGAAAGTTGTACTGATTAATTTAATTACAGATTAATTTTTTTTTGTGGTTATTTTTAAAAATATTAAATACTATCCAATTTACTATCAGAAGTTTCTGAGTTTACACTCAATCGTTTGTATTGCTTCAAAAAGTTATGATAGACAAAAAATAATAAAAAACTCACATCATTGTAAGATTAATACATTAATTGCTCCTCTAAGTATCTAAAATTATACATACCATTAAACATAATATTTATGAACAATTAACCTAATTCAACATAATAAATCAAACAGTAGATGAATAGAATACAAACATTTTTTTATTTAATGCATTTAAAAATAACTTAAATATGAAAAGTTGTATAAATTGTCATGTAGTATTCGACGCGTTTGAAATAGTATTAACATTTTTATTTAAAATATTTAGTTAATAGATAAACAAATAGATACAATACTTACAATAAAAAGTTTTTTTAATACCATAAACTTAAATAATAAACTATTCCATCCACTCTACGTAATTTAATTTAATCTAAGCTATCATTTTTCTTTTTTTAATTTGTAATTTGCATAAAGCCTCTTATTTTATCTTACATTTTTAATAACTTTGCTCTGGTCTGGTTAAGTTATAAACGAATTAAAATAATATACTATAATTATTAAAATTGTGTATTTTAATAATTAAGTGTATTGTGGAATTGTATAACTACACCGGAAATTAACTGTAAATAACCAAATTTGTTTTAATTAGAGGAAAAATTAATAATATCAGTTTTTCAGTATAAAACAAAAACAGGGACCTTCTACATGAACTAACAATTACAAAATACTGTTTTAATGAAATAAATAACAAAAATGTTAATTTTTTATTTATTCTGAAAATGTTATGTCGTAAAAGAAAAAAAGTTAATAATGTTAACTCGTAATAAATCAACTAATATATTATGCTCTTTTGTATTTTTATTCCGCATAAAATGCCAGGCTTTTCGGGAATTGCATTACTTATTTAATTTATGTGTACAAATTCAAGAAAAACATACTTATATTCCTTTATTTTATTACAGACAATTACTAGCACCGAATTTAGCACAGAAACATTTTTTACCTCATGGAGCTGAACAGGTTTCCAAACAAGTACGTATAAACTGTTAGTTTTATTTATAAATTGCACTCCATGAATCTTAATTAAAATGACTACTCATTTCGTCGTAAAATGTTTTTAAGGCTGATTAAAATTATTTTCGACATAATTTAATTATGTTTGATACTAAGGAGCCGCTTTTAAATAAGAGGAATGACGTAAACAAGATACGGATGATGAAAAAATATCTTATATTTTCAATGAAAAATAATTGCTTTCAATTATTCTTCGAAATATGTAACAAAATAATAAATAAAAAAGCAATCTAATTTAAAACAAATCATAAATCAAATTCACGCCCTTTTACAAAAGCTGTTGAATTTTTTTTTTAATCCGTCATTCTTAACATGATTTTGTTGGAACTTCAAACGTTATCTCTGTGTTTTACTTTAAATTCAACAAAAAAAAGTTATATTACTATCTAACTTTTTTTTTTAAAGCTTATAAGATCTAAAAAATAAAATATTGCATCACACACATAATGTATTTTAATAATATTTTAACAAAACGAAACCATAATTTTGATATTAATATATGTGTGCGTTTTATTTAAGGAAATTGAACATTGTTACTATCACGGGACTGTTAAGGATATACCTGGTGCCACAGCTGCGTTTCATACATGCAATGGAGTCGCCGGAGTCATACACATTGGCAACGAAACGTTTATTATTCATCCATTTTACGGTGGAGACTTGTCGGTCAGTATAACTCAAAATGAATTCTATAACATGCGCAAGTTTAGAAATAGATTAATTATTATAATATGATAATTTAAATGGATATTACCAATGGTATTGATAAATATGTATTCAAATTTATTTTAGAAGTCTTAAAATAATATTTATTCTACACGAAACCTTTTAAACTGTGACATGTATGTCGTATACTATTAACCACCTTATACCTTATTGAGCATACATATTAATCAATATTGTTTTGCACAAAACCTGTTATATAATACTATTATAGGTACCTAAATTATGTTATAAAATATGTTAAATGTATTTAGTGTACGCATATTAAATTATAGCGATATTTTATTTTTGAAGTATAAATAACGATAGTTGTGTATAGTTAAATTTATGGATTAACTGTATAAAAAATAAAATAACATAACATTATTTCTATATTACTATAAGCTGACATCGTAACACGGGGTGTTGGTTAGGCAATTTGTCAACAGTTATGCGTTTATAATCAATATTATTTTAGAACAAACCAAAAATATTTTAATATTATCAAATGACGTGATGTATAATGATAATTAATATAATACTATATCAAATTAAATGAGCCAATCATGGGCTACTAAATCATGTTTAAAGGACCATTAAATCACTATTTGTCATTAAATATTTAGTGATTATGTATGCAGCCCCAGCATAAAATGCATATAATATTATATAGAGTATATTATTAGTATCACAATTGAAAGAGAGACTCTCTCAACTAACTGTCCACGTTAGTGTAAAATAGATATAGCACTTCATAAGAAAAATGAACGTGCCAGGTGATAACTGTAAATTCCAGAATCATGAAATGTTTTGGTTTTAGAAAGTGGCCTCGGTATTACTATCTTTTTTTTCCCGGAGGAAATCTGTAGACCATTGTACTCGTAGAATACCCAATGTCATTAATCATGGCTACTGACAGTTCCCGTGGGAAGAAAACATTCCAGAGTCGACATGTATATAATATATATATTTTTTTTATGTGGTACATGTATGTTAAATAAATGAATAAATAGATAGTGCCAACAGACTGCAAACTTTTCGGTCTGTAACGGTAGTAGATACGTAAATTAGAATAGCCACCTGATCTAAATAATCTGTATGTTTCGTTATACCTAATAAGTTTAATATCTTAAAATGGTTTAATTTATGGTTTTATAAATAAATAATATTATTTTTTCGTACTTGGCCAGTATAATTAAGTTTATAATGCAAATTAGTCTGAATTTTCAGAAGGTTTGCTTTTTTTGAGTGATGAACTCCCCTAACCATTTGTTTAATTTTCGAAAATTAATAATTTAATAATTTCAAACGTCTAAAAATAATTAAATCCAGTTAACTTTGTATTTTTGTCAATGTTTTCGAAAAATGCAACCGACGTTTAATCATTAACAGTGTAAAATATTATATTTTATACTATAATAATTTTAACTACTTATTCACAGTTTATGAAGAAATTACAGACGATTAAACATTTTTAAAAATAACAGTATTGGTTGTGTATTCTTACAATACATTTTCTTATTATCTATTTTTTTCTAAAAAGATAGTAGATTAGGAAAATACATAGGTAGACCATAAACGATTATTCAACGTTATAAACACTGAAATCGAAATAGGCCCCCCGGAGGTCGATTGAAATCCACTTCATATGGATACAACGACAGAAGCTGCAAAAGAAGTTTTGACAGTTCCAATTTTATCGCTACAAACGTGGCAAGGGGAAAACAGAAACCTCAAAATAAAATCACTCTGCCGTAACCTAAAAGCCAATATGAACCCCATTCCTTTCTCAGTACGCCCCCGTCAAAACACACGAGTTAGTCAAAAACACGATGTACGTTCAACAAATTCCAGGAAAAAAAGAAGTAAAAAGATAAGTAAAAAAATAAGAAACGTTTGAGGTGGATCGAATTGTTTAGGCTTTCGAAAATCATTTACATATTTTGTGCTATTTCCAAAAACAAAATTATTATTTCGCGCGTAGTCAGACGTGGTGGTACAACTTAACGCACCTCCGTCCAATACAAATAATATTAATAATGTACATTTACTGTTACCAGAAACATCCTCATGTGATATTTGAGGCACGGGACAAAGCTAAACGTGGATGTGCCAACGACTTGCGGCCGGATAGGAAAAACAAATACAACAACGGATTTACTGGACGGTTCCGGAAAAAGCGACGACTAAAACGGGACGTCAGAGAAGTGACTAAGTACATAGAGACCGCTCTCGTGCTGGACAAGGCTATGGTAAATATAACTATGCTTTAACTGTTAGTTAAAAAATTTAAAAATAAAATATTTATAACGCTATTATATTGTTCAGTTTGAAATGAGAAATGGCAGCTCCAGATCTGAAGTAATCACCGATGCCATTCAAATCGCAAACATAGCTGATTTAGTGAGTACCCTATCATAATACGAGTGTTATAATTTTTTTTACATTATTAGTATAATATATTATGTTTAATCATAATTTCTAAACCTTTTCATAGTTAAAAAAATAATAATTGTCAGTTAGATAATTTTTATGCATTCGGGTTTATGTTAATTTTTTATTTGACGTCAGAAAATGGTTAATGTAACGATTACTTATTTATTGTTTCTATCTACACAGTATTTCCGAACGATTAACACCCGAGTGTCGGTAGTCTATATTGAAACGTGGCAAGGGGCCAACCAGGCACTAATTGATAAAAACAAAGAAATTAGCACTGCATTGCTCAATTTTAACGAATACTCATCACATGCACTATTCAACATCGGTAAAGATACTGCTCAACTACTAACGTGAGTACATAATATTGTCTTTGTTTTTAACGTGAAAATGGCAAAATTATATCAAATGTATTCATCGGAATCCGCTATGCAAATAATAAAATAACAATAAAACATTAGGTACTTGGTAAATATTTGCACGCCGTATTGCTCAGTTCATACTGTGTTTAAAAAGGGAAATAAATACATCATACGCATGAAAAATGTTCACAAATTATTTTTTTATTCTTTTATATTTGTATTTATTTTATTTTAGTGATGATTTTTATTATTTCTATTATTATTATTATTGTTGTTTTACTTAACATGTATGAACATAATACAAAAATCAATTTTTTTTGTCATCTACCACGCTTGGATTAAGGCTAAGGCAATCTCTGCCGTCAAAACCTACGCCGTCTTCAATTTGCTTTTATATCTGTTCACACTTTCTATAAAACTTCTCTTTCGATTTTCCCTTCCCATTCCCATCAATCAAAACTGGCGTCCACCGTTACCACCCTTTCACGCACCACTTGAATATTCTCTCCCGCGACACTCATCCATCACTAAATGAAACGTACTATTATCACTGCAAACGTGTCCTCCATAGAATTCATACTTCACATTTGCAATTTTTTCCCTTCATATATCATCTTCATCAAAATATGCAAAACACTTCATATCCATATATTTCATTCTAAGGACGTCCTCCAAACATGTCGAACAAATCTTATTCATATATGACTGAGCACTGATTACATATGTACAAACATAACGCAATGAACAATGATAATTAATACAATTTGTTTTTATTTTTATTTATTAGACAATGAATAAGAACTAATATATTATTTTATTTATAACAAAAATACTAATAGCTTTGATAAAACTACAAATATTGCTTGAATTATAATTTTTTAATTTTTATTATTACATAATAATACATTTTGCCCAATACATTAATAAGTAAATAATATTGTTTCTATGTTGTAACAATATTGTAAATAATATTTGCTATTCGTGCAACGGAAATATTGTCATATTAAGTGTAGTTTACATTTTCATTATGATAAAATTAAGTACAAGAACTACAGCATCGTGTTACGTTTCCGAAATTATAAAGTACTTATAAAGTATACAGTTAGTACCAAAATAAACGATCTGTTACATAGGTAGTGTAAAATACATGAGACACTTTGAAAGTTTTGACAACTTACATACTGAGTAAGGTGGCTGATTTACACTACGCATGCTATTTTCCAACACTATAACAGTTATAACAATCACCAAAATCCTTTAACAAAGTTATAAAACTTTTTTCTACAGCTGCAAAAAGAAAATAATTTATTTGTTTGAAATGTATAGACTATTCTTTGTTATCTGTGTAGTGTAATCTATCGTTAAATTAATAGACTCAATTCGATGCCATATATTTCTTAATTAAACATTAACAGTAAACGGTTACTTTTATATCACTTGTAAACTAATTGAAACGATTTTATGGTTCACTGAACCTCTAGGACTTAATAATCATGTTACCGATTTAAAATCTATACACACGCATTGCTTGGTATTTTATAAAGGCCACAACATTTATTTGAAAAAAAAAACGTTCCCTACTTCCCTTACACATTATTATTGTGAGTGTTAATTCGTTCATTTGGTATTCTACGTCCGTGTCTCGACAAATATCAATTGCGTTTCGTTGTGATACAATTAAGTTATATATTATTATTGCGTTTATACTTTTATCGGTTGTGTGACGAAATCCTTTAATTATTTCCAGTGGAGAATATTTTGTGGGCGGTGAAACGGGGATGGCTATCCATGGGACCGTGTGCACTGCGAAGTCCGTGGGCATCAGTGTGGATGTGAACGCCTACGAACCACACATCATAGCGGGTTCGATGGCACATATGATCGGACACAACGTGGGAATGGGCCACGATGACAAAAGTAAGTAAAACATAAATTTACTTACTCGTGATGTGCTTAAAAGTTAAAACACAGAGCCCCGAGCCTGGTGAGATAAATCCTAGTAGAATCGGCCGGGAGGCCTGTATTTCGCGCGGTCTGATTATAATAGCAGTGGCCTCAAGTGGGTTTATAGGATTTCTGAAACGACCTCGTCCTCTGATTTGGGGCCTATCATGTAATAATACTAATAAGTACGATGATTACGCTTAACGAGCACATGATACTTAACGGTGGTGGTTAGGTCAGAAAACGACCCTATATACATAAAATATATATATAATAGTTATTACTATATACTCTGACTGTAGAGTTCAAGGTTTTTAATTAATTAAACGAAAAAAATCTGTAAAATTAAATCACAGCCTCAAGGCAAGATCACTGCAACAGTAATTAAAAACCACTAGTATTAGATAGCTGTTCGTAATGATGGTCACGTTTATATTACTGCATTTATGTATCTGCACTATTACTTTATTATATTTGCTTTTATACTTAACTGAAACCCACCCACAGGCGCTTAATTCTCGTTTAAGAACCTGATTAAATCATTTTAAATACACACTTAAGTACAGAAAATTTCGAGATGAAAGCGATAAGTGTAATAATGTGGGTTTAGTCTTAAGACTAAGTAATAAAAACAACGTTTAGTAGTGACCTTCTTATGTTTGATAAATAAATATAATCGAGCAACAATAATAATTATCTTGGGATACTTTATATACATTAAACATGTATAATTCAGAGTTGATCTGTGATATCATTTAGTCCAAGTGCGATTCTTCCATATTTAACTCTTTAAAACCCAACTGCATACCTACTACCTACCTAGTTAAATTTAAAATGACATTTACTTGTAGCTATTTATGAAATAATGTGTTTATCATACATTAAATAAATATGATCATGAAATGTATTTAACTTAAATTAATTTTTAATCAATACTTCAAAAAAATTACACGAGGACTTGAACGTTTAATATACAATATTTACAATAAAAGTAATCAACCTATTTTTTTCAGTTCTATTTTTTTTTCAGCTCTTGAGACATATCCAAGTGATAAATAGCCTACGTTTTTTTTTTTTTTAATTTCTTTGTAATTATCTACTTACGTAAACACTCAATGAAAAAGCTTACAAAGGAAGTTGATGACACAACCACTTTTTTCGCCTTCTTTTATAACACCATTGAAGTTTAATATACCCCGTGATATATTTTGTATTATACATGTTTACTTTAAGTACCTACATAAATAATCATTAATTATGATTAAAGTTGCGAAAAATAAAAACACATGTATAATGTAACAATAAAATTGTATTATTTTTGATAAAATACAAAAATGTGTGGCATAACCTTAACACTTATGCATATTAATAATAACACCTATATAAACGTTACAAAACATTACGAAATTTTTATTTATTTGTGATAAATTGTAATTATTTCCAAATACAAATGTGCATTATCTAATATCAATAGTATTGTCGCATGTCTATCGTTTCAGGTCCACTAGACTCTCAGATGAAAGGTATAGATGAATTAAACATACTTCAAATTGTGTACTCAATATTAAAACAATTTCAATGCTTTGATTAAATTTAATTGTATAAACACTCTTTTTCAGGAGAAGAATGTTACTGTCGCGATTGGCATGGTTGTATCATGCAACAATCTATCGTGGGCATGGAGAATATTCAGCCATACAAGTTTAGCGATTGCAGCCTCAACGATTATATAGACGAATTTCGGGAAACTCGAAATATGTGCTTGCTCAATAAACCGAATGAGGTAAACTCAAGACTCTCGTTATTTATCGAACTTACCGAGGAAAACCCTTTAGGCTCTAGTGATAGTTTTGGGGATGGAAAGTTTCGTTTTTCATAATATTTATGTCTCTTTGTCTTACACGACATATAGTATTAAATGCCCTTTATTAAAGGTCACTAATTTACAACAAAAATGCGGTAACAACATAGTGGAAGACAACGAAGAATGCGATTGTGGTGGGTTCGACAACTGCCAAAAGAATGATCCGTGTTGTGATCCGATCACGTGCAAACTGATAAAAGAAGCCGAATGCTCTGCGTCCGGGACTTGCTGTAACGATTGCAAGGTAAATTATTATTGTCTATAACAATATTATGTAATAACGACATTTACGAAAGCTTGGAGGTGAACGATTTCGATTGAGTTTGAAAAATAAAAACGTTCAAAATATTTCACATCGTAGAGTTTAGGAATATTATATAGTTACCTACATAAATTTATACACAGTAAGATGTAACGTGAATTTCGTTAACGGAAGTAAATACTTTACAATCCCGACTTGTTGCGGTCTCGACCGTCTTACATGCTCCATATTACGAGGCATATTATTACGGTCGTCAATTTTACCACTACTATAGTACAACTCAATGGCGTAATTTTTTTTTTTAGAAAGGGAGGTAACAAGGGGCAAAGGTATAATCCCCCCTCTCAGATTTCCATTTTATTTCTCATACCTATTGAATTTCATTTTTCTCTTGTTGTATAATATATTGACGTATTGACAACGTTATCCCATTCTCTGGGTTACAAAAATAACCCAATAATATTATGTCATGCACTTTAATTACGGGATTATTATCTTATTATTTTTTTTATACAAGTTATAGCACCATAATATTTTGTAATGAACTCTTATGTACTTCTATTATTTGTTAATATGAGCAACTACTAACTATTCGTTTCTTTAAGACTTGTGTAAAAACAAACAATTATGTAATGGTTTCGATTTTCGTGAATACATTATTTTGCCCCTCACCTAGGTTTTTACCCAGCTACACCACTGGTACTACTCTAATAATAATCTAAACAAAAATCAACGTGTTTACACTGTTGACAGTTTTTGGCGGTGGGTACACTGTGTAGGGCGGCCAACAACGAGTGTGACTTACCGGAACACTGCACTGGCGACACGGGCCAATGTCCCGCGGACATGTACAAAAAGAATGCCAGCCCGTGTGGCATGGAAAACGGCTTCTGTTACATGGGCGAGTGTCCCACTCTTAACGACCAATGTGAACAGATTTGGGGTTATGGTGAGTATATTATTTTAACATAATATAACTAATATATATATATATATATATACTCGAATACTTCAGAACAGGATCCTCGATTGAATGGTAGAGAAGAAGGGGATTTTTAACCAATGGAAAAATTTTCTGATATACATTTTTTTAACGGATTGTAATATACAAAATAATGTTATTCGATAAAAATATGTGACAATAATTGGTAAACTTTCATAACAAGTGCTATAAAAGTCTTAACTTTTTTCACAAAATTTTATTTTTCATTTACTATTTATTCAACTATCTCTCATCATAAACAAACGGCTATTATAATAGTGAGAATGACTAATATTATATTGGCCAGTTCTCGGCCAGGAGTCGAATTTCGCATCCTCCTAGTTGATCAGAAAATAAAATGTACAAACTACACTACTAATGATAGTTAAAAAGTGGTCGTATTACTTTCATGATCAATATTGTAATTTCTAACTGTATTTCATTATTTTTTAACAGATATGCTTGGACATCATTTACTTTTCTTATACATACAAAGTCCCTAGAACTGATACAATTTAGTACGATGTAATTACATTGAATGTATAAAAAATGCAAAAGTATTAATTTAACACTTTATAGCGTTATCTCTTATCATAAAAAAAAATCGATAAATGAACTTAATGAAGCAGAACGGATTTACTAAATTAACCAACAGTCCATTAATTAAAAGTAAAAGTATTTATCTAAAGTGTTTTTTTTTTGTCTGGTCTAGAATATTATACATCAAACCAAAAATAAAATCATTATTTGGGTTCAAAGTTAGGTGGATGAATTATTATTTTATAACTACTTCAACATGATACATATTATGCTGATTTAAAATACTCACTGTTAAACTTAATTTTCAAATTCGTTTTAAGAAACTTTACGAATCAACCAATTAATATCATAATCTAATTATTTTAGGAGATTTTAAAAAAGTTAGTACAAATATCAAACACATTTTTTCTATTCACAACAAATAAATACATTTGTATTTTCAAAAATGTAATAATTACATATTTTTATGTAAACGTATATATATTTCTTCTTTTGTAGTCTTTGAATATTAAAACTCCAACATATTAATATAAACTATACATTGTCTTTGCGTTAAAATATAATAAACCATTTAATCAATTATTTTTATATTATTATATATATATATAGTATGATAAATAAAACTTATACATATTATATCGTATAATATTTTGGTTTTATATTAAAAGCGGAAACTACTTTGAATTTTCTGGTTTATTTTATTTCTTTGTGATGATGTTCTACATAATATTATTATCTTTATGTAAATGATTTTTATGTGGTAAAGAGGTGAGATCATTTTTGCCTAAGTAAACTAAAAATTACTGTGAAAATAGACCATTAAATTCTAATCCGTTATCCTTGAAAGTTTTCCTAAAATCCATATATATTTTAAAATCAAATTATTTCATATTTTAGAACATCAGACACTACGCAATAACTATATATGTATATTCTCTCTATAAATTTTCATCGGGGCTTAGAGCCTCCACGATGTCTATTATTCCGTATGCACTGATTAAATCGATCGGGGAAAATCCATACGATTTTTTAACAATAATTACAACGTGGTAATAATAATACCGGTCGTGTACTCGTATATTTAAGCCCATCAACAATATTTGTATTCAACGGTGGTGGTGCATCCGTACAAAGAATTGAATGATTGTAATAGTGTTTGCATGACAGCCTAACAGAAACGGGCTATACATCTATTATTATTATTATTATTATTATTATTATCAAACAATACCCGTGTTTGCGGTTTAGGCGGGGTGTCATCAGACAGACAATGTTACGACGAATTCAACACCAAAGGATCGATGAGTGGACATTGCGGTATGGTCGAAGAGGCTGGTACTACTACGTACTTAAAATGTGATCAAAAGTGAGTTTTTCACAGACTATAGAACGGTTTATTAAAATAATATATCACCGTGTGTTGAAAAATCCTTTTCAAAAAATTATTTCACTACAAATGGTTTTTTAATTTTTTTTCCCCCTGTAGAAACGTGTTTTGTGGATCATTGCAATGTCAAAAAGGTACTAAATATCCTCAAAACGCGTCAGCACCGAGGCACACCAAAACAGTAATCTCCATAGATTCCAAGGATTATGAGTGCAAGTAAGTGGTATTATTATTGTTGCGGAATAATAATAATTATTATAACTGCAGCGTAACATCACACATATAGTGAACGCTAATTCGACAAGACGTGTTTACTTAACACCAACAAACAGCTCAAAAGATGGGGGCAAAAGGCAATCCTGCGTGACATTTAAACCTCAAACTGTCGTTTAGTTCTCTTCAAGTTCTCCCAAAAGCCGAATTTAATCTAAAGTACCTACGAGTCATTTCGTATGGTAGTCAGACAAAAAATTACGATGACTTTGCAAGGCGATTCAAAGCAAAACCTTTTCCCATTTGATAAATATCTCTAAATTCATATTTAAATATATAATTGCACTTAAATAATTTACCTCGTTTTTGTGTTTATGCGTTCTTTACAAAACTGTTGTCTAATGTCGGAGGTTATAGTAACACAGGTCCCAAGTGTACTACACACAAACTATTCAAAATATAGTAGTGATATAAGTTGTAACTTATAGTAGGTTAGTTGTTAGTAATAGTAGTTACTTCAAGAGTTTATAAAGTTTATAATTTATGCAATGGTAATTAAAACTTTATTAAAAGCTAAAAACTCACATACATTACAATCCAAGAAAAATAATCCAAAAATAAAAGTTAAAAAAAAAGCAGAGGAATAACCGAACTTAAAATAAATAAAATGATGTTTCGGCAAAAAAAGCAGTACAATCTTAAATTTTTAAACGAGTTTTATATACTATAACTTATGGTGTTTATGGTTGTAAAAAAGTTTACTAAGGTTTTTAAAAAATATTTTACAAAATATGTTTACTTATAATTTATAAGTCATAACCAAAAACTGCTTAAATTGTATAGGTACATACAAATAAAATAAAATCATGAATGAACCGTATTGTACGTAAGTGGCGTAGTCACAATTTTTTTTCATGTTTTGTAGAATTTAACACTATAATATACCTACTATTTAAATTTTGATTTTCGTAAATTTTTATTCTTGAATTAAATAGGATTGTAAAATATTGCACATACATTTATCTGTGTTTTTTATAATAAAATAAAATAAAATTATATTCTTTCTCAATATTTGTATACTATAGGTATCTGGTTGCAAACGTAAATACCGATAAACACAGTAGATGGCGTGTTAAAATAATTTACAAATGTCATATTAGGCATAATAAATAATATATTTATGTGGTAATGTGTTAATTTAGGTCGACAAGTGGTTCCAAAATATTTAGCTTAGTTCAGGACGGAACTCCGTGCGGTGATAATCTAGTAAGCAAACACATCTAAAACCTACCTACCATATTGGAAAACGTGGTTTCTATTTTCGTAATTATTTTCTCAGATTTGTATCAATCAAACATGCACGAGTATGAATCCATACATCGATACACACAATAAATGTCCCAGTAATCATAATAATATAGAGTGCTCTGCACACGGGGTAAGTGGACTTGACTTAACGATAAACGTTTCCCGGGGCAGAGTACACAATTTTAACGCTACTATTTTCCACAGATTTGCTCAAATTTAAACCAGTGTTTCTGTGATAATGGCTGGACAGGAAATGACTGTTCTATCCAGTTAGAAATTTCGCCTACTTCCCCAAACTCCGCAGACGTGACATTGTCGCCGGAGGATGCAAAAAAAGCTAAATCCGATCTGGAAAGCAAAATGATCATGAAAGAAACTCCATATGGTAAGATACAAAAACTAATTAAATCCTTTCCTACACATTAATCCGAATATAGCCAGTTTACATGTTGTGAAATTATAGTAATGGAAATTATTACACGATAAACAGAGTGAAAAATAATAATCACGACGATCACAGTATCTACCTACCTAATATCGTGATAATAAGTATAATATAATATACCTATTATTTGATTATATTTCAATATTTGGGATATCCATTATATTTTATTTTGTTTTTCTTCACCGATATCATTTGATATGTACCTAATTTCTTTTCTTTAAAAATACACTCGTTATATTGTGTCTTATATATATATATATATAAGTTTAAATCTGTGTTTGGTAACTCATAACAATAAAACATTGATTTCAATTCACAGTGACAACCACTGAACTCCGATGTATTTATGAATCGAAATAACATAGATTCTACTATGTGGTAGGTTAGCAAGATATAACAAATATCCGTTAGTTCAATCATAGACAACATTTCTGTGGATGCGATTACGTAATTGTTTTACACAAAGGAAAACCATTTCATAAAATGTTGAGTGTTTGTACTAAAAGTGTACAATAGTAATTGCCTTAATCGTAGTGTTAAGTATCTTAAAAAGGTTTATAGTAATAAACGAAAAATATAAATATGTAAGTACTTAGAAAAAATGAAAAAGAATCTTTTTGTGTGTATTCGATCGCTCTAATAGCACTGCGCAGCGTCTTCAGAAATGTCAAGTTTTATTAATCACCGTCATCTCGTAAAGATTTTATTTTCGAACGTTTGTGAATTTGTCGTGCAATATATGATCTCTATTATAAATTCTATACTTTTTATATCTTACTTTTCATTATATACGAGTATATTATATATAACTAAATTGGATTATTAATTTCCTTATCCTGTTTTTTACTAAATTACTAAACGTCGTATTTACGCTATAGGTAATTTAGGTTATAAGTGTATAACTGAATCAACTGTGACTCGCGGGCTATTAGATTGTTTATTGTTTATTGCATTTTACTAAACCAATAGAGATAAGACAATACCTATTCGGTTCGATATTTTTTATCCGTATTCCAAAACAAATTGATAATTCAATTGACTTCGAAGATTTCGTTAGGGCGTATCAGACAGAATCATATAATAACATCACTCAGCAGTGGTTGTTATAATAGACACTCATTACTTAAGAAAATATTAATGTTTATTACAATATTTTTCTTACATTACTTTAGATCACTATAAAACAACACGTGCTTACTAGTTAATTAGATATTCGTTCAAAATTCAATTATTATGTATCAAAATTATCCTTTGGAATGTGATATTAAAAATGCATCATGCCATACAGACAATTTAAAAACTTTTAAAAAATATGAATAATGACGGGAGGAAAATATTTTTAAAAACGGTTATATCTACCGTTCGAGATAATGAGTGTTTACTGTTAAGAGAAGATCGCATTCTACACACGATGGACGAAGGAGGGGGAGGGGGACATCCCCATTAAAATAAACCAAATATTATAAGCAAACTATATCGCTATGCATCGACATGAAATAATTTTAAAAAATGTATTATTATTATTGTTATTATTTCGCATATTCTCTTATCCGAGTTTTGCACACACCATTAAAATGTGCTCGTCTATATTTCCCTACAACGTTGTTACCCTGACACAATTTCAATGAGCCGATAGCACTTGAAGTTGAATGATAGTTTACACATTGCATCGAACACTGTTTGCACCGGACTCGACTGAACAAATGTATAATGAAGTGCCAGTGAAGTGCAGTGCAGTACAGTGCGGGGACTACCGAAATGAGGTGGACAAACCAGACGAGAGGAGAAAACTGTTATGTGCATTATAAATTATAATATTATAGTTTGTATAATACAGTCGGTATTTATTTATAATCGTTTAACATAATATATTATATGATGTACTAGTTTTATTGCATTTGGGTCTTACATTTTCTGAACAATTCTCTTCGAAATTTCCCGTTGTCAAACATAACCTATATATTATATTATAATTCTATGGAAACTATACAAACAAGGTACATAAATTACCTTAATATTATGGTCGTATTATTAATCTATATCAAACACTGTATAGTTATACTATATAATATATTTAACCATGTATAGTGCATAAACGCATACACCAATACTGTTTAAAAATCAATTACCACCTCAAAATGAATAAAAATATATTCAAACTTCATGTACATGTTTATTGCACCAAAATCCTAATACTTTTGAGCCTTGAATTAATTATGTCAAAAGCAAAGGCTTAGTTAGGATATTAATAAGCATTAAAAAACGTATATGAATGGAATAGTGATCCAAAAATTTCGATGTATATCCCAGATGCCTTACCCCTTCACACTCATGTTATCTAAACATTACACGCAATATTATAAACGGAAAAAAGTAATCGTCGATCGTTCGATATTAATTAGTCGTCAATTTTAAACCAATACAAAGTATAGGTTACTATAAAAAAAACAATAGTAGGTAGTTGACAATGGGCACTGGTCCTACCAACGAAAATAAAAATGAACAAATAAGGGCTATATTAAGTATGTTGAGTTGCATTGAAAAAAAATTAAAATTAAACAATTTCTACGCACTTTATCTGCACGTAAACGTTTACACATAAAGGCAATCACTGGACAAATTTTGATCGCATCAACTCGCTTAACCATTCACTATCATTTATCTATAATTATAGACATACTCGTTTTTTTTTTTTTTTTAATTTTTCAAACAGGGTCAGTTATGTGCCGAAAATCGATACAATATTTAAATAACCGAACAGTACCATTTCAATGTACATAATATTATATTTTATTTTATCGAACGAGCCGATGCGCGACGGTAAATAATGTTCAGAACGAGAGTCAAAAACAAATAGCGTCGATCATAATAATATAGTATTTCAAGTCAGTGAAACGTGCGGTGAATTTTTATATTTATTTTTTTATTCACATTTTCAAGATTTACTAGATTTTCGTTGATTATATAGTTTTTCATCCAACTATGACGTGCTGTTATTTTTAAAAAAAATATCATGAACACGGTTGCTTAAAATCACTGAAACGTCCGGCGTTTAAAATTTATTTTCGAATTCATATAGTTATTGTACATCACTGCTGCCTACAATATATCAAACATTTTATTTTAATAGAATATTATCCATTATATGTCCGTATAATAGTACTATAATAGTCATAATATATGATATTGTTATTAAATAATAATGCCACGGGTACCACGCTATAATATATAATATTATATAATACGTGGAAATAATAAACTCGTTTATCAATTTATATTATATCGTTAATTTCACAACAAATAACATTATTTCTGTCAAAATAAATTACTAAAATGTAAAATTGTTGGTATAATATTCCATAGGTACCTATTATAATATGTATTTATTAAATTGCATACGTTTGATTTGATTGATAATATATTCTACCACATAACATTTTTTTTTTAACCAAATTCAAATTTGATAAATAATTATTATACTATTTTCTGAACTCTATCGTATTTGGTTCACCAGCCTAAAATTTGGGTCAGACTTTTGCGATATCGAATTTTGCGATTTAATCCATTACGGTAGTTGTCCGATAACCCAATATTATACATATCGTCACCGTAAAAACCATTACTTGGACCATGTTTACTTCGTCATCGCATCCCTTTTCTCTTTTCCCTTTCAAAATTAATTTGCATAACCCTTTTGACATCAAGTTTACCTAGCTCCCGGCAACCTTCCTCGTCTATAGAGAAAAGTACTCCAACGACAACGTAGGTATACGGGCGCACACACGTCCAGACGACCTTATTCAACCTCGCTTCTCCAGTTTTGGGCTACGATTAATAGTAACCACTCGTCATTAATCTACCTATAACGCGCAGCCCCGTCCTGAACTTTCGTTCTCCGTTCAGGATCATCTTTGGTTCAAAAACAAACTTTGGCTAATCCCGAATGTTGGCTATTTCCGGTCTAGAGTGCCTCAATGAACGTCTCGGGGTCAAAGACTCGGGTAAATCGATGCGGAAACGCAACTGCAGTCTAAACGGAGGGAAAACGAGAAGAAGGAATAATTAATATAAATTAGAATACATTATTATGTTATTAAAGGGAAAATTCAATTTAGTTTAACATACAGTAGTACAGCAAGTAATTGGAATACGAAGTGGTACGCGTTTATTTACAACACGATTAATGATATATTTTATTGGACTCAAATACGATATTATGTTATAATATGTAGGTCCTATAAACGACAAGGATAAAATTTGTACATCAATGCATTACAATAGCTCGTGTTTCCTTCATACGACTTAAATTTGTTTTTCTGTATTATAAAAATAACGAAAGACACTTCAAAAACTTATTTCATTAATTTTTCTACCGTTACAACCTGTAATTTTAGATCCTGAGTATAGCTAGGAACATATTTGTTTTATTTTATATAATGATGTGTTTCGACGCGTGGGTAGATGGATCACCCAAAAAGTTGCGTGTAATCCTACCTATATAAATTTAAAATTGAACACAGATGGGGTACTTTATATAAAGATTATTTTTTTAATTTACCCGTTATCGGGCTTCTGAAAACCCCTCAAAATAATAACAATAAATTTACGACACACTCGTTTGAGTCGTTTTATATTTCAATTCAGACAATAAATAAATAATATTCCTTTAGGCATGACGTTTTTAGTATTGTATATATGAATAGGGAGTGTTTATGAAAACAACAAATTTCATAACTTAATTTCAGAACTGAAGTGAACATCTAATTTAGTAGTAAATATACCTTTACATTTTAATATTTTGTAGTGATGTTATATCGAACCAAACTTGGGTGTTTGTTTTTAATTAAAAATATTTCAACCAAACCAAACACCTAATAGTTTGGTTCGAAAATCAAAACAAGAAAATCACATTTCTAACTAAATTATTTTGTAAAGTACGGTTCCTCTGGAGTGATAACTGGAGGATTATTCAATTTTACACAATGTTTTAAAAATATATTACAACTATAAAATGTATAGTATTACCATAAATATTAAATCCAAAAATTAACAAATAATTTCCAGACACCCATTCGGAACATATCAGCACATTAGGAATGGTCGTGATATTATCAGTCGCAGTAAAATTCGTCTTCATAAGTTTTGCTTTACTAGCTATTTGCTACAGGTAGCGAAATTAAAATAACACAAAAGTCTTGAAAATTTGGACTGTTGAGTTTAATGTTTTTATTATTTGTTTTATTAATATTTTTTTTTTACACAAACAATATTATTTGTTTTTGTTTGTATTTGAGGTGTGCGAATTTGTTTTTGTTTTGTTTTACGAGCACGCATCGTACTTGTTCCGAAACATTGATATATAATGTTATTGAACCAAATATGAAACATCATTTAAAATCACAGATCCATTAAATCACGCGCGATCAGTTTATTGTTTACACTATATTTTATTCGTAATTGGTAATCAATGATACAAAAAAAAAAATAATAAGCCCGTTAACTTTTTGCGTTTAATTGCGACAATTTTGGGGGATTACTCATTCAAAATCATACAACGCTTACGTTTATTTTTTATGTTTGAATTTGTGCATTGTGGAATTCAACTTCACCTCGCCTGTATGGAACGTTACATTGCGGTTTTAAAGTAAACGCTCACAGCACCAACACTGGTGTCTTGGTCATGATACTCATGACTGCTGTCGGAGTGGTGTTTCTGATTTTCACATGTTCTGCTTTGTGTTATCGCCACGTGGTTGTGTACAAAAAGAACCCCTGTTTTTGCTTCAGGTTAGTCAAAAAGCTCAGAATTATACTTTTTTATAGATGACTACTATACGTCTATAATACTACCTAAACATAAATAAATAAATAAAAATACATCATAAACCGGTCCCTATATTAGCACCGGACGACCGATCATTTCAATATTGCTCCTGTAGTTTTTCATAAATAAAATAGTATACATACCTATTGGCTATTACCTATAATATTATACATAATTATTATGTTGGCACTATTTAAATTTTTTATTTTTTGTACAATATTAACGGGATTTTTTAGCTATTGCCTATACATACATAGATCAAATAATGTGTATATAAAACAAAAATTTATGGAATTGTATGACCTCGAAATAACCGATATCTGCCGAGCATGCTAACAGTTTTAGTTAACTTAAACCAGTTCAGGCGAGGTAAAAAATACTGGACTTGTATAGTTATTATACATCACGGTGCTTATATTGTAGTTTAGTGAGATTCATTATTTTATGTGTTATTGTATTTAATAGTGACAATAAGTCCATACCCTAGGGTTAAATCAAAGTCTGAATTGGTTGTTTAAGTTTATATTCAAGCATACAATTTTAATGCCACCCCGATAAAAAAAGAATAAAAGTTTGACAATTCCCATTTTGTTTTACTTTCTGAACATAAATACGCAGGTTAAATCACATACCTACTAAATAGACCAACAATTATTTTTTTTAATTTTAATTTGAAGCCAACTTTTTTTACATTCTAATCATTGATATCACAGGCCTCCGTATGAGTGAAGAAGATGGTTCATATTATATACATAATAATTTTAATTTATAAACAATTAGGTATAGGTATTTCCATTTGTTATTCGTGGCCATCATTTAAGTTTAATTTAAAACGGAATTAAATTCTTTATTTTAAAAAAACCTGCAAAGCCTTATAAAAGTGTTAAGTTTATTAAAATAAAATACAAAGGAACTTAACTTTCTGTTTTAAAATAATTTCTACTGGTTTATAATTAAAGTTGGTCGATTGTCCTTTTAATTTTTGGTTTAAAATATTATTTTTAGTTCCAGTTCTATACGTTAATGATTCGTTTATACATTAAACACTGTGATTAATGTTTTCAACGACTTTTTCTTAAATTGGACACTTACTTAACCCATTATACTTTCTACTCGAGTGCATTAATGAAAACTTGAATTTACAAACTGTTCGAGCAACATGTACGTGACATAAGAAACTTACATAGAAATGCATATTTCACAAACGGGGAGTTGTTTATTAAATAACACTCGTATTAAATTAACATTTTCTTAAAAACCTTATCTCAAAAAAATTATTGATCGAAATCGCTTAAATAAATATATAAAAACAAAACTCAAAACAATTCGTGCTAATTGTAACTGTAACAATTTGTAAGTGATTATTTCTTATTGTTCTTTATACCCAAATATTACCTATATTTTAAATAGTCGACATTAAAATTAAAATATATTGCAGTAATTTTAACAAACTACGTGTTTCAAGTATGTTTTTTTGTAAATTCCGGTAAAAAGTACAATCACTTGCGAAAAATAGTGAAAACTTCATACATTGTATGTTATGTCCCGTAAAAACTAAAATGGCTAATTTAATGAACTATTTAAATTAAAAGGTGCGAATAAAATCTTAATATATTTGACTCAGTGTCGTAATGAAGTGATAATACCGATAAAAACTCATAACAAACAATTGTACCGAAAATGTACAAAAAAAAATCATTGTAGCACCATTGCACCAACCATGTAGTTATATTATATTAAATATATAGTCATCACGCAGTAGTGCGATTTGTGCATGGTATGATCAACTTAAGCATGTACCAATGCGCTTTTGGTAGTTTTGTATTTATTTATGTAGGTACGTGTAATATTCGATATTGTGCAAGCGTTTATTAATACGCTCAATGATGAAATCGTGTTTTTGCGAACATAAATTGCATAGGAGGAGTAGTGAAAAACAAGCAGCGGACAAACAAAAGCAGTCGATCAATACGACTCCTGTATCTAAACCGTCCAGATTTGACGCCCCTTCCGAAGAATCGGCCGAAGAAATGGCAATGGTCAACATAAACAGAATTAATAAATACGGAAACCAATCGCCATACAAGTAAATACGCTTTACATAATATTACAACTTTGAATATAACTTAAGGAAATAACGTTAAAATAATATTAAGGGTACTTAGTTATGCTACTGAAGCTAGAAGTTTAACTCTGCGCAATTATTTTGATATTATGTAAACACTAGATTTCAAAATTGTATTAATCTTGAACGGCGTAATAATTGTAACACAGTCGAGAGATTAGGACTGAACAGAAAACGCCATGTGCTCCTCACCCCTCTAATATAAGATTTTGGTCTAACAGCTTAAATGTTATTACTAGGTACTTATTAGTTATTCGATTAGGTATAACCTAAGAAGAAGGATGTAAACTATCTGTGTGTGTGTGTGTGTATATGGGTCTCTCTCTCTCTCTCTCTCTCTCTCTAGTCTCTTCCCCTCTGAAAAACCACCACACAGTGTACTGTGAACTAATTATTATTATAATAAATCTCTATACCTATTATAAGGAGTTCATAATAGTTTAATGGTTCAAACTTAACACCACAATGTATTATGTATAAATAGTTAAAGAGAAGTCTTAGGTATATTTTTTATGTTGTATAAATCAATATTGTGCGCATTTAAACAATAATATTATAATGCATTCTAAATTTATTTTTATTATAGTCGCTCAGAAACTGGATCCCATAAAATGCTCTTTCATTCGACAAATCATATGTCCCCGAGCACTTCTGGTATTTCCATGTAAGTATATCATAAATATTTATAAACGTATCCTTCTTTTATTTCTTTCAGTTATTTTAAGAATTGTTGTACATATTATATATATATTTTTAGGGAGCATAAGTCACAAAACTTGTCCAGATTAGGCCTGTGCCCTAACGACGAAGACGATATAAACGTCCAAGGCAAGTTTATTTTTATTTTACTTATGATTGTATATTATTATCACCCCCAGAGATTCCATCGTTGTGAATTCAACTTGTTGAACGGTCTATATGTCTATATATTTTCTATATTTTCGCCAATATTTTGTGAGTACCGACATTACTCATTTGTATAAACTTTGCTAACTCCCAACACAGTTCTGTCTGTTCATTCTCATAATCTAATACCCTTGTGTATTTAACTTTAAACTCACAGAAAATAACTATTTTGACCATATTGTTTTAAAATGTAAAATTGTCATTACTTCTAACAAATCACGAGAAACATGTTCGACAGTGTGGTCAATGTTTAAGGGGTCTCTGAACTCCTAAGGATAAATTTGAATTATTCATTTTAGAAAACCTTCACATGAGTGGACGTGGAAGTAGTTGTGGTCTAGCTCCGGGGTCAGTAAGTATATCTGACATGGAACGAAAAATCAAATCACTTGATGGTTACCACGGAGACTTGTTGGAAAAACTTCGTACCGCAGCCCATAGATCATCGTCCGGTGCCAGGTCGAGTAGTGAAGACCTATTATGGCGCACCTTGACTGAAACTGCCGAATCGGCTTACAACCGTATTACAGCTAGTCAAGAAAGACTGTGTGAAGACAGTTAGTAAAATTAAATTATGTATTTATATTTATTTTTTTTTTTTTTATCTGAGTGTTTTGTACTTAAAATTTAATAAAAAATGAATTATATGTACGTAGTTATCTATATTAGCAATAAGTCATATAACCAATTAAATTTAAATCGGAATTTTTATTCAGGTTTCATAATAAAATCTAATATTTTAAACTGTAACAATCAATAAAATGTATTTTTTAGGGCATGGACTTCCTCAAAGTCATACCGTTCTGTCTGAAAGTGGAGCGCCGACATGCCACCGACATCCATATCGGAGGCCCAGCCGGCGAACAGATATCGGTGAGTATTATGAATACTTCCGCGTTTCTAAATCACACCCAAGTATCTGACGTCCAATTGTAAAAATAAAATCTGTTTAATAAAGCGCCGGAAGACGAGGAAGAGACCGCTAAAGAGGTTTCCTCCACAATCCGTATACGGAATCTCGAAGACCTTTTCAAGCAAATTCAAGAGCACACCGTAAGGCACAGCCCATCAGGTTCGGAAGAGAATAGGATGTCTGAAACAGAAGTCGACAGACACTATAGACATGACGCTCATCCCGGGTGATTATTTTTACTTCGATTTACCACACGCTTAGTGTTATAATGTTATAATAATCCATTTAGGGCTACGATTTATATACAATAAAAAAAAATGGTAAAATATGTACTTTATTGATGGCAGTAAATATGTTTTCATTACTCTATCATATATTTTATCGTGATCAATTAACTTAACTTCAATAAAAATTTAAAATCACACAGAAAAGAATATGAAAAAAAATTATATTTATTTTAACAATTAACTATGATAAATTAATAGACAAAAAGGGTGATATGACATTCTCAACCCTCCCCCACCCCAACACTGTGATCATGCCCGAATCGTCGTATAAAATGTTATATACATTTTAATACCATATAGTCATCGTCTTGGCCGTCGTGGGCGTCTTCGCAGTAATAATAATTACTCTATATGGAAATGAGGGAGGGGCGCCGCAAAGACGTACCCTCTATTGATATCTAAGACGCCCCTGATGGCTTATTATATATATATTATATACAATGATAGTTATTAATATGACGTGTTGAGTAACTATATTGTAACAAAAATGGTTTTTCTTTTTTGTTCACCCCCGGCCGTTTTCCACAGATGCGAAGAACCGAGATTCGTGAGGGGTTGGTACCGTCCGGCGAGTAGGGCGACCAGCGGCTCGGCGTCGCCGTACCAACAGACGGCCGCCCGAGCGTCGTCGGCCACCGTCCACTCGACAACAGGTGAGGAAAGCATCTATGAATCGGCAGACCACCCGCCCTCCTGTCGGAACGCGTGTAATACCCCCGACAGCGAAAGGTATGCACCACATCCACAAACCCGTCATAGGCGCTAATTGTATAATATTATAATTAATCTATATACAGAGTGATTCACCAAGCATGCTCACTCCATTTTTGTCTTCAATAATGCAGTTATTCAAAAAATAGTCCAAGTATAAGAAACACTATTATTCTTAGTATAAACTTTTAATAACTGAGAAACTACTCGTTCGAATTTTGAATTAAAGTACCTACATCAAAATGTTAAAAAACATTATCCACTAAATAGTTTAAAGTAAAAAATGGGGGTCATCATGAGAAAAACGGAAGTTCGTATTGCCACAGGACACTTCTTAAGTAATACAAAGAATCTCAAGAATTCGAAAATATGGTCTATAAATACACATTTTAAAAACTAAAAATCATATTTTGAATAACTACATTATTGAAAAAGAAAAGGAGTAGAGCATGCTTGGTGCATCACCCTGTTATATTATATTATTATTTTATATACATCATATTATTATCGTTATAAATACGTACGTGTACTTATAATATTGTAGTTCCCTAAACATAGCGTAGTAGTGTTATATTATATTATATTATATACAGGATGCTTCGTTTAACGTCACAAGTCCCGATTTCACACTGGTCCAGTATCGCGACTTTCTATGTTAAAAATGTTTATTTCATAGTCTGTCATTTTTCTAAAAATATGATGACTCGTTTGGAATAAAAAAAAATAATAAAAATTAATTACTAAAATACAAAAACAAATTGATTTATTTAGAAAAATGAAGTAATGATCTCGCAACCATATACTTGATCTATATTTTATGAATTAACTGAGAAAATGTGTGGAGTGCGTTAAAAAATCATCCTTTATATTATATTGTGTACGTGTATGTATTTATAATTGAATGGTGGTCTTGTGTAAAATGTTAAATGGTTGATAGGTTACGTGCAACTTAGAACATTTCAAAAATAATCGTTATTATATTTTAGAAAACGATTTTCAAAGATTTAAATTCCTTAATAATTTTATAATCATACAGATAATATAATATTATTATGTTACACGACTTAAATAATATGACATTGAAATCAATATCATTTTTATTTTACCAATATTTATGACTAAACTGTTTGCTGATAAATTTTGATTGACTTACTAAAATTGGCTAAGCTCTTACAGTGTTCTAATACGCACATAATATTTAAATCTATTCACGTATGAAATATTGACGTGACCTCGGAATAAATAGATTAACCGCCACCGATAAATTATGATTTGTACATAATATAATATTATGTATTCTGTGTATATGATAAAAAATATTATTAACACGAGTAGATTTTTGAAAACCACGCGTGATCGTTTTGTTTTTTTCTTCTCCTTCTCGTTTTGTTACTACCGCAATAACTCAAACATAATATTATACTATACCGGCAGATAAATCGGTTTTCAGTTAATCGACTGTGTCGTTTCCGACCGAATTTCGCGGTCGTGCAAAAAAATAATACGAGGAAAAAAACGAAACGCCCACAGCTGCTATATAAAATGAATAAATGTATTATGTATATTGTATATTATGTATGGGATGGACCACTGTTTTTTCCCGTTCATCCGCAATGCAACTAAGAAAATACAACGGGAAACCACGCGATGGTCCGTCCTCTATATTATATTATAATAGGTTTAATGTTATATTATTGTAGACGTTAAGTTAGAGAGTATTATTATTGTTTGCATACTGTAGCCTGTAGTAATATTATTATATTATAGTTATCATAATATTATATTTATTACGATGCTCACTTTCTGTTAGTCCGAGTTCTATATAAAGTCATACATCAACGCCTTACAAACAACGTTGTTAGCTTGTTTTAAGATATTGTTAAAAATTAATTTAAAAGAGTTATTTTCCACAATATTTTTATACTGGCATTCAATTTTTACACCTAAAATTCATTAGAAGGTTTTCTTATTTTTTTGTATTTATTTACGTTTAATTAACCTATTGCTACTATTTTTTTCAAACACTTTATTATGTTTTTATTTGACAATTTCGTAGCGGTATAATATAAGAGTATATTATATTATAAACATAGTACAACGAATGGTGACAGGGTGGTAATTTTATACAGCACTGCAGGGGTGGGCGGGACGATAGCTACCAAGTACCTATCCAATTTTTCTTTTTGAATTTCCCGAAAGGACCTATTTCAAAGTTGTTTTTCCGTTTAGAATCTTATTTTTTATAGACTTGGTATGGGGCAAACCAGGTGTATGTCACGAAAATGGCGACTAGTCGTCGTCTTCGCCATAATAATATACTATAATATATCATCCGTCGCGCCGTTCGCGTTTGAATAATAAACTTTGGTTTTTGTGCTTTCTCTTTTTTTCGTTCCCCTGGAAGCTCGTCGACCAATAGCGCGGTCGGCTAGCATGGACATGCCGGCGGTCGCGGACATCGCCGACAGTGGCGTCCGACAGCCGGCGGCAGCCCGCAGTGGCGGCAGCAACAGCGCCCGGACCAGTCGCCGGTCCTCGACGCACCACCAACACCGCTCCGGGTACGACCCGCCGTCGGCCACCAGCAGCGGCAGCGGCCATTCGCCGTCGCCCCGGTGCCGGCAGCGACGAAACGGCGCCACCGACGACACCCGTACCGCCACAACCAGCACCACCACCGCCAACAACACCACCACCACCGTCGCCGACAACAACAACTGCAGCAGCAACAACAACCCCCACCACCAACAACAACCACAGCAACAACAACAACAACAACAACGCTCCTCCTCCGCCAACAACCACCCCAACCCAACCCCGACCGCGGCCCACGAACGGCCCGTGCTGCTCAACAACAAACATTTTCCCGAATACAAACACTGACGTAAATCGCACGCCGCCGCCGAAGGTCCGTCGTTCGGCGGTCTCCTGTCCAGTTTACACTCGTCTTCCACTTAGTGTTCATGTCGGTGGTTGGTGGAGCAGGACAGTGTGAAAGGTTCCGGCACTCCGACGGTATGGCGGCGGCGATTGTAACCCGATTATCGTCACGCATAATTATTTTTATTACTGTGAATATTATGATATTGTACGTTTCTGTGCAAATTTAGTCCGACTGCCATCGCGCACGCGTATTCCCCCACAACAAGTCGTCATTATTGTTGTTATTGTGTTGTTTCGTGTCGATCCGTGTCGATCCGTGTGTTAGCAACAATGCTTTAGGAACATGCGTCAACGCGTAACCGCCGGCTCTGGTAATAAAGCCAAGTTCAGACGCGGGTCTAAAAATCTGAAATGGGAGGCTACATTTTTTCAGGAAAAATGTAATTATAATCTTAGTACATATTATAATAGATTATAGATGAGGTTTGATAACAATACTAACAATTATTTGATTTATATTAATATATAGCATTTCTAAAGGTGGGGTAAGCCTCTTAGCCCCCCTAGATCCGCGTCTGGTTAAGTTAGGTTAGGACGCTCACCTATACAATATATACGTATACAATAAGTACACGTTTATACGAGACTATGTGTTCAAAATTTCAAATATAGCTCACCGACGATAACAATATTATTTATCTGTTTATTTATATGATATTGCAAAAATGTAAACAGAAATTAATAGCAGTATAATAAGTAAACCCGTGCCTAGGACAGGTTTAAAAAATCAACCCCACCCCCGAAAATGTGTTCTGAGTATGGCCTTGATAATAGAAGTACTATTGTATATTTTGATACACCATTGCCGCTAATGTGTATATAATAATAAATAATAATATATTATGATGAAGACGATTTCTAGGAGATCTGGAACTGGTAATTCGATCGAGTACTACGGTAGTTGCAGTGGTCAAAGTTTTTGGTTCACGTGAATTAATATAAACCTTACAAAATTGTCTCTAAAAAGACGCCATCAAGTGAATTATAATAATGTATATATTATACTCGTAAGAGCACTCCGATGATGGATCACGTCTCCGGGTCACGGAATTTAGCATTTATAGCGTTCGTCACACGATTTCCGGGCATAATTAATTATTCCAGTTCAGTAAGCCCCAGTTCCCTCCACCACACACAACCCGACCGACCCCGCACAATACCATCTCAGTCAGTCGATGCGCTCTTAGTCGTCGCCGCAGTGTGTGTGTCTGATGCGCAATGCGCTTACGTTTAAATTAAATCTCTGGCGTTTATTACGTGAGGTAAAAAAATAAAATAATGGTAAAATAGTATAAAGGCGCTGGTAAAGTTGTTAGTTGTCACCTAATTATTACTATACGTTTGGCAAAGTGTCACGTCAGGAGAAGGTCATCCGGGGAGTACCTATTTCATTTTACGTATTTAAAATCAAGTCGATGTAAATTTCACTTTGCGATTTCGTGATCGTATCAAATCGACAACATGGTAATACACTCTATAATCTTTCCGGCCCTCAACGATACCCGTGTGTAATATTCTCTAGGCAATGTTTGCTCTTCTTACGGTTTTATTTTTTCATTCAATCCGTACAAATAAACCACCACGATCACGTTTCTCTTTGGTCCCGATTTCCTAAAAAAATATTTTACAAGTACATTTTTCAGTACCTACTACCTATGCTTGAACAACACACTCCACTGTGCGTTTCCGATAACGAATCGACTTAAGACATTTTTCTCTATATAATGTAATACGTGCGTTTCGTATGTATACGTATTTTTCGTGTCATTTTTATTTTCTCTCTCTCCCTCTCTCTCTCCTGCACGGTGATTTTACCGACACCGATTTTATAATGCCGTTTACCGTCATTTTTTGTCCTCTTCACTTTTTCGCCACACAAACCACCTTTTTTGTATTTTCGTCGTGCGACCAACTACTAGATATTTTTCGCGGCAAGAAAAAAAAATATTCATAAACACAACATCCGTGTTTTTTCCTTTTTATTGCGGTCGTAAGCTGATCTCGTAATCGTGTAGGGTAGTACGTGTATACGTCGCGAGGCCACCGGAAAATGCAATTCTCGCGTCCCATATTATAATAATATGTAAACATCCGTCGGCGGACATGCATCACGCATGTGATACTTTTCTACGTACCAAAAATCATTCTTCGATCAATGTTCAGTGTATTTCATGCTCGTGTGTATACCTACCTGGTACGATGAAAATATTTTAAGACACTTTTATTGCGCATGAATATATAATATCAAATACCTAATAATAATTATCACACACAGATTATGATATTATTAATATTATTGTTATGTTTTATGGTTCTTGGTACTATACAAGTATAATATTAAAATATATAATAACACATTGTATATCGTTATTGTTATTGAATTTTTTTTACGTGTACATATTTTTACCAGGGTTACTTTAAAATATAATATATAACAAACATTACTATAAATCGTATAAATTTATACCTATCAATGTCTAGTGTGGTATAAAAAAATTGTCTTCTACATAATATGTACCTAAATATTATATTAAAATAATCTTGTATAAAGTTTTATCCGTAGTGTATATTAAACATAAACGCATACGTTAAAAATGCGAGTACCTAAGTCAGATCCGAGATCGCAACTTGCAAACTGCCAAAAATGTTTATTTTAATGATGTACAACTGTAATAATAGTATAACTCATTATTATGTATATTATTATGATATAATATATTATTGAAAAATACAAATTTATCAATCTTGTTTTTTTTTTGCTCTTTTAAATTGTACAATAAATGTAAATTGTATTGTTTTATAATAAACTATAACAAACTAAAAAATAGTTTCACCGGCAAACATGAGCCGCAAAAATCCAAAAACATTTGAAACTCTACGAAATGTGTATACATCATCACACCGCAAAGCGGTCACGAAGAACAAAGATTTCCGGTGTACCATTTTACTATACTTCATTCTAACAGTCGAATCCGTATTTTTAGTAATCGTTCTTACTAACGTAATTATTACTTACGTTGTCCATACACCTTTACGACTTACGTCATAAATTAAAGCCATTTTTATATTTCTGTTCAATCGCAGTTTAATTTTCATATTTTTCACCATAGGTACGTCATACGTATATTATGACTGCATTTTCCTAAATGCGTTATTCGCTCTGCGGAAAGTACCTACATATTATATCTCAGGTCGAATAGAACTACGAACGAGTTCACGTATAATGAGTCGTATACGACGTTTCTAGCGACAACACAATTATTTTAAACTGAAGTCATCTCTTGTTTAGAAAAAAACAATGTCCCTAGTAAAAAAACTTCGCAATGAGAGAATTATTAACATAAATCGTGAATCGTAACGTTTTTTATTTATTATTATTATTTCTCCCGACGTGAATATTTTAATAATGCGACGACCGTGAAGTAAATTTGTAGTATTTGTTTTGCCCGTCTGAATTTTTACTAAATTCCCCAGTTCCCAACCTATTCGTGCATGGGTAAAATAAGAGTAACCGTTTCGTGATAAACATTTTAATTTCTCGCGACCATTATTGCATTAGTCGTATGTGTTATTAATATCACTGATACTCTACATGTATTCCAACGGGTATTTAAAAAAAGATTGGCTACCTCATACTTTATTATATTTTGTCAATATTTCGCGTTAAAGAAATGGATACTTAAATAAAATATAGTTAGGTTGGTAAATAATTTTCACTTGATGTATCGTTTTTTTACAACATGCATATGCATATATTATGCTTATGTCGTATTTATCATCAAAAATATTAGGTGTATGTTTATTTTATTAAGAAATTGCTTAGTTACCTACGTCACATTATACAACAAATTTAATTTCTCCAAAGTTCAAAAAATTTCATCAGACAAAGGTAGGACTCTTTCTCATTTCCAACTCAAAGATTCATACACGGTCACCTCTATGACTTAAAGGGGTCGCGTTTGAGGAAAACCTATTAAAGAGAGTACCGCGAGGTTACATCTACGACCAGGGTTAAGGCGTAGGCTTTTTTTTTACAGAGTTTGGCATATTTTGAAAAATGATCAATTTATAGAAGCAGCGAAATTGAAACTTGTAGTCTATATGTGTAAAAAACATTACTAGCCCTGTCTGCGACTTATGAAACATACAGACACGTTATTTAGGGGGAACCTTTGGAGACATCGATCGACGGCGATTTCTAACCGGCGGTTCAGACGTACCTAATGGCTAATGATTTATGTACATTATTATATATTTACATCTACGATCCACCTGTATAATATGCTAAGGTATCGATATTCTAAATAATAACAAACTAATGTACGAACGCCTCCTAAAGGTCAAATATGAAGACAACGACGACGTTATAAGATCCTCACCTGTAACAATAATATAATATGGTTAAAAATCGTTTTAAACTCTAGGTTTTTTTTGTTTATTGTCGTTGTCGTTCTATTATTATTGTTGTTGTTGCTGCTGCTTTTATTGTTGTTGATGTTGTTGTTGTTGATGTTGTTATTATTGTTGTATACCTAATGTTTATTTGTACACGCGAAACATGTGTACGCCTATATTTTAAGTGAAAAAAAAATCAATTCTAAATTTGAGTTAACTATTATTATTATTATTATTATATATTATATTAAACATAATATAATATAAAAATGTCATACCTATACTTTATTCGTGTTTTTTCCCGTAATTAAAAAAATAATTGTGTGCGGTTACCTATACCTACCTGTAATATTATTATTGTCCGTTGTTATTATTATGATAAATTTCACTGTCGAAAATCTTATATAGGTATATATATTCTAATATTATGTATTATTATTATTATTATTATTATTATATGTGTTTAAATCGATTTTTGAAAGAGGGAAAAATTTTAAATAATGTTTCGTTTGAATCTCGTGTACGCATACCCAGTCGACTTGCTGCGGTTGTAAGGTGCTGCTGGCTTAATTACCCTTACGTAAATTAAATTATGTGTGTGCAGTGTCGGCGCCTGCGGAAAGGTTGGTCTTTCCATGGGAATAGAAACTCGAAAGTCCGTGGGGGTAGAAACTCAAAAGTCCGTGGGGGTAGAAACTCGAAAGTCCGTGAGACGTTTGTGATCGTCGAATAACAGGCTCGCATTAAGTACTCTGCGCGATAATAATAATGCATATTTTTAACGGAGTATCTACCTATTAATATCGTTATATTATACACAAAGCCAGTGTGCGTACAATTTTTTTCACGTTTACAATTTTTTGTTCACGTTCTGAAAATGTGTAGACTGCATATCTGGGTGAACCCACTGCGTGCACATAATAATATGACTTAATTTAATAATTTCCATTGTATACGTATAACGACAGTAACAATACAAAATAAATATGTACTCTACTGTTTTATATTGTTATTTGCCTGTAGTTGCCGATCCGCCGCTGTATTGTATCATATTGTTATGGTTTGATCTCTTAAAACCTTATTTGTTTTACTCTTGAAATGTGTACAACGACGATTCATTCGACTAAATTCAAATTGTTTTAATGTATTAATATTATTATTATTAGTTTGATATATTTTAATATTGTGCGACGTTATTTCTACACATACATACCATATATACTTTATATATTATATTGGTCATATTGTGAGTTAAATATTAGTATATTATATTATTATATAATTATTATTTATTATTTATTAATTATTATTAATATTATTACGATATTGTTTTATTAATATTTTTTATTTTTACTCGTAGACGTGTGCAGGGTATTTAAATTATTATTATTACGATGTAAACAATATAGAGTTATTATACGACCCGTAATCATAATATAGACCCATAGTAATTTGGCTGAGAAATGCGTATGAAGGCGCGTATATGGAGGTAGTACCACCTACCTAGTCTTTATTATAGTCTAGTACTCTAGTCCCTAGACGACTGCTCAGACTTCAGAGTGGTATATATAGCTACCGTGCATAATCGGGTAAGTACGGGTAGTGGTTAGGTATTGCGATTTGCGAGGTTTACCTACCTACCTACCTTTCTCCAAGGGACGCCAAAGGGTTTCAATTTCGTCGTCTGCTATTTGAATCTCATTTCGACGAGGCCGGTACCGTTCACGTCTCGTAGACATTTATTTCAACGTATGGTCAACCCAGTGCGGCACGATTGCGCATTTTGTACCTTTTTACCTGCAAAAAAACGCAACGTGATTGTGCACCAAAAAAGGTTCATGTACGAAAAGTTGATTTATACAAATTCAAATCCATAATAATTTATTAAAAGAATACAATTCAAAACCGGAAATAGATATTTTTTTTATGTGAATGCATTTCTTGGATTTTTAGTCAAACATATAGGTAGGCATTGGCCTTTTTGAGTTTTATATTGAAAATTATCTTTCTGAAAACTTAGATTTCTCTGATTATATATTAGACAATTTTGTATCTTATGATGTGTACTATTGTAAAAATGTCTTAATATGAATGTGTAAAAATCGTTATTTAAAATATGTGGTACCTACTTGAAAAAAAAAAATGATGCAATTTTACAATTTTATTTTTGTATTTAAACTTTTTTTGTGCGCATTTGTGTTGTATTCGCGGTAGGTAAAAAAGGGAAAAGTGCGTAATCTTGTTGCATTCTTAATTCACTTATTAACAGCTAATGACTACCTACCTATATACCAATCTATAGTATACGAGATTAGATATAATTAAACGACGATAATTAACGCAATGCAATATAAAATTGTACAAGACGAATATTTTATCGTATCTAGAAAGAAGTACATAATATATTATATCCCGATTCGTCTTATAACACTACAAATAACAACATCATAATATTCAAATCATGCTGGTACTTCACTTTAATATAATAGCCATATAGGTACTTACTTCTTCTTCGCATACTTGCCGATGACGGGCGACTTTGACGAAGTTTCGGGCCGCAGGAGCAACATTTTCCAATGACCGCCCCATGATAGTATTTTAATACTACCTGCCACCCACACTGTAATTTAATACAACCCACTATATAGTTCTTTTCGAAATACCTATATATACGTACATAATAATATAACGACTATGAATTTCGGGATATCATAGTATTATTGTGACTATTATATAATTAATTATTACGATACATACTTAATAATACTCAAACCCGGAAAAATAATTATGATTATAAATAGATATAAGTATATAATATTATAGTATAATAATATATATATAGGTATATAAAAAAACGACGGATAAAAATATTCTGGCGACCAAAAAAAAACGAATTGTCACTGTAACGTCCAATTTTCAATTTCTTTTTTTCCTCGGTCATTTATGGTTATATTATAATAATTAATAATAAATAATTATAAAATGTGAATACGTACATCTTAATAATATAATATAGACTCAGGTGTACCGGATATTTATGTATTGTTATGATTTGATTTTTTTCTCGATCTGCCGAAACCGAAATAACTGCGAGTAATAATAATATTTATAAATTTAAATGTTTTGTAGATAAAGTGTAAAAAAAAAATTAAAAAAAGTTCTATTATTGTTCATTATAAATACATTATAATTATTATTATTATAATATTATGTATTTTTTTTTTATTATTATTATTATTATTTCGATTTTTGAATACGTGAGACAGGATAACTCGCGTAGTAGTTTGTAAGGTCTTTAAGTCGTCTATTTGTAAATAAAATACCGATAATAATATTATACATCAATTGATAATGTTGTATTATATTAAGTAATATTATATTATATTATATTATAATAATGTTGTAAATTTAAGATTACCAGTTTGAGTATTCTGTGCTCAATTGTTTTAGCCATTTAGGCTACAATATGTAAGTGTCACTTTTTTATAGATAAACGTTTTAGGAACAATAATATAATGATTATTATTATACAGAAACAAAAAAAAAATATATAATAAAATAAATATTGATTGTATTGATTGTACATAATAATTTATCTATTCTGAAGATATATAATATGGTAACTAAACAATGTGATTATATATATATTACATATATATATAAAATAAAACTAGAATTTGGAGTAAATCATTTAAGATGTCGCAATCCCACTGCCACTTCCATTCAACAACAATGTGTCTAAAGACCAACAATGGTGTGGGTTATTATTTATACAACGTCTATAAATAGAATAATTAAGTATAATTCAAATACAGAAAGTCTCTATTGGATTCATTAGTGGTTTTGAGGAGGGTCATGGAATCTATCACCACGCCCGTGTCATGGGGTGGTTGGTCACAAATTATCGATCAATAGAAATAATAGAATGGTATAAATGTTTAATTTAATCTGTGGTATAACAAATAATAAAAAGTACATAAGTTGTATCACTGATAATAGATAAGCCAGTGGCGTGCTCACGGGGGGGGGGGGATCAGGGTGTCATATCCCCCACATTGGATTTTTTTGTAATGATTTATTATCTACATGAAAAAAAAAATTTAGGTTTAAAATTCAAGATTTTGGTTGTAGATTAGATCGCGTTCTTGTATTATAAATTTGATATTCAAGTGCGTCATGTTTATTGTCTCCGCACTCAGCATAACTCATAAGGCCCGTATCAATATGGTGTTCTAAAAATAAATGTCCTGTTAATTGTTATTTCAATTTTTCCCGAAATGTTGAGACGGAGCTGATTTTATTACTATTAGTATTTATAACATATTTATATTGCATTTGCATTAATTTGCTTATTATCGTCTAATAAATTATACTAAATTAAATATAGAAGTTTTCAATTAAAATATTATTTATAAATTATAAGCAAATATATGAATAGGTTCTACAATGATATACATGTTTATAGCATGATATAATATTATAGTCGAATACTCGAATGCATGTCTAATTATAAAAATAATAAAGCAGAGCGACGGTGGCCGATGTCGACCCATAGTCGACCGGGCGGCAAAAATGGGCAAAATTTTATCTAGATAATTAATCAAATAAATATGTATTCAATTAAAACATTTTTTGAATAATTTTAAAATATTATTATTCGAATCATTCTTTTTATAATTATTCGAATTATTTTTTTTATAATATTTTGAATAAAAATGTATTTAAATAATTTTCAAACATAATTATACTAGAATAAAATATGTACCTTTTATAGAATGATTATAGTTCTTCTAGTACCTATGTCTACACTCTATATGTATATAGTATATACCTCAGTAGTAACTATTGTTTATTATTACTTTATTTATCAATATTGAAGACGTTATTATTGTACTTAGTAAATAGTCCAGTTTCAGTACTACATAGTACATAGTCTTAGCTTTATTATTTGAGTAAAAAATCGAATAATATTCAAACATTATTATTCGAGTAAGAAATTATTCGAATAATTTTCAAACATTATTTGAGTAAAAACAATATTCGAATAATTTTTTATCTTCGTGTGCGCAATTACGTTTATTGACCAATTATAATTTTCATTTATCATTTACTTTTACTATAGTACCATATTTTTTGTACTTGTACAGTGTACACTCATTGTTTCATAATAAAAAAGTAAGTAAAGCTAGATATTCTCATTTAGTTAAAAACGAATTAATATATTGTATATTTAAATTAATATATTAAACTTGTATGTATATAATGTATTTTCAAATGGAATATTGTTTGAATAAAATGAATATCCCCCCCCCCTTTCAAAAAAGCTGAGCACGCCACTGAGATAAGGTTTATAACACTATGTATAATCAATGGCTGCACTTACATAACCTATTAAAAGAACTTTTAAATTTGAATTGCAATCATTTAATAATTCACATATAAATATTAATTAGTATAATAAATTAAAAATAAATTAACATATTCAATTACATTTGAAATACTTAGACGTTATAATAGTTATAATTAGAATAATCCATGGGTTGGTAAATGTTCGTGATTTCAAGTTCAGTTGTTTAAACTTTAATATATACTCCGGCCCACGAGAGTCTGACCGTAAACCGCGCATCCGTCTGACGGTAGCAAGCCGGATTTTCTCCCACCATAGTTCCATTCTCACTACTCTCACTATAGACAATGCGCAGCGACGAGCGAGTTTATACGGCCGGACTCTAGTGGGCCGGAGTATAGTCATAGACCATAGTATAAACGTATATATTTTTACAAGGCTGGGCATTAACGAGTTAAAAAGTTAAATTGAATAACTAAGTTACATAACGAGTTACTTCTTTTAGAAGTTACTTCTAACTTAACGAGTTATTTTTTTTTCCTTGTTATGCTTATGCAGTAACTTATGAGTTAATTATTACAGTAATTATTATACATAAGTTGTAAAACTATCCGACAAGTATATAATGAAGTATGCCTTGAGAGTCTTCAGCAAAAGAATAAAAAGGATTTTTTTTTAATCGCTGTGTCTAGATTGGCTAGAAGCCCGACCATGGTCAGTAAAATATAATATTATGAGCCGCATCCCCCCCCCCCATGATGTTAAAGTTTGATCATAACCTCTACTAATAAAACTGAAATATTTATTTTATAAAATAAAATTTATCAAATTTTACTTTCAAAATGGGTAAGCTGTAAATTTCTTTATCTCAATAAAATATTGTTTTCTTGTGTTTAAGGAAACTTACAAGAAAATCACAATACTGAGTTGAATAAGGTAACTTTTTTACAAGACAAAAGTCAAAGTCACCAAACCAAAACAATTTCTATACATAATACATTTTATTTGTACTGAAAAATGATGTTATCGTTAAGTATAAAGCAATATTCACTTATTATTTACAAATTAGAATTTCAAGCAAAATACGTTAAAATTTAAGACTAAATGCTGGTACTGCAGTTGCTCTTGCCAAATTATTTATGTGAAATCCTTCATCTTCTTTAAGCTGTTTGTAATCCCTACCTCCAGATGGTGGTTTTGGACTGGCTGCTGCTACTTTTCTCGCACCCCCTTCACTCTTGGCTGGCCATGTAGGAAACATTGCTGGGTCTACAGCTAACGGCAACTCGGAGAAGTATTTTTGTTGAAGTGCATCTTCAGCTGTGACACGAGCACTTGGGTTATAAGTAAGCATTCTAGTGAGCAAAAAAAAACCAAAGTAAAGGGAATAAACTAAAGACAATGAATGAAAAAAATCCAAAAAATTAAAATTAAACTCACTTTCTAAGTAGATCATAGCCAATATCTGTTAGAATACCTTCTTTTGTAAACCTTCCTTTAAAATTAGCTGGAGGACAATCCGGCATTGAAGCTTTTGTAACCAACGACAAACTTGAATATCCAGGCCACACTTTTTCATTGGGTGTTCCAAATGTAGTAAAAATTTTTTTCAGCTGGTCATACTCAGATTTACCAGTGAACAGTGGTTCCATTAAAAGAAACTCGGCAAATATGCATCCTACAGACCAAATATCAATTGGTGTCGAATATTCCTGGAAAATAAATTGAATAACTCAAATAAATGTCAGCAAAATGTTTTTTTGTGTCTGCCTAACACACTAAAAATGTGATTATTCTAACCTTAGCACCCAACAGAAGTTCTGGCGAACGATACCACAATGTGACAACAACTGGCGTATAAGCTTTCAATGGAGAACCATATTCTCGAGCTAAACCAAAATCGCCAACTTTCAGAATACCTTTATGACTTAAAAGCAAATTAGATGTCTTCAAATCTCTATGTAATATCCAGTTATCATGTAAATGTTCAACAGCCATTAAAAGTTGTTGCATTAAACATTTTACTTCAGCTAAAAAACAAACAATGTAAATATTAAATTTTATTTTATTTTTATCAATATCAAAAGAAGATATTTTAATGACCTACCGGCTGTAAATGATTGTTTTTTTTGCCTCATTGTTTCCATTAATGATTTCATGTCGTGTTCCACGTAATCCATTACTATAAAAATTTTATCCATATTACTACCTACAACAATTTCTCTCACAGTCACAATATTTGGGTGTTGTGATTTTAAAAGTGTGCTGATTTCTCTGAGTGAGGTAATAGGAAATCCTTCTTTTTCTTTTTCCATTTTCAATCGTTTCAAAGCTACAATTTCATCGGTTTGCTTCTCTTTGGCTCGATAAACCACACCATATGTACCTTCTTCAATTCTAAATATTATAAACAAGTTAATCAGCAAAATAGGTAAAAAACAACAACTGCCTGTTGACTATAATCTAACTCTATGAACAAAAATAACCATGCAGTATTTGCTGAGTTGAGGAAAATTCCAGTCATCTATTTGGACATCAGATCATATAAAATGGATAGAGATACTGTCTAAAAATTTAAAACCATCATAACTAAGTGGACTCAGCATAATTGTGCAAACCCTAAATTCATATCAAGTTGATGTTATAAACCAATGTTTCTCAACCTTTTTAATATATCACGACCCCAAAAATAGGTAAAAAAAAAAGTCAGTCACCTCATGACCCCTTATAATAAAAACTAATTTAAGATTTTATCTGTTTTACCAGTTACAAAATACATTATATCATTAACTGTATATATCGAAACAAATAACTAGTATACGACAATATTTCGAGTGTGTAATTATTTATTTTCTGACCTATTAATTGGTCAGAAACCCCATTGGTGATGGGTACTCGCATCTATCAACGAGATATAAGAAATAACATACATGTTTTATTGCCTGTGTGTTATTATTTCTGACTGTTGAGAAACACTGTTATAAACCACTGTGATAACGATAAACACAAGATATGTTTCAGTTTAAAGTTTTGAATATTTATTAGGTATAGATGTTTTAAGTTTACAATGATTAAAAATTTGATAAAAATATTTCACCTATTTAAACATTGAAATTCTTCTACACTTCGACATCCTTGTAGAGCTGGTAGATATTCTTTGGGTAACAGAGGTGGAGACGAGTTTTTTTCTAATGTTATATCCATTTGAATTTCGGTATCTACTTCTGGTGATTTTGACTCTTCTTTCACCGAGTTACTGCTACTAGACTTATCATCAGACTTTTCTGAAAAAATATAATGATAAAAATATAAATATAATAATAAAAATATTATGAAGACTTTGTTCTTAGCAATAGATAAAGTTAACAAAGTTTTTAAAAAAAAAAGCTTACATGTACATAAATCTAACTATTTTCTTTTAATAATTGAGAAGTGAACAAAATATCTAGGATTTATTTTGTACTTATCTAGATGTAAATAAAATAAAATAAGAGAAAATTACATATTATATACATAACAAAATTATCTAACTATAGGAGCGATTATCTGTAGATTAAAAATTATAAGCTATTTGTATTTTGTTAATTATTCAAACATACCACTAGATTGAGAACTTTTAGAGGATGAAGTTGTTGAACCAGAACTGTCGGTGTCATCGCCAGAATCTTGACCTGATTCTTCAGATGCTTCTCCTTCTGATTTATCTTGATTTAGAGGTGGGGTTAGAGAGTTTTCTTCAGTCTTGACTTTATTATTATCATCTTCATAATCTTCATTTTCATTTTCAGAACCAGATGAAGATGAATCATTTGATAACACTACCAAATCAGGCACCATATCCGGTCCTTAAACAAAATGTATATACAAGAAATGACAAATAACAATTCCATTATTTGGATACAAAAACTAAGTAAAAAAATTATATACAGTCAAATTCGCGTATAACGATGCCGTATATAACAATATTCCGGGTAAAACGATTCCAAGCAATGTATTTGGTTGGTTTTATATGTTATGTGTAGTACTTTTATTCGTATATAACAATAATCCGGATATAGCGATGTTATTTTAAAACGAAAATTGGTTTTTATAATTACCTATAGCGATTAATAATATATATGCACACTGTATAGTAAATTTGATTTCGTCCAAATCGATAATTCTTAATCTTATCTGTAACAGATAATGTGTCTTGTATGACCGTACTGTATACAGCATACGTTTCTTACCATCTATTTCGGAAATGTATTTTTATATTGATCTGGTGCGTACTTTTGTTTCGGTAAACAGTGACATTAATACGCCAGAATTATCAATGGCATTAAATAATATTTCTAATTTTGTTAAAAAATCTTATTCAAATTATAAACAAACTACTATTATAGATTATTTTTCAAACAAATCGTAAACATATACTATATAATATATAGTATATGTTTACGATTATGTATTATAATCTGTCCATTTATTACAATTTATATAAATACCTTGAATGTTAAAATATGTAATATTAAATAAATAATATTTAAACAGTAAAAAATGTGTTTAATAAATCAATTTGTCAAAAAAAAATTATTTTTTTTATGATCCGGATATAACGAAGTTTGGTTATAACGATCAGATTCCCTAGGTCCCTAGAAGATCGTTATAAGCAAATTTGACTGTATTAAAAAATAGCAAATAAATTAACAGATTTCTTAAAAAAAAAGTATATATAAAAATATGTCTACCTTGTTCCATTGTTATTTCTTAAATAAATTCATAAAAAAAAATTAATTTCCAATAAAACATTTTAATAATAAATAAAATATTATATAATACTCATTATTATGTATTATAATAAAAATAAATAATTAAAAACTTACGTGGTCTATCTAATGTTTTGTAGTATTGTTCAATATATTGATCTCTTTCTCGGTGAGATCTACGACTGTCTCTTTCTTCTTCATCTTCGCGTTTTTTTAATTTCACATTAGGGTCTCTAAAGTCAGTATCAGCAGGTTCTTTTTTTTTATGTTTGTAATCTGTAATACGATACCTTTCTTCTTTTTCCATTTTTTTTTTTTGTAAGAGATTTCTCAAATCATTTTCCTTTAAAAATAAAGGATATTAATTATATGTTTTTCTTTATACTATACATACACATAATATAATATATAGACTGTTTCATTTAAAACAAAAGACATCCATTATTTCAAAACTATTAACATGTTTGATATATTTTTTTTTTCACATAATTTGAAGTTAGGTATCTAACTAGTAATAAATATTTAATATTTAGATAAGCACAGTGGAGACATTGAGTTACACATGGGTAACCCCCCCCCCCCCAAAAAAAAAAAAAAAAAAATTTGATTCACTACTTTACTGGTTTTAATTAATAAAAAATAATGTTTAATATTCACTACCAGTAATGTAAAGAAATTATACAAAAAAATGTTTAAAGTTTTTGAAATAATGAGTCACATTAAAAAATCATACTGTATTATATTGTTTAACAATTTGTTTGTGTAAACAGTTATGAACTAACAAATACCTTAAGCATTTCATCTCTATGGGGCTTGTCATGTTTAGAATGTTTATCATGACTATAACCACTCCTTTTTTTATATCGATCCCAGTCTCCGTTTTCACCTCTAGATTCTACTTTATAATATTCATCTTCCTTTTTTGACCTTTTGTTTCTCAGGGCAAATTCTTCCTCGCTGTAGAAATAAAATAAATAGTAAAGGTATTATTACTAAAACTAGGCATGATTCGGCGTCCAGACACAGGGTGATGCCTCCGTGCTGTTCTACTGTCAAAGTGTTACGCACATTTAGACGCAGCAAGAAAAACTTATGATTATAATTTATTTAAATTGAATGCACATTCATTGTACAATCTATAGAGCTATAATAGCTATATTGCTATAAGCTAAGGGTGGTGAATGGTTAGCAAATAGGCAGACTTCAAAGTTCAAACTTAATATTACTCACATTATTATAATCAAGAATTAAAATCACATAACTAAATAGTTTTTATGTCAAATAAATTAAAGTTTTCTTATAAGGTCAAACAAAATGAGCCAATTGTTGTTCTATGGGTTTAATATAATATTTTATTTATTAATAAATCAACTACACTCTGTTCCGTGAGAGAACATATCAGTTCTGAGCATATATAATGAGGCCTGTCAACCCACTTAGCCGTCCCTCACCATGCAGCCAAATGTCACCGTCGACGACCAACCATAGTATACGGGATAAAAGTAATTAGCTGCCATTGACTTCGAGTGACACCACAACGATCACACACCACCTGTCAAGAATTCGGTGAAGGATGTGGAGACCTGACTCATTCTCATTATCGCTCGGCATGTTCTCTCGTGAAGCAGAGTACAGTATAGGCAATATTGATACTTGTGCGAAGTCTGTTTAGATAGTAATTATAACATAAAAGTATTACCGAGTATGTCTGTGCTTTCGTTTTTCAAGGTGCCTGGAATGATGTTTTTTGGTTGGATCCTAAATATTTAAATAAATTGAATACTAATTAGAAAAAATATCTAGTTTCATCAAGCATACATTATAAAATAAAATAAAATTACTTTTGAATGTTTATGATGACTTGTTACTTTATGCCTCGACTTGTGCACTCTAGCTTGTGGTGGTTTTATTGTTAATGTATGATCTAAAGCAACATCATCTTCATCAGTTGCTCCGTTACTAAAATGTTTTAAACGGTTTGATTAATATCACAAGACTAAATAGATACTACACTAGTAGTTAATAATAGCAAAGGAAAATTATTATTTTTACATTTTTTTAGCATGCAGTTTATCGTCTCGGGTTTTATCTTCTTCAATAACTCTACACGGTTAAAATATTTAGAAAATACATTAGCAAAACAATACAATGTCATATTAATTATCACTTATCAGTAACATAGTATAGTACACCTGCATATGTCGTTTCTGTCTTACAAACATGCAACATAACAAATTTTACATTCACAATAATACATTTTACTCTGTTATTTTTAAAATTAGAGTGAATTTACTTATTATAAAATTTAAAGGTAAGACTATTATCTAAGACAGTGATCTTCAACCGGTGGGTCGCAACCCATTTTTGGGTCGCAATAAGCCTTCTTTTTAAAATGAAAATAGCAATTTTAGCTTATTTTTGTTTTTCTACAAAGCTTACGTGGGTCGCGAAAAATGTAAGCCTAAAAATGTGGGTTGCAAGTCCAAAAAGGTTGAAGACCACTGATCTAAGACATTTCTGAGGATTTTATTGATATTTTAATTTTGAAGCAATTGAAAATTTAAAAAATGGTAGTTTTAAAATGTACATAGCTATTAAGCTTTGTAATTTAATTATCCATAAAAGCCTCAGAGATACTTTATATAATAATCTTACCTTTAAATTTACCATGTACGTTTGTAAGTCATAGACAACACGCAAGTCGGCGGTCTCTTAATATTTATTTCTTAGAAATTTAAATTTAAAAATATCATTAAATGGTTTGTTTTTCTTTTAAACTGTGTACAAACATTAATTTATTTTTTAATACGCTTTCTTGAAATTAAGGATTATTAATTTAATATTTAAGACTATTAGAAAATAAGTACTGAGTATTATTTTAAAGGCGGAAATAAATTAAAAATTACAAGTTATGATGATTAGAACGTGAGCTTATTATGGCGTTCTACAACAAGTCAATTCGGTGATGATAATAAGAAACACTATACATTACGTTTTATATACGTTTATATAATTCATTAAACGACTTTAAAAAATGTAAGTTTTATTAGTTAAAGAATACAGCGCAAATCGAAAGCGTATTGAAAATACAAATAGTAAGTTGTAGCTATTGTTAAATAATAAAACCTTTACCTGCTTGACTGTGAATTCGAGTCCATAGTGTTTGCGCTGCAAACAAATTAATGTTGTGTTTTGTGTTATCGTTTTCGTGTGCACGTTCCCATAGATAATAAAGTAATGGATGGGCCATCCCTATACCTTATCCACAGAGCATTCCGTGACGGAAGACAACTTGTGTTACCACAGTGGTTAGACAGTGGTCACACAGTGGTTAGACAGTGGTTAGACAGTGGTTAACAAAAAATTCATAATGATAAATGATAATATTTTGCTATTGTCAATAATTATATTTTAATAAGATATTTCTAAGTCACAATATAATAATATATTATAATATGTATAATTAACATATAGAATTTACATTTCGTCAATTATTATAAAAAAAAAAAATACTTTAAATTAAAAAAAGAGATAAGATAAGAAGAGATAAGTGATAAGACCGTAATACCATGTTCGGTAACCAGTGCTATATTTAGAACCATATTGGTAACACAATGTCTCTTCCGTCACAGCATAGAACAATTATAGCATGGCCCATCCATTACTTTATTATCTGTACTCTGTACCAAATAAGAGCGCACCGCGCTGGCGCATCCAAATGAATCGCGGAGCGACGTCCGGACCCCCTGGTCGGGTCTATTCACTCTGTGATTGGTCGCCGATCGTCGGTCGGGTTCACCGCCGTCGACGATGTTGCCGCCGCCGTGAATACAGGGATCTGAAGTAATAATAAGTTTCATAGGATATTTTGATGAAGGTGAAATATTTGCCATAGTGCCTACAGTGACACGTGTAAATGAAACAAAAGAAAAATTCAAAATATTCACCAACGCGCGCAAAAAATATAACAAAGTCTAACCGCGTATACCGTTGAAATGGTTTTGATAATATACAACACTCTGTATTCAAAGTTGACCTGGCCGGCGCCGGAATACGCTGCGGCAGCGCTCTCTGACATGCGCGAGTTTCGACCGGCTTTCGTGCGCCGCCCGGTGCGCTCTTATTTGGTACAGAGTATATGCTAAAATCCACAATATAGAACAAAACGGTAATTGACCGATAGATGGCGGACTAATTCGATATAAACACCAACTAACGACCTTAGATCATAATATACAAATTGTATATGATCTAAGCTGACGACAAACTATAACGAGCTATAACGAGGGGTTTGGAAATTTTTTAAAAATACTCACAAGTCCGTCTCCGCTTTCTAAGTAGTATGAACATTTCCATTATAACACAATAATAACATTCAAAATTTAACAACAAAAGGTAAAAATTAATTTTTTGGCCAGACATTTTTAGCAGGAAGTGCAACTGTGCAAGTACAATATTTTGGCTTTTCTTGTCCCATCTTGTGATTCCGAAGTTTTTCTACATTAAGACATGTCAAAACATACCTCTGAAACTCTGTTGACCAAACCAAATTAAATGATATCAATCATTTTTACATTCACCGTTCAATAGATTTAACAGTTGAAGAAGTAATTATTCAAACTAGGTACCTATAGGTACATGAAATAGAAATAAATGTTAGTTTAATTTACAAAAATACACGTTATAAATCATAAGATACAATTATAATTTATAAATGGTATTTTCTTTTCTAATGGCAATGACAATATGATCAGTTTAGTGTGACATACGTAACTTTTATATTTCACCTATATCCATATCAAAATTACGAATATTATAGTCTTGTACAGACTCAACTAAATTCAATTCAACTTAATTTACTCGCATTCCTATATAAATAGTGTTATCCTTAAATACAGACGTTCTCACATATGACCCCCCAAAATTCAACAGTTCTTAATATTTTCATCTATTTTTTACATAAAGGTACATTACACAACTACCGATCTAATATTGTGTTAATATAATCCCCTTTAGTTTATGTTTTCTTGAACACAATGTTTCAAAATTTAATATATAATTAATTGGTGTAGTATTAATAAATTATTGAACTAAAATAAACACACCATAATATTTTATTGGTACTTTATTAATTTATAAGTAAAACTGTATTAGTAATAAATACTTGTTTAAACTATATTTAAATAATTGACACACAATGACTAGATAGGTATTAATGTATTATAATACAAATTTTAAAAAAACATGTGGTCGCATGTTAGAATGTTAGATGGAAATAAGCCACCAGCAAATACGGATGAGGGGGCACAGGTCCAAAATAACCGCAACCATGGTGCTAGGGTTGATGGACCGTGGGTTTTCGGTCTCAAGTATGGAAATGACTGTAGGTTTTTTTACGTAGAACGCCGTGACAAGGATACTCTTTTACCTATTATTAAAAGGGAATGTGAAGGTGGTTCCGTCATTCACTCAGATGAGTGGCCCTCATACCGATGTTTAACATCAGAAGGGTTCATTCATGAAACTGTTAATCATCAAGAAAATTATGTTGACCCCTTAACAGGTGCGCACACACAAGGTATTGAAAGAGCATGGTTGGATGCAAAAATATCCATACTGAAGAAAAAGAGAAGCGTACCTATCCATATGCTTCAGTCACATTTGGATCAGTATTGCTGGAAGATGTGGCGGAGAAGTCAACCAGATTTGTTCATTGCATTTTTAGAAGATATGCGGGCGACATACATAATTAACGACGACTAAATTATCTAAAACAAAATTTATTTTATGTCAATGATTTTTATATTTTATATTTTAAATTTTATATTTCCAAAAACAAGCTGGTAGATCGCACGCTACACCAGAAACGAGCTGGTAGATCGCACGCTACACTGGCACCAAAAACATTATTGGTAATATTCAACGGATTATATTGAAAACATGGTATATGATTATATGATCGTATATTATGATTATACTATTATAATAGGTATTTTATCATAATATCGACGGTTACATCGAAAAAGGTCGTAAACGACATTTTCGTAATTTTGCAGGAAAGCTAAAATAAAAATATAATACATTTTTCTGTTCTATTCTATCTAAATATCATTTGCAAGAATAATTCTTGTATAAATCGATTAATTGATTATGTGTCTAATGCATTTTACATACAACTATAAAATGTACCGATAATTACGTTAAAAATTAGCTTATTAACGATAATATGGCGCTTACGCCCATTGTTTCTCAACTTACCTGGTCATTGTTGGTTACAGCTGAACCCGTGAACGTATGGTTTAATATTAATAATTCAATAAAAAGTACTCAAAATAAAATTAAATAACGTATAATTTCATTACCACATAAAAAAACGGTCAAATATTCCTTTTAATAAAATAAAACATAATATATTATATTGAATTCATTCACTTATACAAAACAATAATGATACAAACGGTTAAAATTACTTTTTAATAAAAAGAATGTTTATAGTAATATTTATTGGAAAAAATATCGATATCGATAGTTGCAATAAATGATCTCTGTGGATTTTTCATATTGACTTAAAAATATAAAACCTATCATCTATGTTCAATTGGCAATCGTTGTAACAGACGTAGACGGCATTAACGATTCTAAAATTTCAATGAACAAAAAATGATTGAGTTCGGTTTAATTTTTTATAAATCACAATTTTTTTTATTTCAAAGTAGTTTTCTACACGTCGGCGATATGAGTACGACACAGGTTTTGCCGGAATAATCGATGTTAACGTAAAATGGTTTTCGTATTCTTTTCACTTATCAGCATAGTTCATTCACGTGAGCAACACAGACGTCGTCGTAGTTTCACCGCACCCAGCCACCCAGGTCGTAGAATAATAATATAGTGTACCTAAATTAATAGAGTTATACATGGAAGGTTAGGTTAGGCCCGTGGAAGTTCTTATATCTCGTAAAAACAACAATTAATATTTTTGAGCATAGAAATATTTTTACTATTTTTCAATCGATCAAAATTGAACATTCCTGTTATAATTTTATTTTAAATTCAATATTTTTGTAAATTCTTCATAATATTTTAATTATTTTTCTATTATCAGTTACCTTATATTATAATATAGTAAATTTAATATATTATCACCAAAACATATAGAGCAGGCCGCAGGGCCGTTATTAGAAATATAATGCGCCTCCTAGCTCAAAATTCATGTCACCCATTTTCAATACATTTTTTTTTAATATCATAGTACTTACAGAGTACAGAGGTAATCAAACATTTTTTAAATTTTTTACTGAGGTATCGTATAATGGTGTAGCTGTGTAGGTTAATAGATTAGTGGAAAAAATAGTTTTAATTAAGTTAAAGAGTTTGATAATTATATTGTGTGTATAAAAACTCATAATTACACATTTTGAAGGAGCTTGTATTATGTTTTCAAGGTATTGGGTGTAAAACATTTTTTATTAATATTTTTTGGGAATAAACATTCAACGAATTGTAATGAAATAAATATTAACATTATTTTTAGTCATAGTATCTGTCATACCTTTAACCCGTAAATTGTTAAAAATTTTACTGACTGCGTGTTATTTCAGATATGGTATTCGACAATAGATGTCCCCAAATTGGAATGATGTTGATGATGGTGTTAACGTCAAAATGTATCGGAGACAAAAGAATGAATAGTTGATTCTCATTGGGACACGACACCTCGGATCGTTTGGTTTAGAAGGTTAGTAAACAGTAAATATTGTTATTTATTTATTATAATACATTAATACACTCAAAACTAGTGTTACTTATGTTAGGCAGGGGTGTGGGTTTTAAATTTTTTTCTTCTTTTTTCTGTATCGCTATTAAGTTTCTTTTAAATATTTTAAATCGATCAGGGGATCGATTATATCGAATATAACTGTTGGTATAACGCTATTCCGTCTACCAATTAAGTCATGATAGAAAATTAGGAAATTAGGTCCGATATTCACTTGGTAATATTTAAACATTTTCTCCGATTATCAGGTACGATGACCTGTATGAGAGACTGAGATGAATGAAAGAGAATAGAAAGTGTATGAGATGGTGTGAAGATAGTTAAGGAAAGAGATCTAGAGTTTTTCGGAATGTTTGGTGTATGAAAGACAAAGATGCAAAAGAGATGTAAGATTAGGTTATAGGGGCTTGGCGAAGCGGGTAACCGCCACTGAATTTCAGGGGGGGGGGGTGGATGGGAAATGGCCAAATAATAATGGGTAATAATTTATAGTATTTTAGTGTTTACTATGACATGTAGTTAAAAATATGTAATTATCGAGTGTTGGTGGGTGGTTGGATGGGTGACACGTAATACTAGGCTCTGAACAATTTCAAGTTCGCCACGCCACTGCAGATTGTAAGAGATTGGAGAGTGTACACAGTACACTATAAGAGAGCACAGTGTGAATGTAGTTGTTAAAGTCAATATAGGGAGAAAGCGGGTTGTATGAAAATACGGAAGATGTAGATAGACAAAATGCAGAACATATGGATGTATATAGGTTAAAGGTAGTTGTGCGAGTAAGGGAGAAGAAGTGTGAAGAAGAAAAGTTAGGTTAACGATATCGAATACTTAGGAAAGGATCTAGAATTGCAAAGCTCACTCGACCCTTTAGCCGTTACTACGGCTTAGTAGGTTTGCAACCTTTGCTTATATAGGTGAGGATAAAAAGAGTCCGACCGCGAGTTGGCATTGTCGGTCAAAGAATTGAATTAGGTGTCATCAAATCGAGTATGCGGTTGATTGTTGAAAGTTAGGTAGGTATGATTGGAAGTTAAAGTATAATAACTTATAAGTATAAGTATTTATGATTTATACAGTGTGTGCCAAAAGTCACGTATCACAAATAGTATCTCCATGGAAAATCAATATAATATTTAAATTCTGTTTTTTTTAGTAATAAGTATAAAAAAAAAATTGAAATTATTAGTTTTTACTGTAAAAAAAGAGCATTTTATTAAATTGATTTTCCACGGAGATACTATAGGTGATACGGGACTTTTGGGACACAATGTATATAAAGGAGACCGGGGTACAGTGAGACATATTGGTAAAATAAACTTAATTAAATATTAATTTATGAAAAAGCATATTAAGTATTTAAAATATTGTTATAACTATTACCCAGAATTAGGCATATGCATTTACAAATTTCTATTTATTAGTTAAGAAAATGTGCATATTTCAATGGTAATAAGTGCAATATTGCATTCATATTTATTATTTTATACGTTCTAAGTAATTATAATTCTGGGCCCTAGTTATAAAAAAATATAAAAAAAAAAAATATGAATTAATAATTTTAAAACGGCTTTAAAAAAAGATTGTTATAGGTACAAGAATATTATTTTAACTATTACCTATTCTATTATTGACAAAAAAAAATGTTTAAACTACAATAAAATTATTATAATACTTTAATACGTTACTTTATGTGGTGTTTATAATAATATAAAAAAAACGTATTTAGCTAATATAAAAATTAATTTATAAACATTTTTAGTTGTCGGAATTTATAATAATCAATTGATATGCTAATACCATGAACATTTATAATTAATTTTTAAGTTTGTACTGCCGCATTATATATTATAAATAATCTACCGTGATATAAACCTGTTTTTCTTAATCCGTGGGTACTACATGAATTAAAACGTTCACACAATTGTGCTGGTAAATTATCGTTCACCGCCAAATTAAATTATTCAATTTGTCGGAAACTATATAAGCCACGTATATTTGTGTGTTCCATTACTAAATTACTTACTTATTTTTTCCATAGTTCCATAGTTTATTTGTTTTATAGCATTTATTACACAGAACATTTGGAACAAATGTTCATTCGCACATAATGATCATAGAGTTAAGATTAATCAAAAAATAAATGCGCGGAAAAACATTTGAATTGCATTTTTGCTTTTTTGTTTATGCATAGCCCGGCATAGGCCTAACTCAGTAACACACCCAAGGGGGGGCTTAGGGGCTAAGGCTTCCCCCCAATTTTTTTTTATATGCCTTATATGTATTTGTGTGTAAGGAAGAGTAGGACATTTTGTAAGCCCCTCCCCCCCAAAAAAACCCTTTTATGCCCCCTATGCTTATTGTTTATTGTTTCTTATTATATTTCAGAAATACTAACTATACGGACTTTAAAAAGGGAAATATCATTATTCCTTGGATTATTTTACACTCATTTTTAACAAACATGAATATTTTGGCAACTCTTGCCACTTCTGTAAATTCAAATCTTCAGAGAAAAAAGTGGATTCTAGAACAACCTACTAGTGTTTTGCTTACATTTGGCACAGATAATATTAAAAATGAAAATCTATTGCTAACATAATAATTATAATTATTATTCATAAATATTAATTAATATTTACTAACTACATTGTTTTTAGATTCACTTAACAAATTTCTTAATAGGAATAAGTAACAACTATAATAAATTACATTATATATGTAGTGAATCACCATTCACCACTGGTGATACAAACATTAATATTTACCTACATTTTTAAAAAAATATACAGTTATAAGTTATAGTTTAGGTTTGCAGTCTAATCTGATTCTTTACCCAAATTATTTCTCAGAATCATTAGTTTATTAACGAAATATTAATTTAAGGTCCCCTGGACTTCTTCCTGGTAAAAGTTTAAAAAAGAGGTAAGGCGTCGCAGCTATAGTAAAAATAAAAATACTTGTTCAAAATAAGGTTATTTTACTAGTTACAACAAATATTATCAAATAATTTTAAAAAACATTTTTTTTTTTTATATAATAATTTAAGTATTACTTCCTCACTAACGAAATAAATATCTTAACAAACCATTACAAACGACTAACAACACGTACAGTGTGAAGAAAAATTTCAAATTCCAAAATTCGGGGCATTTCCCCAGCGCCACTAATTAAAATTTTTATTTAACGCCAAAACGAATATTTTACAAACGAAAAAAATGTTTTTACAAACCATTACAAACGACTTTTAAACGAATTGTATGAAGAAAAAGTTCAAATTCCAAATTTTGAGCATTTCCTCAGCCCCCCATTAAAATTTTTATTTTACGACAAAACGAATTTTTTACAAACGAAATAATTATTTTTACGAACCTTTACAAAATGGTTACAAACCATGGCTAATGAAAAAAGTTGGAAAAATTGAATTAGGGGGGCTGGGGAAATGTACCTACCGCACACAGAGTGCAGTATAACGTGGGCTGAGAACCAAAAGGTGCTATCTCAAAATATCAAATTGTTCAGGAGAGCCATTTTAAACTATTTTCAACTTGAGACTGTATTATCTTTTTTTGTAATGAATGATTTTTAATGATTGGCACATCTAAAAATTCACAAAGTTGTGAACTCATTGAATAGGTACATTTCAAAAATTACTGTACAGGATAAGAGTTCTTTTTACATTTGAGTTGCCTAATGTTATTCGACATTGTAATTATACATTGATGTAATACAGATTTTATATACTTTTTTATATTTATATTTTTATAGTTTTTTATATACCTACTAATTACTATCATAGATACATATAAAACTAGTTTTATATATATCTGCCTACTATTATTGGTTAATTGCGATCGTACTATAATAAATCAAAAGATACTTATCAACGTGATTATTTGCAGGGCATGTGGTCAAAGGGCAAAACCAATTCTGATTCCTCGAGCGCACGTGGCACATAAATTCTCGGGAAATGGGAAAAAACATTTATTGGAACATATTATTTTTGGAACAAATTTTCAAATGGTTTATTGCAAAATTGTTACTTGTATATTTAATCCAATGAACTTTTTTGGCCAACCATGTCTGTTCTGATCACGGTTAAAGATAGCCTTTCTTTTAGAATTCTTCAATTCTATGAACATTTATTCCGATAATATTTGTTCCGATGGATATATACAACAAAAAGTTTTTGTAACAACATTTTTTAGGATAAATGTCTATTAGAACGAATGATACTGTGAAACATGAAATCATATAGTACTATTATAGAGTAATATTAGAGTAATACTCTATGCATGAATCACCGTCCAGTAGTCCACAGTAGTCCCGCGTTCCTATCACTTCACAATCCTACAGAAGCAGTGTGACCAGTAACAAGAGTGAAATGTTTACTAAAAAACAATCGCAAATCGCGATTGTCATTTGTCTGCAGTGCTTGTTCATTGTTGGAAACTTTAGTACTCACTACTCGCGTAGTTGGCAGTTGCGTTACGTCTTAATACTTGGTAATATCTTAGTTCGTACTTACAATTTAAATTCAAAATCAAGTATTTCATATTTTCATTTTTCATCTATTCTAGACAAGACCTAATACATGAATATATAAACAGCTTTATTAAAATTACATAAAGTGGACTGCTCACCATGTGAGTTGCCGATTGGACAGTTTACTACTCAAAACAATGTGTATATAGCTATTTTTAAGAGAATACATATTAAATATTAATCGTAATAGTATTTTGTATTTTTGTGGTATCAACTATCTACAATTAAAACTGAGTACTGACCACAGAGTAATAACAATTTTGAGTCAACATTTTTGACACGATTCACGGAGAATCGTCGTGTCTGCGATTAAAACAATATACTGTGGCGTTACAAGTCTAATGGGATGTACATAATATTATGTCATATTGTAATAAAAAAAAATAACGATGAAAATAGTGGAAAACTAAGTTTTGTCAATATCGATATTCGATATCCAAAACATATTACAGTCCGGTAGACAATTTCCGTTCAACGTAAAATAAAAATGGATCCCAATATTCTCGTTTATGACATTTAATGGCTTCAGTGCCACACTCTTCTTCTGACCCCCTACCACCCCACATACAAAGACATAATAGAAATATTTATTTTTACGTCTATGGTACCCCCTGGCCTGGTGAATCCGTGAGTGAACGACTGATACCGTACGGTGTGTAGTGTGTACTCTGTTATCAATTTCGGAAGTTTCCAGATCACTATTATTTTTTTTTTTTTGTACCCAAAATTTTTCTGTTTTAAACTTTTACTGTACATTATTTCATAACAACTCTACACTTTTTTCGTCATATATTAATTTTGTTTAAATTAATACATATATATATTTTCTCTGGTTAACGATCGAGAGAGTTAAATCTTTCTCCACGATTCTGCAGCTGTGCTGCAAGTGTGTTTAGAACTGTAGTCGTCGTGGTCGTATATTGCTTATTTTTGTTATCTCGTTATTACTGAGTAAGTAAAATCACAGTCATTTATTAATGATTAACATATTTAAGAAATATTTCTTTTCTTCATAAGCACACAAACGTTGCAATTAATTAATTGGTAACTGACTGAGGTATTCAACAAAAACATTTTCCCTTGACATTAGTCTCTAAATTGTCTAGTACAAATATTAATCTCACTGTCTATTAGATAGTTTTAGTCCCTGGTTCTTACATTTTGGTTGTTTTTTTTTTAAATTCTATTTCCAGAGTTTTTTTGTGTTAATTTTAATATTTTATGGACACTAGTATAATTTGTTGTGAATAGAGGCAGTTAAAATAATAAAATGTTAAAATATTTTCAATTGGTATACTTAGGTAGTTATATATAGTTTTTTACATTTAGCTATTATGAATAATATGTCCATTCATTGTATGTCTATAAAATTCCTATTTATTTCAAAACCTTTTAACCAGAGTATTTGTATAACTGTAAATTACAAATCATTTAATAGTAAAAAAAATTACATTTCTTGGAAAGTTGAATTTTAATATCTAAATTTTATTAAAATATTATTTTATGTTAGAAAAATGAATGAAAATATTAAGTTTGTCAAATTACTAATCATAAAAAATTAATTAGTTTCAAAATGATGTGCTATTTTACCGTGTTACCTTCTTATAAATAATATTCAAAATTTAAATCTGCTAGTAAAATAAGTGCATTACCTGTAAAACATTATCAATGATTTAATTGTATCCATTTCTTTAAATTATTATTTTCATCTAATTTTTGTTATTTCCTGTACCAAGTCTTTGCCAATTATTTATGTATTCAACTTAATGCAATTTTAAATTTGTCTTGGGTAGAATTTTTTTTTTTTGACATTCAAAAACAAAATATTGTGAACAATTTTTGCAGGATTCCACATATCAAATGAATGTTAATTATTTGATATGCCATCGGAATTTGTTACGGTACAAAAAGTAGAACTGTCTACATTAAGGTTTTCTCAAGTCAATCAACGTCTCTTGTCTACTACTAAGTCGATGGAAGACATTCTATATCATCTACGACACAATATCGTCAATCTTAAAAGTTCCTTGACATTACTTTGCCAAACCTTTAAAAATAGAACAACAAGTCAGGTTGCTAATATATTTTTCAAAACAGATGGAAACGCAAAATGGTATCGAAAATATACCATTACCAAGCGATTCACCATTACTCAGACATCCAAGAGGCCTAGAGAACACTGCACGAGTTGAAAATCACGATTCATTTTTATCCGACTGTCTTCCAAAGAATATTATTTTAACTGATTTAATTCATACATTTAGACAACGAGCAAAAAGTCCTATTTCAAAAAGACCTGTTGTCTTAAACACTTCTAAATCATTCATTGATGTCAATGTGACTAGAACTGGTCTACGTAATGTGGACTTATATGAAATAATTTCACAAATCGGTGAAGGTTCATATGGCCAAGTTTACAAAGCCAAAGAAAAAAAAACCAATAATTTTGTGGCATTAAAAAAAGTGAGATTAGAACATGAATCTGAAGGCTTTCCAATAACAGCAATAAGAGAAATCAAAATTTTGAGACAGCTGAATCATCCAAATGTAGTTAGTTTAAAAGAAGTGGTTACTGATAAGGAAGATTCATATGAATTCAAAAAAGGTGGTGGATCGTTTTATCTTGTGTTCGAGTACATGGATCATGATCTTACTGGCCTAATAGAATCGGGCATGGTAGATTTTTCAGTGAGAGATAATGCCATCATTATGCGTCAATTGCTTGAGGGTTTAAATTATTGTCACAAGCAAAATTTCATTCACAGAGATATTAAGTGCAGTAATATACTGCTCAATAACAAAGGTGAACTGAAATTAGCTGATTTAGGTCTTGCACGGTTATTTGACAATGAGCAAGTTCGTTTGTACACAAACAAAGTAGTTACCTTACGATACAGACCACCTGAACTTTTATTAGGAGAAGAGAGATATGGCCCATCTGTAGATATCTGGTCTTGTGGATGTATCTTAGGTAAGTTACACATTTAATGTACCAAATAATAGTTATTAAAACTTTGATTTACCATTACAGGAGAACTTTTCATCAAAAAAAATATGTTCCATGGCAAAGATGAGTTTGATCAACTAGAGTTAATATCTCAGCTTTGCGGTAGTCCTTGTCCAGCCAACTGGCCGGAAGTCATAAAACTGCCATACTGGAAGTTTATAAGTCAAAAAAAACTGCACAGTCGAAAACTTAGTGATCAATATGATTTTATTGGAAATGATGCTTTTGATCTGTTAGACAAAATGTTAACTCTAGATCCCAGTAAACGCATCACTGCTGAGAACGCGTTAACATGTTCTTGGTTGGCGAGCATAGACACCAATACCTGCATTTCATTACCTACTTGGCAAGATTGTCATGAACTGTGGAGTAGAAAGCGAAAAGGTCGATCAACTACTTCCAGGAATAACTCTTCTCTCCGATCCATGAAGAAAGACCGCAATCAATCAGAGAACAAAACTCGAACTTAAATTGTTAACACATATTGTAATTTGACGAATTTTAATTATTTTCATTCAAGGGTAAAATTCCTTAAAATAAAATATTTAAAAATTATTATATTAGGAAACATGTTGAAAATTATTTATTATATCTTGAAACCCTGTCAGCTGTTTCATAGGGTATTTTAGTTTTATTACAAAATATTATACTATGGAGTCAATTTTTATTATTATAATTATTCATTTTGAGTTATTTTATTTTCAGATAGGAATTGTATCAAAACCAAATATATTTATACATATAATATTGTGTGCATACATATACATGGTATTGAGTACCAAGTAAACCATATCTAAACAATGATTTCTTACCTATTAAGCATAACTACGATTCTTTTGAGTGTTATCATGAAGGCTCCACAAATTATTCGGATTTACAATCAAAAGCAAACAGGCGGTATCAATTTAACTTCTTTACTTCTGGATTTAATCAAGTAAAATTATACAAACACATATATGTATTAATATTTGGACTGTATGATCTATAAATATAAATGTGTAAATGTATACCTATGCCTTATGAATTAAAATTGATGACTAAAAAGTTAAAACAAGTTTGAAGTAAGAATTTGATAGTACTATTTTTTCTAAAAACTTTATACTGGGTAATAATTTCAATTTTTTTTATAAAGTAGTTTAGTTAGTTTTTAGTAAAAATTAATAAAACATTGGTGAATATTTAGCCTGTCTGCACTAACAGTTTTACTATTTTAGTTACCTATATAAATCTAGTTTCCAGAAGTTTATACATTTGCATGTTTATATTGAATGGTCCAAAAAATAGCTGATTAGATTGAATCAGTCATAGAAACTGAAATACTAAATTATAATTTGGGTTTTTGGGCATAATGCATAATCCATCACTCATTAGTTTCAAATTGTTTAATCATAGCTTAAGTTTTGTTAAACATCTCATATTTTTTGGTACGATTTGATATTCTTGGAAAAAAACTTTCAGATTATAAAATTTGTTAGTTATTTTAAGGTTATTATTGCATGTTTATACAATTATACTGATAATTTTTAGCATATAAAATTCTGGTCTCAGTCCTCAGATAAATAATAAATTGTTATTAGTAATTGTATTGTGTGTTACACTTTTTTCAGTTTAAGTACAACAACTTGTTACAATTATACAAACAATTATTCACTAATGGCATACATGGAGTATCCAATAATACTTTTTCAGCAGTATCTTCTCATTGGTATTGTTCTATATTACAATAATCGCCTAAATATCAAGGTTTTGATTTTAAGTATACTGTATGTTGGATTGTTCTCTGCGTTTGCTTGCAAACTTTTGCCTTCCTCTATACTTACTATTTTAGTAGTATGTTAATTTTTCAGCATTTTAATTGTTACAACGTTATGTTCAAAATTATTGAATATAATTAATTTGTATTATTTTAGCCATTCGGTACACCGATATCATTATCAAGTAAATGTTTACAGTTGTATACTATAATGAAATTTAAAAACGCTGATAGTATAAGCCTGACTTCTTGGTTCATTTCTGCATATACAAATGGAGGTAAGGTTATATTTTTAACTTATAAAGTTTTATTTGGATAAATTCTAAAATTATCAAAATAAATTGACAAACATCTTAGGTAAAATCATTATTATTAATGAATTAGAGAATTACTAAATTTAATGTTTTTAAACTAAGTACCTACAAACTTTAAATTATACTTCAGTAAATATTTTAATGTAATCATACTTTACTTTTTGTCTCAAAAATATAAATATTTGTTATAAATGTATAATCAAATACCCAATGCATAATATTATTCTTAGTTCTTGCCTTTTAATTTGGGATTTTTTTTTTTTATCAATAATTTGTATATTCTATTTCCAGCTAGGATATATACAATATCAATGGATTCAGCAGATAAAATAATGCTTACAAATTTTTGCCTAAACACTTCTTTAAGTACCAGCATATTATTAGCAAGTGTATATTATAAACAAACTTCAGCCAAACATATTTCATAGTTTTTTATAACATATATTTATATAAGATATACAACATTTAACAATTTAGTTGGTATCTATAAAATAGTTTAAATTTGTTGTTATAAATTATAACATTTAATTATGATTAATATAATTCTAATTAACTGAGATGTCATATTATTAAATATTTTATTATGTATGAATCATTATTAGAATTAACAAGTATAGGTACCTAATAAGTAATAACTTCATAAAATATTGAAATATATTGGTACTACTAATTTTACCTGTTGTTTACATTAATGCTAATAAAAAACTATTATAAAGAAATTTGTTTCTAATTTAGTAAATTAGACTTATTATTATTGTTACACAGTATATGTATATTTATTCTTAAAATGTGCTATCCAAGTAAATGTTTATAACATAATAATAATTTTTCAATAGCCTGTGTTTTTAAAAACTAAAAGAAAATCATTAATTGATGCTTCATAGTTAATAGTATTTACTGCTTGATTATATTTATATTTTACTTGAACACAACATTTTTTTCATCTTCTATTAAAGTAATAATCATGCGTTTTACTTATGAATTGTATACGTCATACACTCATACATTACCGACCTGCAGAATATAAAGTTTTTGAAAATTGAAAACTGATTTTTTTGTCATTGGAATTTATTGGAGTCCAAAATATATCTAGATTGATATCATGGAAAAATCAAAACGTCATCGTTCTTCCATATTTGTGTGAAGGTCACCGCCGCTCATAATTACGACATTACGTTGATAAGCCATTCACGATTATGATAAAAATCAAAACACACAACTACATATTATAATAATGTATTCCATCCGTTTTAATAAGACAATTTCCCCCGTCTTTCTGATCCAAACTGTCCAGTGACGACTGACAAAAAATAAGGTTTTCGTCTGATTCCATGTTTGATATTATCGAGTTAAAACCCCTTGGTCAAACGAATTTTTGCGTTTTGTCTTACCGCCGTACATGCGTCGTTTAACAAACCGTAAGTATAATTTTTAAGTTCTTAACGCTTTTGATCAAAGAAATGTAAGCATTAGTTCGCTCAGCTGAACATAATGATGGGCATTTTTATTTTATTTCTTAGCGTAGAGCATGTTATGACTGTGTCACAACTGGCTACAACTGTCAACTGCTAAATGTTCTTGAACTTGTAAGGATCTCAGTTTTTCACTGTGTCTGTCCAGAGCAATCATATTATATCTGAATCATGCAAAATACATTTTTGTGAAAATTTGTAAAAACAACTTATTTGTCTCAAATGCTTTCATTTTTTGAAATTTAGGATTAATTAAATTTAATAAAGATTTGGATGCACATACTTTTTTTTTAAAAAAGCTTAGTAATATATAACTCAATCTATGAGTATGTTTGCATATTTTAAACAACCTATAAAAGTATTAAACAAAATAAATTATATATTATCAATTTAATTAATAATACATTTTTAAGAGCAACATTAAAATATGAAATTTCCAGAACAAAATATTGTATTATGTTACCTAATGAGATGAAACAATGAATACATATGATTAAAAAAGTTTATACTTTCAAGTAGCTACAGAATTTATGTTCCATGTATAGTCATTAGTAACAAGTAGTAATGGCAATGAATAAATCTAGTATCAAAAATAATGATATGAGTATTTAACTCTATTATTTAAATATCAGTTGATAATCTATTATTGTTCATAAAAAAAGTGAAAGTTAGTGCAAAATACTATAAAAGTGATTTTTGACCAACTGATTTAAGTTTGGTTAATTCAGTTATCCAGAAGGTATAATAAGCAATTAAAATGTCTTTAAATCAACAGGAAACTCTAAGAATAAATCTATAAACTAACCACCTACAAAATTGAAAGCATTACAAAACTCAAGTAAAACCTTATGGTATATAGTATAAAATACCTAAAAAACTTCTAAAATAATTTTTTATGAATTTGGGTATAATAATTTGTTTTGTTTTAAATTTTTAATCTTAAAATAAAACTTTCATTATTTCATTAATAAAAAAAGGTCGGCAAGTGGGTACCACTCTGCTGTACAGTTTATGTCAAGTGAATCATTTACATGGATGTGTTAAATTTGAATTCAATGATATAAATCATTGTATATGAAAAACGATTCTGAGCGAAGACGGTCTGTCAGCCTACATAACTAAGTGTATTCTATGATATTATTCCTATTAAAATAATTCATTTTACTATTAATTGTACAAAAGGTTAAATTAATTTTTGAATAAAACATTGCATTTTAAAATGTTGTTGAGTGTATAAAAAATAGAAATGTACTTTAAAAGTTTCAAGCACCGATTAAAAGTGTTTTTAAATTACAACAAAATAACTAACATTGTCATTCTTTATTTAAATATCTAATTTTGTCCAAATTTGAACTTGAAATATCTATAAAATTTTTTTTTTTTATATTTACTTTTTATTTTTTGGTTATATTATTGAATACTTACAAAAAACATTGTTTTGACTAACGATTTTTGATTTCTTTTAATTTCGATAAGTACTACTTATGATTAACCTTGTATTAAATTTTCACATTTTTTTGATCAATTCTATAGTTTTAATCAACATTTCTAAAAAAAAAAAATCGAAAATTTTAATTTTCTATAAATAGCTCAAAAACTGTCAAAATATTTTGAAAATTATACCATTTGTAGATAATGCCTATGTTAATGGTTGGTGAAAATTTTAAATTTCGAAAGTTTTTAGTTTTTGAGTTACAGCAAAATAAAGAAATCGGTTTTGCGTAAAAATAATTGTTTTTTCCTAATTTTTGGTTGGTTTTTCCTGACTCCTTAATAACTACTGGGAACTTTTGACCCCCCCCCCCTTAAGTACCAACTAGATTTGATTTGCAACTGAAAGCTGAGGGCAAAGTTGGAAATCTGAGCATTTTTACTGCCCTAAATGTGATGACAGGCACAACAATTTTTTTTTAAAAAACAACGTTTTAAAATCATTATATTCATTGCTCCGCTCAGAATCTAAAATAATCTCTGTCAGTGCTTTTTACATTGCATAGAACTAAAGCTAAATGTAGAAATTGTTCCCTTAAATGATTTTAAGGTATAATAAAGTTAATTACTAAAATATGTATACAATTTAACTTAAAACCAACATTGAATAATGGTGGTTGTCCCTTCCCCAAAATGTCTGACTGCCCTTGAATTCCATACTGATATCCATATTTAGTAAAATCATAAATAAATTTAAAAGTTTTCACAATTTTTCTCATTTGTTTAACATAAACAACATTGTAAATCTAAAAATAAAAATTCACACTAGAGTGAAATTACCATTAGAATTTTGTAAGGAAGGAGAGACACAGATGTATAGTTTGCAAGAGTGGAAGTAAGATCAGTCTAATTTTGACACTCCTTCTGACCCTATAATACGTCACTGGCTGCCTCTAGGATTTGGCACCTTGACAAACACCTAGAAATAAATCAGGCTATACTCCCAACAATTTTTATATATCTCTACTATAGTAGGTGATCTTAAATAAAAACTCTTAAAACAACAAAAATAAAGATTAACTTCAGATTTATCATATTTCTGTCACAAATTAATAACTATAATATATATATATATTCATGTAGAATATGATATAAAAAAAAATTTTATTTAAAATTGTATTGATGTCTAAAACGTAAATGTTTTCACAATATAACTTAGATAATCTATGTGTTATTATGAAGAAAATGAAAAAAATTGTACCATTTAGGTAATTATTTAATTTTCAGTTTTTAAGTATACATTTACCAGTGAAGTAGTGAGTCATTCATTACAGTCTCAACATTAAACAGTTTCACCAATCAGAAATGAGATAAAAATAGTGGTAGTGGTGGGAAGCATTTTTTAGCATAGCGGCAGTTGGCTATCATAATTGAAGCACAATGTTATATAGCGCACATATTATTTCGAAATACTATGTAATTTGATATCAAATTTATATTTTGATCTTTTACAGAAGCATGTAAGAAAACATTTTAGTGACTATAAAGATTTTCATCTTTATTCATTATTGGCATAGCTGTTGTATGTTATAGCGTAAGTATCTCCATTTTTAAGTGTTAATTTCAAAACATGTTTGTATTACTTTTTCTAATATTGTTATAGTTATTTGTTGTGAGTTTGATGATATTTCAATAACACTAAAATTGTATGAATTTAGGAAATGGTGAGTCTTATTGGCGACTCGGAAGCCTATGGTCAGGCAAAATGCCTGGTGCGCAAATTCAACAACCCTCGCGATAAATCTACCATTAATGATAAATTGGAATGCTGTGTTGAAAAGACTAAAACTGTTCGCCAGTTTATGAATTTAGTTGCACAGTATTACAATTTGGATCATGATTCTTTTTATTTGACATTTAGTTCATTCAAATCAGATTCTCCATTGGAAACCGGAACAAACGATAAGGTATTTGTCACTATATTATAAAAATTATGTTTTCTTCAAAAATAATAACTTATGAATTAATATTTCAGCCAAAATTGGAAGTAGATGATGATCGTCTATTGATAGATATTGGTGTTGTGTTTGATGAGGGTTCTCAAAATCGTTTTGTTCTATCAGAGAATGAAGTGGAAGAAAGCGATCAAGCTGAATGTATTGTACGCATACCTAAGGATATAATACCTAAGGTGTTTCCATTAACTGTGGATCTAAATGAAACTGCAGGTCAACTTTATAAACGTGTATTAGAACTCTGTCAAGCGGATGATTTGAATACAGAATTTTTTGTTTTAACTTTTAATTCCTATAATGTCAATACTGAATTGGTCAAAGTACGTTTAATTGTTTTAAAATAATTAAACTTTGATGAATTAGTTGGAAAAAAACAATTTTATTAATGTTTAGCTTATGATAAGAGAAGATGATACAAGGTTGCTGAGTGAAATTGGGATTTTGTACCGTCAAGGAGTGAAAAATCGTTTTGAAATATCACTGAACCATGTATCAGATAGTATGGACAATGATAATTCATCAAAATCGTGTTCGCCTACTCAAGATCAAAAAATAGAAAGTCAATACTCTAAAATTCATCCTTCAGTTCGTCGAAATGGTTTAGATTCATCATCCGTTATAGAAAATAATATATTAGAACCAACGTCACCAATGCCAATGCTCGCATTACCTTCAACCCGTATGCTGTATAATCGTTCAACTGAAAGAGCATATACAGGTTCGAATATAATCATTAATCATTGATTATGACATATTATATATTATAAATTATGTGTTATGAAGTAAAATTATATATTTTAAATCATGTGTGAAAAGTGATTTTCAAAAGAGCGATTTATGTGAGATGAACTTATTGAGATTACTAAGGTTAAAAAAAAGTATCAAAGTATATTATAGTATGTGATCCATTACCAGTTTCTTAGTCATGTTTTGTAAAAGTCGAACACATACAAACCAAGATATCATGATTATAGTATAGTCTGAAGTGAGCATGCATTGACTGTTGGATTATTTTGAACAAATAAAAATAGTTTTGAGTGTGAATAGATGAACGGAAACAATTGGTATGTAAAAATAAGACTTCATACTTGCATTTGATGTTTCCATCTTACAAATTTAAAATAAATCAAATTTTGTGTTGTTTGCTTCAATATTAGAATAAATTGACCAATTATCAAATATAAGAATATATAAATGCCCATAACTTGCTTGAAAATTTAAATATCATAAAAAATCTATGAGAGAACACAGATAGTGTTCTGACCTTTAAGTTTAGTGATAGGTTCAATTCATTTTAATATTGAAGTTATCCACACCAAATTATTTCTATAGACTCAAGAAAGAGGTATGATAATCTAAAAAACAATTATAAGGCTATTTTAATAATACATATCTTGGAAAATGTATGATTTGAATGTCAATATTAGATTTAAATTTTAAAGTTCAATAAATAAGACATAATTTTAAAAAAAATTGTATTATAGGATACAGAGGTTTAGTTAATCAAGCTATGACTTGTTACCTAAATAGTTTATTGCAAGCATTGTATATGACACCAGAATTTCGAAATGCTCTATACAAATGGAAATTTGATTTTGATGCAAACATCGACGAGTCTAAATCGATTCCATTTCAACTCCAGAGATTATTTTTAAACCTACAAGTGAATATTTTATAGATAATATATCACTGAATATTGTTATAAAAACATAAAATATTCTATTTAAAGACTTCACCTCGACACAGTGTTGAAACAACAGAACTTACTCGTAGTTTTGGTTGGGATTCAAGTGAAGCATGGCAACAGCATGATGTTCAAGAACTTTGTAGAGTTATGTTTGATGCTCTCGAACAAGAATTTAAAAATACCACTCATGTTGATCTCATAAACCAGCTTTATCAAGGTAAATATTAATAAAAATTATGTTAGTGTCTACTATATACAAATAAGTAAGTATATATGTGATAAAAATCTCCATGAAAAATATATGTTAACTTTTTTCCCTTAATGTATTTATCCTGGACTTTTTCTCCCTATGAAATTATTTTTTCCGTGAATATATTGGATGGATACAAGATACTATATACACATATTGAGTTTAAATATCTTTTTTCAGGCAAAATGATTGATTATGTGAAATGTCAAGAATGTGGAATTGAAAAATCCAGAGAAGATACATTTTTAGACATACCTTTACCTATACGTCCGTTTGGAAGTACTAACGCTTATGGATGTATAGTAAGATAAATTTTCTCTTAAGTATTTTTTTAAATCAAAGTAAACTCAATAAATGTTTAATTTATTTAGAAAGAAGCCCTACAAGGATTCACCCAGCCTGAAACATTAGATGGCAATAATCAGTATTTTTGTGAACGCTGTAATAAAAAATGTAATGCTCACAAAGGTCTGAAATTCAGCAAGTTTCCATATATAATGACATTGCATTTGATGCGTTTTGATTTTGACTATAACACTATGTATCGCATTAAATTGAATGACAAGTAATATTTAATTCTAATAACTAATATAAATTAAAATATTTCTATTTATTTTATTTTACTTATTTTCTTATTATAGAGTTGAGTTTCCTTTAAAACTCAATTTAAACAGTTTTATATCAAATAATAAAAACGGTTTAGATAAAGAGGAGGCACTATCCGAAGGATTTCCTGAAGAATTGTTTGGATCTGGTAGTAAATGTGATGACAGTAGTTATACTGGCACAGACAGTTCATCTGCATTAGATGAAATTGATCAAGTAATTTTTAAAAGTTAATTTTATGAGTAAATTATCTAGAAAATGTAAATTTAATTATGTTAGGATGAAGATGAAGGTATTGACCTTAGCCAGCACAGACATGAAGACAAACGTGGTGGAGATTTGAACTCAGAAAATGAATCTATTGGGCCGTATATGTATGAACTTTATGCCATCATGATACATTCTGGCAGTGCGTCGGGGGGGCACTATTATGCATATATTAAAGACTTTAAAACTGATCAGTGGTTATGTTTTAACGATCAATCTGTATCAGTGGTAAGTGAAATATCAACCTAACATTGTTAACTTTTATAATTTGCTAGTTTTCAACAAATATTACTCAAATATGTGTATTTGTTTTTCAAAATATTAGATCACAATGGACGATATCGAAAGAAGTTTTGGTGGTGGACCTATACGAGGATATTATTCAGGCCAATATACATCTAGCACTAATGCATATATGCTCATGTACAGACAAATTGATCACAGAAGAAATAAAAATGCAATGACTCAAGAAGAATTTCCCCCACATTTAAAAGAACTTCATAACTTACTAGAGAGAAAAGCCGAAGAAGATAGACAGATGAGAGAAAGAGAACGAGACATGTATAAGGTGCCTGTCCACTTGGCTGATTTTATGGAATGTGGTGTACGTAGCTGGCAATTTGATTGTAGTGGAACCACTACTGTTGAACAATTAAAGGCTATGGCTATTGAGGTAACAATTTAATTAATTTGTTTATTGTAAACAATAATTAATATTTACAAACTGTAAGTGGAATGATTTTCAATTCTAGCATTTCAGAGTCTCCAAACCGTGTAGGTTAGTAATTTTCAATAAACAGGATCAAAAAGTTGTTGAAAACTTGGAAGATAAGAGCAATTATTTGGTATGTCACTTGAAATATTCTTTAACATTTGTATTGTTACTTCAAATTATTGATACAGAAGACAATAGAAGCATTGTATCTACTCCAGGATGTAAGAATAACAACTTGACTTTAAAATAATAATAATTGTTTACTACATGTACTATATTGTTCTTGATCAGATGTCTTGATGAAATTGTTCATGATAAACTTGGATGACAATGAAGAAGATATTGATGTAAGTCAGCCGGTAGAAATTGAAATTGAACAAAACAATGAGATAAAAGACCTCAGTAATCTGCTATACACGAAATACGATATTCCCAGAGAATCGGTGTTGCATTTTGCCATTCAGAGCAGTTCAAAACCAACATTGCTCGATGAAAACGCACCATGTTCATCAATCTACACTAATTATGTAGGCATCGTTAAAACATGAGTCATTCAATAGTTCAATAGTTGCGCTCGTGGTCCATTTAAATACTGAAGTATTTTTCCAACAGGTTTTTGTGTTCATCGAACGCCATGCTATCGAACAATCAGCCTTGGGGCACAAGATGAAAAACATAATCACACGATATGACAATACAATACTTTTACAATTCATCATGCCAACAAAAGATACAGGTAAAGTGTTTATATTACTAAAATATTGTGATATGACTAATGTACTCATGAATTTCTCCCCATAAAGTGTGTAAGTATGTTAGATTTCATTGCAATTCTATCATTTGAGACACACTTTTAACAGAAGCTTACTTTGACACTTATTAAAATTAAAAGTTTAGTTGTATACACTTACAGTATACTGTATACATACTATATTTTGTACGATTTAAAAAAATGAGTTACTAAGGTATTAAGGGTATAAACACCATCGTTATTTAAATTATATTCTATATTTATATGTAAAGGTTTTTGAAAGTAATTTTACTAATTTTCAGAAACTTTACATAAACTGATGATGCTATACAATAAAAACTCAGTAAATGGCTATAGTGAAGATGTGTCTATGCTACCGTTAGAAAAACAAATTGCAGGTGTGTTAGAAGGTTAGCATCACCAAATTTTTCATTGCTACATTTTTTAAGTTTATACTATAATTTTTTTTGTTATGTTCAGTGGATTGTGATCAATCATCTGAAGACAATAATTTGGTTGCCAATCCTGAAGACATGTGTGTTGTAGTTAGTGGTAGTGGAAGTGGTGATCAGAGCGAGGACAGTAGTATAACAGACAGTGAAAGGTAATGATTTTTGTTAGAGATTTGAATGTATTATTTAAAATTATTCTTTTTTCCTTAGAACAATCAAAGGAGATGCTGTCGAAGATTATCATATGGATTCTCCTACTTTTGAACATGATCCAATAAAGGTATATCAATTTTTTTTTTAAACTTATATAATATATATTATTTTGAAATATGTTCAGGTTTATGATCAAGGCAGATTGGAGGAAAACTGGGATGGGACTGAAGACGACGATGACGATAACGAATTCCAGTTAAATGAAAAATATTTTTTCAAAACAACAAAGTTATCAGACAACAAAACATCTGAGGACGATGATGGTAAGCAATATACACATACTTTGAGGTGGGAATGCAATCCTGGGTAATTTTGATTTTTAAATATTATATCTCGCATATAATTTTTAGTTTTTACCAATACCAACCTAATCAATGTAACTCTTGGCTTATGTAAATTACAATATCACTTGCTTTTATAAGTTTGCCTTAAGTTTAAATCATGTTTGAATGTAGAATTAAAAAAATATTCAAAGTTTATGTGTTTATTTATCAAAAGCATGCACTGTAAAAAAAATATTTTACAGAAAAACTGTATGCATATGTCGATAAACGCATGACTGTCAAAGAACTCAAAACTCAATTAGTTCCATACATCAATATACCATCTGATTTCATCATTCTGAATCGATGCAAATCTGAAACAGAATTAGAAGAGCTGGCATTACCTAGCAGTTCCTTAGAAGATTTGGCCTACTCGGACACAATTAAAATCACCATGGGTCAAGCGTTACGTGATGGTGAATATCGCGGTATCATTTATTGGATTGAACCACAAGAACAGACACAGGTATATAATTATTCATAGAAACACAACTAGTTGAACAGATATAAATATATTTATTTCTACTGCTTGTAGATTCTTTTTAAGAAAATGTTTGATTGGATCATTACTGTGGGAACCTCAGTCTTAGACACAAAAAAAGAACTATTGGTTAAATTGAATAAGACCCATAACATTGATATACCTTTAGACAGGTAAATAATTTGATAACTGTATGAGATTTATTGTTCATTGTGTATGATGTGATAATGTTGTAGATGTCGCCTGCGTAAGAAAAAAAAAGACTCTCTGATGCGATGCTATTTCAACGAAGAAATCTGGAATGAAGATATCGGTCAGGGATGGGAGATGGTCATATTGGATCTAAAAGATCGTTCAGAGTTGGAATTAAATAAAACTAAACGACTTATGTTTGTCAATCATGTAGAAGAAGCACTTCCACGACGTTTTATTTCTGAAATGGAGTTTGTTGTTGATATAGCATCCTCAACGTCTGCCAATGCACAGCTGGCCACTGAAGTATGTATTCTGAGTATTATGTTATCATTTTAAATTGTAATATAAATTATTGTCATTTAGATTTCCAAGAAACTTAATATACCTGAAGATCAGTTGGAAATAGGTTATATGCATGGACATTCAACCGAAATCGCTTGGAAAACAAGTGTATTCAATTGGTCATTTAGTTTATCTGACGACAACATAATTTTATACTGTCGGTAAGTAAATATTTTATTTAATCATTAAAATACTTTTTCTGTTGTTTTTTAAATTCCTTATTAAACTGATACATTTTTTTTTTAAACAGTAATGCTGCTGATAATACATCAAACAAAGAAGCACCAAGCAAGTGGCGCAGGCAACGCAAAGAACGTTCGTTAAGAATACACACTATGAACAATGATTAAACATATTATGTATTATGTAATGTTTGGTAAATTATGTTAAATGTATTTATAACTAAAGGAGGTGAAAATCAGTTTGAAATACTTGTTTTAATCTGTCTTTTAAAAAAAGAATTTAATTTTCTACAACCTACTAAACTTCTTCTAAAATACTAGTCTGTTAATTTTACAAAATTCTTTGGATCCATTTTTATCATTTGTGTACATTTGTTGTTAACAAGAAAAATACAATTTTTTTTCCTAGTTGAAATATTTTATCTGTGATACAAAAGTTAATAAATAATATTAAATATAGATTTTTTGTAATATGTATTAAAAAATAAATAATTTTTAAAAGTCTTAAAATTGAAAATATATTTTTTACAATATAAAAAAGTCATACATATGATATATATGTATGAATGTATTTACAAATTTAATAAATATTTTTTAAACCAACAAACTGTTGTATACAAAAATAAATTAATAAATGTGACTAGTAGCACTCGTCCGCTCGTACATATATATATATTCTAAAGTTTTACTTAAAATAAACTAGTTGCTATTTAAATTGTTATATATTAAAACATATACACAAATCTGTAAAAAAAAAAATATATATAAATATTACTTGAGCTATTATTATTCTATTTTGTATCTTCATTTCAAAAATACAAGTGAAACCTTACTTGTTTAGCCTCAAAATTACACTGTTCAAAAGTCTATTAATAACAAAACAAACTAAACACAAATTGATTTTATAAAATATAAAATTTACTGGTCATTTATAAATGTCTAAAAATCATTAACATGTATTGCTCAGATGTTTATTACATACAACATAACATTTTATGTCTAATATATAAAAATTAGATTATTTTGTTAGCTTGTTCTCTCTTTATTTTTTTATAATTTATTATTTATTTATTTATTATTATTATTAATACTATTTTGTAATTAAATATTTTTAAAATAAGAAAAATTTCATTGTTGTAATATTAATTTAATCTTTTCAAGTATTTTAAAAATTGTACTTAAATATAAAAATGTGAAAAATGTTTTATACATTTCTTGCACAATTGGTCACTGAAAAGTAGTAGCTTATTTTCGAACAGCTTGAGAAGAAAAACTCATAATATAAATATATACAAAAAAAAAACACAATTGTTTAGAATTTTTGATTTTTAAATCTAATAAAAAAAAAAAGAGTTCCTACTCGTTGTTGTTGTTATTGTTGTTCAACGATGTAATTTTACCACAAGCTGATTCTTCATGTTTGTACAAGTACGACTTGAGTGCAAACGCCTTGTTGCATTTCTGACAGACATGTGGTTTCTCTGTAGAATGAGTTTGTAGATGAGCTCGCAAGTTCGACTTATCTGCAAATGCTTTGCGACATTTTTCACACTCGTATGGCTTTTCGCCTGTAAAATTTAATAAGTGAACACTTTTATCACATTACCCTGTTGAGTCAAAAATAATATAGGGATAAAGTTGTGAGGTAAATCTTCCGGATAGAAAAATAGCTATTCAAAAAGAGGGTAACTGGGTAGCTGTAAACAATTTACTGTGATTGTGCATTTTCATACATATTTTGTTACCAAAAGAACTACAGAAATATATTATTGTTTGGGCGATGTCAGTTTATATATAGAGCATTAGAGGAATATTTACTAGGGGGAGGAGTGTTCTGATGATCAAAATATTTTCCTTTACAACCTCCCCAACACAGACATTTTAAACTTTGTAAACATGTCAACATATTGTAAAACATAAAATATAAAACATAAAATGGAATTTTTAAAACAACTGCAACAACTTTTTTATATTGTATTTAATTTTGGTAATGTAAATTATTTCTTCCTCCCACAATTTAATATTATGCCTCTGACGATATTATATGCAAATTATCAGTGTGCAACTAACCCGTATGAGTGCGAATGTGCCCTTGCAATAACCATGGCCTGGAAAAGCATTTACCACAGATGCCACATTTGCATGACTGGCTGTGTGTTCGCATGTGCATCGAAAAAGCGGGTATCGACACATAGACCTGCACATAAAAAACAAAATATAAATTATGTTAAACAGTTAAACAGTAGCGACAATAATAATCAATAATATATTATCATTTATCCCATAACAAGTTAGTCATGAATTAAAATAAGCAGGTAGTTATTATTAAACATAAGTAAGGGACAAGGATTGTAACATAGCTGTAAGAGGTACTCTGTCCTGCAGGAGTGGTTATATTAGAAATATTAGTGATGGGAACCATTATAATATATATTTCAGATTTAACATAAACACAATTCTTCAATGATATATATATTATATTAAGAAAAAATTAAACAAAACATCCTTAAAATTTGATAAACATCCTAGACAAAAAAAGTGTCAACCTCATAACCCTCGCAGGTACTTTTTTGTATACGTCCTTTCCAATTAACGTACCAATCATCACCGTGAATCCGATCCTACAAGTCTTACTTGCATAGACTAGCAAATTAGAAATCGTAAATAAATTATACACATATATTATGATTTTATGGTGTATAACAAAATACTATAATATCGTGCATTATGATAGCCCATAGGCGTGCGCACGGGTATGGCGTGTAGGAAAAACATCTCGACAATGGCTAGTGCCCAAAGTTTTGTTTTGTTTTCATACAATTTATTATTTGTAAAAAAATGTATATACCATATATTACTAATTATAGCAATAAATATGTAACCAATGGTAACCCTATAAATATGAACAGGGATTATAGTGATTATACATAAACAATAAACCCCATCAAAAAATACATTTTCAGTTTTCCAGAATTTTTCAATTTTTCTTTCTGTATAAACCTTATTCAGACTCAGTGGCGCACCCGGGGGTGAAGGGCTTTGGGGCCAAAACTCACCCCCCCCCCCAAAAAAAAAAATGTTTATGTAGTTAAGTTAAATTATTATTTGACTAGATATTGTGTATTTGTGTGTAAGAGAGAGTAGGCAATTCTGTAAGCCCCTCCCCAAAAAATCCTATTCAGTCCATTAAGAACATTTACAAAAAAAAGGCCAATCAATCTGTCCGTTTTCATGTAAGTTTATGCGCTTCCTGACGAACATAGCATTTAATTTATATATACGAGTATATAGATGGGGCCACTGGTGTATTTTTCGTAATTTCTATTTCATTAATTATATAATTGAACATTTCTCATTAATTAAACACACACATGCGCTCTAAAAAACTCACGCTTGTCGGTGCGGTATAACTTCAGATATAGCTGTACAAATATGCCGCCTCACAAATCCATATTTTACACATTTATTAGTTGAATTTGGGGGTAAATTTTACGTAACATAGCCTATGACACTCAGCGGATCCTGACGAATATTTTGACATAACTTGTACGAAAATCGATCCAGTAGTTCTCGAGATTACCTAGACCACATTTGATACATCTGAATTATTTCGTCTTTATATATTAGTATATAGATATATGAATAGTTTATCTTTAATAATAAGATATAAGAATATATTATTACTTCTTGCATTTCATTACCTACATAGAGGTTATGGTGATGATTTTTTTTCGCTTATTAGACCTGTTCCGGACCTGTCATCTTTCAAATGTGGCAGCTCTATTTACACCAGAAAAATTACTGAAGTTGAAAATTGAAGCATTATTTCAAACATTTATCAAACATTTATCATTTACACAGACAAAAATAACACACACATCATTGTAAAATCAATACATCGACAATACATTATCGCTGTCCTCAGAATCTAAAACACGATACAATATAATACGAGTATGTCATAGTGAAAAGGGAGATCTCTCAAAATTAATGTAAATTACATATTTAAATTTACGAAATTTTACTGTATGAAGTATTTATTAGCAAATATTATGCTGTAATAAATTCTAAAATTAAGAAATACGTCCTAAAAACTAAAAAGTTACAAAATATACAAAAACACGAACTTTAAACTTTTAATATTTTATCGTGGTGTCTGGAAACTAATTTCTAGCTTACTTGGCAATAACTCTAAATCAGCGGTTCCCAAAACTGTGCACCGCGGTGCCCTAGGGGCACCGCAAGCACTTTCTGAGGGCACCGGGGTCTACGGTTCATAACAAATAGTTTAAGATGTATAGATTTTTTTCGTTATTGATAACCTACAGCAGGGCACTGTGGCTAACTTGGGGCCCCTAAAAGGGCACCGCGGAAAAAAAGTTTGGGAACCGCTGCTCTAAATAATCTAATAGGCCACAAAAAATACGCAAATGCAACAACTTCCGAGCAATAACTTCTAATTATAACGTTTTATGATGCATCCATGAAATATGAATAACATTATTATTTATTAATTATTATGATCTCACCTTGTCGCAGTGGGGACAGTGTCTGGCTTTGGTGTCTGCCAGCGACCTGTGCGTCTGCCGGTGCCGGGCCAAGTTGCTGGACGTGCTGTAACATTTCCCGCAATCCGGACACTGACGTTCCTTATTGTTGGTCGTCTTCTTCGTCGTCTGCTCCGTAGTTATCGTGTTGAGGTTGTTGTTGTCGTCATCGTCGTCGTCGTCGATGACCCCATCGTTTTTCTACAATTACACAAGACCGAATAGTATAGCAATAGAAAACATATTATTCGGAAAATAAAAGACATGTGCGCAAAAAAATTGTTCAACCTCATGATCAACTTTTAATTTTCTAAACGGCAACCCTAAGTTTGTTTACTTCTTTTTCATATCATGCAACAGAATAATTTCCCCCAAAAAATGTATAGACAGACATAAGTACCGAATGATATTAGTGTAGTTCAAAACTTTAAACGCAACAATGGCATTGGTTAATTTTAAAAAAAGTTGTACTTATTCGATAGGTATTCAAACACCAATTTGATGAAGGTATATAAATGATTAAAGATAGTTTAAAAATAAGAAAATCACTATGTATTTAACAAAACATCAGAATTGTAAGCCAAAAAAATATAAATAATTGTAAATTTAATGGTATGGGCTATAATATTATACATTATAATAGAATTGTACTAAGTATCATAATTGTAGGTATTTATTTTGTGCACTAGATAAAATTTAAATGTCGAGTTGCTATATTATCGTCTATCAGTCTACGAGGAAAATATGTTGCTTTAATTTATTCTAATACAATTATATTTTTTGATAAAAATGTATAATTATTTGAAAAATTATTATACAAAAAACTTGTCGTTATTTACTTGGTTGAAAAATAAGTGAAAATTATCTTATCAAAATTATTCATTCATTATGATTTATACCTATCAAACAATGTCTAAAAAAATGAAACCTACAAATTGACCGTTTTGAAATGTTATTATTTTTTATTTTCAATGAATGACAACTGCGACAGGTAGACAAAAAATAAATAAAATTCGGATACCTAAGTAAAAAATGTTTTTTCAATGCACTAATATATTCTTATTTTATGACCACTAATACGATTTTATGCCCACGAGCCAAATGGCATGTGACTGGTGACCCTTTGTAGAGATGGCGTGCACGAAATACGAATAACGGCTTACCTTTATGACCTTTTCGTAGGCACTCGGACCGTCGATGATCGTGGCCGTGTGGTGTCTGAAGTAGACGATGCTGACCTCGGCCAACTGCGTGAGGTTATACAGCTCGTCTCCGACCGACGACTGCTGAGCGTCGACTATGTGTTCGTATGAGTGTGGCATTTCTGTGGGGGAAAAAAAGGCGAGTGTTCTTTTTTCATTAGCCAGCAGCGTACAGTGCGATTCAAACATTATAATGGATAGTCAGTAGTCACACGACGAATGCGATCAATAAAAATAATAATATTAAATATTAATTTAACAGCAATCGGGATTCGGGATTGAACGAGTAGCGTGGCGCCGATGAAAGATCTTTCCACACTGCAGCCGAAGTGCAGATAATAATATTGTTATTTGTTGGTGAATATTATAGAAATACAGCAGTCCTACACTTGATGTTATACGATAATGTTTTGTATGGTATTATTAATCCCGTTATCGTCAACTAAAAATAATGTGATATTTTAATATAATTACAATTAAAATAGTAATAACATTAACCGTGATACGATGATACGCGCGGCTGCGGCGGTTTTTATCTTTACCGTTTCATAACAATATAAATGTAATATTATAATTTATTAAATGAATGTTGGTGGTGTTATTTTATAGAAGGAAAACCGTGCAGCACTGCTGCCAGTCGTTAAATTCCCTGTTACCCTGCTGGCAAATTATAAGTTGAAATATAAATAATAATGCTATTTAATATTGATATTTCGTTCGTTGACGACGACGTATTCACTCACCGCGCAGTAGGTACTAGGAAACAACGATGACAATAATAGATATCGTGTTATCTGTAAATAATAGTACCCGTGTTCTGTGTAATACGCACACATAATATAAATAATTGTACAAAAGTGTATATTTTTAGATCGTCGGGACGACCGCTTAATATTTTGATCGATCATGACAAAAACAACCGTGTCTACGTGAAAAGGCACAAGCATTATTGCAATGTAGTAATGTGCATAACATTATTCCGAATTACCAACACTCAGCAGGCCCTATTATTTGAAAAATTTCAGACTGCACACTTCATTGTATTTTCGCTACCGTTTTAGAAAAAGGAATGCATTACATATATACATATATATATAATTTAATTTAAATTTAAAAAAATTCAGGAAATATTCATATTCCTATTAGCTAGTATATTATTTAATTTTTGTTTTGTAGACCGTAGTGCACACACGTTCAAATCGTAGTGCACACTTGTACATTCGTGGTGCACATACAAATAGGGCTTGACCAACAGGTATACAATATTCAGTGCCAGATTTAGGCGTATTATATTTTTTATATTCTTGCGTTTTTCATTATTGTATACATTTTAAATTATTTATTATCTTATTACCGGCCAGTCCCGTGTTCTGTGACGTACACACAGATACAATGGCCACACGGTCGAACTTGGTCGGTACTGAAAGGTTATAATATGCATTATCTAATGTCTTCAGACGTTATCAACTATGAAAGTCGGTTGTCTATCTCAGTTTGTACTGTTTGTGCACTCAAATGTAAATTAAATAATCAAATTGTGTTCAAATTATTAAGTATAAAAGTAAATTATAGTACAGCGGTACAGTTTTTTGTATAAAAACATACACGGGGAAATCCCGTCTATAAATATAAAATATAGGTACAGAGAAAAAACGCAAACATGTTGCGTGACGTACAACGAAATAACGAATAACAACGCGATACGATGAAAGTAACCCGTAATATCGATACTTTAATATCAGTTTCAAAATGTATCTTTATTATATTTTTCCTAGCTTTGATATGAAAAAGAAAACGTACAACTTAAAATTCTACTGAATATAATAATTAATATTATGGGTTCAACACAAAATAAAACGATTATCTCTTAGCACCACGTGCTTCGTGTATCGTGTATGTTGGACGTCCGTGTTTATAATTAATATTATCTAACATTACGCATAGATAAGGTACTGATAAATACACGATAAATGATCAAATGTAATATGTATTATAAATAAACGTGATGAATCTGACAGGTTAAGATTTGGAAAAAAGCCATAAGAAAAATTCCAAAATATGTGTACAATCCAAGTCAACCAAGTTTGGATACGAGTATTTATAATCAATGGTACGACGTATAACAAGTGATGTTTTAATTTATTCGTTATATTTCCGGTAGGAACTTAATATTATGATTTCAACATTTTAACAGAGAAGTTAGACGAACCATGGCAGACCGAAAACATTTTCAATATTGTTGGTATAGATATTTAAGTCATTGACCGGGGGATCCATAAAAAATTGTTCGCGGTCCACTATTTTATCACCCACTGTAACTCACTAACGCAGACTGTTGAAAAGGTAATACACGGGAATAGAACAGAATAATAAAAAAAAACTTTATATAATTAATGCAGATAAAAATATAATAAATTATAACAATTAATTCGTCTAAAAATATATGCTTTTATATATAATTTATTTAAACTCTGTTAGTTTAAAACTCGTAAATTGTAACAAAATCCATAAAAGAAAAAAAATTGCAATCAAAATAGTTGTTTTAAGTTAAGTTAAAACTATAAAACTACATAGAAATAACCAAATAAGTATTTCCATGTTGAATTTTCATAAAAATATTTAATAGAATAGGCAGATCAAAATATTTTTAAAATTTGAAGACATAATTTAGTGTTATCAAACACATGGTTTTTGATTTACCAAATATTATAAGTTTAGATAAGACAAGAGAAGTGACAATGAAGGTAAACAATGATGCAATTGTTTTTTAGAACTCTGTTTGAAAACTTATTATGCAGATGGGGCCCTTTGAAAAAACACTCCAGGTGTCTTTTCTATAATTGTATGTGCAGCTTGGCAGCCCGACACTACCTGTGTGGACTAAAATAAGAAGCCGATTAGTTTCCAAATCGTTGACCTTATCGGAGGAAACTTGCGATATTATACGGTCCGTAAATACTTCCATCATGATGCATCAACGCTGCAGCCTCACCGATGCGCTGCATATATACACGCAAGTTTATGACGTATTAATATATACAGAGGGATATCTTTCATGTAAACGAACCAACTGCAAAAATACACGTTACTTCTACCTACCAACATGTCTTATCTCATTTGGTAGAAATAATTTATTCGATCGGTGAAAAATGAGAAATTTCTCAAACAAGTAAATAACTTTAATAAGTAAATAAGTAAATCGCGATAAAAATGTTTTTTTTAAAGTCATCTGCGGTCTGCAGGTGTTTATCTGCAAATATAATACAAAATTTATCATAAATTGTTCTTACAGCAATTTAAAAATATCGAATATACATGGGTATTTTTTTTTTACAAGCGTTTGAAATTCAATTTGTCTTTGTCTCTTTTGCTCGGAATCGTTTTTCGAATGCTTTTTTAATTATTAGTATAATATATCCGCGATCTGCATGATTACAGTGCTGATTTATAGTTAACTGATTAAATATTTCTCTAATTATAAGCAGCAGCAGAAAAGAATTTTCTGTTTTTTTTAAAACTTACAATTTGTTGGACTTCTCTATTGGCAATAATTATTAGGAGAGTGGAGGGGTAACTTCACAAACGCATGATCACCCTGTATACTTTGCGATGTGCTGCGAAGCCGAATATATAATAATATAATATATCATTATACAGCCGTCACATGTGGAACATTGATATACATATATATACAATAAATATATACTTTGTGTGAGTATATATTCATATACTAAATATATATACAATCTTCACAATCTTCGGAGGACACATGGCTCGGCGCCGCCGCGTAAGCGTGTGTCGCCGCAGGTGACATTTTCCTCCCTACCGCCCGGGATCTCATCCGTACTCGAATTTATACGCGATTTATTTTTATAACAATCGCCGACATGTACGCTGGGCCGCTGGCCGTGGTCGTCGTCGTTTATAATTTACGTAACATAATAATAATATAATATATAATATACCAAGTTCGTTTCAAAATTCAATTCACTAACGAAATAAAATTCAGAAAAATAGCACTTTAAATAAAAGCACATTAGGTAACAGTTACGCTATAGAATTTGATCAATTTCAGTAACCTCACGGTTAAATGTTGTACTGAAATAATTATAAATGTACAGCAATATACGTCGACATGTTGCCATTTGCCCGTATTGCACACTAAATGTATGATAGGTATTATCACAATATTAATATTATTTACAAATATCACCATAATTAAGACATACAAATTCACATAACGATTAAAAATCATCATTAACATTGTATTTTTGTTCTATGAACTTTTAAAATTTAAAGTATTACATGAGAATGAAGATAAAATACCTATTAGTATTAAGTACCTACAAGAGTAGGTACTATCTAAGTATCTTACTATATGTATTCGTGGTAGGAACAATAATGAATATACTTATACGAAATTATTAAAATATTTACTGATTCAAGTTGACAGCTATTGTTAAATTTTAACACGAAATTGGTACTTTTACTAAACACACAATAATAGAGTTTAATACAATGTAAGTTAAGGTTTAACTCGACTAACCATTTGAAGAAGTAATAAGTAAGAACACAGTGTTGTCAGATTGATGAAAAAATGTTAGTTGTTTATTTTTTAATATAATAAATGTATTATTAAATATTATATTACACTACTAGAGAAACTAGTTATAACTACTTTTACAAATATTGCACAATAATTAAAATTTTCTATCAAAGATGATATTTATGAATTCTCCAAATCACAATATTGGTTATTAAACCTTTTATACTCAGCCACACAGACAATTTTTACAAAAGATAAAATGTTAATAGATTATCAATATCAATATTATAACCATCATTTTCAAATAGCTCCCTATTTTCTGAACTTACATTTATGATTTATTTGAAGTATACTTAAAAATTCCAAAACTCAGAATTCGAATAAATGCCACCTGAAGTTCCCACATATAGTTTATAATTTTTAACCATCCCCCGAATTTCATAAATTTTAACTATATGCAATCTTCTTGACTATATATATCTACCAACGTGGCAACGTACAAAACTTAACATAGTATATTAATATACCTTTGGGTGGGGAGGAGAGCGATTTACAGGAAAATCGCCGAAAAGTCAAAAACAATAACTGACAAATACATTTTTAAACAATATCTTTGCAGTGCCGCAGCCAGCTAATTTTTTTTTTTTGGGGGGGGGGCACTTTATCCATTTTTAGTAGATTTTGTCACCTATGTTAGAATATCTACGTATTACCTATTACTTTATGACTTCTTCGTTCATAAGCAGTAAGCACACGTGTACTTTGTTGTCAGTGCAACATTCCGTTAGCAACTACGGTATACTTAGCTTAACAATTGATTTTTTTATTAAAATAGCATTACTGATAAAAGTATAAAACCATTACTTATAAGTTATAAGTTATAAATTACAACTCTTATCAAATACATAATATAATTATAACGCAACTCGTAAGACATAGCTGAACAACCACAAGTGTGATACCAAGCTAAAAACGAAGGGTATTGAAACAAATACACATATTAAAATAATTAAAAACTTAACAAAATATAACTTTGTAGCCCGGTAGAAAAATGTATTTGTATTTCTTATCTTAGTCCGTTCTTATCATAACTATTTGACATTTTTGAATTGTGATTATTGATGCTACAAATGATTTAAAGATGAAACACAAATTGCAAAAAATGCAATCATAGTTTACTTTGTATAAATGTATTCTATAAATATATTAACAATAAAAAAAAGTTCCATACAATACACTACAACCTAAAAAATAATAATAACAATAATTCAAGAGGAGTACTCAACGGCATTGTATCTTTCTTCTATGATAAAATAATAATTTGATTTAAATCTAAAAATATAATGATGCAATAATGATATTGAGGCGATTTGCAGAAAAACGATAAGCTAAATTTAATCTAAATACACAATTAATATTTCACAAGGAGACGACTGCTGCCTTGAATTAATACGTCTTAAAAGTTGAAATACACCAACATTTTGGTAGTCTATAAAAAAATATTGAACAAGATAAGAAATATATATAAATATTCGTCTGCCGAGTTAAAATTTACTACGGTGTAATATAGGCATCGTTTAAGTAGGGAAACTGCTGCACCACAACGAATCCTTATTTTAATTAATATGTATTAATAATCGTAGTACACAAATATTATTATGAGTTATGAGTTATGACCTACAAGAATGTCTGACAAAAATATTGTTGGTCTGTTTATGTCCGTATATATAGTATAAGATGGATCTTTGGACTACAGAATTCAATATTCTAATGGTGTCAGTCGTCAGACATTTATTTTGATAAATAAATAAAAAATAAGGCACTTTTTGTTAACATTTAGTTTTCTAGATATCAGGCACGTTTATACAGAAAAAATTCATGGGTGGGTTGGGGAATTTCATGTAAGTAAAAAAATAAACCTTATTAATAATAAGTTATTATATTGAAAAATAAATTGTGTAAATATATAGATACGTCATTGTAATAAATTATTTAAATTATTATTTTTTCTTTTACCAACCACCGTGGTTAAAATATACCATAAAACATGCATTTTAGGTGTTTATTGTCTTGATATGCAATAATATGCATTTCATTCAAAATATGCAAAAATATGCAAAATAAAATAACCACCATTTGCTTCATCATGACGTAATTCGTGGACATTTCAAACAAAATCAGTAATTAGAAGTTGCAAAAAATATATACCACTGCATATAAATCCTAGCCCGAGTAATAATGTATAAATATACGCTTAGTATACCTATTCAAATTATTCTTGCATGTCTATACGATGAAAAAAAAATATCATTTAAAACTTTCAGCTGAGGTCTCAACTGGCTCTCCCCGCATTTTAAGCAACCCATTTTGTTGCACTAGGGCCGGTGTCACACTTTCAGATATTCACAACGTTCAGCGGAGAAATTTCCACAATATTGAAACATGTTGCGACATTTATTTGTCCCCGCCGAAAAAATCAAAAAGTTAGTATAAAATATAAAATAAAATATTAATTTCTAAAATACAAAATTAATACCTTGTCAGTAATATTTAAAATAATCTTAAAGAATGAGCAATAGCTGTCAAAAATTCATCATGGTTCGTTTTTAAAACCACCGTTACATATATTATATAATTTATCCTGCATGTTTTCATGTTTTTTTTTCTTTTGGAGGGCACCCCCTGCCCTTCGGTTATATTGCCTAACGTAAATTGGACCATTTTTGTTTCGTCCGAAGACAACTCTAATCGCCTTTTTTGATTTAAGTCCAGACAGAATAAGGGTGATTGTGGCCAACTAACTTGAAAAAACGATGGTTCCACTACCCTTCTGTTTGGTTATTTGTCATATGGTCATTGTCAAGGGTAGTTTTCTGATAGACATTCCAAGTTAGATGAGACATGATGAGATATGTATAGACTATAGACCTTTATAGTTAATTTCGTGACTTTTTAATCCTATTACCCGTTTTTATATCGGTAATGCTACCGATATAAAAACGGGTAATATATTATGGATACACCATATTATATTATTAATGATATATATATATATTATTATTATTGTTGTTGTTATTATATATATATATATGCATATATTATGATACACCAAAGTGGTATCGACCCAACCCTAGACATTTTACCCAATGCTACTCTTAAAAATATCATTATTTATAATTATTTTAATATATGTTATCTGGCCATCTGGGTTCCAACAGTCAATTCAAGCTAAAGCATCGGACAATGGACACATACTTAGGTCAGGTATGTAAATGAAAAATGTATACATGTTTTTGATCTCTTAAATAACTATAAACCTAGTTATATTATGTTACTGCAGTTAAACATACATTTGGGATATTAAAGTATATTTATTGAAATTTAATTATTGTTGTATTTAACATGTAGATTATTGTCTGACGTCTCAACGTCTGTAAACGTTAAACTGTTAAAGTATGTTAATTATGTATAGTTAAGTAAAATAAATCATAAAATTAAAATAGTGATACCTAGTGTCTTAATTTTAAACTATTTATTTTCATTCTTAATTCTTATAAGTTATTGCTATTTACTACCTATTTATTTCATATTTGTTTATACATTAAATTGTATTCCTTTATCAATACTAACTTTTTATATTGCCCTTATTTTTGTCACACTGTACAGTCGTGATAGTATATTGGTCCATATCAATTTTTGTTTTTTATAATGGCAACTTCTTCTACTTACATAATCAAATATTTCATAATCTATTCTGTCTATGTTTCAACAATTTATTTTTATTTCATAACTGATTTTATGAAAAATTTGAAAATATGAACCTATATATTAAATTATTTTATTTCTAGTTTTAAACGAATAGCACTATTACACTAATTTCTGAACGTATTTCGGTGGTAATTGGATAACAAAAAAAGTACTTGAATAGTGAAGTAGTGAATACTCAAGGAGTATATTATTATGAATGATAATATTATACTGTCATATAATAATATACACGCGTTGCCGTGCAGACTACGAACTCGCACACTGCATCGCACTACTGCAGAGTGCAGACAAACAGTTGCGTGCAGATTATTTTTAGAGAGAAACGCGCACGCGCATCCGTTAACAATAATAAATAATAATATATACACACACACACATAACGACCGCGTGGACTTTTCTACTTAGCTCCCCCGCCAACCGGTGGTTATCCAGCTACAAATCATATACATATTAGTATTATACATTTGATTTTATATATTATTAAGGACACGAATACATGATATAATTATTAATGTTGGTACAAACAGGGTGTTTAAAATAGCCAGCAAATTCACTTGCAAACGTGTTCACTGTCCACTACTCACCACCCTTTTTTCCTATAATTATGCATTTATTCAAATTCTGAATTCTGAAATTTTGAGTACACCTATAAAAACCATATTTTTTTATCCAAGAAAACAATGTATAACAACTCGGATACTATTCGTTTGAATTTCTATTTTGATGCATTGACGTTTTCAAAAAACAAATAACCATTTTCCTGACAATTTAAAAAAAAATATACGTTCTTATTTGCGAAAAATGAGTTTGTAACAATAGTAGTAACAATGCCTGTGCTATATATGAAGCTAACGGGGAAAATGCTGAAGGCGCTACGAATTTTAGGGGCACTAAAGCATAGCGAGCAATTGTTGTGAATTAAATATGATGTCGAAAAGTAATGTCCAAATATTATTGTCCTGGGGGGGCAATATTAGCTAGCACGGCACTGGCAGTAACTATGTTCGATATAGATTTTGAAAATTATTTATCGACAGCGCTATTTGACAACAATAATCTAAAATTAATTTATCTTCTGAAAAAAATGTGGAATTGATTGAAATATAATATCATAAATTTGATAAAAAATCAAAATCAAAAGTCAAGACCTTTAATAATGTATACTTTAATGTATATTCACTATAAAGTGCCTAGTTGCTTAAAAACTAATTAAATAATAAAACAATATTAATAAAATAATAAACAAACACTAAAACAGTTTGATTTTAGTAGATACTGCTACTACATAATATAGTAGGTATATAGGTAGTACAAGCCAAGTTATGTATATTATTGCCATCGTTATTATCACCATATTTTTCGTTTTAGTTGATACGTTCGTTCCTTAATTAAAATAGGTATAATTTGAAATTACAATACTATAAAACAAAACTATTATGTATAAGGTCAAAGTACTCGTCGATTATAGACATCCTGGAAAAATATATATTATATTATATTATAAAAAAACAAAATGTTAGTTTTCATAATATTAAATAGGTACTCTATTACCTATCAACGTCCCCTTATTATAGCTAAAAATGAGATTGTGATATCCAACTACCAATGAACTACCTATATATTATATTATTATTTATATTGTATACTCTCAAATCTCAATAGATCTATAATCGGCATAATTTTTTTTGTATATGACAAAAATGTAATAACACTATTATTTCAGTTGGACAAGAAATGATAAATTATCCTTATGAACGTTCGTCGTTTTTCTCTTGGTTGGTAATTTGGTAAAACAGTTTTTTTTTGTGTTTACGAAACAAACTTCAACTTTTAATAACAAACAACATTTTTAAAAAAAAAACCGATTAGTGCGTGCATAAAGTTACGGCTAGTAGTTAATCGAGGATTCAAGATTTCAAGATACTTTTTGTTAATGACTTCAAATTATACGCTTTTTACATTGCCCACGTAACTAATTACTAATCAGTTAATACTGGGCGGCGGACTGTGTACACTGTACACGATGTAATACAATTATTATTATTATTATTGACAAAATAAACGAACCAGTCAATAATATTTCGTTTGCGGTCTGCGCACAACACACACTTTGGGTTGCATTTTAAATGGGGGGAAAAAATAGACCGAGAAATAACTAAGATATTAAAAAAGTTCTACCGTCGGTAGATGCGTCTGTCAATCAAGCGTATACTTTTAAACACGGGTTATTAATAATAATCCAAACGGATGACTTTCGTTTGTCCACCTGGATAGGACATACAACCAATCCGAACGTCGGAAGGCCTGCTGCAGTACATTTATAAATACCGCAACCGAGTATAATAGCTAAGTATAATTGATTGAAATTGGTCTTCCGATTAATTTCCACTAATGCTACAAATAAAACCACATAATATTAAATCCACAACCTCAGCAACGGGCCTAAGAAAGCTGTTTCGATTTCTCACTCGCAAGTCGCGGCGGCATATACGATTTTATTTTTTCAAAATACTATTTTTCATAATTTGTGTTTACCTATGACGTCTTGCAATAAATACATGAGTAAATATAACTTTATACTTTAGCAGATACCAATAAGAGTGGTTGAAAAGACAAAATGTTTACAGTGGCAATTGTTGCTCAAACTTAGACAATTTATCGGTCCAAAAGATGGATTTTGAAACTTGCTCCACTATGAACTGGTAGCCTAGGTGACAATTTCCCCATCGTCCCAAGCAGGCGCGTGTTTAAAATTTATCGTTTTAAATAATATTCCTATAAAAAAAATTATACATAGTGCGAGCGAGAGTCGCAGAACTATCGACGGAATTATTTATTTTGAAAAGTAGGCTCGTAATAGAAACCATCGCGACATGATACTGTTATCTGAGAGTGGATATTATGGTAAATCACTCAAAAATCGCGGATCGGCGGGTTTTATATTTTTGTGCCGTATAAAAAACACGCAAACGTTTTTTTTATGCACAAGTGTTGGCAACGATATTAGCGAGACCAGAAGACGATTGTGAACGTTTTTACGCGGTCAACTGAGAATCGGTGCGTGATGGACGGCTGCACAGCTGCAGAGAACAATCTCCGCGGGTACACATAAATACTAAAAACGCGGTTTTGAATGTATGTAATGTGAACGTTCAATTGTAAAAAAAAACCATATTCGAGAAAATAAAATACGTCAAGCAACGGCGTGATTGACGAAAGAAAATTGCTTACAAATATTACGCATACATCTTCCAGAAAATTCGCACGGAATCCTCGTATCGGAACCAAAGTTACACAACATACCGTAACCGTATTATTTGTTACTTAACTCGAGAGTCGGGCCCGCGGGGACAAGTAAATCTTCTAAACAATTTTTTCCGCCATTTCACCACGAACAACCGTTGATAAAGGTTCGATGATGGTCATTTTTAAAATTATATATCAGAATGCTGCGGCCTTTACGAAAACAGAAAACCACCGGAACAGATCTACAACTGCAGATGGAATATTTACCAACTATAAATAGATTTAGACTACAGGGTGATGCTTTCATCGTGAACCAGGAAACATCGTAGAAATTTACAAAAAAGCAATATAACAATATTCCTTGTAATTACACCAATTGTTAAGATGTTGCAATTTTCCGATTTAAGAATCACTGTGTAGATCTATATTGGACAGGCACGTGTTGGGGCAGACCATAATAAAAAATAAATGTGATCAATACTATTATTCTTATCGTAAGCGACCGTAATGCGGCATCATTACAATGATGATGATGAATATTACAAATATTATAAAAACTGCAATCTTACCGGTAGGATTTGTGACGGCGTAGTGTCGGTCGTAGTTCGTACACAGTGACGGACGACCGCTGGAAAATCTCACTGCTGCTGTAGCTCTGCTGGGCGCGACCGCATCGTCATCACGCGGCACCGACGAAATATTATAATTATATAATTTGTTCGCTATCGGTGTGCGTCGGCGGAGGTGTTGTTGCAGCGGTCCGTCGTTTGGTGGTTGTGCCGCGGGTCCGTCCGTCGTTTGGTGGTTGTCGCGTGCGGGGCGCGTTTCGCAGTGGGCCCGTCGACAGACGACACCGTGTTGTGTTGTACAACTACTGCGGTGCGTGAACACGCGCGCGCCGTACACACCGGCGGCGGCAGCGACGTCGTCGCAGTCATTTCGGTATTTATATGCGCGGCCCGCGTGCGGTGGCCGGCGGGGCGGGGGGCCGGTGGTCAGCGTTTAAAAATAAAAACCGGCGACTTGTGGACTCGAGACTGCACCACCAGGCACCAACGGCGACGCGTGCCAGCGTCGGCAACACGTGCGGCGCGGCGATCCCGGCAAGTGGTCGTCGGCACTCGACTACGGTTTACGATTATAATAATATAATATTGTAGTGAAATAGTATGCAACTCGACTACTACAGCTCCCGGCGTATTATGACAATCGCGAGTTAGGGCTCAACATTGATCCAAACATAATATTGTAAATTAGTATATGTATTACGTATTTAAGTGTAGCCAGTGTAGGTACCATAATGTGCGCGCAGTCATCTTATTGTACATTTATACCTGTAACATACAGGATGATCTATTTAATTGTTTGTTTAAACTCATTATTTTGAAAAGTTTCAACTTTTTTAAAAATATTTTTCATTACATAATTTCATATTCTGCATCGCAATCTAAAATTAAAAATGTCAACATAGATAATATTTTATCGAATAACAATCTCCAGTAACTTTATTACCGCATATGTCATTTATAAAATCATGGGGTATTACACACATGGGGTATTCGAAGTCCGATTTTTCTTCGCCTTTACTCCATGGAAAATGGAATTACTACATTAAGTATTAACTCTGTGTTCAATATTGTTGTATATTGATAAAATAGTTGAATAGTTGATCTAGACCAGGGATGGCCAACCCGCGCCCCACCTTGGAAAGTTTTGCGGCCCGCAAGATTTATCAAACATTTACAAAAAAAATTATTACAATGTTACTTATCGTATTATATGTATACAGATTGTAAATTTTTTCTATTTTAATAAAAAAAGAAAAAAAATGTGGCCTGCGGGATCGTAATGTATTTTTAAAGTGGCCCGCGAGATCATTTGGGTTGGCCACCCCTGATCTAGACGATCAATTTAAATCTCAATACATATTAAAAAAACAGGTTCACGGTGGAAATAACAGGTATACAAAAGTGTGGTGTCCACTCAAATTACAGAGAAAATTAAAAAATATAAGTTTAATTATAAAGCATTACGTGGATATTCGAAACCATGCTCCAAAACATTGAGTTGACACATCTCCACGTCTTTTGGTATGATATTGAACAATTCCAACTGCGATATACATTAAAATAAATAACACTTATTGAACCAACTATTAAATAAATTGAAAAAACTATAAAAAGTCTTAAAATTACTAGAAATATAAGATTAATATACCTTTATAGTATATTTGACGCACAAATGCACAATCAAATTTACAAACCAAATTCATCAAAGAGTTACAATTTATTAATAAAATAAAAAATTACACAAACGTAAATGAACTAAACCGAATAGTGCACATAATTGATTGTGCTTGTGCAATACGTCTTATTATTTTAAATATTAAACTATGTGCCACATTATATTTTTTAGATTTTATTTCCAATTTCTAACATGGAATACAAATAATATTGTGTTTTTCCTCCAATAATAATAGTATTGACAACAATAAATTTAATCTAAGCAAAATAATTAGTTTTATATGATAATAACAGTAGGTACTTTTTGAAAATAATATGTTCCAATACTCCTAATCATTTAATTTAATTTTTACAATGATAAATGACAATGCACTAAAATCATTATAGGTATACTCCGTTTTTCGAGAGACGCAGCTCGCTCGCGCATCCAAATTAACCATATTAAGTAGTACTTTTATTGTTTATAAATCGAGTCTATTAATTACTTAAAAGTGAAAATTTGTTGATATAAAATTAGATACTAATGCAGGTTATGGAAAAATAACCAGGGAACTCGCTCTAAAGGTACGGTTTGGCTAGAGCGATCGCAACCGCGACTGAAAAATAATAGAAGTCGCGGTCGCGATTGCAAGTCGCCTAGGTGTTTTCTTTAAAACGGTGGCGACCGCGACCAAGGCCATTTTTATCGTGGTCGCAAGTCGCCAGGGTGGTTTATTTTCGCGACGACGGCGACGGGCGACTCAGTGACTGAAGTATAAAATATATTTATATACCTACCTACCTATATATTTATCTACATATGAAAATAATTACATAATCCGAATATTTTAACCCCATTTTTAGGTTATGTTTTCTTCTACTTACCTTAGGTACCCTATTATAATAATTCCTACTCAATATGTATTGATCTCATTCGTTTTTTAACATTAAAAAATTCAAGGTTATAGGTACTATTAAATAAATATGTAGTATTTCTTTTTTCTCATAAAATAATATGGACAGAAATAAGTTAATTCAGTGGTTATTAATTGAAGAAGAAGATGATGATGATATTTATGTACACTTTTTGGCTAATCAAGAACCAAAAAAAAGTCCAAATCCATTGTATAAAACTAGAAAAACAGAAGGTTATCATCAGATACTTATTAATGGGCATCTTCAGCATGATTCAAAAAAGTTCAGAGAGTTTTTTCGTCTAAATCGTTGTCAATTTGATTACATTTTGTATTTAATTAAAGAAGACCTGACTACAACACCAACAACATTTGTACCTAAGCCAATATCACCAGAAGAAAAATTATCTGTAACTTTAAGGTAAGTAATATTATACAATGTATTAGGTATGAGTTATAACTCAGGGCACTAACATTATATATCAAAGTTTAAAATACAAAAATTAATATACATTACCAATAATACACATTTAAATTTCATATGAAATATTTTATATAAATACATTAGGGTGGCCAACAAATATGTTGTATTCAAAATGGTGGCAAGTGACTAAAATTTAGAAAAAAAAAATTGATCAACTTAAATAATTGATCTATTTAGATCAATAACAAATCTTACAAATTATTATTTAATAATATTACATAAATTATATAATTAGGATATGAATTTAAGGTAAGATAAAAACTTTTTTAAATGTAGATAAGTACATGCTTATATTTTTTCTATTACAAGTACATTACACAAACTCAAAAAAATAGCAAATAAATGTCGGTGTAGGTACTTAAAATGAATTAATATTTAAAATGTAGTACCTATCAAAAAACAATTTTAGTGCACTCAGTAGATAATTCTACTATTATGTAATTGCAAAATAACGTGTCTAGAAAATGTTCTATTCTAACTTGTATCGCAATTTGATAATCACTAGTTATGTAGTGATTTGTCATCAAAATCATTTATTTTGTAACTTACCCCAAATTTACCTTTTTCAACTTTTCAGCCACTTGAATCTGGAAACTATAAGTTCATAAAAAAATTTTTTTATATTTTTAAGTACAATTTAAAATTTGATAGGTATAAAAGATCATAAAAATGAGCTATAGTATGGAGTTGCAATGATGGTTAGAATATCATTTGACTTCTAGTTACAAAAGTTACAAGTTTTGCACTGACATTCATGAGAATATTACATTGATTTGGTAATCAAGTTTAATTTAATAGCTAAAGAATATGGTAGAAAATCAAAAAATCAGATAATGTAGTATGACCTGATAAAATGTTGTTAATAATATTGCAAAACTAAAATAAAATGTTTGTAAATAGGTACATTGAATCTTAATTCACTGAGATTATGTGTAGTATGTTTAAAGTTAAAAAATATACTATAGTTTTATAGGCACAAATGTAGGGAGGAAGGAGTGACACATGTTTTCAATTTATATTTCCGGATCTTCAACCAGCCACTATATTTTTCACGACTATCGTTTTTAGGTATTTACTATTTAAAAATTACTTTTGTTTTTGCCAGTGGTTTTCGAGGATAGACGAAGTATTTACATAATATATCTATCTTACGTAGTCACGTTGCTGTAAAATGATAACATTTTTCGAGCACACGCCACACGGTATTCTCGTAAAGGATAATAATATAGTAGAACTGAAGAAGTATACCATAAAAACTGCAGTGTATTACGACGGGCATTGCGTACAGTTATTATAACACTGAAAATATACGTGGATGCGTGTCCGTCCGGCGTTAAACATTTGCTAAAAATAGAAAACGTCGGCCGGCTGTGTTTGGTATAAATAACAAAATAAATATAATATATATGTACAATAAATACAAGTATATTATTGTATCTCTGTAAAACTACTCGCACGCGTACGGTAATACTTTTAAAACATAATGAAAACATTACAACAGCAAGCTTATCGATTCTTGGACGAATATACAAAATAGAAACTCATACCAATATTTCCCTCAAATCCCACGGGTACCAGTGGGCATTGGGTACCAGTCGGTATAAAGCTCCTCCAGAATCGAGTTCCCTCTGCCGAACCATAAATACGCCACCGTTGTCCGTTATATACTTATATCACCGCACTTGAACTGGGTATATTGAAATCATATATTTTATTACGATAGGTATGTTGCCATGTTGGTATAAATGTATAATACATTTTATTATACTTTACACATGACGTATTAATATAACCGCACGTGAAACTGAACGACCACGTTTATGCGTATTTATTATTTATATATATATATATATATATATATACATCACCGCACATTGTATAATATATATTATATTTATAACACGTCGTCCGTTGGTATATTGTATTGTGCTTGTGCGTGCAGCAACAACCCCATACGACGATATGGGCGCCGAGCGTTCGCATCTGTTCCACCTTCGACGATGCCGCTGCCACCGCACATTACGTACGTCATCGTCGTCGAATTTACATATAATAATATGAAACTTTTTACCTTGTATACTTACGACTTGGTGCTAATACTATATATCAAAATTATTTTTGTATTAGTTTATTATCTTTTCTTTGGTTTTAACGTTTTAAACTACTTAATACAGAAATACATTCCTATTTTTTTTTTTTTTTGCTTATAATATTACATCACGCTTGTTCTTTGCCTAGTACGGTATACAACTACTGGCAGTAGTTGTGCACAGGTATTATGTGTAATAAATTATTGTATTATAAAATATTTGTGAACTCTAGTGTTTACTTGCGTCCAAATCACGAATTAAGAACTGATACTAACACAGAAAATAATTGTTTTTTTATTTTCTACTGCAAGTTGCAACATTGTAGGCAATACTATCAAAATAGGAATTTTAATAACATTAAAAAATTGCTTTTCAAGTGAATGAATGTCTGAATGTATGAAATGAAATTGGGAATAATTCGATGAATAAATCCATAACTCATTTACATATTTACATATTATATTATACTTGGAATTGTTGTATATGCAGCTGAAATTTAGTATTCAACATTTAGGCAAGGTGGGGAGGGGATGGAGAGAATTGCTTCTCACTGGTCCGTGTTAAATAATTTTGAACTTAGAACACAGTTTTAAATTGTTGGATTGAGCTCCTCTACTTAATTAATTTTTCTCAATTCGAACACTGCTCGTGCACAGTGGTGCGCACAAAGCAAGCATAGGGTGGTTCAAAGTAATGAAGTATATGTATTTTTAAAATGCGGTCGATGACAATCCTGGAAAAAATTAGCTTGCGCCATTGCTCTAGTCACAAAGTTATTACTTACTATGTAAAACGTGGGGCGTAGCCATCACACTTGGTGAGGGATGACTGGATGAGCAACTATACCGATGGTATAGAACTATAGAATATAGATGACTACTGTTATAGTAACTGACATATTATTATATGCAATATATTATACAGGTTGATTCGCCAAGAATGCAAACCCTTTTTCTTCTTCAATAATGCAGTTAATCAAAATCGGAATTTTTGAATTTTTAAATATACCTACTTAAGAACTATATTTTTAAATTATTCAGATTGTAGATGTTTAAAGGTTCGTTTAGAGGCATTCACAAAGACATTATTATATAAGTTTATATTCACGATAACTAATCCACCACTGATGCCTACGACTAAAGGTCCTCTACATGTAAAATTCATCAGTTTACCCATGTAGCGACCATCCACCTGAAGTCCAGAAACCACCTATCTATCAACATACATATGCATATGTCATTAATAATGACTCATTATATATAGGTATACCGATAATGTGGCGTGGCGAAGCTGGTTATCGCCTCTGAGTTTTTTAATGGCCAATAGGCAATAAGTGATAATTTAGTATTAACTGTAGTGATGTTTTAGTGATTAAAATCGTTTCTTATTAATTAATTATGTCACTATGGAGTTTAAACGTAACATTTTAAAAATTTATTTGAATTTGTAATCAACATTTATGAGTTCATAACCATTGTAAATGGTACTGCAAATCATGTAAAAGGTACCTCTATGGCTCTATACATATTATTTCATGAATTTTGTTCTATGTTTAGAATTGTAAATGCAACGTTAAATGAAAAACCATTAATAATTTAATCTTTTGAAATAAACAAAGCAATTCTAAAAAAATAATTATGGTAATTGTAAATTGTAATATAACATTTATTTAGTATATATACCATATACGGTCACAAGTCACATTAAAATATAATGTTGGCCAGAAAGTAGCGAAAACATAATAACACTGTGTTGGCTATTATACATTTTTTCATTGCTTATATAAATAGTAATAACAATGTGTTTTTTGTACTCAGAAAGTTCAACACGATAGTCAACAGTCAAGTAGTCAAGAGTCAACAATGAATTAAGGCCTTACGGGCCTAGGCGTAAATCCGGCCCTGGTGTCGTCGCTTTTCACCCGACCTGAGCGGAATATAATAGTTTTCATTTCTGCAGCTGCATTTTTCCGCGAAACCATTTTTACTAGTTTCATAATATACTATTTCGGGCAAATATGCGTAGAACGAAAACCATATTATTGGATTATTGGCACATATATATTTGACCATTGTAGATTTGTTGACACTTGGATCTTTGTAGAGTCTACAGTACTACAATGTATATTCGTATATAGACGAACAAATTCAAACCACGACACACTCACACACCGCGAGTTATGTAAATTCACTGCACGTACAAGACGAGATAGAACTATATAAATTTGAGTTCGGTCGTAACACTCAGAACAGCCGAGAGAAACCTGAAAACAGAAATCATAATACTATAACACGATGATGGTCGAATGCTTTAAATGGCTTCAAAATTTAAAGTTACTACGATTGAATATGTACCGTTGTGTTTTTACAGTTTTACGAACTTTTGAGCATCTGACAAACTGAGTTCTGACGGGGAACAACTATATATAATCGGTATTGAAGGCACGTCGTCTGCTCGGTACCAATTACTACCGTGGTTATCTACCGTAGTACCTACCGAATCTAGGTCTTCAACACAGTTGTACAATTTTTTCCTTTTTTTGATCCGACTAATTACATTACGATTACTCACCAAATTAAATCATAGGTATCATAGGTATCATAGGTACATGTATAGAATAAAAATAAAAATGCATAAAATACCTATATATTTAACAAATTTATTATTTTTTTTACATTCACTGATAAGAGTTATTATTAATTCAAAACTTTTCTCCCCAATTACTGGTTATTTTGGCTTGGTTAAAATTTGTTAGTATTTATTTTTTCTAAATGTTTATTCTAATTAAACAATAATATTGATTTTGGTACTGGTTTGTTATAGCCCCGCCACGGCGAGTGAAAACTTTATAGCCCCGCCACTCAGGTTTGTTATCCCCCCGCCATTCATATATAATAATAATATAAAACAGTGATATAATTAAAAAAGTTTATTTATTGGCGATATAATATATAATATTTAAAAAAATTAATATAAAAAATTGAATATAATAATAATAATAAATATAAAAAAATGATATAATTAATAAAATTAATAAAAATGTTTATGCTTTATGTGATTCCCAAAATTCTGCTATATCTTTTAAAATGGTTTCAAACGGATCACTATTATTCAGTTTTGATCGCCACATAAATTCTGCCAAGTACGAGTCTAAAAAATTTCTATCCGTCCCTCTACGTTTTTTGTTGCCCCATTTGGCCGAACCCCACATTCTTTCAACATTTTGTGTGTGGGTTCCTGAGTTAGGGTCCACGAAATTATATTTATGATTGACTTGATTATGTTGAAAACCATGTTGTTGCAAATTAGCATAAGCTTTCCAACTGTCAGAAAAAATTATAGAACCATGTCTAATATATCGGTTAATAATAGGTATCAATGTAATTTCTGATCTATTTGGCACACTAACTATGAAACATTCCTTGGTTTCACGGCGTATACCACCAAACACCCATTGTTGAGGTAATATACGCCCTGCATTATTTTTCCGGCGTACGAAAAGACTTTCACCTATTTCAACTATTAAGTTTGGACCACCTACTTGATTGTTATTGTTCCTTTCCATGCGCCAAACACAAACTTCTCGTAAGTAGTTGTTCCAATCGACTACCGCATGTTTTCCAATACCCAATTCACGTTTGCAATATGTCACTGAAGTAAGTTCATGAGCCCAAGAGTATATAAAATACACAATACTATTTATCGGCAATCTCGAACCGTTCAGCCAATTATTTACCCTAATACCTTTCTCTTTACGACAATCCCTTCGTTGACATCGCCACCTCGAACCTTTCAAAAACATTTCGTGGCCATTATCACATGTATTGGTCATTTCAATTATATTTTTGGACTGGAGAAATTGAATTCCGGCATTTATATCGGGCACTTGTGTTAACAAATCTTTAAAATTCATGATGTCTGAAATGCGAACAAATACGTACTGTGATGTTTGATCGGTATAATATCAGTTTATTATATTATTATATTATTGATTATTTGTGATGTACACCTATGGTAGGCACCTAATAGTTATGGTACGTATTTTCCGTCTCATTATTTTATATTTATTATATTATCGCGGGGCGATAACAAACCTGAGTGGCGGGGCTAATAATAGTGATCCGTTTGAAACCATTTTTAAAGATATTATTATTATATATGAATGGCGGGGGGATAACAAACCTGAGTGGCGGGGCTATAAAGTTTTCACTCGCCGTGGCGGGGCTATAACAAACCAGTACCTTGATTTTTATAAAAAATTGTGGAGGACTTAATATCTTTAATTATTATTAAATTTATTTTCTGTAGCATTTTAAAATATTATATATTTATGCGCGTTTATTGATTAGTAGCGGGAAATGCTTGGACGGGTGTATTGCCGCGACAAAGGCATAACTGCAGAGATATTATCATATTCATATTATATTATATTCTTATACCATAAGAGATAATTACAGACACGTTGCGTGAACCACTATAGTTCTGACCTGGAATGATATTGATTTTAGGTTTCCCGATAAATTTTTTTACATTATTTTCTTTTGAGCGGTGATTAAGTAGGTACTATACAATACTAAATTAGTCCTCTAATTATTATACGAACACCCAAAACAACACTAATAATATTATAATTAATTGCTAGAAAACCATTAATTTTTTTTTTTTGAAATATTATGAGGGACTTCAGTTCTCCCAAAAAATGTCAGCTTTTTGCGCCTATATGTAGCCTAAGAATATAATATTAAAAATCGGCTGCTGAAACGTAACATTTACAAAATTAATAATTCATTGTTTTGTTTAATTTCGGTAAGTAATTTCAATGCACGCGATCGAAACTTATCTACTATAGAGTACAGATACAAAAACATAATTAAACTATGCGCTGACCTTCATCAAACTTATATTTACCAGACAACATAATTTAATTCAATAAACCGAAGTTCAAGCACGCCGTATATAATACCATTGATTATAGTCATAATTAGTATGTATAATCAATAATAAAATACGCGGAAAACAGAAAGCATAGAAAATTTAGTTTCAAACTTTGAACAATATCATATTCATATAGTATAAAAAATAGTTACCCTGTTTTGGCCGTAAATAGAGGGTGCATGCCGCATAGAAATAGAATAAATGCCGGAAAAAAAGACCCCGGTAAAAAAGTTCCCGGAAAACGTACCAGGGAAAAACAAATTTATTAACACTCAATTCAAAACAATTTGAAAACAATCGAGATTTTGATGAATTTAGTCAAAATTTGAACTTTAAATACTTATAAAAAAAGTGTGCTTTTGTATCTTAAATATTTTATACAGTTAAAAATCTGCACTAAGAACAACTAACGAAAAGTCTTGTTTTAAATTTCCAATCCTTATAGTTATAAAAACTGAACATTTTATAAATTTTTAACTACAGAATAATTTGAAAATGTTCGATATTTTAACGTCCAAATTTCATAGAATATATTAAACTCAAAAATTGTCGAAATATTTTTAAAAAATTTTGGTGTATAGAAAATGATAATATCAACATTTGGTGAAAATTTCAAATGTCTACGGTTATTTATTTTTGAATTACAACAAAATAAGAAATTGTTGCATGAGAAATCGGTAGTTTACGAGTGAATATCGAATTTCTAATTTCAAACGCCCATAAAAAAATTTGTTTGACTTTCCGGCAAACTGTTTTTTCTTGTGAAAGATAGAAAAACGTAAAGAAAATCTTGTGATGAATTTCCTAATAAAAAAAAACTGCAAATTGTTGTGATCTTTTTATATTTTGTTGAAATTTCAACTTTAGACGCTTATAAAAATCTATTAGAGACTCAACTTTTATTTAATTTTCACTTACAACAAGTTATGAAGAATCTTGTATTATATTTTCAAGTTCTTATAATTTTAAATACTCAATAACATTTTCAAATTTTTTTTTCTAAATTTTAGCTATTTTTAAAATAGTTTGAAATTTTCTAATAAGTTTAGTTTTTTGAAAAAAAAGCGTTAAAATGAATAAACATTTTTCAGGAAAAAACCTTGAAAATATAATATACAAATAGATCTCACATAGGTGTTCAATTAAAAAATAATAAAAATACATGGACAGGATTTTTTTTATAAGTATTAAGTTCAAATGTTGACAAAATTTGTCAAAATCACGAAAAATTGCAAATTATTTTGTAGTTTTAATTTTTTACTGTTTTCAACAGCGGTTACCTTTAATTATTAGATAGTTTGTTATTATTTTGGTAGTTATTTTTCGATTGATATAATGATATAATTGATATATTGATATTAATATAGAAATTATCATTCAGCATTGATCGATACAATGGAAAAAAATAAATATGAAATTTATTTTTATCTGCAGAAGAATTTGGATCACAGTTCCACTGTAAATAGTACTCGGTGGTCAAAATGCACCAGAAAAAAGAAAACATAATTTACGATGTTTTTGGGTTTGGTAGTTTGGTTAGATTAGTACCAGACAGTATTTACTACTTCTCAAACTTTTTTGTCATGCGGCCCCCTAAATTTAATGTAAAACTGTCAAGACCCACTTAATCAAAATCATTAATAATTTTTTCTTAATTATATACTAAAATTATACATGTACTTACCTTTAGTTATACAATTATTCACACAGATCATTGTTTTGTGATCAGAGTAGGCAAACTATACTTAACGATATCGTTGTATAAACCCTTTTAGTATTATTTATTTTATATCTGTTTATTGATCTATGTGTAAAGCACGTTGTATAGCTGGAAATGGGAAACTAAATTAAAATTAATAACAATAATAATTAATTAAATTGAAATTAAATGAAACAAAAATCTATGCAGCAACGCTATCTAGCGGCCGAAAAGAGTGTCAATCCAAATCTTCTCTACGTATCTTCTTTACTATAAAAACAAACGTTTTACTCAAGGTGGATTTATAAATTTATAAATCCACCTTGGTTTTACTATTTTTTATCGTTATAATAAATTAACCCTTAAGGTATGAATATACCACCATGTGGGCATGTGGCCCACCCACTGAACTGTATACTACCTAACCTAACCTAGTATACAGTTCAGTGGGCCCACCCTTTTTATCACAAACCAATCTAACCCACATCAACTTTTAGCAAAGAATTAGCAAGAATTAGCAAGTTAGGTTTTAAAATGTTCAAGTCATTATTTCCAAGTACGGAACAAAAATAAAGAAAGGTGGGCCAACTTCACGTAGTCTTCATTTCCCCCCCCCCCCCACACGTTTGAAAGTGGTTTGGTTAGGTATGGCCATGTATAATAGGTATCTACTTAAATAAAAAGCCCCAATGCCATGTCATTATTTATTATTCTGAGGTTGGTAACATCATAGTAAAAACATACATTTAGTTCAAAACGAAAAAGTTCTAACTGAGGAGAAAAAAAATATTAACAACTAAAAAGTTCTATCTGAAGGACTTTTTGGTTCTTATCGGAAATTGTTTACATTTTTGTTGTTGTTACGTTAAGTTTTGATTTGAAAAATAAACAAATCGCCAGTGCAGAACAACTTATAATTAAACGTGTTCAGGTAAGTCGCATAAAAAAACAACTAGAAAATACTCTAAGAATAAGGAAAAATAACGACGGGTGCTGAAATGTAAAAAACGTTGACCATTTAATAGGTACTGTGATAATAATAATAATAATAATAATATTTGTAGCTTATATTTTGTAATAGATTATTATAATTAATTATTAAACCGATCGATTCAATTAACGCATTTTAATAATATACCTAATATAATAGCTATAATATTCCCGTTTATTTTTTTTTATAGTTCTTAAATAATAAATTAATCATTGTTTTGTTTTCTGGTTTGAATAAAAACAAGACAAGGTATCTATGCTAACCTATGTACAAAAAAAAAAACGTCGCTATGAAACTAAATTGTGTTTGTCTAACATTTCTGTCATATAATATATAGTTCGACGGCCCACTAAAGCACTTATATTGAAATTGAATCAATAGGTATAGCTCGTTTACCGCTGTCATAATGTCATATTATATTATTATATATATACTAGCCGACCCGTCACGGTTTCGCCCGTGATTGGTTGTTTATTTTGCCTTCGGACCATGATATTATGTAGATTTTTTTATTCAAATATTATTGTTTAATGTGATCGGCAAGTAAATATAAAAAACGGTTAATGAAAACGGATTGGCATTTTTCTAGCGGTATATTTTTATTAAAAATAAATACAGATAAAAAAGAAAATATGCTGAGTAATTTATGGTTGATCGCAAGTGTCCACCCCGACCGTACAGAACTATATCTCTGGGACCTTTATCTTCATTAACTAATAATACAGCTACTTCATCGATTGTATAGGTGCATTATGTTGACCTCTGTGTTCACCTCGAGGAACTCTATCAGCATGAATAATTAACTTAAAGTTTTGCAACTCATCAAAGGACCTCGACTCTAGAATCTAGATTAGATCTGAAGCTCTGTATGAGGTGATTATGTTCATGCAAAACTGTTTGCAATGATTCAATGAGACCTCTTTAAATTTGGAATCATATTTCTTCGAATAGATATTTGATCCGACTCTGACATAAAATATATTTGTAAAAATTTAGCATTATTTCTAATTTCGGGTAATAAACTACCTATTAAATGATGCACTTGACCCTGGATTTTAAAAGTGGGCATGAAGTTCCCTTCAGCTATTTCGTTTGCTCTAAACGATGTCATTTGGAACAGAGTATTATACCGTCTAGAATTATCAAAGAAATGTTTTGATAGAGGGTGAGAATTATCAATTAAACTTTTAATTAGGTCTGAAGGATCCTCAAATTGGTGTAAAACAACTCTACCGTCAGCGCAGCAAAGTCCATGGGTTTCATCTTTCCATTTTTTTGCATGGCACTTGGGACATAATATAGTCATTGGTCCTATTTGAAGCGCTGTAATATTTAAATAATCATTCTCTGATTGATAATTAAACGCTGATTTCAGACTCAAAGCATTACGTTGCTGTTGTGCAAGTGTTTGAGAATGCTTTGGTGTGTTATCTTGTTGCCTTCTGCCTTCTGTTATACATTCGAGTAGCATTGGCAGTTCTTCTGCCAATGCGTGCTCTTGGCGCTCTCGGCATGATGATGAATTGGCCACTTACCCGAAATTTAACTCTAGGGTTTAACTTATAGGGTTGTCAATAGTTACAAATAAACAGTACATAGCAACCATTTATAAACAAATATTTCCATCGTAAATCTTAAAATCCCTGTGTGAGCACTTCACATCACCACCTCACCTCACCACTTTGTAAATCTAAACCACCCAGAGAGTCACCCAAATGCATACAAAAAAATTCATTTAAATCGGTCCAGTAGTTTTCTCGGTTAGCGCGGTCTTAGAAAAACCCTTACAATTTTATATAATAGTATATATATAGATTATATTATATACACCGAATACCTACGTTATTGGCTGCAGGTCATATATATATATATTTTTTGTTTTATTGTTAAAGAAAATATATTTATAATTTATATATACAAAAGTATGATATTTAATTCAGATAAACGATAATTATTGGTATTTTACAACAGTTAGCAGGAATAGGGCTCCCAGCAGTGCCTGCGCCTGACGAGATTATTTATGTTCACACCACGGTATTTTACCGGCGATATTTTGTCGGGGTACCCATTATCTGTTATCTTACCTAGATAATTTTTCTGTGTATAAGTTATCTGTGCACAACACTGAATTCACAACTATGATCGTTTTAGAGCTACCACAAACATTCATTAAACAACGATAAATCGATAAAAATGAAATAAACATAAAATATAATATCGATAAGCATACTATCAAAAAAATATTTGAAACCAACAATATAATACATAAAATGTTATATATAACGCGCATGGGCCATGTCCAACGATTAGCATATTATATTCTATTGCGTTTTCGATTTATATTCTAGCGTTATAGCATGATATCGAATTCCATCATTTTACTTAGGTATTTATTATACTTGAGTTAGATTTGGTTAGGTACTGCAATCAGCTACGATAAAACCTGTTCTTAAAATATGGTATGTAGTCACATTATATATTTAATATTGGGTTGTTGATTATGGTTATATTAAACTGTTCATATCGACTCAACAAACTTTTCCCAACATAATATAAACATATTATCAGAAGTTATATAAACGGAGCAATACTTAAATTAGATACCACAATAATAATAATTTATCACATTAAAAAAGTTGACAGTAAATATAAAGTTTACTTCAATATAAAAACAATGTATTAATAAATTTATTACGTAGGTACATTAAGCCTAGGTACTCTATTGAGGACTGAGGAGGCATAACAGTTTAACTTTAGAAGATTTACTTCAATAATTGACCTCAAACCCACTCTAGTGGATTAATATTATGTTGAAATATGTTAAGAATAAGAACAATAATTGAACAGTGCAAATCGAAAGTTTAAAAAAATACAAATAAAATATAATTAAATCACGATATTTTCCACTTGATATCAATTTTTATATCTATTAGTAAAATTTAAATTTATTATTTTTCAAGTATAAGAAAGTTTGTTAGTTACAACAAACGAAAATCAAAGATTAGTAGAAATATAAGTGTCAAACTGATTTATACTAGAGAGCGCCACATAATGCGGAACTTCTCTAGATATTATAAAATATTATTATTATAAAATAAACATTCATTCTACATAAGTCATCTTTTTTTATTCATACTAAAATAAATAATATTACGTGACGACGCGACGTCGGTCGACTTACTAACGCAAATTATTGTACCTATTATAAAATGGATATTTAAAAATATATTCGTTATATTATAATTAGTTCGTAAATCTGCCCAACATTAATCGTATAGATTATAGATTGTTATGATTGCAGATTCGCAGCGAGTGTGGCAGTCGGCAGATATAAAAGTGTAGAACGTAAGGGTTCCATCATTCACAATCGTTTTCGGTAAAATAAAAATAAAATTCAAATTACACGTAACATGAACAAATCGTAAACACGGACCTCTTTGATATTAAAAGTTGTAATGTTGTATTATAATATATCAGCCGTGAAATTGTCATATTGCCATAGTATAATATCTATCATCTATGGCTATTGCCAAAATCGTTGCAGAGAACGAAGACGATTAACGATTCAGTAATTTCATTATGCAAAGCTAAATGAGCGGACAAGGGACAAAGAATACATTCAATATTTTCAGTTCAGATGAGCTAAAGCGTTATTCCACGTCGGCTCGGCGGTAGTGCACTGTGTATACGGCTCGGGGATTGGCTAAAAGATTTAAAGTTTACGTAAGTTTCTTTTCGTATTATTTTAAGACTCAAATTTACTTTTTTACTTAAAATACATATTTTATGCTACCCAAGTGTCGTGAACACATATTTTATTTCCAAGCGCGCAACGTATAAAATACGAGAACTCGAATCGTCGTTTTGTCGCATACCGATTGTAGAGTAATAGTAATATTAATACATAGGTACGTACATGAAATAGACATACATTTTAGTTTAATTTACAGAAATACACGTCATGAGTACATTTATCTTTTTGTAACTTTACTTACTAGATAAAATGCGACGCTTAATCATATGATTTGTACTTTGTGAAACTGTTTAAAGAACATTTTTTATCATTTTCAAAGGCATAAAATTTAAATAAAAATCGATTATTAATAATTTATTAGTTATGTGAGGTCAGTTATTAATTTCATTTTTTTTTTGTCAAGTATGCTCATCTATATGGTACTAGTTCAATTATTCATTAAAATATTCTTTAATTGAGATTTAAAAATTCATAAACTACAAAATTAAAGTATTACGTTATAAGTACAAACAAACTGAAGTACAATAATTTTATTAAATGATTGACATTATTTTTTTATTTTCAAATGTATTATGAGTAATCCCATAAACATAGGTAATATTTCATGTCACATACGTATTGTTAATTATTATCTAAAATAAAAAAAAAATTATGCTTTAACATAAAAGTTGTATCTATAAAAGACATACGAGTACTCGTTTACTAAGTAATTTGTCTCTGCCTTGGTTGAAATACTACTCGTAAAAAGACATTGTATTAATGTTTGACAGTACCTATGTCATACTATTGTGTACAGTGTTCCGTTCGTATCCAAAGGAACGACAACCAATCCTTATGAGGTTCGCATTTGGGCGATTGTAAACTCGGCCCGAGGAAAAAAAATGTTCAAAAGGTCTATTGTAAACTCGGCCGTGTTTTTCAGGTAAAAATGATGTAGGTTTAAACTCAGCTCGGGGTTTTTACGAGTACAAATGATTGACATGTAAACACGGCCCGAATAAAAATGTACATATAATTTTCTTATAATATTTTTGAGAACCATTTAGCATTACCCAGAGAACATCATAAGGAGCAATTCTCATTAACCTCCGAAAATTATTTTCAAATTATTATTCATAGTATGAATTTTGTTATATGTATAAATGCAAAGTGTAAGTAAAATGTTTCAGCAATGGATTTCATTTGATAATGCAGTGCAAAAAAATATAAGTAAAATGTATTTATGTAAAATTGTAAGTGTAAAAATATGTAAAAATGTATTTACATTGGGCCGAGTTAACAATCGACCTTTTTTACTATCTTAAATTTCCGGGCCGAGTTTACGGGCGGCACCGTTTTCGGCCAAAATGAACCTTTCCCTTTTCGACCTGTTCACTTTTCGGCCATTCAGAAATGACCGTTTTCGGCTATTTTGATCACCAATGAATTATTCTTTTCACGTTTTATTTTTGTTAAGCTACCAAAAAACTACTTTTTTGAATGGACTGTATGAAATAATAATAACAATTGTCAATTATTAATTTATAATATATTGAATCAAGTTAAAAAGTATAAATAAATTGGTTCAACAACCAGACGAATTGTCCATTGGATTTTTCCCCTTAGATAAGACTGTTATTAATTACTAAACCGTAATAAATATATGAAATCATTATTATTGGTACTTTGGTACTTTGGAAAATATAAAATTTAATAAAATTAAAAAGTTACAATTCCGCTCTAATTTGTTTGTATTTTCTTTAGACACAATATTCTAAAAAACGATAACTACTATGTTACTCGTATTCATTAATATTACTAGTTACTACGATATAAATGTTTAATAATGCAAATATTATAAACGTATTCCTTAACTAAACATTAGGTGAATTGAAATGAAAATTGTTCATTTTTAAGGATCGTACATAATTTTTGAAAATTATTTATAGGTTTAAATAATAAACAATGAACAAATGTTATCCAGATTTTCTAACATGCAAATTTATTCCCCACTGTTCGGCGCTTAGAGGCCATATACCTACTACCAATATTATGTTATTTAGTCATTACTTATTACAGATTTGATGAAGGTTAGATAACTGACAAACTGCTCGTCCATGTCCAGTCTAATATTAAGTTTTTTTTTTTTGTAATATTGTAAATTATGTGTATGTATTTTACGCGAGACTACACATCAAAAATTGTAATCATATGTATTGATATATTAGTCCAAATAAGTTCAAAAAAATTATAAAAAATTTTTTTCACGCTGTCTTGAAAACTAAATCAAATCATTGTTTTTCCTATATTATTATATATTTATTAAATAAATGTAATAGAATGTTTAAATACACGTTGTATAATATATGTATATATAATCTCTCTATATAAAGGAAAGTCTACTTCCCAATAATCAACGCAGAGCCGAACCTATTTGAGCTATCGACTTGAAATTTTGAGGATAGATTTTTATAATAATTTCATCGGACACTAAGAAAGGATTTTTCAAAATTTTGATTTTAAAGGGTTGAAATCAGTAAAAATAATTTATTACATGTAATTTGTATATCTATATTAACATAATAATAACAATAGCACCCGCCGACCGATAACAAGAAATAAGGTACGGCACAGCGGCCCGAGGGTTTCCATCTACCTGGACCTTTTTCGTGTGTATGTGTATTTTATTGGCGTGTAGATATAAATTGTTCCAAGGCTATCTTTATGAGTTGTATAGAGAATAGGTTCGGTTTATTGGTAAAGTACACTATACAGAGATTGCGTTAAATGACGTGGGTAATCTTAGTTTTGTTATCTTACTATTATATACATTTGTTTGTTTGGTCGCAAAAATCTTAAAAAGTAAACAACAGATTTTAGTTCGGTTTTCACTATTAAATAGGTCTATAGACTCGGGGAAGGTGTAAGTGTGGAAAAATTAATTGGGTGCCGAAAAAAATAACAATAATGCATAAAAAATTAACGCCTTACGTCGTATTCAGTGGTATCGGGTTCGAACTATAAACGCGTTAAAATACTTTTTACCCGACATCCGTCATTTGCTTCTTACTAATAGCTTACAATATACCCGCACTTTCCGTCGTTGTATCAAAGATGTCTATAGTTGAAAATGTGTCTATAAAAGCAGGGGGAATCCCGGAACGGTCACGGCACATATAGGACAGCTAAATATATAAAAGATGAATAAATTGTAGGCGATACTAAGTTCACTGGGTAAAATTTACCTATGAAAAGTATAACAATAGCAAAGCGTTGCCGGTTCGGCTATAAATTTATAAAAAAAAAACAAATCTTTTGCATGGGTCTTACGCACTTCATGGCGTCCGCAAGAAATTATGTGCCTACCTGATAATTTACTGCTCACATATTTCCGAGATCCAATTCAGTGGATTACCTTGGTGGTTTGGATGCATGTAAATCACTTGAGGTTAATCTTAACTTAATATTTGCCTCAGGCAACGCTGGGCGGGACAGAATGAGACGGATCAGATTTTTCTCGATAAAACGAATAAAAATACATAATGACCCAAAATAAATTTAATATTGTTGTAACGATATTACTTGGTATATTTTAACCGTTATATTATAAAATAAAATATATTATTCATATAGACTTGGCATTATTAATTTTTTTTAATGGGCAACGAAGTGCATGGGATCAGCTAGTATATATATATTAGCAAACATGACCTTAGAATTTGAATATCATAATATTCGTAATAAAATATGTGCTAATGAGGTATAACCTAACTTTGAATTTTTGGTGTCAACAATAGTTTAAATGTCCAAAAAAGGGTGTGGGCAAGTAGATACCGTTCTGCTGTATAGTAGCGGTGTCGTGTGACAACCTCGAGTTCGATTTAAAATTTAAAAAAATGGTCTATGTTTTCAGGTGTAGCAAGATAATTATTTTACCCACCCACCCACCAACTCAAAATGTGTAATGATCTTTTTTCGGTTATATCAATATCGTCGATATCGGTAAATAATAATGTGAGTAACCGAATTGATTCCTATTTGGCCGAATTGGTTCCCGTTTAAAAAAGGTATTTTATTTGGTCGAGTAGTTTGATAGTTTGTCACTTTCAAAGTTCACCGTTGATATATCGATATCGCGGTCTCCGGTGTCGGACCCACACTGACTTTATATTGAGGCATTTTGCCACATTATAATCTAACCCTCACGCTGCTCTGAATATTCAAAGTTCGTTCTTCGATAGCCATCATAAACGAGCGCACTTTGGCGTCTCACAATTTCCACTTTCGTTGATCGCATCTATCTGCAGTCTTATCCGATATCAGTCATCAGCGTAGCTGTATTGATGACTCTCTTTAAAATAAGATTGTCGAGGTACATCCCTTGCCCGTTTAACCCACGACGCGGGAGACAGACGAATTCGCTTTTCCGTCTATGCGTTCATCACCAAATGGCTTACCGTTGTTTTTATTGTATGACTCTGTCAACCGCTGTGGTATATAGGTAGTTGGTAAGCGTTCTAACAACGTCGATAAGGCGTACAATATTAATTTCAAAATTGACAAAACCAAAATATTGTAATATAGGTACTAATGTACTATGTGTACTGATAAACATTTCATTTTGCATATTATTCCGTCATTACAGAACACAAAAATCATATTTAAATAACGTTATATTAAACATTTTATTTACATATTATTTTAAACATATTTTCTAATTTCCCCTGCGTAAAGCCGCGTCACTGATAATCCGAAGCGTAATCTCTCCATCCGTCGCCCGAGACAGCGGTCGCGTTGGCAAATTGCCTATAGTCGAATAATTCGGGTTTTGAGTCTTTGCCGAGCGGCTATTTCGGTTCCTCGAATTCCTAACGGACTCTGTAGATGCGGCAGGCTGATTGGTCGGACCGGCCGCTGTCTGTATTCGTGAATCAACCGCCGCGGACGCACTGGGCTTCGCTGGCCCCACTGTCCTCCCCACGGTCGGCGGTGTTGCAGTGGCGTGTGCAGCATTGGACTCTGGCGGAGGTACATCGGCAGTCGAACCCACATACCCAAGCTCCTGCTTCCGCAGTGCCACAAAGTCCGACGACTCCTTATATTTCACTTGGCGGGTTCGTTTTCCTTTGGGCGTTACCGCTGTGGAGACAGCGGCGTGGGTAGCGTCTTTGGGTACGGCGAGGGCAATGAGGCTGACAGAGCTTTGTGATTCCGTCGGCGCCTCATAGGGCCACTCGACGTCGGACAGGCCCATCGAAAAGTATATAATCAGTTCCAAGACTGCTATAAACACTTCGAAGGCGAGCCGCGAAATCGTAATCAACATGTCCCACCAACTCATATCCTCCTGAAATTCAAATAGCGAAATTAAAAATCAATTTGTATTTATCATAAACTATATTTTACTAATCGGTTAGCTGGTACTCACCATGTTTAAGCTGTACTCGTCATCAGTCGTATTAAATGTTTGGTCAGCCATTATAGGTGACTCGGCGCCTCGGATGTCGCTAAGACTGTTCATGGTGCGGAAATAAACAGACACGAGAAAACTTAGCAAAAATAGTGCTTGAGAGTAGCAATACTGTTGTTCGAACGCGGTTGACTTCCCGCCGAATCGCCTTAGTCGCCAAAGGCTTTCCAAGCCACGCGATCGGCGCGGAATGTCTGCGATAAGCCATTCCCCCTCTTCGCCATAAATTTTGCCGGCCGTTGTCCACAATTCGCGGTTGTTCAGCCGTCTGTCTTTCGCCAACCGCCGAACTTGGCGTGTTTTCCTTTTTTTTACGTGCTCGCCCACTAACGGGTCCCGTTTAGTGACCTCGTGGTCAACCGACCCACCTTGGGTTGCTTTTATATTTTATCGTGAAGTGTAGTGACACTGGTCGTAAGTCCCAAGACAGTTGGGGCCTGACGTGGTCACTACACTCCGGCCTTACTGCACGAGTTATATATATATATATACATATTTACACAATCGTTTTTCCTATTGAAGAGCTGTCGCATTTCCAGCTTGGTTGTCTTCGGAATAGACCAGCCTAGAAGACCAGGTTTATTATTTTTTTTTATTAATTATAGTATATATTTTGTCATCTGTATGTAAAAAGAATCAAATGTTGCGAATCTTTTACAATTATTATTATTATTCCGCGTCCGTGCCCGCACAATTATTATTTGCTTACTATTATTGTTACTATCATTTGGTTTTGTCTACAATATATGTTAAGTACGTGGCACTTGCCATATTAATTATATCTATTTGTATTATTACATTATTTTGAATTATTTGTTACACCGTGGGTGACCCTCCTCCCGTCCATTTCACTACGCGAGTCGTTACCGCTAACCGCGATATTGAAAGTAGGAGCGGACGGCGCACAACTGTACTATATAGTAGAGGATGTGTTACTCGGTTAGAAGTCAAAAGTCAAGTGTGTGTATTTCCAAATATTTAGATACAATCAATTAGATTTAGGGTGTTATAGCAACCATTGAATACGGTCGACTGTTTTTATTATAAACCAGAAGCTTGTTATTTTTAAAACGTTGTTGATAAAATAAAAAAAGTCGAATGCTGTCATGGGACACCCGGTAGAAACGTAGTTTCTTATGGCGCTATGTGGACGGAGGGACCCTAGCCCAGAAGCATGGTACCCCTAACAACGTAGCCGACCGTAGAGCGAGAGAGTTAGAAGTATATAGAAAGCGGTAAAGAGTAAGAGAGATAGCGACTAACGCTTTTATTTTCGATGGGCACGGTTTTTCTGGGCTAGGGTCCCTCCGCTCACATCGCGCCATAAGAAACTACGTTTCAAAAATAAAAGTTATATTATATTATAAATGTACACAATAAATATAAAATTATGTGGATTTTTAATTTTTTTATAGTTATAACACATACGTTTAATAAATTCTATTCGTGTTATTTCTCCTCTAACGTACTAAATATTGATTTGGTTTTTATCTTGACGACGAACGAAGATAAAGATGAAAGATATTGTATATTCATCCTAGTTAGTAGCTTTCGTTTTATTTACCGTTAGCCTATAGATGTTGGATTCTCCATAATATTTTTATTTTAAATAAAAATAAAATAGGTATCCCTATAATTTTATATATATTGTGTAAATTGTTAATATAATGTAACTTTTATTTTTCATACTTTTTACTTAATTTATAATATAAATTGGTAGTTTAACAGAAAAAACCGCGAAACAAATATTTCATTGGTGTCATTGGTGACCAAAATAGTGTACTGGCCGAAAACGGTCATTTAGGAACGGCCGAAAAGTGAATTGGCCGAAAAGGGAAAGGTTCATTTTGGCCAAAAAGTGTCCCGCCCGAGTTTACAATCGACCTATTTTATTACCTAAAATTTCCGGGCCGAGTTTACAACAAAAAAGGTAACCGCGGGCCCAATTTACATTTGTCCTCGTGTTTATATAATGGTTTATCACGGGGCGACTTAAGCTTCCGTCGAAACATTATATGTTTTTTGGTGTTAATTTTCTGGTTGTTGGAGTTTTAATAATTTATGCTAGTTGGATTTCTCTGTAAAATACTATTGACCAATAAGACAAAATAACAAATTTATTTAGAATCAAAAGGTTTATAAAAAAGTGTAAATAAATACAAATAATATAAGAGTAAAATCGTACATTATTTAGATATTATATTTCACCATACTACATAATTACTTCTTAACAGTAATCAATAATCATTGATAATAAGTATGTAAAATTAGATATTATAGATTATATACAATTATTGTTAAATTAGAGTAAAAGATAAATTTTGAATTTTGTAATTCGAATATTGAATTTATTTGTTTATTAGATTTTGAACCCATTTTGAATATCTTCCGTTTTGAAAAATCAAGTGGTAGTACTTTAAATAATACCTAAAATTGTTTTATTAAATTAAGAATCTAATCATTGTAATTTATGAGATTTATGAGTTATAGTGTTAGAATAATATATATAACCTAACATTAACCAATATTGTATCATAATAAAACATAGAAGGATTAAATACCTGAAAAAATATTAAAAAATGAAATTCTTTAAATTTATAAATTTGAATAATAATAATCAATACATAAGCTATCATTTTCAACTCAAAAGTTAATCTTAACACTTTCTTTGGAGAAAAAGTTGATGCTATGTTGTGATGACAATGGACTGTCATCACTGGTCATGAGCTGTACAATGATCTTTTCTTATCGAGATATTCGATATTGTAAACATAACAATGAAAGAAAACATTTAAATAAAACAGAGGAAATATCAGACGTGTCATAGTCAGACAATCAGTGCCGGGCTAGCATTATACAAAAAAAAACGAATAAAAACAACTAAAAAACTAATTATATTGTGTAATGTTTTGGGATAAGAATCATACGAATAAATTTACATCTTAATTATCTTCTCCCAAAAAGATTTTTTTTTGGTTCTTAAAATAAATATGCCTGGAAATGCCCGTGTCTCCTTATCAATTTATTATTAATTTACTAAATTTAACTTAAATGTATATGCTGTTATATTATTTAGCCAGCTTAGCCCGGGTACTCTCTAAAACTAATCAAAAATAGTTAAAAACGAATTAAATTGTTTAATCTTTCGTGCATATGAATCTGGAGACTATAGACTGCAGTCAAAATCTTTCTTTTACCTCTACAATTTAATTTTTTTTTCTGCTTTTTAAAACGATTATGCCTACGGGCGCCCATGTCTCCCTTCACATTTTTTTTTCATTTAATGTAAATTGATATCTTATTAAATTCTTTAGAAACCTTAGTAATTGCGATATCTATAAATAACCTGCACCTATAGTGAAAATTAAATTATGTTATACAATTTTCAAAACAATTTAGTTTGTATATTTTCTTGATTTTGACGAATTTTGTAAGAATTTTAACTTTAAACACTTGTACATTTTTATTTAAGTGTTTTCCTATCGAATTTTTTTTACGGTTGTCGTAAGAAAAACTTATTTAGAATCTAGTGTTGAATTTTTAAATCTTAAAAAGAAATAGAAAAATATGAACTTTAAAATATGAATTTTTAAGCACAAAACAATTTGCAAATGTTCGATATTCTGATGACCAAATTTTGACATAAAATGTCTATACAAATTTATAATTATAATATATCTTTTTGATTTTATGTTTACACTATAAACTACTTACGTAAATCCTTGTTTTCAATTTTCAATCCTTAGTTATAAAAAATGAACATTTTATAAATTTTTAACTACAAAACAATTTGCAAATGTTCGATGATGAATAATTTCGGCCAAAATTTGAAGTTTAAATGCTTATTAAAAAAAATTGGCCCAATGTATTATTATTATTTTTTGTCTATTATTTAAACAACTTATGTATTAAATTTTCAAGAAATTTGTCGGAAGAAAATATATCTATATTATCTATATTTAAAGAAAAAAAATTTGAAAAAACCAAAAATTTCTTAGGCTCATATTTGGCTCAAACATTATTAAAATATTTTTAAATTATTTCTGGTGTATAGGAATTGGTAATCAGAACATTTAGTGACATTTTCAAATGTCTACGATAATTTTTTTTTGAATTACATTAAAATAAGAAAATTGTTCCCGGAGAAAACTGGTGAATATCCAATGTCTAATTTCAAACGCTCATAAACAATTTGTTTGAGTTTTCGGTAAACTTTTTCTTTTTTGGAAGGCAGAAAAACATATAGAAAATCTTGTGTTGAATTTTCAAATCTTAGATTTAAATAGAAAATTTTTTATGAATTTCCTAATTAAAAAAAAACTGTATAATTTTGTGATTTTTACGTATTTTGTCGTAATTTTAACTTTAGACAATATTATAAAAAACTATTAGAGACATACGCTCTACTTTTTTTTAATTTTCACGTACAGCAAGTTATGAAGAATATTGTATTAAATTTTCAAGTTTTTTGTCCGACCGAACATTTTTTTATTGGTAATAAAAAAAAAAATCGAAAATTTGAAAAAAAAACACACATCATTGTAGAATCAATACATTCATCGCTTCGCTCAGAATCTAAAAGTGTTCTTTTTTAGGGATTGTTCACGGTTTTCTTAAAATCTGGAAGCATTATTGTATGTATGTACCATCAATTTTGAATGGAACTTGGCTTAGCCAAAAATAGTCGAAATTATATTAAAGTTTAAAACTATATTTACTTAGCACTTCTTTAGTAGTTTTGTATTCTTTTTCTTGAAAATGATTATGAAATTTTTAAAAAAGTGGGCAAATGGGTACCAGTCTGCTGTACATTAGGTGTCAAATGGGTCACTGTAATGAATGTGTTAAATTTGAATTCAATGATAAATCATTGCATATAAAAAATTATTCTGGGCAAAGATCTGTGCGACGATTGTCTATAGTATAGACTCTATACTATTAAGTATATAATTTGATATAATTGCTTTTAAAGTAATTTATTTTATTATTAGTAATACAGAGGGTTGAATTTTTTTTTTGCAAAAATATAATAATGTGTATAAAATATAACAATATACTTAAAAAGTTTCAAGTACTTACGAATAAAAGTTTTGAAGTAGGTACAACAAAATAACATAAATAAAGAAATTGTTGAAAATGTTTATAAGATGATAAAATAAACTTTTGATGAAATTTTCAAGTTTCGACAGTTTTTGTTTTTGAGTTACACCAAAAAATAAAAAAAATTGATTTTGACAAAAATTAATTTTGTTTAAAAATTCTCGTTTTTCCTTATTTTTTTTTCTCGACGCTTTTGAAAATTAGGTAATTTTTTATTTTTACCATTAAAAAGTACCAACTAAATTCAATTTGCTAACAGAAACCACTCTTG